>PVHT020004944.1:8308774-8374826 GCA_004024745.2 Catagonus wagneri | reverse complement strand
CAGAAGGTTAATTGTTTTAGAATGACAGTTTAAAAGTGAAATTTTGAGGAATTCCCCTGTTGCTTGGCAATAAGGAACTGGACTAGTATCCCTGAGGATGCCAGTTCAATCCCTGGCCTGCCTCGGTGGGTTAAGGATCCAGCGTTGCCATGAGCTATGGTGTAGGTTGCAGATGTGGCTTGGATCCCGTGTTGCTGTGGCTGTGGAGTAGGTTGGCAACTGCAGCTCCAATTCAACCCCTAGCCTGGGAACTTCCATATGCTGCAGGTATAGCTCTAAAAAGCGAAACAAACCAACGAACTAAAAATTTGAGGTAATGTAAAACTGCTAAATAATCAAGAGGCTGTAAGAAATCATTTGCTTTATTAGTCTTTTAACTCATATAATGTCAAGGCAAGAAGTTGAAAATGAGAAAATCCAGCTTATCTGTGATTTTTAATATACAGTTAAACCAAATGATGTCTACACAGTGAGCTTTAACGTATTATAGTCACAATCTAAATACCTTTTAAAATACCCACTGAAAAAAGTTAAAAAAGAGCACTTATTTCCCCTCATTTTGATAAGCCTCTGTGTCTGTATTTCTTTATATTTATTCATATATTGATGACATTACTATAAACAACTTCAAATTTTAATATCTGATCAGTATCAAAGGATATAATGTAGTTGATTAATGTAAAATTTCATTAACTGTTTTAGTACAAAGAATTATTATTATTATTATCATTCTTATTTTGTCTTTTAGGGCTGCACCCTAAAAAGGAGGTTTCCAGGCTAGGGGTCCAATTGGAGCTATAGCCACCGGCCTACACCACAGCCACAGCAACATCAGATCTGAGCCACATCTGTGAACTACACCACAGCTCACAGCAATGCCAGAGCCTTAACCCACTGAGTGAGGCCAGGGATTGAACCCACAACCTCAAGGTTCCTATTTGGATTCATTTCCACTGTGCCATGACGGGAATTCCACAAAGAATTATTTTTGAAATGTGTTTCAAGTCAGGAAGGCACACGTTTCTTGGGTGAATAATAATTACTTCCTCCAAATGCAGATTTTATCAGTGTAAGAAAACAGTGAAAAAAGGTATTGATAATATAAGTGAGCCGTTTACCAATACTTAGGACGAATTTATACTAAGACGAATATAACCTGGAAAACATTAAAAGCATGTCACATATATTCTGTTGAGTAAAAACCCTTAATATATGTTTATATCTAAAATAAGCAGTATAA
This sequence comes from Catagonus wagneri, assembly GCA_004024745.2. Taxonomy (NCBI): domain Eukaryota; kingdom Metazoa; phylum Chordata; class Mammalia; order Artiodactyla; family Tayassuidae; genus Catagonus; species Catagonus wagneri. Next base: position 8,373,586 of record PVHT020004944.1, on the reverse strand, counting down.
TATCATTATATCTCCATGACTGCCAACTTTAATAAAAACCTAATTTATAAGGTCGGTCATTTTCATTCCTTACTTTAATATAGACAGTTCTGAATAGCTTTCCATGCTTAGCACGTAAAAAAAGGAAGTGTTTTTCTGTGCGGCAGATGAACTCATGAGAAAACTCTTGAATACCCTCTCTGCAGCCCCAATTTCAAGTCAATAGATTAAGTGCCCACATTGTTTGCAACTAAGTCACAGCTGTCTAAATTGCTTCACAAGTGTTTAGCAGATTGCTTTATGGCAGGATAACACGGTTTGCACCATAGTTTCTTGAATACATCTTGCTGAGAGCTTATCTCTTTCAAATGATGAAGGCAGCTGAAGCATGGTATTTGAATCAGCCACATTTTGTTCTAATAAAGGAGAACTTCAGGAAGCTGTGGTTGTGATAGGCAACCGCATAAAGCAATTGAAATGTGGATCTTATATTTTATACCATTCAAACAGCTTGCTATGTGTGTGTGGAGATAAGGTACTTTAAAAATAAAATTTCATTTAGCGAGAAGCTTACAGTTAAACTGTAAAAGCAATAAACAGATCATGTGAATTACCAGCATATAAAAATAAATATGCAAATGACCGTAATACTCTTTTCCAAAATAGCATCTTTAATAGGAAACCCTTCATAAGAATCTTTATAAAGTGACATATTTTAAAATTCATTTTTATATTTTGTAAGTACTTATGACTACTAGCTCTTATTTTTAGTTAGAAAATACACATCTATTCAGCCATACCTAATAAACTATAGGTATGAACATGAAAAATGGGTACATATATAAACAACTATTATAAAATTTTTAAATCTCAGTCGAACGAGTTCTTATCAAGTACTTTCTGCTCATATTGAGCTTTACATATATAAATTGCTATGGAGATTATTTTTTCGCTCAAAAGGACTAAAATCTACTCGGCAAACATAAGAGTGAACATAGCTGGGTCCTAAGGTGTGCGGTTTACAGATAATAACCCCAGTAAATTATAGGTACTCCATAAATAATGTCAAATAAGTTAGTGAGTCGTATACAAGCTAAACTCAATTTTTAACTGATTAGTTTACAGAATGTAAATTAAATATTTCAGAAAAATTCTACCCATGGCAAGTTTGAGAAGTCTTACCTAAGTATCTAGCTTGGAATGCATGTTTCAGTCATCTATTAACCATGTATATCTGTTCCTCCTCCGCCCCTAAAACGAACAAACAAACAACTTTATTATGCTCCCAAATTCTAAATTCAGAAATTCTGACAGGGCAATAATAGCAAGGATTGTTTGTCTCTTCCCGTAACGTCTGTGGCCTTAAATAAGATGATTTGAACAGCTGATGACTTGAACAAAGAGGGGGTAGAATAGTTGAGACTAGAAGGTCTGTTCCCAAGATGGTTTCTTCACTCTCCTGTCTGGTGTCTGGGTGGGGATGACCTGAAGGCTGGGCTTAGCCAGGGTTACTGACCAGAGACCTGCATGTAGCCTCTGCATGAGGCTCTGGCTTCTTGCAGAATGGTACCTGGGTTCTAAGAAAGCTCCTTCACAGAGGGCGTATTCTAAGCGAGTAATTGTTTTAACACATTACTCATAACTTCCTATGAGTGTGAAAGAATTTATTTAGTTTTTTAAACTGACACAATGTATGCTTACTCCAGGGACTAGAGAATCTGATGCACACAGATTTAGAGCTTGCCCTTTAAAGCCTGCAAAGTAGAACACTGCGGATTACAAAAATTGACAGGAGAGCCTATGTGAAGGATACTGTGAAATGTCTATCCGAATCCATCCTGTCCGTCTTCTTCAGTAAAAGAGCTGTGGCTTGGTCCAGAGTCAGAGCACACACCTCTCAGCCTTGTTTGAAGCTGTGTGATGAAATGCCTACGTACTCACGATGGAATGGGAGCAGAAACGATGTCTGCTGATTTTGAGCACAGGCCTTCAAACATAGGACAGAATAGCCCCCGTGTTCTCTTTTCTTTCCTCCAAGGTGGATTATGGAGTTCCCCAACCCGGCTTCAACCATGCAGCTGAGAATGATGCCGTAGCGGACGTGAGAGCAGCCGAGTGGAACGCCTGGGTGTCTCGGGGTGGCCTCACGGAGCACAACCAGTCTGATACGCTGGATTGCTCGCCCCATGCAGTCCTGGTGTGTGAGGGAGTGACAAATCTCGGTGTTTTCTGAAACCACGATGTTGTGTCTCTTTGTTACAAAAGTTTAGCTAGACTCTAATTCAGATAGTAGGTGCACATCATTGAATAATAGCTGAGTGCTGAAGAAATGAGGGGACGGAAAAAGCCGCTTCCCTGTTGTCCACCTCCCAAAGCCTTAAAAGAACAAAATAATGCCATTTGCAGCAACATGGATGGAACTAGAGACTCTCATACAAAGTGAAGTGAGTCAGAAAGAGAAAGACAAACAGGATATTGCTTATATCTGGAATCTAATATAGGGCACAGATGAACCTTTCCACAGATAAGAAAATCATGGACTTGGAGAACAGACTTGTGGTTGCCGAGGGGGAGGAGGAGGGAGTGGGAGGGACTGGGAATTGCGGGTTAATAGATGCAATCTATTGCCTTTGGAATGGATAAGCCATGAGATCCTGCTGTACAGCACTGGGAACTATATCTAGTCACTTAAGATGGAGGATAATGTGAGAAAAAATGTATGCATGTATGCATGTATGCCGTGCAGTAGAAAATTGACAGAACACTGTAAACCAACTATAATGGAAAAAAATAAAATCATTTAAAAAATGCAATCTTTGGTGTGACCAATATTTAATTTTGGTAGTCATTTTTGCCACCATTTTACGGTGTAGAAAACTCTCTGGAGAAAGTGCTAGTAGTAAATGGTCATGTTTCCTGTAACTTTTTTCATACCTATATCCCTTTTTCATTTTGACAGGGACAGACAAATCTTTCATGTATCACACCAGTGTTTCACTTGGAAAGTTCCAGAGCTTGTGATTATTTTGACACAGTAGGTCTTAAGCTCTGGAAACACAGAGCTCACACGCCCATATTCACATACAGAGAAACGGCACCAATTGAGAATCATCAGAGGCAGCCTCAGAAGTTGGAAAGGCAGTTCTCAAGGTGTGGTTCAAGGGGACTGCCAGGTAAAACCTATTTTCGTGATAATGCTGAGATGTTACTTGCCCTTTTCACTTTTATTCTTCCACAGGTGGAAGGTCAGTTTCTTCAGAGGTGATGTGCTGTGGGTGAGGTCGTCACTCTGATGGCTAATGAAATGTGAGCTTGTCGATTCTTATGTATTAAAACCTCTTTTGAACTTCTAATACACTAAACACCAGAAGATAGTGCTGACATCAACAAAAGTTTTTGGAGTCTTTGTGAAATTTTTAGTCAACGGATTTTTTGTTAAAATGTATTATAGAATATTTTATACATTTCAAAAGAACACAAAGTTAAAAATCTGTATGGTAACCACCAGCTGGTTTGCTGGTTATAGAATATATTTTACTTAAATATGTAATACTTGAAACATCTGCCTTTTTACAATAGGCACATGAATGCCTAGACTATATTTTCTCTCTATGTACATATATACATATATCTATATATATTTTTTAGGGCTGCACCCGCGGCATATGGAGGTTCCCAGGCTAGAGGTCTAATCGAAGCTGTTGCTGCCAGTCTACACCACAGCGACAGCAACATGGGCTCCGAGCCGCATCTGCCATCTACACCACAGCTCACAGCAACGCTGAAGCATTAACCCATTGAGTGAGGCCAGGGATCGAAACGGCCACCTCATGATTCCTAGTCGGACTCGTTAACCACTGAGTCACGATGGGAACTTCCTAAATTTATTTTTTAAAAGAATGCTTATTGACTAAATTTCTTTTTTAAGTTTTATTTTTATTCATTAGAAATGATTTTTAAATTTTTTTTTTGTCTTTTTAGGGCTGCACCTGTAGCATATGGAAATCCCCAGGCTAGGGGTGAATTGGAGCTGCAGCTGCTGGCCTACACCATAGCCACAGAAACCCACGATCCAAGCCGCGTCTGCAACATACACCACAGCTCACAGCAACGCCAGATCCTTAACCCACTGAGTGGGGTCAGGGATCGAACCTGCGTCTTCATAGATGTTAGGTTCATTTCTGCTGAGCCACAATGGGGACTTTTAAATTTTTTTTTTAATGATTTTTATTTTTTCTATTACAGCTGGTTTACAGAGTTCTGTCAATTTTCTACTGACTAAATTTCTAACTACTTACATGGATACTTTTAATTCCATCATTATTAAGCACCTACATATGTGTCAGCCTTCTCAAATATACTGTGGAGTAAGGCAAAGGAAAAAGCAAAATATATCTGCATGCATTTAATGCTACTGAACGGTATACCTAAAACTGTTAAAATGACCAATTTTATGTGTACTTATTACACACGCTATTTGTGTATGTGTGTGTGTGTGTGCATGTATTTGAATGCAGTGGAGACTTAGTATTTTGTGACTACCATTTAAAATTGCTTTGGGCACAAATCTGTTTCTCCAAAGGGCTCAATCACTCCAGGGACAAGCCCCCCCCCCCTTTTTTAATCCTAGTTATAGTTCCAGGGCCTAGAATACTCTCTGTGGCTCTTACCAAGAAGGGCACTGATATCTTGGGTCTTCCAAGTGTTATATATTTTAATTATCCTATCTGACCAAGCTAATGTATGAAACATATAAACAGTTTTAAAACTTCTGAAATACCAGAAAAACTTTACCACATGAGTTGCAGTTCAGAAAATGTGGTTCTAGAACTCTCAGATCTTCAAGAAATGTTTGTTAAACAAATGCATTAGACTTTAGAAGACACAAAGATAAACATAATTCCTAGCATTAGCCCAGCAGATCTTACATGGAGTGTAAAAGTTGATGATAGTACACTTCTTAAGAAGTACACCGACTAGGCCATTCTTCAGGTAGCTATCTAACCAAGGAATCCCTGTCACTTTTTCTAAGCAGCTTTAAACAAAGCCATTGTATCTCAGTTTCGATATTGTATCAAATAATCAAAAGTTAAACAGTTGCCTAGAACATCCATTCAGGGCTCAGTCAAAACAAAAACTATAGGTTGGAGACTTTGACATTCCTGAATGCTATAGTGTCATTTCTTAAACGCAAATTTAGACGACTTAGCTACATATTACTAGTAGACAGGCTAGCTTGCACGTTTACTAGAGCAGGGAAAATTGGCTCTTGCTCAGTCGTGGTGCTAATGCCGCCCGACCTCCTTCACTTTGAATTCAGTAAAACAATTCAAGAAGCCAGCTAATTAAATTCTAAACTCAGGGGATTACCATAGTCTAAACAATAGTAGTGCAGCGCATGCGAAGAGGCATCTTTAAAAACTGCATTAAAAGTTGTCAAAGATCTCGAGCCGCTAACATTTCTTGAAAAGTACAGACCGCACGCCAGTTTCGCCAGCTGTGCACCTTTCTGCTCGCAAAGGAGCTAGGGGTGGGAGCGAGCAAAAGACAAGATTAATAGCTTGGGTTGCTGGGGACAGGGGAGTAATACACAAGCTGTGAGTCCCTAACTCTTTGGATTGCGGAGTTAGAAAGGGGTCCGTTTCCGTTAGGTCTAAACTTCGGCAAGAAGAGAGAAAGTGGCCCTGGGAGAAAAAAAAGGAGCGAGTAAGCTCCCGACTTCTAGCGTTCACAGCGGGGCCGTTAAACACAGCAGGAAAGCGGGCGTGTGTTTTCTTCTTCCTCTTCCCGCCTCCCGGGAGACGCCAGCCCAGTCCTTCCGCTCATTTTCACCCCAGCGGGGACCAATGGCAGCCCCGCCAAGGAGCCGGGACGGCAGCCGCCCCGCCCCCCGCGCCGCTCTCGTCCCTGGGGTCCCCTACGCGCCGCCCCGCCCCCGCCCCTGGGGTCCCCTACGCCCCGCCCCCGGTCCCTGCGCCGCTCCCGCCCCTGGGGTCCCAGCAGCCCCGCCCCGGGCCCCCGAGCCGCCCCGCCCCCGCCCCCGGGGTCCCAGCAGCCCCGCCTCTCGCGCCGGCGGGAGGCGGCGGCCGCGGCCGTCACGTGCTCGGGCAGCCGCCAAGTGAGGCCGCTTTTGCGACGCGGTGACAGCCAAATGGTGCGACAGGAGGAGCTGCCGCCGCGGCCGCACCGCCCCGGACCGAGAGGCTCGAGGCGGCTCCTGGCGTCGCCCGGAGGGAGCGACTGAACAAGACAGTCCAGCGCGGGCGGCGGCGGGCGGCGAGGGGAGCCCGCACCGAGTGGCCCGCTCCCCGCCGCTCTCCATGAACGCGGCGGAATGAGCCGCGCCTCCAGCAGGGGCTGCGCCTCCATGAAGCCCTAGGGCTCTCCTCGCCCCGCTCCTCGCCCCCCCGGCCCGGTCCCGCCTTCCCCCCTCGCCAGCGGCGGCCGCGGCCAGGTGCGGAGTCCAGCGCGGAGCAATGGCGTCCCACCCCGAGCGCGGCGAGATCCTGCTCACCGAGCTGCAGGTAAGGGCCGCGGCCCGGGCGCCAGGCGCCGCGGAGGAGAGTCTGGCGCGGGGTCGGGCGGAGGGGAGCCGTGCGGCCGCCGCGCCCCCAGCCCGCTAAGCGCGGAAGCCCGGGACGGCCCCCGGAGCAGCTTTCCGCGGGAGCCGGAGCCCGGCCCGCCGCTGCCGCCGCCGCCGCCTTAGCGTGACTGCGTGCCGGGGCCCCTTGGTGCGGCAGGTCCCCTCCGCGGTGTCAGCGCGGCCCGCGGACGCCCCCGGCGCCCCCTCCCGGGGCCCGGCCCCGCCCCGCCTGTCCCTGGGACACCGCTCCTTAAACGCCTTTGAATGACTCGGAGCTGCTGGCTCGTCCCTCCCCTTCCCCTCCGACTCCGCACAAAGAGCGCCCCCATAACTTCCAGCCCCCGGACAAGTTTTTTAAAGAGAGAAAAAAAGCTAGAAACGTGTCTCACCAAACGCTCGCTTCGCCTCACCAGTCCTCTTCAGGGGACTCGATTTCTTCTCTTTTGAGGGCTACCCTGTTTTGTTTTTCTTTCGTTTTTTATTTATTTATTTTAAACCAAGGGATAGGTAGGTTCTCTCGGTCCACTCCTCAGTTACTCCCAGCTCAGATCCGGAAGCTCGGATGCTGATGCTTTTCACTTTTCAGGCTTTCATTTTCCCTCCTGTTTGAATACCAGAAAAAGAGCTACAGAAGTTGTTTACAAAGTACGAAGCGTCGACTAAGGGAAAATGTTGGGCATCGCATGCTTGCAGAAGAGGAGAACAAAATAGATCCCTTAATGAGTTAGGTCCACGTCCAGTAGCAATATTATTCCGAACATTTTCCGGCCGAATATTTGATGATGTAGGCATGACTTTTTGTTTTTAGGTCTCTCTGATGTATACATTAGTACTTGCCCTACCTTTTTGGGTTTATTTTTCATTGCTTTGGAGTGTACCAGAGATGTTTGCATCTGGACTAAAGTTTCATGCTGGTTCTTTGACTCAAACTTATTTTTGGTTTGTTTAAAAATAGTCGTCTTCTAGCTACTAGAGGACTGAGATGGGAATTAAGAGAAGAAAAAAATAGCTTACATTTCTTTTTGTGCGTTGGGCGGTTAATTTTTTAAAGAAGACTGAATCTAGACACTCTGAAGAGTTGATTCTTGATGATGTCAAAATCCAGTTGCTTCTAAATTTTTTGCTGTTTAAATGTATTTTTCGATAAACCCTCAGATTAGTTTGGTTTATTGTAAGCTTGCAAGCATTGTTATAATACTTGATATTTCCTCCATAAAAACAGATTTCAACAAGGTATATCAGTGCACTGTTGCAAATTTGGAATCCTTTGGAGACGCAAAGCTGAATTTCGTATCACTGAGCATGTTGCTATATACGGTTGTAATTACACTTAGCCTTTTGTAAGGAGGTCTTAGAGCATACCAATTTGCTAAATGAATGGAATTTATTGTTTTATTACTTTACAAGAGCTTTTAAACTGATGTTTGAGACACATCCAAAGTACTTTCCATTGCAGTCTTGAAATATGAAAAGCATACTTTACTTCTGACTGAGAAAAAGCCATGAAAATGACAGGACTTTTTTTTTTTTTTGAGTGGGTTGGCTTCAGGAGCAAAGTATTTGGTGTCCTTGTTTGTATTTTATAGACAGTTGACATAAAAACACATTTTGACGCTGAATGTGAAATTACACTTTTATGTATATTAAAATATAACATTTAGGAACTTTTAATAAGATCATTTTTTACGATAACAAAAAGACAAGTCAAATAAATAGGAAAATTTAAATATGAGTATTTTTAAAATGGGACCAAACCAGGGGAACATCCAGTCTAAAGTTACACTTTTAGTAAACCAACTATAATGGAAAAAATAAAAATCATTTAAAAATGTAAAAAGAAAAAGAAACAAGTTAGAGGGGAAAAAATAAAATTAAACTGTAAATAAACTAAAACATAACCCCCTCCAAAAAAAACCAGTTGTTTGTATTACATGTCACCTTGTAGGTTGTCATGTATATCCAGGGCATTTTGCTGTGTATTTGACTCTCAGTTTCTAGTAGAAGTTACTACATTTGAACTTTATCTTGTTTATTAAAATAATTGAGAATATTATTTATATCAGCACTCAAGGTAAGCCATGATAAAATTTGCTTCACGAAGTACGTGCATCTGTTTAAACACTTTATCATTTCATTGGAATATGAAACTAGAATATAGTAAGCAAATACGTATTAAACTTGTTTGGAGAACCAGTTTTTAAAAGCCTTCTAAATTGTTTGAATTTATTTAATTTGAAAAGTTGTTTAATGTGAAGTTCTTAATGCTTCTCTACCATACAGACTTTAAGTATTTAAACAGTAATTTGTGTAGCAAGTTCAATTGCTTATTAGTTAAAAATCATTATTTTGCCATATCTTGTCTCACTCTGAAAGTTACATGCTACAGCCTACTTTTAATCAAATCGGTGCTTATTTATTTAGGAACATTTTGTATCCAACCATTCAAAAAGTGCTTTTCAAATTACATTGCAGAATTTGTAATACTTTACTACTTGAGCCAGAACTGGCTTGTGAATAATTTTTCGTTGTGTAAAGACAAAGGAAATCGAAACCACCATCTTGTTAATTAATATTTCCATGAAGCAATATTTCTGACTTTTGCTAGTAATTTGGGAGGTTTGTTCAACAAGGAATTATTAATAAAGTATATACAAACTTTGATGCCTAGAGACATCAGTGTGTAAGGAAGAATATTTGCTGTAGTAAAAAAATATATAGGCTATTAAAAATATTAATCGGCAGTTTCTAATTTCTGTCTCATAATTAACTTGTTATGTCCTGTTTATTGTTTTGTTTGAAGTGTAGTGTGAAAATTAGTGAGATATTTTTGTGAGCTCAAAGAAATTAGAGTTTATCTTCAAGGAAGCTGGATTAGTACTAACTATATAAAGAATCTCAAAATGAAAATGTTGGCTCCAACAGTAATTTTGTAAAATGCAGACCCAAATATTGAGTAGCATACTCATGAAGTATTGGGAATCTCAAGCTCCATTCTCAGCAGAATTTATTTAGATGGAGGTGACTTCCTCAAGTGGGAGGTTGTGGTATTTAGCCTTAAATTACAGGGGTTCGTGTCAGGAAACGTTGTGTTCTACCAAAGGTATATGGAAGTGACAGGATGTTGCTTTCGCCCTCTGGAAGGGAGTACAATTAACAGTCGTTGATTATTTGCTGCATGTCAGACGTTGTACTTGGTACTCTGTACACTTTATATAATCTTTGCCACATTCAGTAGAGTGTTGTTAATTTCCATTTTACAGATCAGGAAACTAAGTTCAAGAATAGTTAAGTAAATTGTTCACAGTCACATTGTAAGTCTGAGTTGGCATTCGGATTTATGTCTTTCCTACTATACCATTTTCAAAGCTGTTTTGCATTTGTTTTTGCATAAATGTTTTGCATTGCAGTGTTGTAAATGTGTGAGCTTTCTAAAAATTTGTCCAAACTGTAGTTTACCAGAGTTAACTTTAATATAAACTTGATACTACTTGTTAGGTTCCTCTAGAACAAGGAACAGTGATTTCAGCATTGTTTGGTAGTCTCTAATTTAATAGTGTTTTATTACTGTGAATAAGGAGTAACAGTCTAAAAAGAACAGCAGTACAAATAACCATTTTGTGAGTTTTCTTCATTTAACAATTATTGTTTCTGATGAAAGTTGTCAAATGTTTGCCCAGAACCTTTCAAAAGATTTTACCTTTCTCTGTAGACTGTCCATAAGATAAACTTTGTCTTAAAATCTAAAGCTGGTATGTAACCAAACTATGTGTGTGACACTTAGCAGGTACTCTATGCATTGATGAGAAGGCTCCATTTGTTACCAAGGTTGAGAAATGTCTTGACTGTTTTAAGAGAGGTTGATTATGATCATTGATAGAAGAAATTCCTTTTCTTTAATTTACATTTCTAATCTGTTGTCTCAAAAATACTCCCTTAAAAAGTTGAAAGGAGATTTCTGCACTAGTTATACCTCCACGTAGCACCCTGTTTTTTTTTTAACCCATTTGATGGGAAATTAGGAAGCGAAATCTAATTTTGCAGCAATGCTGGGATGTAGAACGTGTGTGTGTTGGGAGGATTAAGACCAGTGTGAGCTGGAGGAACGTAGCATGAGAAAGTAGGCAGATGGGTAAGACAGATTTTACGGTTTTTTAAATTGTCAGTTTAATACAAGTTCATTCTAAGAAAATCTGGAAAATGCAGAAAGGCACAAAAGGAAATAAAAGGTGCTCCTAGTTCTATCAGAGATAACTGACAAGCTCTTCCAACTTCTATGGCATTTGGGTCCATTTCCTCTTTTTTCTCCCTTTTACAAAATATTGAGATATATTTGACATACATGTAATTTTAAGGTGTACAACATACTGATTTGATATTTTTCCTCCCTTTGTATCCTATTTTACTTATTAGAACTTCAAAGAGAAATGAGGTTTAGAGAGTTTTATGATAGAAATGGCTGTAAGTTAAAAAAAAATGGCCACTAGTTCTATATAATTGGATCTAACTGGATTTATTGACTATTTGGTCTCAAAATATTTTGATTTGGGGTCAGTGCTTTGAGATATAGTTAAGAAGGAAAGTAAGTAGAGAATATAATACAGACTTTTTTTTTGGGAGGAGCGTGCCTGCCCCCAGCATGTGGAAATTCCCAAGCCAAGGATCCAGCCTGGGCCACAGTTGTGTCCTACACGCAGCTGCAGTGGCAACGCAGGATTCCAAACTTCCCACAGTGGGCTTCATAACAGACAGTAATGATGCATAACATATACTCTTAGGCCAATAAAATGATACAGTACGATTTTCCACCTTATTTAATTACTGCTGCTCTTATAGAATGCTGTATGCTCTATTGAATAAGACATAGCCTTAAATATGCCAAATATTTCTTGAATACCTAGGTAAAAGTCTTTGTGCTAAAACCAGTATTAGAAAACGATGGCTCTAAAATGATCATGTTTTTCAGCCATCTCTGATTAGTAGAATAGAGACCAGTTTTAATCTCTTTACAACTCCTGCTATTTTCTTATGATCAGTATTGAAATAGGGAAAGGTAAGGGCACCCCCAGGCATTGTCTCTCTGCCCCCGGGCTTTGTGTCTGATTCCTTGGGTGCTCCTCTCTACTTTGCAAATTTGGGAACATTAAATTTTCACGTCTTTTATCAGGTAACTCCTGTGTGTCTACTTGTAAACCAGTAGGAAGAGTGAAGTAGAAGTTTGTAGAGATGGATATCACTTAAAACAAGTTAATTCCAAAAGCGTGGCTAGAGTAGGTAATTCTCCATCATTTTCTAGCACTGTGTGCTGTGTTGAACAATTGTCGTTTTCTCTATTTCAGAAATCAATTTTACTCTGATCAGAGTATGACAAAATCATGACACTTAATATGATTAACTTTTGATATACAGCAGAGTTCTGACTTAGCAATAAAGAAAGTCAAAGACTAGTTAAAAGCTTTAAAAAGATATTTAAAATTTTGCCTGGGAAAAACATGTTAATGGAAAAATCACTTTAATATTTTAGAAAAGCAGAAATACGGAACATTTTGATATGTCTATTTTCTCTTAATTTTATCTCGTGATATCTTATTTGAAACTAGCTCTGCTGTCATATTTAGTTTTTCACAATCTCACAAAAATTAAAGTTGTGTAACGTACATGAATATTGTCTGTTAAAAATGAAGAACGGGAAGGCGTTTCCACTGTGGGACAATGGGTGAAGAATCTGACTGTCGTGGCTTAGGCTGCTGTGGAGGCATGGATTTGATTCTCTGCCCCGTGCAGTGGATTAAAACATCCGCTGGTGCTATAGCCGTGGTGTAGGTCACACCCTGGCTCACAAACGTCTTAATTTATTGGAAATTTATTATAGAATTTGGAATTTATTTTAGATTATTGAAATGTACTTACCACCAAATACACATGGTAAATATCATGTATTTTACAATTAATCATACTGTTTTCTCTTCTTTATAGTTGTTACCTTAGTGATTCTCTAAGGAAGTGCTTGTTTTGACTATTTCAGAATTTTCACTGAACAAATTTCATTAAATTTTCACATTTTTCCCTTTTATTAAACCCTAGGTAACTAGTTTAGAGTGATCATTATCCATCTGTATATCATTGTAATAATCACTCATGGACCACCACTCACTCCCCAGCTTAACCTGCACCCACCTGTTTTTTCATTCTGCCCCCACCTCTACCTTCTTGTCATCCAGGGTAATCATTATCTTGAGTCCTGTGTTCATTTTCTTGCTTTCTTTATGTTTAGTTTTGTTGAACACATAATCCTAAAAGTTATATCTTTTATTTGTTTTTATGTAATTATGTTGAATATGTTCTCTCCAAACTTACTTTTTCAACTTCTTATTGCTGATTTAACCATATTTAGTGTATGTTGCTGTACTCACTTGTTTTAGTTGCTGTAAAATATTTCAATGAGTAGAATATTCAACTTTCCCCTTGGAGGATATTTGGATATTTATCCATTCACTCTCTCGTTGGGCATATAGTTATTTTCTGCTTTTAGTAATTGTGAACGATGATACTGTGGACGTTCTGTGCATTTTTTCTAATTGTGTGTGCATCTATATGAGTCACATATTTTTTTCTAATTGTGTCACATATATATGAGTTTTTGTTAAATATATACCTAGATATAGAACTGTGACCTCATAGGGTAGGCAAACGCCCAACTTCCAGTGTGGTTGCGCCAGTTTATATTCATATCAGCAGTGTATGAGATAAAAGATTCTTTGGTTATCCATCCCCTCTTATATTTGATTTTGTCTTAATTTTTACCAGTCAGAGGATTTTAAAATACTATCTCTGTGGTCTCGATTTGCATTTTCCTGATCAACAGTGATGTAGAACATTTCTTTTTATGTTTACTGGCCTTTTATGTTTTCAGTGAAATCTGTTCGTAAGTTTTGCCTATTTGTCTGTTTTTCTTATTGATTTGTAAGAGTTCTTTATATTCGTGTTAATCTTTGTGTATATTGTGAATGTTGTGTCTTTGTAACTTTTGATTTTTAGGGGGTTTCTGGGAGGGATAGTTCTCAGTGTTTTACCTTTTTGGCAAATATTCAAAATTATCTACATCCTTGTGATCAGCAAGCCTGCACTTACTGTCTGTTCTAGGTTTAGTATGGAAAGGGTAAAGTTTACAGTTTATGACTCATGGATTCACAAAGTAGCCACTTGAACAACTGTAGAAAGTTGTATCAGATATTGTATCATTTAACACTACTAGGCACACAAATGTTATTTTACTCAGAGTGGATTTAGAAATAAAGAAATAGTGAAAATTATATATGTAAATAGTTCACCAGCTGCTTGTTTTCCCATTTCATATATCTTGAGTGAAAACTAATTATTGTTGTTGTTTTTTTTTAAGTGATTTTTATTTTTTCCGTTATAGTTGCTTTACTGTGTTCTGGCAGTTTTCTACTGTACAGCAAAGTGACCCAGTTACATACATATAGACATTCTTTTTCTCACATTATCCTCCCTCATGCTCCATCACAAGTGACTAGATATAGTTCCCAGTGCTATACAGCAGGACCTCATTGCTTATCCATTCCAAAGGCAATAGTTTGCATCTATTAACCCCAGATTCCCAGTCCATCCCAATCCTTCCTCCTCCCCCTTGGCAACCACAAGTCTGTTCTCCACATCCATGAGTTTCTTTTCTGTGGAAAGGTTCATTTGTGCCGTATACTAGATTCCAGATATAAATGATATCATATGGTATTTGCCTTTCTCTTTCTGAGTTACTTCACTTAGTATGAGAGTCTCTAGTTCCATCCATGTTGCTGCAAATGGCATTATTTTGTTCTTTTTTATGACTGAGTAGTATTCCATTGTATGTATATATGTATGTGTGTGTGTGTGTATCACATCTTCTTAAAAAAATTGTTGTTCTTGTTAATTATTACTATTCTGTTCTTTCATTTGAAGCGCAGTATATTCCAAGTCTAGAATTATGTGAATTAGTTATTTACTTATATGCATAACTTGTCAGTTAAGTGCTGTAGTTGATCAGATTTAATATTGGATGTAAATAGAAGATAGTCTTCTCTTGCCAAATTTACTGGTATTTATCGAGTTCCCTAGTGGCACAGTAGGTTAGGGATCAGGTGTTGTCACCGCTGTGGCTCTGGTTACAGCTGTAGCATGGGTTTGACCCCTGGCCTGGGGACTTCCACATGCTGCAGGCACAGCTAAAACAAAACAAAACAAAAAAGAATTTACTGGTATTTACAAACCTGGAATCCTAAATGCAGTTTTTGTCATTGCTATGATATCTTTTGATGAAAAATAAATTTTAATTTTAGTTAAATTTATTGACGGTCTGTCTGAAAAACTTTTGACGAATAGGGTACTCCTTAAAATTCTGCTAAAAATGTATTCATTTACGATGTAAATATATTCATATCAAGAAAAATTTTACTTAAGGTACATTTTTGATAAGTAAATTTAGTGATTGGTTATGTAACATTTTTATCCTTTGACAAATTAGTCTGCTTCTCATTTTGCAGCTCCTGTTATTGAATATGTCACCCAGTATGGCAGTTAATTGTTTAATTATATGCATTTCCTACTTACAGGACAGGAACTAGGTCTTACTCCTTTTATGGCTCTAGCACCTGGCATATGGCTTACAGTTGGTTTATACTTGAATAAATAAATGCTTAATAAATAAATGGCTGATCTGTGACTGAGTCTATGACCAGTTTACTATAACTGACTTCCCTATATATTTCTTTTTGTTTTTTTTGGCCTTTTTTTAGGGCCACACCCACAGCATACAGAGGTTCCCAGGCTAGGGGTCGAATTAGAGCTGCAGCTGCCGGCCTACACCACAGCAATGTGGGATCCGAGATACACCTGTGACCTACAACGCAGCTCACAGCAATGCCAGATTCTTAACCCACTGATCGAGGCCAGGGATCGAACCTGCATCCTCGTGGATGCTAGTTCGGTTCGTTACCGCTGAATCACCACAGAAACTCCCAAAACAGCCTATTTTCCAGGCACACCACGACTAGCGGTTTTTCCTCATCTGTATTCTGTTTAGATTCTGTTGTTATATTCTGTCAGCTAGAATGCTTCTTTAGGACCCAATTTAGATCTGCTTTTTTAGTTTTTTTCCTTATTTTCCCCAGTCATGTATAATGTCTTCTCAAAACTTTAGTAGGATATTTTCTGTCTCATGACTTTTACCATACACTGCGTTTCACCACAGTTGTTCATCCTACCTCATTGTCTTTCCTGTGCTGTACTTAACATCTTTGAGGAAGAGGACTGTGTATCTTTTCTTCATTCTTATCCCTTTAGTCCTGAGCAGAACAGCTTGTACATAGTAGCTACTTATTACTATTTGTTGAATAAATAATAGACACATGTCTGAAAATCCCAAGGTTTTATTACTTTAAACTTTTTTCTGCTTTTGTTGTGATATTTATAAGGGAGCTGAACTGCATTATATCGCTTTTCTTTAGGTGGAGTCTTGCCAGGTATGTGGTTTTAAGTTTATTACCTTCAGTAATAATAATTTAGTTTCTTGGAGTTCCCGTTGTGGCACAGCAGAAACAAATCTGACTAGTAACTCTTTTGACTTGAGCTTTTGCATTAAATTTTTCATTTTTCATATGCTGTGGGTGCAGCCCTAGGAAAAAAAGTTTTTAGAGCAAGCTTTCTTTAATTATTGTAGAGGTCTTCTTATCTAATACCATCAAGTCTTATAGTTTACTATTAATTGGAAAAGTTGGTTAAAGCAGGAAATAAAAGTGATAGACATATCATAAACATTTTGTTTTAGCTAAAACAAATGTACATTTGTTCAGCAAAACAAAAACAAAAACAAAGCAACTAGTATCCATGAGGATGAGAGTTTAATCCCGGTCTCATTCACTGGGTCAGGGATCTGGTGTTGCCGTGAGATGCGGTGTAGGTCACAGGTGTGGCTCAGGTCCAGCATTGTTGTAACTGTGACGTAGGCCTGCAGCTGTAGCTCCAGTTCAGCCCCTAGCTTAGGAACTTCCATATGCTGCACCTGCAGCCCTAAAAAGCAAATAATAATAATAATAATAATAATTTAGTTCCTCATCTCAGACTGAGGATTTTCTACTGGCAAAAGGAGCAAAGTTTAGATACAACTGAAGCAAGTAATAATAAAAATAATAATGTTTATATTATTAAAAAGAAATCGTCACTAATTTATATTGATGTTCTTTCACTGAATCCTTACAACAGTTCTGCTGAAGCTATGCTATTATCTCTATAGGCAAGAGAACCAAAGTTTAGATGACCCCGTGGTCACATAACTGGTGTGAACAAATAGCAAATACAGGTCTCTGCCCAAGAGCACAGGTTCTTCTTAACCCCTCACCCTAGGGCCTCTGTCTGGGGTCATTTTTGCTCTGCTCCTCCTTTTCCCAGACTCATCCCTACTCCATTAACCACAGCCTGCCTCCTGTCTGCTCAGGTGCTCACCCTAGCCTTTCCCTTTGTGCAGTGTCTCTCTCTCTCTCTCTCTCTTTTTTTTTTTTTTGGTCTTTTTGTCATTTTAGGGTCGCACCCTCGGCATGTGGAGGTTCCCAGGCTAGAGGTCTAATCAGAGCTACAGCTGCTGGCCTACACCACAGCTCACAGCAACACCAGATCGGGCCGCGTTTGCAACCTACACCACAGCTCACAGCAATGCCGGATCCTCAACCCACTGAGCAAGGCCAGGGATTGAACCGTCAACCTCATGGTTCCTAGTCGGATTCGTTTCTGCTGCGTCACAACGGGAACTCTAGCGTCTCTTCTTTTATATCTTTCCTTCCCTCTCAACAATGCCAATATTTGCTTTTTTGTTAGGATTATTCTTGATGGCTAGCTAGTTCATCTGAAGGACAGATCTTACCTTCAAGCTCTAGGTAAGATAGGTTTGAACCCACAAACTTATGGCCTGTGAAAATACTAAGTCTCCGCCAGACTTCTGTGTTTTCCTGGTGGGAGACACTTAAATTCTCAAGGGCACACTCTACTGCCTGGGTTTCTGTTTTACACGTTTATAGGCATGGACCAACTTAGTTGGTTTCAGCAAAGGTACTCTTATTTCTCTTCACGCTCCCCCATAGTATACCCAGTTTCACACCCTGTGGCTAGTTCTTCTTTCCTCACCTTCATGTCTCTTTTCGTATTTGCTGTCAAAACTCCAAATTCTCCTTCTGAGGAAGAACAGTCCAGTTCCCTCAAATTCCTCATGTTCATCAAACAAGAAGAACTTACGCAGTTAGTAGAATCAGTCCTCCTGAGAAAACAGGTGTACTTGTTACCAGCAAAACTGATTTCTTGATATATCAGTCAGAGTTACCTAATTTTCTGTTCTCTTGGGAGCCTGGAGGAAGGGGGAAGTTTTCTTTTATCTACTAATGAGCCTCTATCAGAGATACCTGTTATGATAGAGACTTGACCCAATCAGTTCTTGATGCAGTATCAGCTTGGTACCTAATAATAACGCTTCATTGAGTTTGGAAAGTATGCACTCTTTGAAGATACATAAGCGTGTTACAGCTGGTCATGTTCCAGTACTGTGGACCTGAAGGACAGAGTTGTCTGAGTATGTGTTCTGCATATGCTGTTACAAGGTTGCCACTTCTTTATAAGTAAAAATGTAGACGTATATACTCCATTCTGAGATTTTATTTGCCATTTCTGCTTCTCTTCCTTTCTTTCTTGATGACAGAATACTTTCTTATAAGAAATGGTGAGGATAGTTGATAGTTATGTTCTAACAGGCAAAATAATAAATCGGTAATCTTATGTATATCTGCTATATTTCTTTTTGGAAATTTACTGATCAGTGATTTTTAAGGCCTAGTTGAAATCGCTTATCTAGGAAATAGTTCAGATTGTGAAATCATACAGACCTAGCTTTAAATCCCATACTTAGCACAAATTGCTGTCTTTGTGTGTATTACCTAGCTCTGTGAGGCAAGTTTTCATGTAAAAATGTTGATTTCTGGTTATTATAAGGCTATTCTAAGTTTTTTAATTGAAATACAGTTGCTCTACAGTATTATATGTTTTAGGTTGTACAAATAGTGCTTCACAGTTTTTAAGGGTATACTTCATTTATAATTATCAAAGTATTGGCTGTATTCTCATGTTGTATGGTATGTCCATATAGTTTATTTTATACCTATTAGTTTGTACCTCTTAATTCCCTACACCTATATTGCCCTTCCCCCTCCCTGCTAATAACCGCTTGTTTGTTCAGTCTGTGAATCTGTTTCTTTTTTGTTGTATTCACTAGTTTGTTTTTAGATCACGTGTAAGTTATAGCATATAGTATTTGTCTTTCTCTGCCTGACTTATTTCTATAGCCTAATGCCCTCCAAGTCCATCCATGTTGATGCAAATTGCAAAATTTCATTTTTTTTATGGCTGAGAAGTATTTCATTGTATATATGTATGCACCATGTCTCTTTATCCATTCTTCTGTTGATGGACACTTAGGCAGCTTCTAGGTCTTGGCAGTTGTAAATAATGCTACTCTGAACATTGATTGGGGTGTGTGGATCTTTTCAGATTAGTGTTTGTGTTATGTATCTATATATATATATCTGTCTCCAGTTTTGGGATTACTGGGTCATATGTAGTTCTGTTTGTTATTTATGTTCTTTTTGATAATAGCCATTTTGACAAGTGTGAGGTGATAGCTCGTGTTTTGATTTGCATTTCCCTGATGTAAGCATTTTTTTTAAATGCTGTACCTCAAATTCCTGGTATATAGTAAGCACTTAGTAACCCTTCCCTCTGAGGGTTTACATTTTAGGATTTACTTTTTCTTTAAATACTTAAGTTTTGTGGTTGACAGGTGGACTGAAGTTGGGCCAGAGACCGAGAGGATTGGTCATACTTCATAGGTTGTTTCCCCCCTTTTCTTTCTCTTTTGCTTCTTAGAGGGTATAATGAGGTTATATAAACAGATATAAAAATGTGTTTATTTCCATGGTTGCCTTAATTTAAAATGTTAGTATACTGAAGTTATATGTGTAAGAATAATAAATCATAGGTTGGTTAAATGATGAATCCTAGGATTGAGCTTTCATCCAAGAATCTGTCAGAGTTCCTGTTGTGGCTCAGCAGAAACGAATCTGACTAGTATTCATGAAGATGCAGGTTGGATCCCTGCCCTCAGTGAGTTAAAGAATCCGGTGTTGAATATGGCTCAGATTCGGCATTGCTGTGGCTGTGGTGTAGGCCATCAGCTGCAGCTCTGATTTGCCCCCTAGCGTGTGAACCTCCGTATTGCCATGGGTGCGGCCCTAAAAAGACCAAAAAAAAAGAATCTGTCATTTGCCACGTAAAAATACACACTGTAAATACTGAGCAGTGGAACAATTCAGAGATTTCATGAAGCAGTTTAAATAAGTTCGGATCCTTATATTGTCCTTTCACAAAGCCTTTTGGACTTTTTTTTTTATAACTTTGAGCTAAGATTATGTACCTGCAAATTCCAAAATGGTTCTGAACATTTTAGCACTAGGGAAACAGACTTGTAGTAATAATACTGCAGAATATTTATAAAAAATAACTCGAGTTCCCATCGTGGCACAGTGGAAATGAATCCAACTAGGAACCATGAGGTTGCGAGTTCGATCCCTGGCCTCGCTCAGTGGGATAAGGAACCAGCGTTGCCGTGAGCTGTGGTGTAGGTCACAGATACAGCTCAGATCCCGTGTTGCTGTGGTTGTGGTGTAGGCGAACGGCTACAGCTCCAATTCGACCCCTAGCCTGGGGACCTCCATATGCCACAGGTGCGGCCCTGGAAAGTCAAAGAGACAAAAAAAAAAAAAAAAATCAACTCTAGTTGAATATGCTTGAGTTTTGATGTATAAATTATAGTAAATGTTCAATTGTTTGTTGCTTATTGGTTAGTGTAATTGACTTTTTATTTGGTTCCTATGGAAACCTTGTCTTTGCACTACGGCGTCATGAGAATGTTCATTTACTATAATTTTTTGTTCTGGTGTGTGTTTTTATTGTGTTAAAAACTCTGAAAACTGTGCAAAATTCTACACTTAGTATTGGTTTGTCCTTTTAACGATTGTCCTATAACCAGTGGAAACCGTAAATATCAGATCTAAAGCAAAATTCTTATTTTACCAAATACTTAAAAAAAGCTTTTAACTAAATCGCTTTAAAAAAATGTAGACCTTTCTTTTCCTTTTCTTTGATACTGGCAAGATGGTGGATAAGTGTGTATTTTACTATAGCTTAATGGTAAGTACAGAGACGGAACTGCTGTTGGTTTTAAAGGTATCTTATGTAAAATAAGAGGAAGATGTTGAAAAAGTATGAGTAATATCACTAATAGTATATCACTATGTTGTGAAGCATTTTTGAGTTATAAAGTGCTTTTACAGGTATTATTTCACTGGATTCTTAAAATGACCCTTTGAGTTAGGCAGGAGGAGGGATTTTTATGCCCAGTTTATGGGTGTTGATGTTTGCTTAGCCAGTGTCTGCTTTAACCTAAACTGATATCTTCTGACTCCTCGCCCTCATTTTGGTACTCCTTACAATTCTAGTTTTATTAACTTTTAGAGTTATAGTTTTTATTTAGTATACCTAGAAAATGGTTAACATTTTCAAAGCTATTTTAAAAGTGAATGTCTTTTTTTTTTTTTTTTTTAAGAGCATAAAACAATTGTAAACGTAGTATATAATTTGCCACCTGGTGTGAGTATTCATAGTAGGATCAGAGTCCTTTGTAGGATTTTTTTTTTTTTTTTCCTGTCTTTTGTCTTTTTAGGGCTGCACCTGTGGCATGTGGAGGTTCCCGGGCTAGGGGTCTAATTGGAGTTGCATCCACCGGCCTACAACACAGCCACAGCAATGCGGGATCCGAGCCACGTCTGCAACCTACACCACAGCTCACGGCAATGCCGGATCCTTAACCCACTGAGCGAGGCCAGGGATCGAATCTGCAACCTCGTGGTTCATAGTCGGATTCATTTTCACTGAGCCGCTATGGGAACTCCAAAATTTACCTTTTTTTTTTTTAAGGGCCACACCCATGGCATATGGAGGTTCCCAGGCTAGGGGTCAAATCAGAGCTACAGCTGCTGTTCTACACCACAGCTCATGGCAATGCCGGATTGTTAACCCACTGAGCAAGGCCAGGGATCAAACCCGCAACTTCGTGGTTCCTAGTCAGATTTGTTAACTGCTGTGCCATGACGGGAACTCCATGTAGAATTTTTATAATACAAAAATGTAGAAGCATAGTGATTCCAGCAGTAGAAGTATGTAACTTCTGGAGAGTTTATCTTGGTTTAAAGTTTATGTAAAATTTAAAAATCACTTAAAGAAGCTATTACTAATGAAGTTGAATGATATCTCCCATATTTATAAATTAAAATAGGACAGTCAGGAGTTCCCTGGTGGCCTAGTGGTTAAGGATTCAGTGTTGTCACTGCCGTGGCTTGGATTTGATACTGGGCCCAGGAACTTCGATGTGCCACAGGCACATCCAGAGATTGAGGGGTGGGTAGGTAGGTAGATAGAGGGATCGATAGATAGTAGAGGTAGATAGGTGGATAAATAAGTTGACTAGTCATGTTACTTGCAATATAGACTTGCAAAGTGGGTTTTTATGTGCATGAGATGTATTAGTGCACTGAAAAAATACCCATGTTTTATATCTTTTAAAGGAGTAATATATTTCTGATGTTAAATTTTAGTCTGCACTTAACTTCTAGTTGTGACATTTTGTAGGGGCAAATATCTTACAGTAATAAACTAATTTACATTAAAAAAGTTTTTTTAAAGCCTAAGAATAAACTTCATTTTCTAAGCCCTTTTCTGCTTGAGCATCTAATAACTTTCCTAAAATATTTTGCTGTAATGTGTTAATATTTTTAGTAATCATAGCATTTGGGCCTAAATGCATTTAGATATATTTGTGAAAAAAAAAGATGTGTATTTGTTTTTTGTTATCTACATTAATTTTATCCTCCTTTCTTATGTCTAAGTTACTTCTTAGTAGTGGTAATATTTTCAACCCTATCCTAGTTTTTCCTTGCTGTACTCTTTGCAGCCTCAGAGCTGTACTCTTATTATGCCCTTTCACAAAAATAGAGTTCATCTTATCTTCTAAGGAACTTAAAAATGACTATTCAGTTAACTGAATATATTTCTGGGTTTTGTTTTTCTTGTCAATATATGACTTGCTCAAGGTGAGCTCTACTGCCCGTGCATAAAACCGCACCACACCACCCCAAATAATAAAACTCTAAGTACTTACAGCTCAGCTTTGACTTTACTCTGCTCAGCCTTGGGCCTTCTTAAGAGAGGCAGTACTCTCTGTCCAGCCACATCCTCTAGAAGTAAAATGCTCAGCTCTTGGCTGTAGTGGGATAATGTAATACAGCTTGATTCATTATGGGGTTACTGTAACTTTTTCTCAGAAAATCTGATGTTTCATCTATAAGAAACACTATTTATTGGTGACTTTAGGTTAGCTTTTTTATCAGAACTACTTATTTGGTCAAATTATGATGTTTAAAAAAAGTTTTTCAATTGTGGTAAAAGGTACATAACATTTACCATCTTTTTTTCTTTTTTTTGCTCCCCAGGGCTGCGCCAGCAGCATTGTGGAGGTTCCCAGGTTGAGGTCAAATTGGAGCCATAGCTACCGGCCTACACCAAAGCCACAGTAATGCGGTGTCTGAGCTGGGTCTGTGACCTGCACCACAGCTCACGGCAACGCCGGACCCTTAACCCACTGAGCGAGGCCAGGGATCGAACCTGCAACCTCATGGTTCCTAGTTGGATTCATTTCCGCGGTGCCACAACGGGAACTCCATAACATTTACCATCGTAATCATTTTTAACTGTATTGTTCAGTGGCATCAGTTACATCCACCATGTCGTACAAACTGTCACCACCATCCCTCTCCAAGACTCTTTTTGTCCTGGAGCTGAAACTAACTTCTCATTCTCACTACCCCTTCCCTAGGTCCTGAGAAAAGCTGTCCTACTTTCTGTCTCTGAACTGAACATGTAAGTGAGGGTATATCTGTTTGTGACTGCTTATGTCACTTAGCATAAAGTCTTCAAGGTTCATCTTTGTTGTAGCATGAATATCCTTCCTTTTTAAGCCTGAATAATATTTCATTGTATGTATATATCCACATTTTGTTTATCCATTTATCTGCTAATGGACACTTGGGTTGCCTCCTTTGACGCTTTTCTTTTAGTATATGTAGCAGTGAGGTTACTGTACTTAGTCTGATCATTTGATAGGCTGTGACTGTTGTTCAGTGCAGAAGCCACAAGTCACATGTAGCTATTAAAATTAAAATTAAATTTAAAATTTAATTCTCAGTCACATCAGGCACACTTTAAGTGCTCAGTACTCACCTAGACTAGTGACTGCCGTACTGGACAGCATTGATTTATAGAACTCTCTGCATCAGTCATTGCAGAAAGTTTTGCTGAACAGTGCTGTGTAATGAATGCACGGGTCTATTTTAATACCTTGAATTTAAGGAAGACAGATATCTCATAGATTATGGAAATATTTTTATATTTGAATAAAGTGCCTTAATTCTATTTAGAAAATAATTGTTTTTATTTATTTATCTATCTATCTATCTATCTATTTATTTGTTTATTGTCTTTTTAGGGCCCCACCTGCGGCATATGGAGGTTCCCAGGCTAGGGGCCTAATCGGAGCTGTTGCTGCCAGCCTATGCCACAGCCACAGCCACCCCAAATCTAAGCCGCATCTGCAACCTACACCACAGCTCATGGCAGCGCCGGATCCTTAACCCCACTGAGTGAGGCCAGGGATCGAACCCGCAACCTCATGGTTCCTAGTCGGATTCGTTTCTGCTGTGCGATGATGGGGACTCCAGAAAATGACTGTTTAAAAGACATTTTTTTTTGCAGTGAGTCAAGATGTTTTTGTTCATACTCTGTGTTAAAGTACTGTGTATGGAATGAATTTTAAATAAATTACTTTTCAAATGAAGTGTATAAACAGTGTCTTAGAAGTTTAAACTATTATATATAGTATATATCGGAGATTTATAGAAAAACCGTTTGAAATCATATTTTGTATCTGTCATCCTCTTAGAATATGTGTCGTATTCTTTTAAGAGGTGGAGTTTAATCGATCTCCAAATTATAGATAATTATAGATAATTACTGTAATTTGTCCAGTTTTTTCATGTTGAGATCTTAAAACAGCTTATCCCAGAAGGTCTGTATTTAAATTTTTTAATTTTATTTTTTATCGAGCTCTTACTACCGGGTAACGTTTTAG
The DNA here is from genome assembly GCA_004024745.2 of Catagonus wagneri. NCBI lineage: Eukaryota > Metazoa > Chordata > Mammalia > Artiodactyla > Tayassuidae > Catagonus > Catagonus wagneri. The sequence continues at coordinate 8,348,693 of PVHT020004944.1, read as the reverse complement.
GGGTTTAGGTACAGCCTAGTGATTTGACATGTGTGTGTATTGCTAAGTGGTTATCCCAGTAAATGTAGTGAACACCATCACCACACAGGGTTACAAGGTTTTCTTTCCTAATGATGAGATTTTTTTCATAAGATCTGCTCTTTACTTTCAAATATACTGTACAGCATTATTAACTAGCAATTCTCTGCTGTATTCGTAAGCATTTTTACTGTCACTGAAAGCTCATGAAGCTTTTCCTTTTTCGCTGACAGCCTCAAATGCCACCTGGGCAGGGTAGTGTGTGTCTTTGTAGCACTCCCTTTATTACTCTGTGGTGTAATTAATTAATTTATTAATTCCAGGTTGTTGACCTATCTTTTTAGATTACTTTTTAAAAAAGATATCACAGGATATTTTTAAATGCTTAAAACAGCTTTTGAACTTCCTGGCTCTATTTAGAAATTATTTTAACTTGCTGAGTAATTGCTTAAGCTTGAGAATTCATTTAAATCTAGCATTTAAAGTAATTTTAAAAACAACCTTTTTGTTAATTCCATGAATATAGTATTTGAAAGACTATAAGCCAAAAATAAAATCCCTTATTTCTTAAAGTAATGGTTCATGTATTTCTTTTCAAAAATAAGTAAGAAATTGATCTAATCTCATTTTAAAAGTTCTATGGGAGTTTCCGTCGTGGCTTAGTGGTTAACGAACCCGACTAGAATCCATGAGGACGGTTAAGGATCTGGCATTGCCCTGAGCTGTGGTGTCGGTCACAGGTGCGGCTCAGATCCTGCGTGGCTGTGGCTGTGACTGAGGCGTAGGTCGGCAGCTGTAGCTCCAATTCGATCCCTAGCCTGGGAAGCTCCATATGCCTCCGGTGCAGCCCTAAAAGACAAAAAAGGCAAAAAAATCTATGAAACTTTTCCCACATCAAAACATTTTTTTCCATATCAAAGCTTTTAACTGTTATTGCACCAATTTAACAACAGTCTTTAGTTAGAATATTAATATAATATTAGGGAGCAAAAAAATTAGGCTGTTCTGGTCTTGTGGAAAGAGAGGGGAGTGATATTAACAGTAGGCAACTCCGGAATAGGTGTCTTTAGGCGTAGTTATTGGAGGTGAGCAAAGGAAGGATACCGGTAGACGTTTGGTCTCCATGTAACAGAAACTTCTGTTTTTCTGTCACTGACTTGGCTGACTGTAGTTACACTTAATGAGCTGGTGTGATAAGGAGAAGTGGCTGAAGCTGAGGAAAGTACGTAGTTTTTTTAAATCTAGTGTGTGTAGATACCATAAAACACCTACAGATAACAAACTCAAGAGTTCAGGAAAGAGTTATAAAACCAGAATTTCACAGTACACTATTTGAACACTAACATTTTGGTTTAATCTGATGATATTCATAGCAAGTTTTTTTCGGATCTTGTTGAGGATCTAGTTCATTAATTCAGTCATTAGAAATGCCTGTTATGTACCTACTTTGAAATCAGATATGAACAAATGAATTTTGGTAGTATTGTGAAGTAAAATAGAAACATTCTCCTCATTTCACTAGTTCCCAGAGGAACTTTTTTAAAAATTGATTTAAAAAGTGTATTTTTTTGCCACATGAGGTTTTTTTTAATTCAGAGAATTTTATTACATTTATAGTTGTACAGCCATCATCGTAACCTAATTTTAGGACATTTGCATCCCAAATCCTCAGTCCATCGCTCCCCGCCCCCCAATCTGTCTCATTTGGTAACCATAAGTTTTTCAAAGTCTGTGAGTCAGTTTCTGTTCTGCAAAGAAGTTCATTGTACCCTTTTTTTAGATTCCACATGTAAGTGATAGCATTTGATGTTTGTGTCTCACTGTCTAACTTCACTTAGCATGATAATTTCTAGGTCCATCCATGTTGCTGCAAATGCTATTATTACATTCTTTTTTATGGCCATGTAATATTCCATTATATATATGTACAGCATCTTCTTTATCCACTCCTCTTCGGTGGACATTTAGGTTGTTTGTGTGTCTTAGCTCTTGTATATAGTGCTGCAATGAACATTGTGATGCAGGTATCTTTTTGAGTCATGGTTTTCTCTGGATAGATGCCCGGGAGTGGGATTGTTGGATCAAATGGTAATTCTATTTTTAGTTTTTTGAGGAACCTCCGTACTGTTTTCCGTCGTGGTTGTACCATTTGACATTACCACCAGCAGTGTAAGAGGGTTCCCTTTTCTCCACACCCTCTCCAGCATTTGTTTGTAGACTTTCTGAAGATGGCTGTTCTGGCTGGTGCAAGGTGGTATCTCATAGTAGTTTTGATTTGCATTTCTCTAATACTTGGTGATGTTGAACATCTTTTCATGTGCTTTTTTGGCCATCTCTGTGTTTTGGAGAATTGTCTGTTTAGATCTTCTGCCCATTTTTTGATGGGGTTTGTTAATGTTGGTATTGAGCTACAGGAGGTGTTTATCAATTTTGGAGATTAATCGCTTGTCAGTTGCTTCATTTGCAAATATTTTCTCCCATTCTGTGGGTTGTTTTTTTTTGTTTTGTTCAGGGTTTATTTTTCTTTGCAAAAACTTTTAAGTTAATTAGGTCCCACTTTTTTATTTTTGTTTATATTGTCATTAGGAGGTAGATCTGAGAAGACATTGCTGTGGTTTATGTCAGAGAGTGTTTGGCCTATGTTTTCCTCTAGATTTTTATAGTATCCAGTCTTATATTTAGGTCTGGAATCCATTTTGAGTTTGTTTTTGTGTATGGCATTAGAGAGTGTTCTAATTTCATTTATTTACATGTAGCTGTCCAGTTTTCCCAGCACCCCCCTTTTTTTTTGCACACTTTTTTTTTTAGGGCCACACCCGTGGCATATGGAGGTTCCCAGGCTAGGGATCAAATCAGAGCTATAGCTGCTGGCCTACATCACAGACATAGCAACTCAGGATCCTAGCTGCGTCTGCAGCCTACACCAAAGCTTACAGCAGTGCCAGATCCTTAACCTACTGAGCAAGGCCAGGGGTCAAACCCATGTCCTCGTGGATCCTAGTTGGGTTTGTTAACTCCTGAGCCACGAAGGGAACTCCCCAGCACCACTTATTGAAGGGACTGTCTTTTCCCCATTTTATTTTCTTGCCTCCTTTGTCATAGATTAGTTGACCATAGGCGCCTGGGTTTAATTCTCGGCCTTCTAGCCTGTTCCACTGATCTAGATTTCTGCTTTGGTGCCAATACCATACTGTTCTTATGACTGTAGCTTTGTAGTATAGCCTGAAGTCAGGGAGTCTGATTCCTCCGGTTCCGTTTTTCTTTCTCAGGATTGCTTTGGCAAAAATTTGCATTATTAAGACATGTATTTGAGAGACTTTCTCTGCAGAGTGATCAGTACTTATGATTCAGGCATTGCCAGCTAGACAGCATATGAAAATTTCTTATTGAGAACCTGTCGTTTGTATAAAAAGAGCAGTTTACTTAAGGGCTTGTGTTGTTGAAAGGACTATGGGTCAAAACGGAGCTATGCAACTGTAAGTACACTACTTAATAGCTTTAGAAAACTGATCAAAATTATTCCTATGTTACTTAATAAAAATAATTTTTAGGTGTCCATAGAGTATAGAGCAGAGGCAACAACTAATGTGCCTTTAGGGTCTAGGCAAGTAGCAGACTAAGCAAGTGAGTGAGGGTTGTGCACGCAGTGCAGAATTGACAGGTGAAAAAGCAGCAGGTGGCAGCTGTTCTCGGCTGTCTGTGGTCATCTGTTTCATTGTGGGCTCTCAATGCCTTTTTTGGGGAAATATGCTCTAAATTGTAAAATATTTGTTCAGATTCTTAGAGGGCTTTTAACCAAGTAAAACATGTCTGTAAGACCGTCTCTGCCTCTACACTAATTTGTCTTTATTAAGTCAAGTATTGAAGTACTTTCCATATTCAGGTACCAAGTTAGAAATTAGAGTGCATACAAATAAACATTGGACCTGGCCACTACCTCTTAGAACATTGCTCAGTAATACTTCCTGGCGTGATAGAAATGTTATATATCCTTTTGGCAGTTGTCCTGTATGGCGGCCAACTAGGAACTGACTTTTAAGTTTAATTTCAATTTAAATATATACACAGCTGCACGTGGTTAGGGACTGCTCACTGAGAGTGGTGTTCTAGAAACTGCGTTCTGTTGCTGAGTTACCAGTTCAAGATTTAAGCAGTTACATCTCAGGACAGCAATGGGAGAGATGGCCGAGGTCCCACAGAGTTCCCAAGTGAGCTGTACGGGAGTCTGCTTCCGAGCTTTAGAGGAGGGAGTGGTCACTTTAAGATAAACTTGAGAGGAGGTGAAGTTTAAACTGGCTTAGGGGATAGGTGGAATTTTATCAAGAGGAAAGAGGATGTAGGAGAACGGGGTAATGGAAACCAAGTGCATGTGCAGTCAGGGAAAATGAAAGAAAATGTCCCGTTTTTCATTCAGAAGGCTGCCCCCGATTATGTCTTTTTTGTTTTTTTTCCTGTTTTGACAGATAAATTATTTAATGGTTAAAGTTGGCTTTGATATATTTTCTGGTTCTAAACTTTGGTTAACAGCGTGAGAAGTAAGGCATTGTGCTGTTTTTATTCTTTGAGGTCAGTGGCCAAAAAAGATGTAAAGAATGTAAACTTCTAAAAAATAGCTTTACTTTATATCATATTTACTCATTTTTACTTGGAATGTACAGATTTCACCGCTAAAGTTTTTTAGTCAGTTATGTGTTTTCTTTCTGGTATGATGGGAGATATTTTAACTCAAGGAGCTAAGGAAGAAGCAAATGAAATGTTCAAATGCATAGTTTTTACGAAGCATCCTAGTTTCAGTTGAAAACCTTTTCTGTTTACTAGTTGTCAGATCTTTTCTTTGGGGGGATTTAACTTGCAGCAGGTGTCTGCGATCTTTTGTATCCTCTTTATTCATATACTGATTGAAAGGGATGACTTCTTAAGTAGTTTAGCTGGCGAAATCTTTGGCTAATAAGGCAGTGATATTTTGTGTAAAAAAATGTTTTATAAACTAAAATAGACTAGAATCCCTGTGACGTGTCTTGTGAGAGAGCACGTTTCCCTGATTCCCTCACGTGAAAGGAGCTGTGTGGCTGTCCCATCCCACCCTCCAGCACTCCTTACCCCTTCTGCCTTGTTGGTTTGTTAACGTGGAACAAATGAAATAAAGCACCTATTACCTTAACGTGCCTGATTCTTAGTAAATATTTTTGTTAACCTCACTCATGCTCGTGATGAGCAACCAAATTCTTGTCTTTTAAAACTTAGAGTGAAAGATACTTTTTTTCCCTCTTTTGGTCTTTTCAGGGCCGCACCCGTGGCATATGGTGGTTCCCAGGCTAGGGGTCAAATTGGAGCTGTAGCCACCGGCCTACACCACAGCCACAGCAACACGGGATCCGAGTCGTGCCTGCAACCTATATGACAGCTTACGACAACGCCAGATCCTTAGCCAGGGATTGAACCCACAACCCCCATGGTTCCTAGTTGGATTCATTTCCAGTGTGCCATGACAGGAACTCCTGTAGTGGAAGATACTTTCAGCAGTGGTAGTTGTTTTAATCTGTGGTAATAATATGGTAATTATCTTTATTTATTACAATAAAGTCTAAAATATGCAGATAGTTTTATAATTTAAAATACTGTTTTATCATTTTTTAATTTATTTTTTTGTCTTTTTGCTTTTTAGGGCTGCACCCGTGGCATATGGAGGTTTCAAGGCTAGGTGTCTAATTGGAGCTATAGCTGCTGGCCTACACCACAGCCGCAGCAACTTAGATTTGAGCTGCATCTGCGACCTACACTACAGCTCATGGCAACACCCATTCCTTAACTCTCTGAGCGAGGCCAGGGATTGAACCCACAACCTCATGTTTTCTAGTTGTATTCGTTTCTGCTGCACCATGACGGGAACTCCTTAATTACCATTTATTAAACACTGTTTTGTGACAGGCAACTGCTAGACACTTTATTATTTCATTTATCCCCACAACAGCTCTATAAGGAGTTAATTTATTTTCTTTAGTTATATGTAGAAAAGTGAGGCTTAGAGAAATAAAATTACTTGTTCATGTTACATCACAAGTTCGCTCAACTGGAATATGAAACTGGGTTTATCTCAATTTAAGCCAGTGCTCTTTTTACTGTATGTTTTAGTCTTTTCTTCCTGTTTTATTGAGCTCTAATTGACATAAGTACTGTATAAGTTTAAGGTGTACAGCATAATAATTTGACTTACATACATCATGAAATGATTATCATAATAAGTTTAGTGACCATCTGTCGTCTTATCCCATATAGATATAAAAATTAAAGAAATTTTTCCTTGTTACGAGAGCTCTCCACTCTCTTAACAGTTTTTGTATGTGACAGAGAGCAGTGTTAATTCTGTTTATCATGTGTACACCACATCCCTAGTGCTTCTAACAGGAAGTTTGTACCTTTAGACTGCCTTCATCCAGTTCCCTCTCACCTCGCTTCTAGTAACTGCAAATCTGATCTCTTCTTCTGTGAGTCTGATTTTGAAGTATAATTGACCTACAACCCTGTGGTAGTTCCTGTTACATGCCATAGTGATTTGGTATTTCTGTACATTTCAAAATGGTCGCAATAAAGTTGGTTATAATATTTCAACATACAAAGATGTTTCATAGTTACTGTTAGCCCCAAGCTGTACGTTTCATAGCCATGACTCTGCATGCAACCGGAACTTTGTATTTGTTAATCTCCCCACCTATTTCTTTCCTCCCCCTTACCCTGTTCCCCTCTGGCAACCACCTGTTTGTTGCCTGTATCTGTAACTCTGTTTGTCTTATCCTTTGTTCATTTGTTTTATTTCATTGAGTGAGATGTGTATGTATCAGTTTAGCTTAATCTATTTTACAGGTGAGAAAAATGAGACCCAGAGATGTTAAGTGATCCATTCTATCATCACTAAGTAAAAGAACTGAGACTAGAACCAGTATATCCTAATTCTAGTAGAGAATGGTTTTTAATGAACAACATTGCATTTAATAAAAGGAAAACATAACTATGTCTACAGTAAGGGAATAAGTATTAAGAAGAGTTTCTCATTTTAAAGAAATATACCTTTTTTATGAGCTCCTTGGTGGCTCAGCAATTAAGGATCCAGTGTTGTCACTGCTGTGGCTTGATTCGATTCCTAGCGCAGGAACTTCCACATGCCACAGGTGTGGCCAAAGAAATAAAGTGTGAACAATTATTTTAAAGAATACCTCTCTTTGGAATTCCCACTATGGGACAGTGGGTTAAGAGTCCGACTGAGGTGGCTCAGGTTGCTGCAAAGGTGCACTCCTTTGGGTTAAAAGATCTGGCATTGCCACAGCTGCAGCATAGGTTGCAGCTGCAGCTCAGATTCAGGCCCAGGAATTTCCATATGCTTTTTGAGTGTGGCCATAAAAAGAAAAAAAAAATACCTTTCTTTGTTGAAATCTAATTGACATACATTTAACTGCACATATTTAAAGTATATGATTTGATGAGTTTTGTCACACCTTTACACTCATGACACCATTACTGCAATCAACATAATGAACGTATCAGTCACCCCCAAAGTGTCTCTGTGTCCCTTTGTGATCTTGCCATTACACCCTCTTCCCTGATTCCCAGGCCCGGACAACTTCTTGTTATCACTCTAGATTCATTTGCGTTTTCTAGAGTTTTACATGAAAGGATCTTACAGTGTGTAATTTTTTTTTTCACAAAGCTTCTTTCACTCCACGGTGATTTCTGAGATTCCATCAGTTTGTTCCTTTTTATTGCCAAGTAATACTCCATTGTATGGATATACCACGATATGTTTATCCATCTACCTGTTATGGATGTTTGGGTTGTTGCCAGGCTTCGACTATTACAGATAAAGTGGCTTTGAGCATTCGTATGCAAGTTTTTTTTAGTGGATTTATGCTTTTCTTATTCTTGGGTAAGTACCTAGGAGAGAAATAATTCATTGTGGTATGAAAACTTTCTCTTTAATAGCATCTCCTGGTGATAACAGAGGTTTGGTGTTTTTTTCATTTGCTTACTGTCCTTTCTGAATCCTGCCTGGTTTTGTTTTTCTAACCAAAATTTTGAGGGAAAGCAACTCTAACATCATGTGTATTTGAAGCAAAGTCAGCTTATTAGACAGTATGAGGGAACGAATCTTAATTGCTGTTTGGTTACATTCAGGAGCATGACTAACACAAATGCTGATTGACAACCTGGAGTGGGGGAGGGGAATCTTATATTATTCCTGTTCTTATTCTTAAATGTTTCATTGATCTGTAATGCCTTAGTGACATTCTGTCGATCTGCAGTGATAGCCTGTTATCCTCTAACTGTGGTTTTTGTGGCTCATCTTGTCTAACCTGTAGTTCTTGTGTTACCGTAAATAGAAATAAGGAAACTAGTTATGGCTGTTGACAGGTTCTCTGTAGGTTTTTTATATATAACCCCACCTATAATGAAATATGTTATTTCATAAACTCTCTTCTATTTGGTGGTGAAGAATAAGGTAGCTCAGTGTCCTTCAGTGTCTTTTCGTGACTTTGTCTTCCTTTGGGCCGCTGCTTATACCAAGGGAGAAGTTGGTATTTCATTTTGGAGAAAGTGATCTAATGTATTATGATTATGATGCAGGGGGAGTTCCTGTCCTGGCTCAGCGGAAATGAATCTGACTAGGAACAATGAGGTTGTGAGTTTGATCCCGGGCCTTGGTTAGTTGGTTAAGGAGCCAGCGTTGCCGTGAGCTGTGGTGTAGGTCACAGATGCAGCTCGGATCCAAGTTGTTGTGGCTGTGGTGTAGGCTGGCAACTGTAGCTCTGTTTAGACCCCTAGCCTGGGAACCTTCATATGCCACGGGAGCGGCCCTGAAAAAGCAAAAAAAAAAACAAAAAGCAAAAAAAGTGTGATGATGTACTGTCAAGTCATACTTCAGAATTAGCAATTCCAAATTGTGATTAAAATGCAGTTTTGTTTTGGTAAATATTCAGTCAAATTATAATGCCTCATTAATGGGGAATGAATTATATTTTCTAAATAAAGTAGTCTTAATCATTTAAACATATGAAGCACTGATTTTTAACATTGTTTTTAGAAACTACGTTTATACAGTGTATATCACATTTTGCTGCCTGGTTTACATAATATACATAGAAAATTTGATTTTTTTTTCTTGAAATATGTTGTACTCCCTATCCCTGTACCAAATGACTTTAGTGGTTAGTGTGATTCTTTTTTTTACCCCCTTCTTTTTCTCTCAAGTATTACTTCTTACTCAGTATGTCAGCTTTGAGCCATTTCTCCATTCAGCAAATATTTACTAAGCACCTTCTACATTCGAAGCATTATTCTAGGGCCTGGTCATATGATAAGGATCAAAATATCTAACAATGATCCAGTATACTCCCTTTCTCCTGGGGAGCTTAACTAGTGGAAGGGAAGATAGACGTTTAGTAATTACACAGGGATTTTTGAGATTTCGTGCTAAACTAAGGTGATGAGTGGAAGAGGGAAAGGAAGCATGCAGTCCTGAAATCACTAAAGCAGAATTGTTTATATGATTCATAATGGACATAATGTAAAGTCTGAATTAAAATTAGAACTAGAAAAAAAAAATTGAAACATAGTTTCAGAATTTGCTATGGATCTTATAAACAAACCAGTGAGGGGACCATGAGTAGAATTTGGGATTTCTTATTCATAATCTTTCTGTCCGTCTGTCTCTGTCTATCTCTGTCTCTCTCTCGCCTTTAAAATCATACCTTTGCTTAGTCGTTCTAGATATTTTTGGTTGTGAAAAGCATTTTTATGTTGGAAGTATGCGAGAGCCTGAGATGTGCATTTGCTGCCTATTAAAATAGGTATGATTTTTAATACACTTTTTTTTGGTTTTTTTTAGAGCCGCACCTGCAGCATGTGGAAGTTCCCAGGCTAGGGGTCAAATCAGAGCTGCAGCTGCCGGCCTACACCACAGCCACAGCAATGCCAGATCTGCGCCAAGTCTGTAACCTCACGGCAGCACTGGATCCTTAATCCTCTGAGCAAGGCCAGGGATCAAAGCCGCATCCTCATGGTTCCTAGTTGGGTTCGTTAACCATTGAGTCATGAAGGGAACTCCCTTAACCGTACTTTTCTTTATTGAGCTGTCATTTTTACCAATAGTAATTTTGGTAATATTAAATGAGGAAGTATGATTGAGCTGGGAAAAAAAGGATTTCCATATTAATGAAGTAATTGAATCATACATAGATATTTTAAGTTATTACTTTGGATATACAAATCATTTTAATAAAATATGTATACCTCTAGAATGCTTATAAGACACTACAACTGTGTATAGAAATGTGATCATTTATATTGCTTAGTAAGTAGAGGTGAAACCTCCCCAATTTCAAAGCTATAGGAGTAAAATGGGGTTTGAGGAAGAAGAACTGTAGTGTATGTAATTTCCTTTCATTGCCCTCTACAGTTTTAATATAAACATATTTATGATTTGATTGGTTTATAAAATTATTAGACTTGGTATATTTATATGTGTGTAGGCCAAGAGAAATGGAAACAATGTGAGAGAAACATGACTATAGTTTTAAAACAAGTTATATTAAAGTAGTTATACTTCTGTGAACTTAGATCCGAGCCACTAGTTTATAGGAAGAGTGGCTCCATCATTTGTATCATTACTGTGTCTAGAGGAGAACTTTGCATCGTAGACATTCATACATTATTGCTGAATGAAGTAATTTTTGAAAGGCGAACTCGTGTGCTAACTTCTAGGCCAGAGACCTGTGAGGTACTTACACGCCAGGACCTCAGCTGAGGCTCGTATCTGAACAGACTGTACTGTAGGCTGCTCCCACCTCTTCCCATGTATGCTTTCGTGGTGCCTCACGGAGTGTGACCCTTGTCAGAGCAATGTGCATGCAATTATGATTATTATTTACTGCTGTAGAATTTGTCGAGAGAACTAAGCATTCCATGTTCTGAATTGTTAAGAATACGTGTGATTCCTTCAGATAGGTAATAACCAAGGTTTTTTTTTTATCAATTATTAAAAACAGTATATTATGGAGTTCCCTTTATGGCTCAGTGGTTAACAAATCCGACTAAGAACCATGAGGTTACGGGTTCGATCCCTGGCCTTGCTCAGTGGGTTAAGGATCTGGCGTTGCCATGAGCTGTGGTGTGGGTTGCAGACGCGGCTGGGATCCCGCGTTGCTGTGGCTGTGGTGAAGGCCGGCGGCTACAGCTCCTGTTAGACCTCTAGCCCGGGAACCTCCATATGCCGCGGGTGTGGCTCTAGATAAAGGCAAAAAGACAAAAAAAAAACCAAACAGTATATTAAAATAATATACCATAACATAAAATATTTTAAATGAAGGCTGTGTTTCAGAATCCATTTAACATACTAACTTGACTTGTAAATACATTTGTGCCACTTTGATTTTTTTATTCTGGCCTATTAACATTTGTGGATACCAGCTTTACGATATGAGAAAACATGAATGAGATGCGAGTAAAAATGTAATCAGTAGCTAGAGAACTTCTTTTTTAGAAATTATAAAAGAAGCTTTTGATTTATGCTGGACATAAATTTAAATATATAGTTATTATTTCTTATGCATTGAAATATACCAGGAACATGGCATTTCAAGCTAAATGGTCTTACCATGTTTTCAAGAAAACGTAGCCTCAGAATAGAACAATTTTAAGAGGCTGAGGGGCCGTTACCTTCAAAACTCCAGGCAGGGAATCCTGCGTTAGATGACCTCCCTGCAGTTCCATAGCCGTCTGAAACTGCTTTCTCAAAAATGAAATCCAATGTCTTTACTATTAGATAGCTCTCTCCTTTTCTTTATTTTTGGTATCATTCATTCTGCATTTTTAAATAAAATATTGTAGCCATACCAAAAGGTACATAGAGAGTAATGAAACTATCATTTTCGCCACCCATTTAAAGAAATAAACATTGCAAATGCAATCAAATGAAGCCTCCTGGATACCTCTGTGTGGCCAGCATTTTTTCCCTGCCCATTCCTCCACCCCCAGGTCCCCTCTCCTATACTAAATGGTGGCTTTTTTTTTTTTTTTTTTTTGCATTTTAGACCACACCCACGGCCACATATGGAAGTTCCCAGGCTAGAGGTCAGATTGGAGCTGCAGGTGCCTGCCTACAACACAGCCACAGCTATGCCAGGTTCGAGTGGCATCTGCGACCTGCACCACAGCTCACAGCAATGCTGGATCCTTAACCCACTGAGCGAGGCCAGGGGTGGAACCTGCATCCTCATGGATCCTAGTCAGGTTCATGACCCACTGCGGGAACTTCCTAAATGGTATCTTTATAAATCATTTCCACACCAGAAGTTATTTCTTGGTGCATGTCGAGCTCTGAAACCCTCGTGGTAACTAGACATAGTTTCCGTGTGTCATCAGCAGACAGGAAGACCACCGAGGACGGGTTGCTCTTGTTTTCTTTCATATACCGCATTTCTGTTAGCTTGCCAGTGAAACGCCTCACCACTCACACATTTTTAACTTGCTTCAGCCAAGTCACTTGGCTCTTTTATTTTTATTTGTAAACAACTATTACTTTTCTTGCATTTGCTTCCTCAGAGACCTTCTTTTGTGTTCTGTGTGGTTTCATTATTGCATTCCCTAGCTCCCAACTCTGAGTAGCTGACAACTTGCGTTCTGTCTCTTCAACCTGATCAGTAAAATAAAACATTTAAAAAGAGTCCCAAGTTTGAGTTCTTCTTTCCTTTCCCATCTGTCTGACTGTCTTCTGTTTGTAATCTGTTTGGTTGCCTTTTATTTTATACTTTCAAACGTCAAAGGCCTCTCTGGGCTTTTTCTTTGCAATCTTATCCTTTTAATATCTCTTTATTCTTAAGCTTCCAAATTCTTAACATGCTTGAAATAGATATACTACTATGTTATCTATTTTGTTTATGCTTAAATATTTGAAAATATTTAACATTTTAGCATATTGGAGTTTTTGTGTGGTAGATAATCTCTAAATTAAGCATGACACATAAACATTAATTTTTGTCCCATCTTTTCTTCATTTTGATATCCTACTATCCTTTGCTCAGTTTTGGGCCATTTTTGGTAATAGTGGTCATAATGATGGCGCTCCTGGTGGTTGAATAAGTAGGTGATAAACACCAGGTACTATGACAGAGATGTTTATGTTTTACTAATTTAATCGTTTTATAGTTCTTTGAGACAAAACCTTGGTTATTCTTGATTGTCCTGATACGCTTATATGTGTCATTATTTTATTAGAGTCTTCTGGCTTTCTATTTCAGAGTCTTTGACCCTGCCCAAGTCACTTTCCTACCTGGCTACCTCTGTCTTATTGTCGTCTTCACAGATAGAATTTCCAAGTATTTCCAAAATTCTCCTAGGAGGTGATGAAGCTCCTAATAGAAGCTGTGGCTAGGGGAAATGACTTGTGCTTCACATTTAGAGATGAAAGAGAAATATATAAGTAGCCCTTAAAAATTTTTTTTTACCCTTTGTTTTTAAGAGTTAAGAGAGTTCCCATTGAGGTTCAGCAGTAACAAACCTGACTAGTTTCCATGAGGATTTGGGTTCTATCCCTGGTCCTACTCAGTAGGTTAAGGATCCAGTGTTGCCTTGACCTGCAGTGTAGGTGGCAGACGTGGCTTGGATTTGGTGTTGCCGTGGCCGGCAGCTGCAGCTCTGATTTGACCCCTAGCCTGGGAACTTCGATATGCTGCAGGTACAGCCCTAAAATAAATTAATAAAGAAAAAGAGTATCATGGTCAGTAATAGGTGTTTATGACTGTTATCACTATTCATACATTGTTAGGACTCTTGACATAAAACAAGGTTTGTATGTTTTGTCTCCTGGGAAGCCCAGGAGCGGGGAAGGTTCAGAGGAAGATCCCCTGTTTTACCTTTGGAGCTATGAGAACAAATAGAACCTAGGTACTAAGAGGAGTTTGTTTCTCTGATCATCTGGAGCCCTGCTTAATAGAATTTTAGAAGTTGTTTAATTTTTAACGTGGTTGACTTTGTATGAAGGAGGCATTCAGGGAAGTTAAGTAATCAAGGTCCTGCCTTTTTGTGAATACGGTCTGTTTTCCTTGAGAGTCTCTTTTGCACGTTAGGCTTCTAAGAAATAGCTAATAGCTAGGAAGGTTAGATCTACATGTTTCTGAACTTGGGGTGGTTGGATGGCCTTAGGGATCTGTGAGCCCTCTGAAACCTCCTGCCACTGTGTGGGGGTGTGTTTGTGGGGGGGCACACGTAGGATTTTCTGAGAGTCCATTGCTTCTTGTGGATCTCAGTAGATCTGTAATGTGTGCCCCTCCCTCCCCCCAGCTTCAAATACACTAAATTTTTAAGAACTGCTACTGAAAAATTGGTAAGAATGGTAATTAGACTATATTAGAGTTATTGCTAACTCCAGTATCTGTCACTTGATAATGAAACCTCTTGTTTAGAATATTGATAAGGTAAAATTATTTATTTTAAGCCTATAAGGTTCTAAGAATTTGGATTAAGGAAATAATAAAACTAAGTAGTCTTTAAAGCATGATTACTAACAAAATTCAGATTTTATTCACTGTATAACTTTTTGTGGTCCTGAATATACATGTGACTTATTTAAAAAGAGCAAAGACTTGTGTCTGAAAACCCTTTTCATATTATAAATGTGAGGATTGTCCTGATTTCTGACTGTAGCTGTTTGTGTGTTTAAATATCCTCTTTTTATTTTTGCCTGAACCTTCTTTAACTAGAGCTTTTTGAAGGGGAGGGAGTAGAGGTTTGGGTTTAGATATTGGGGATTGCTATTCTGCTTAGGAAACTTGAAACATATTCTATTTTAATTCTCTTAAAAATATTTGCTGGTTAGCTATGATGTGCCAGACGCTGCTGGGGACACAGTAATGAACAAGGCAGATAATGCCTCGGGCTTAGCAAGCCTGTCTTGCTGTCGGCAGGGGGGACGAAGTGAGTGGCCGTGTGGGGTCCTGTGGGTCAGCTCCCAGGAGCACCTAGGCTAAGCCTGTAGATGGCTTTGTGTTTTTAGCTGTGGTGTTCACATGGTCACCGTCATACACAGAAGTATGATTGATTGTTGAGTCTTCTTGTATCCTGTGATATTACTGAACTCTCTTACTCTGTAAGTTTCTGGTAAAGTGGGATTTTCTGTGTAGATGACCTCATTATCTTCTAATAGGGACAGTTTTATTTCTTCCTTTTCAATCCATATGTCTTTTTTATCTTATTAAAGTGATTAGAATGCCTCTACTGTGTTAAATAAGAGTCCTTGTCCTTGTCCCGATCCTGATCTTAGGGGAAAGTTTTTAGTCTTTCACCATTACACATGATGTTTATTTAGTTGTAAAGTTTTTTGTAGATTTTCTTTATCAAGTTGAGGAAGTTTTGTATTCCTAGTTTACTGAGAGGTTTTAATCGTGAATGCCTATGGATTTTGTCAGATTTTTTTTTCTGTGTCATTTTGAATTCACGTTTACCGTAATATGGATATGGATTTTTTTTTTTAACCACTGTATATCCAGTGTCTGGTACAGTGTCTGGCACATGTAATAGGTATTCAGTAAGTATTTGTGGGATAGGATGGATGGATCAGTCATGTTGGGCCAGGATGTGGGACACTCTAGTTCAGTCAGGTATCCATCCTTAGGTCGTTCGGCTATGACCACAGGTATATAGGGTAATGTAGAGCATTAGAAGACCTCACTAATCACATGGTTTGAATGAGATAAGAAACACTTCCCAGAGGCTCAAAGAAGAAGACTATGCAAAATAAGTCCAGAATTACTAGTGGCATTGCTAAGAACAAGGGTGGAAATCTGACCCTAAGTTCAGTTTTGTGGTATAAAAGCGAGGTTTTTTTTAGAGTGGTAGAGAGCACAAACAGCGTACGTTGTCTTGATGTTGGGGAAAAAATCATATATATATGTAGATCTGGAATTGCAGTTATCATTACTAAGCTAGAGAGATAAAATTTCATGTTTCAAAGCAGGAAGCCAGACCTATCAGTATTATTTGGGACTCTTATTTGTGGCAAGAGAAAACTTAAATCAAAGTAACTTAGAAAAAAGGAATCGGCACTGTGGCAAAAAAGTTTAGGGCCTTGGGGGTGTATTTGCTTTAAGCATGCTTAAAGATTTAAGGGTTTAATGGACATAACTGTAATTCAAAAAGATACATATACCCTAAAAGTTCATAGCAGCACCACTGACAGTAGCCAAGACATGGAAACAACCTAAATGTCCATCGACAGATGAGTGGATTAAGCAAATGTGGTACATATATACAACAGAATACTGCTTACCCATAAAAAAGAATAAAATAATGCCATTTGTAGTAACATGGATGGGACTAGAGATTCTCATACTAAGTGAAGTAAGCCAGGAGGAGATGATGTAGCATATGATGTCACTTACATGTGGAATCTAGAAGATGGCACAGATGAACCTACCTACGAAATAGAAATAGACTCTCAGGCATAGAGAACAGACTTGTGGTTGCCATGGGGGAGGGCAGGGAGTAGGATGGACGGGGAGTTTGGGATTAGTAGATGCAAACTATTATGTTTAGAATGGACCAGCAGTGAGGGCCTGCTGTACAGCACGGGGAACTGTGTCCCAGTGTCCTAGTATAATGATGAAAGATGGTATAACAAGGGAATGTTTATGTATGTATGACTGGGTCACTCTGCTATACAGCAGAAATTGGCACAACATTGCAGACCAGCTATACTGTAATAAAGATCTAAGGATTTAGGTGCTCAGTGTCCTTAAGGATCTTTTTTCTTTAATTTTCCTCATTGCTTTTTTCTGGATTAGCTTTGTTTCTGGCTGTCTGTGGTAAGAAAGACACTTCTTCCATCAGTAGCTTATTGTCTTTGCAGCAGATGTGTTCGGGGGGGATATTCCTATCTCTGAAACCGGCATCAGAAGGAGCCTACTTCAGTCACACTGCTGCTTCCAAACTAGCCAGTGCATTAAGGGTTGGATACTCTCACCCAAATGCAGCTTATGTTTGGATTTGTGACAGGAATGGTGGAGAAGCAAGGCAGTTTTTTAAAGCAAGTCTTTTTTAAAAAGTAATGATTTTGTTTTGTTTTTTAAGAAGAGGATCTTCTCAAAATGTTGGGATGGGGGATGTAAAGTTAGAAGTAAAAAGAAAATTGTTTCTTTTTCAGCGTAATGACAATGTTAATAATATCCCTAAGATTAGATTGTTAACACTTTTTATGTATTGAGAGTCTACAAAAAGTAATTAGGAGTCATCACTGAAGAGACTGCCTAGAGTGGTCGTTGTCTCTTGCCAGTGTTGCTGCAGCAGCCGGTGCATTCTGTGTCTATTGTAGTGTAATAAGGGTGTCTCGAGAGTCCGTGCGCCTACGGAGTGTTTCTTTGGCTAGTCTTGCCTGTGTCCTCCATACGCAGCTGCATTCAGCTGGTGGCTCAGCTGGACTGATGTCCACTGTGGCGTCCCTCACGTGTCTGGTGTCTCAGCTGGAGTGGCTGGGCAGCTGCAGTGCCTGGGTTCTCCTCCTCGTAGCCTTTCTGCACGTGGTCTCTCATCCACCTAGTAGAGTCGTCTGGACTTTTTAAAATAGTAGTTGGGTTTTTCGAGAAGGAAAGCAGAAGCTGAGTCCTCTGCTTGAGACTCCCTGCCCACCATCAGGGTGTCAGGTCCGTTACCCTCTAACCTTGAGCCCATGCAGGGAGGCTGAGTGACAGTATGGGTGCGGGGAGGCGGGACTCATCTGAGGGCGTTGGTAGCAGTGGACCTCCTAACAAGTTGCTCTGCCCTCCTCAGATCTGCTTTTAACGCAGGAGGTCATACCTTAGCACTTCTCTGCCTGAGCCCCATACCATGTCGTTCAGAGTAGAAGCTAAAGGCTTTTGATATTGGCCTACAAGACCCTGTATGAGCCTTCATCAAACAGAGATTTAGAGTCCATCTGGAACACAAAGTCCAGAGTCTGTAATCTGGGACTTGTGCCCCAGTTCGGCAGAGCCTTCAGGGTCCCAGGTTCTTCCCCTCTGCCTTATCATCCTTGATGTTTTGTCCTGTTTGCCTGCTGTTGTCACAGGATGGCTTTTGTACCTTCAAGCTTTGTCTATATTCTAGGCAGAAACAAAGGGAAAAGTGGAAGCTTTTCTCAAAATCCTGGGCTTCATTTTGATAAGAGTTATCAAATAGCTACTTTTACTGCAAGGGAGTCTGGTGAAGTGAAAATTTTATCTGTGCACACACTTTTGTTGTGTTGAACAAAACGGGAGTTTCCTTAGTAAGGGAAAAGGGAGGGCGTGTGTTAACACACCGGGCACTGCCTCCTCAGTGCTGTGGGTCAGGAACCACGCTCTTGGTATGAAAGCATGACTCTGAGTCCCAGGCATAGCTGTTACGAGACTTCGAAATAATAGCAGAGTAGTTGTAATAATTCCATTTTGCAGAAAAAGAAATTGAAGCTTTAGCGTGGTGCAGTGTCAGAATTTATACATTGCCAGCCCGACTCCACATACTTAGTTCTTTCCATCATTCTGTACTCTGACTGCACCTTCTGTTGAAATACATACACAGTATAGCCTTCGCTGGTGTCAGATTTTGCTTCTTCAGATTTTGTTTGGTTTTTGTGTCTATCTTCCTTAATAAATTGAATACCGAAAGAAAGCAAGATTGTGTCATTTCCATTACCTAGCACTCAGTGAATATTTTGAGTAAGTGAAGTTTAAAAAAAAAAAAACTAAAAAGTTGAAAAACCAAATGTAATTCTGCATATGGACAGACAGCTGTAGAGACATAGAATCATGTGCTTGGCTGCATAGTTGGTGACAGCACTGGTGTTAGAACTGGTTTCTTTCTTTCTGGTGAGAGCGCTCTTCCTGAGACTAGGGTGATAGGAGAGAATAAGAGGAAATGTGTGCTGCCAGTGTCCCTGGAGTAATTAATGCAGATCCGCTCAGCACCCTGTAGTTCAAACAAAGGGACCTGGATGCTCCTCTGAGGAGGCAGGATGGGGCGAGAGGGCACCAAGCAGGAGTCAGGAAGCCAGTCTGCCACACCAGTCATGTCCCTGACTTTTCTTTGTGACTGTAGGCAAGCTGCGTAGCTGCTTCGAACCTGCTTTCCTCAAAACTAAAATCGAGGGAATTAGACTACATGATCTTTGAAATTCCTTCTACCTAAACAATGGATGAATCATTGTACCCGGTGAATTTTTATGGGTGCTCTAACATTTCTTGGCGTCCATCAGGTCAGACTGTTTCATATCTCTGTAATGTAGAGAAAGTAACAGCTTTCTCACTTCTTCTCTGGGAACTTAGCCAGTGACAAGTAAACATCCTTTCCTGTCTCTCCCTAAATGAAGTACTTGGTCATAAGTGACAGACCTTTTTTCCTCCTTCATTTTATTCTTTGAATCCGATCCTGCTATTTTAGTGTTTTTTCTTAACTTCACTGTGAGTTTGTTGAAATGTAGTAAATAGAAAAGGTCAATTGATGTTTTAGTCTACAGGTCAGAATTTTGTTATTTCATAAGATAAAAATAGCTGTTTTTATCTAATACATATTAACCCGTTTGTGTACTGGGAGTACTTGGCTGGCACATGGTGTAATCTAGTTAGAGTGGAATGTGTAGCGCCGTCCCTGGCGTCCCTGGCGTCGAATTGCATTGACTCAGAAACAGCCCAGTTAAATAGTGTAGAAGATGTCATTGTAAGCCTTTACATTTGCCAAAATTGAAATAAAGTGAAAGATACTTTTGCTGTCTTTCCAGAAATGCATTTCACTCCCTGTTAGACAGGCGGCATGTATTAATTGCTTTAAAAAAATTGAGAAAATATGGGAAACTTTAAAGAACAAAATGAACAAATGAACAGATGAACAAAATCTCTTAATTTTTTTACCCAGAGATAATTATTAATACTTTAATCTCTTCCTTTCCACTCTTTTTCCCATTTCTTATTTGAGACATTAATTTGAAAGAAAACTGTATACATAGCAATGTTATATTGAGCTGGACGTAATTCTGTGAAGAAACTTTTCCTTATTCCCTAGACTGTTTGAAATTCTTTTGTTATGACATTTAACTCAACATTCTGAACTTTCTCTTTTCTGTAAGTTGGGGTTTTTTTTGTTTTGTTTTTTTGTCTTTTTGTCTTATCTAGGACTGCACCTGCGGCATATGGAGGTTCTCAGGCTAGGGGTCAAATCGGAACAGCAGCAGCCAGCCTACGCCACAGCCACAGCCATGCCAGATCTGAGCCACGTCTGCGACTTACACCACAGCTCATGGCAACACCGGATCCTTAACTGACTGAGCAAGGCCAGGGATCGAACCTGCAACCTCATGTTTCCTAGTTGTATTCGTTAACTGCTGCGCCACGACGGGAACTCCTCTGTAAGTTGGTTTTTAAAGCCCTGCTACTTGTAAGCTTTCTAAGGCAGTCTGTGACCAGCACATATTACTGATTAACTTAAAATTTCTTTTTTTATTTTAGTTTTTTGCTTTTTTAGGGCCACACCCATGGCATATGGAAGTTCCCGGGCTAGGGGTTGAATTGGAGCTGCAGCTGCCAGCCTGCACCACAGCCAAAGCAACAGCAGTGCCAGATCTGAGCTGTACCTGTGACCTGTGTGCCACAGCTCACTGGATCTCTGACCCAGTGAGCAAGGCCGGGAATCAAACCTGCATCTTCACAGATACTAGTTGGATTCGTGTTTGCTGTGCCACAATGTGAACTCCCTAAAAATTCTTGAATTTACCATTCTACATGGTAATAATTTATAATTATTTTGTTAATTTATATTTCTAGAATTAGAATTACTGGGTCAAAAAGAATTACTATTTGAAAGTTGCTTATTTTGTATTTCCAACTTTTATAAAGTCTTAACAGTTTACAGCTGGATTATGGCCAACATTATGATTAGAAAAGTGTCAGTTTCAGAGGTAAAAATGGTATAATCACTTCTGCCATAGCACAATTTTTTAAAAAATAAAAATAAACACATGATAAGTGTACGGAGTGGGCACTGGGTTAGTTCATTTGTAATTTTCCTAAGAATGTTAATATTTTATTTTTATTTATTCATTTTTTGGTTTTTAGGGCTGCACTTGCGGCATACAGAAGTTCCCAGGCTAGGGGTTGAATTGGAGCTACAGCTGCCGGCCTGCACCACAGCCATGGCACCGGGGTATCCAAGCCCTGTCTGTGACCTGCACCACAGCTCAGCGCTGGACCCTCAACCCACTGAGCAAGCCCAGGGATCCAGCTTGCATCCTCATGGATACTAGTTGCTTGTGCCACAACCGGAACTCCTAAATTTTTTAAATTTTAGAGAAAGCCTTACCAGTATACAATAAAGGCTGAAAGTCCTGCATACGTTTGATAGTTTAGAGCCTCTGTTGTTTAAAGAATAGACTTCTACTGATCTAATTATCATTCATTTGTAGATAAAAACGCCTTTTCTTTCTGTTTACTTTTGTTGTTATTGCTGTTACTTTCACTTACCTTATTTGCAACCTGGTGTGACCTTCCAGTCTAAGGGTTTATATCATTCTCCGATTCTGGAATATTCTCATCCATTTACCTCTTCAAGTGGTGCTTCCCCCGGATGTCTTTATTCTCTTATTCTGGGGCTCCTACTGGGTGGCTTGTTCATCTTCTTGTTCTGCCTTCCATGCCTCTTAAATTCTTGTATCTCCATGTGATGAAATCAGAATAATTCCCTTGAGTGCTGGATCTACCTCCTGGTATACTAGTTGGTCCTCTTGATCTAATCTGCTATCTAACCCACCTAACCCTGAGGTTAAATTTATTTCAGTTCCTTTGAACTCCATCTAATTTTTACTCTTTGTTTCTTATTCATTTTATTTCTTTAGCTGCTTGAAATTACTTCAATTGCACTACTATAAATCCTGAGAGCATTAATTTCACTAATGGTTTACTTGTGTTTGGATCTGACCCATTTGATTTGAATGACTGCATTAAGGATATGGGTCATATAAAATTTAAAGTACATTAAAAATAGGTATGATTTATCATGAAAAACTTGAAATGTTTTAAATTTTATTTTTTATTGAAGTATAGTTGATTTACAGTGTTGTGTTAGTTTCAGGTGTACAGCACAGTGATTCAGTTATAAGTATATCCGTTCTTTTGAACAAGTATTTTATGATGGTGGATTTAGATTGACAGTGAATGGACTAGAACTTAAGAAAGGCAGAATAAGAGAATGTAACAGCAGAGTGCTAGTTTTTTTCTTTCTTTCCTTTTTTTTTTTAGGGTCACACTCATGGCATATTGAAATTCCCAGGTTAGGGGTTGAATTGGAGCTGTCTGTAGCTGCCAGCCTACTCCACAGCCACAGCAATGCGGATCCTAGCCATGTCTGCAACCTACACCACAGCTCACAGCAGCACTGGATCCTTAACCCACTGAGCAAGGCCAGGGGTCAGACCAGTGTTCTCATGGATTCTAGTTGGATTCGTCTCCACTGCGCGACAGTGGGAACTCCCAGCTATCTAACCCACCACTGTTAATTTGACTAGAACAGAGTGGCTAAGCTTGTTGATTTCAGTGATAAAAGGTATAAGAATTAATTGAGTTTCTTTTATGTATAGATGATGGGTGGAGAATCATGAATACTATTAGGAGTTTAGGATTATGGTTTTTTTTTCCCTTTCATTTTTTAACCTCTACTTTCTGAGCATAGTAATGAATTTAAAAGGGAGTTTGTAATTAGAGGTTGGCTTTAACTTTGCTTGGTTTTGAAAAGATGAGAAAGGGTATCTACTGTTTATTTTGGGAGGGTGTGAACTTTATTATGGAGTACAGAGAGTTCAATCGTGGGTGAAAGTGTAAACATAAGTTAATGTGACTACTGCCTTTAATAGAACCTACTGAGACAAAAATTACCACAAGATTTTCGCTGGTTAAATAGTTACTTTCCTGAGGCTAATTTATAATTTATTTACCTTGTCAAGAATATTATCATATTGCCTAGCACTAATTCCTGGTGTTTATGATATAATTATTTTATTATTTTTTTAGGGTTAAGACATAATTTAATAAATGGTACATCTCATTTCAGTTGTTCCAAATGCAAGAAAATTATATTTTCCAATAACTTTCACAGCTTATTGTAACTAAACTTTTTAGGAAAGGAGTGATAGAAAGGACTGTAACCTTTCCTATCTGCTTTCAGGGTGCCTAGTTTAAGTTATGGATTATGTGGTATCTCCTGCTCCTTTCCAAGGTATCTGAGCCGTGTTACAGCAAAAGATGGAAGTAAAAATACAGTTACTAAAAAGTTTGGCCTTTTAGGAAGAGGAAGCACACATAGTAATCACATATGGTTTATATCTAATATTGAATTCTAGCTGATACAGTTGCTGTGCTTGAATATCGGTTTTGCCTTTGAGCTTCCTGGAGCGTGAGTTCTCTTTATCAGAAAGAGGAAAGCCTGACTTCCTCAGCAGTGGTAGGTTTTCCTCCATTCTAAAAGACGAATATTAAGCAATATAATTGACAAGTCTAAATTCCAGCAGAGAGCATCGGCACGAAATTCTCTGGGGGGTGGGCGTGGGGATTGTGGTATAGTCTGAAACCAGGCGAAAGTCACCCAAGCGAAGAGAGGTAGGAGGAGAGCGCTGGCGGAGGAGAAGGCGCTGCAGCGTGCGGCGACTGAGCCGGAGGGGGCTGTCTCTGGCGGTAGACCTGTCCGGTTTGGTAAGGTTGGGAGTTAGGGAGCAAACTGAAAAGAAGGGGGGATTGAAGTAGCCAAGGCTAACTGCTTTTTGGTTGGCTTCTGTTTTTAACAGCCTTTAAATATTAGTACCTGGTTTGCAGCGAGACTCTCTGGGGAACCTCAGCAAACTCTCAGGATGCTGTAGTGTATTACAGAGTTCGGGGAAACTCTGTGACACCATTTGTCGGCCACCGTGTGAACTATAGTCAGTAACGTTTCGATATTGAGGTTATTCTACAACCTCTTTGTACTGGCAGAATGGGAACTGAAGATGGGGTGTCCAAGGTTTGAAGAATTGGGAGACACCCAATAGGCAGATACATCCTGTTGATAACAAACTCTGGTTTTTAGAGAATGAAATAAAAATATGCTTGTTTCTTTCACGTTGCATTATTTCAAACAGCTGCTAAATTGTTTTAAAGTTATTTGGACCTTAGTGCTTAATCAGTGGACTTGTTAAGTATTTCTTTTGGCCTATGGAGCATAAGGAAAAAATTACTAAGACAGTAAGTTCTGGCTTATTACCTAATATTAAAGAACAAATTTGTGAAAGCAATCCACGTGGCATTTTGTCTATAAAAGATAGAAATAAAAATGTCTAGAGGAATGCTGTTAGCTTAAGCTTTTTCATTTAAGCATTGTTTGCCTGAGCTTACTTTTACCTCTTTAGACAACAGAAATTTGGGGTACCTTTTGACAGTAGTCATATGTTTTAGTGTTTTTGATAACCAGCCAAAGGTGGATTTACAAACTTTGGAAACCAAATAAATGGATGATAAGACTTATATTCCATTATAAATAGTGAAAAATCTGGATATTATTTTGGCCCAGATAGGAGATTATTCTGTATCTGCATAAATAAGAATTAGAAATTTAAGGCTGATGGGTATAGATCGTCTGTTTCAGGAATTCTTAATCTAAGACCTGTGGTATCTGGAAATTGTACATATAAACATGAGATTTTCTTTGTTCTACTGTGTTTTGTTTTGTTTTTTGTTTTGGTCAGAGTTTCAAAGGGGTTCTTGTCCCTAAAATGTTAAGAGCAAATTTATATATCAGTTCCTTCATTTTTTCGCATAGTATGCTTGTTGGCTCAGGATAAATTGGTACCAAAGGCAAAACTCGATACCATAACTTACCATCTGTTAACTCACTGTTTGCAAAATACATGTTTTTCAGAGGTTAAGAATCAGGTATAAAGAGTATTTGCACCAAGAATTTAAATACAACTTGTTACATAGGTGTGAATAATTCCCAAAGAAATCAAAGAAAATCTTTTGATTAATTAGGTCTGTAGTTCAAAAGATACATGAAGTGTACAAAGTAAAATATAAATCTCTCTTTTCTGTGTCCTACCCTAACTTGATTCCTCTTCCTTCCCAAAGGTAAAAGTTAACTCTAGTTTCTCGTGCTTCAGAAATGTAAAATTTGAAAATTAGTAGTGTTGTAGCAACACAGTTTAAAGTAGTGAATGATACACAAATGGCTAAAACATAACTTTGCTTGTTTTAAATGTAGATTAGATGTGCTCACATGATTTTATTTTCATCTAAAGATTTAAAAAATTTTTTTTTTATTTTTTGTGTATTTTTTGTTTTTTAGGGCTGCACCTGTGGCATATGCAAGTTCCCAGGCTAGGGGTCGAATTGGAGCTGCAGCTGCCGGCCTACACCAGTCACAGCAACTCTGGATCCGAGCTGCGACTGCAACCTATTCCACAGCTCACGCAGCGTCGGGTCCTTAACCCACTGAGAGAGGCCAGGGATCCTATCCTGAGCCCATGATGGGAAGTCCTTAAAGACGAATGATTGATATGCGTATTCTCTTAGCTTCTATCAGTAGGACTTAATTTAGACATTGAGTAGTTGTGTTTATGTAGTGAGTCAACCGAATTATCAGTTGGGGTAGTTAACCATGAAATATGTAAGTAGGATTTTGAAAATGGTCTTCCCAAACCTCAGTGCATTTAATTGCTCATCTAAGAAGTGGTCATAAGGATATAACTTTATTTTATTTTTGCCAGCACTAATTTATTTTAGTACAAGATGAAATAGAATTTTATCTCACCTGTGAAATTTAATAATTTTCACTTATTAAGTGACGACAGTGGGCCCAGAATTATATTTTGGAGCCTTATATACAGTATTTTGAATTACTGCATTATATTTAGTTTTTATAGATGATTAAATTGAGTATTTGAAAGGTTTACTTCATGGAATATCAAAAATCTATTGTCTTTTTATACAACCTAAATGTGCCTTTGTGAATAGATGTGTTTGTTTATAAATTACTATTTAGTGAGTAGGCAGTTTTTGATGAATTGCTTAGGTGGTTTTGTTTTTGTGTTGCATATTTTATTGAGCAGCTAACTTTCCTAAAGTGCCACATTTGTATGTCTTTTTTTTTCTCTCTCTCTCTTTTTTTTTTTTTTACTACAGGGAGATTCCCGAAGTCTTCCATTTTCTGAGAATGTGAGTGCTGTTCAGAAATTAGACTTTTCAGATACAATGGTGCAGCAGAAATTGGATGATATCAAGGATCGAATTAAGAGAGAAATAAGGAAAGAACTGAAAATCAAAGAAGGAGCTGAAAATCTGAGGAAAGTTACAACAGATAAAAAAAGTTTGGCTTATGTGGACAACATTTTGAAAAAATCAAATAAAAAATTAGAAGAATTGCATCACAAGCTGCAGGAACTAAATGCGCATATCGCTGTGTCAGACCCAGAGGATGTTGCAGGTACAACACGTGTTTTATCTGGTGTTGTATAGTACTTACAACAAGAAGTGTATTAACAAAATAGTTACGGTTTGTGGCCTGTGTATCGTCTTTAGCTTTTCTGAAAGTACAGGAACTGTATTTTTCTTCTACAGTTAAGGTCTTGTTTATATTCTCTTCTGAAGTGCAGTGAGTTGATGGGTATGAAAATTAAAACCTTTACTTAGAGATGAGTAACTGAGGTCGACTCTGCGACCCTCTGTCACTGAGAGTTTACTTAAAGTAATTTTCCGTTATTAATGTTCTGTGTTGGGTCAGCTGCATGCTCTTACCTGATTCATCTGTGTAAGCAGCAGCACGAGTTTGCCAGATGACTTTTTAAAGTTAAAAATGCATTCTGTGACCAACCAAAGGATATTTTTATTTTTTTGCAAGTGTAGTTAATCAAACCTATGACCTTTTTCTTTTTGCTGTAAGCAACAGAATTAACAACTAAATCACCAGGCATTTTGTTTAAAAAAGAAGAAAATTTTAAGAGCCAAACAATACTTTTTTTCTTCAATATAGAAAATTAAAGGAAAATACAGCCTTTATGTTCTCAAGTCCAACCTAAGAACGTAATTTTTAAACAATAGAATTAAAAAATGTTCATGTTGGAAATTTTTCAGTGGCACAGAAAGTGAAAAGAGAGCCACCACCTCTGTCCACTCTAGGCCCTCTCCCTAAGGTAGCATTGCTAATGTTTTTGTTGGCTATCATCCTTCCAGAGAAAAACTGTCTGGTTCCATGGTCACCCGTTCATATATACAGTCTTCCTAAACTTTTTTACTTAGCAAATCATTGAAGATGCATTTGGTCTAATGGTTTTTTCTTTGCAAAGATGATGTGTTGAGCTGGGTATTTAAGTCTATAACCCTTCACTTCTTCATTTGCAAAGACTGGGAAGAGTGTATGTAGAAATGTATCTAGCACCATAGAGCTTTTAGAAGAACTGGTAGGTTAGATAAGAAAAAACAGATGTAAGTAAAGTGAATTTGATTAAGAAAGAACATACATTTGACTAACACCCACAAATGGCCAGTCTTAAAAGTTGCATAAAATACTTCTGATATTCAGTGTACTTGATAGAACTTGTTGTGATATATCACTTTCAACATTGGGAACTTACCTTAGAGGTTTCGTTTGGAGACCGTATGTACAGATTTCAATCTTGTAAGAATAATTGAATTTTAAAAGTGAAAGAAATCATAAAGAAACAAGCCTTCTTATTTTAGAGCTGAAATAATCCCAGAGATGTGAATTAATTTGCCCAGAATTATAAAACTAGTTCAAGAACTCTTCAGCTCCTCATCTAGTATTTTCTTACCCACACAGTCAGTAATTACATGGTAAGTGGGAATTTGTATTATGAAATGCTTTTTTTTAGCAATGTCACATAAACTTAGAAGTAGCCTGTTCTGCTGGAACTCTGCCGAGCTCTTCATTCTTTGCCCATTACTGCTTAGGAGAGTTCTAAAATAAGAAACTGTGCTGGAGCTTTAAACTCTATTTAGAAAAAACATTTTATTAATGACAGAAAACCAATTACTACTTTATAATTGGGATAAAGAAGTGTTTTTGCCACACAAAGAATAGCCCATTTGGTTTCCCCAGTCCCTTTTTAAAAAATTACTGAAGTATAAAATTACATATGATAAGATGTGCATATTTTAAGTGTAAAGTTTGATGAATTTTAACAAATACATTTACCCAGATAACCATCTCTACAACCAGTGACCCTGCTCATCAGTTCAGGGCTTCTCTTACGTGTGTACTTCCCAGACTATCTCCAGTCCCCGTGCTTGTCTTTAGGTGGCCGCTGGTCTGTCACTTTAGATTAGATTTATCTTTCCTAGAGTTTCAGTAAAGAG
Organism: Catagonus wagneri; assembly: GCA_004024745.2. Taxonomy (NCBI): domain Eukaryota; kingdom Metazoa; phylum Chordata; class Mammalia; order Artiodactyla; family Tayassuidae; genus Catagonus; species Catagonus wagneri. The sequence goes on along the minus strand of PVHT020004944.1, from coordinate 8,320,302 downwards.
ATGACCTTTTAGTCTACTCTCAAATTCTTTTTCTCCCTCAAAAGCCGATTTGGATGTCACTGAAACGTTTCCTGACTTTCTCTGATTATCTTCTCTGTTGGTCCATTCATTGTTGTATTATGGTTTATTTTTTATATCACTTACTAAACTATATGATCCTTGAGAAACAGGGTCATATTATCGTTCATTCTATTTTCAGGGCTTATTATAAACCCTGAAACATGGTAGGTATTTAGTTGTGAATATTAGATCTTAAAGAAAATACAAGAAAATAAAAATCTTGTGTTAAGTTTTTATAAGTAATACCAAAGTCTGGTTTATCATGATGTTTTAAGATTTTAATAAGCTTGAGGAAGAAAGCCTTAAATCAGAGATTTAGAGTAAATAATTCCAGAAACTTTCTTTGCTGTTTATTTAATATTGACTTTTCAGTTAATTTCAGGACAAGTGTTATACAAAATACAACTTTCTACTGTGACTTCTTAATACTTACAGTTTATTTGGAATGAATTTGACAAATTGGTTTAAATTTGAATATATTTAAAAAATAGTTCACAAATGGCATATTTATACATCTTAGTAATAAGTTGTGCTTGTTTGGCTCTTTTTTTTTCCATTTTCTCTTATTACTGATTTTAAAATCGGCAACACAGAATATTAAATGTAGTTCAACTCTTTTTTTCTTTATGCCACACGTGTGGCAGATGGCAGTTCCCAGGCTAGGGGTCGAATCAGAGCAGTAGCTGCTGGCCTACACCATAGCCACAGCAATGCGGGATCCAAGCCGCATCTGCAACCTACACCACAGTTCATGGCAACACTGGATCCTTAGCCCACTGAGCAAGGCCAGGGATCTAACCCACGTCCTCACAGATGCTAGTTGGGTTCGTTAGCCGCTGAGCCACAACGGGAACTCCGAGAGGCAGAATTTAAATCTACAGTGTGGTATATGATTACTGTGTAAGCAGTTAGGAGGCCTGCTCTTAACTCACATCTGCAGTGATTGTTAATCATTAGTTTCTAATTTATAAAATAAGGGTTTGTATCAGATGAACTTTAAGGCTTTTAGCTATAAGAGTTCCCTGTGTGGCTCAGTGGAAACAAATCTCTCTAGGATCCATGAGGAAGCATTTTCAATCCCTGGCTTCCCTCAGGGGGTTAAGAATCTGGTATTGCTGTGAGCTGTGGTGTAGGTCGCAGACACAGCTCGGATTTGGCATTGCTGTGGCTGTGGCGTAGGCCGGCAGCTACAGCTCCAATTAGACCCCTAGCCTGGGAACTTCCATATGCCGTGGATGCGGCTCTAGAAAAAGGCAAAAAAAAAGAATATCATATACATATATCGTATAAATCATGAATATATAACCTTTCGAGACTGATTTCTTTTACTCAGCATATTGCTCTTTGAGATTCATCCAGATTGTTGCATTTATCAGTGATTCATTCTTTTTTCTTGCTAAGTAGTAGTCCGTTGTCTAGATGTACAGCACTTTGCTTATCTGTTCATTCACCAAGAACGTTTAGGGTTGTTTTCTAGTTTGGGGCAGTTACCAGTAAAGCTGCTCTTACTCCCCGTGAACATGGTTTTGTGTGAGCATGTTTTCAGTTCACTTTGGTGGACACTTATGAATGTGATTGCTGAGTCATGTGTTGGAGTACGTTTAAAGTTTTGAGGAACTGCCCAGTGTATTCCAGAGCGGCTGTAGTATTTTCCTTCTCCCCAGCAGTATATGAGAGTTCTAGTTACTCTAGAACCTCTCCAGCACTTGGTATTGTTAATGTATTTTTTAACCAGTTTAATAGGTGTATAGTTTTTGATATGTATTATAGTAAATAGGAGGGGAAAGAAGAAAAAGGAAAGGAGCATCTTCTTCAGGAGAATACCCTAGGGACACAGTTTTACGTACAGAACGCAGAAACCAGCAGATAATGCAGTGTGCAGTTTCCAAACATTAAGACATAATAGAGCAGGTACAAGCTCTGAAATTTTACTTTTTTAAAAAATTTATTTATTTTAGGGCCACAGCTGCAGCATGTGGAAGTTCCCAGACCAGATGTCGGATCAGAGCTACAGCCGCCGGCCTTCGCCACAGCCACAGCAACTCGGGATCCCAGCCACATCTGTAACCTACACCACAGCTCAAGGCAACACTGGATCCTTAACCCACTGAGCAAGGCCAGGGATTAAACCCGCATGCTCATGGTTCCTAGTCGGGTTCGTTAACCGCTGAGCCATGAAGGGAACTGCACAGTTCTGAAGTTTTAATGCCTAGGTTTCTTATTTCACCTTAAACAAACAAACAAGCAGAACCATTACAAGCCACAATCTTATTCACAGTATTTTTGTAAAATACTGAGAAAACTCAACCAAAGGTTGTGCTAGTTATAAAATATTTCAGCAAAATTACTTCATTTGGTGACAGCAGACAGAGGTCATCCTGGGTACACAAAATAACTGATTAAGCATCCATTAATAATTAGTGAGCATCTGTTATAATCTGTGCAGGTCCAGATGGCTGTATAAGGTAAGCATATCTGTTTAGATAAGAAAGGTGGATTGGGGGAGAAAATATAAACAGTTAATATAATTGTAACACAGGTCAAGAATCTGGAGCAGTTTATTTTTAAAGTATCAGTTTATAAGTAATAAATGAAAACCAAAATGTTGACCAATGAACAGTAACTAAGAGACTTATGGATAGAAGTTTATGAAGGAGATAGCATACTGCTGCTTTTATTAATTTAGATTTGGCTAGATTTACTTTAGTTGTATTTCCTTTTATTTTATTTTTTTTAGTGAAGCAGCCTTATTCCATAAGCAGACACTGGCTGTACAAGTACCACTGAATATGGAGCGCTGGGAATCAGCTAGGTGTACAGTAAGACCAGAGTTCATATAACCTGAGGTCTCGCCCCAGTTGGACTATAGTTAGTGATTTTATACCACTTGCAACCCCTCCAGGCCTTGTTTTTCTTGTTTGTACAACAAAGAGAATAGAGACTACATACACCCTTTCTGTGGTGTTTCGTGAACAGATTCTAATAGCTAGAGCAAAGATCAGGTATGAGACACCTAAGCTTTTCTAATTCTGAACGTGAAACCCTTGTTTGGGTATAAGTAAAATCTGAGGAAGCTTTCTTGGAGCTGGGAAGTTAAGATTCAAGGTGAGTTAATGTTACTAACCTCCAAGAGTCAAGGAACCAGTTTAAAGCGGGATCTCTTGAGTAGTCAGGACCTTTTCTGAAAGTCAGGACTCATCCCTAAGGAGATTTTAACTGCATTGTCTTTCCTGCTGCTTTCCAAAGTGATATTTCAAGCTGAGCTAGGTTTTCTGGGCTTCTTCTGATAATTTATAGCTGTGTAACGTTGCAGATATTACCTGAATAAAGGTATTATCCTGTAGGCTTTGCCTCTTATCATGGTTAAACTTGATCTCTTCTTTCCTGGACCACCATCTCTAAATCTTTCCTTTTGTTTTTGTCCTGTTAACTAAAATCTGACTTCTACTACAGACGTCTTCCTTTTACTTTCACTCTCCAGTGTAAGAAGGCCACCAAGCCCTGTGGATTCAGCTTCTGACGTAGATCTCAGATCTGTGTCTCTTCTCAGCTCTTCCCGCCCAAATGCCAAAGCCTACAAGTTCGCTGTTTTTCTAGTGCAACCTAAGCACTGCTGCGATATTTTTTCTGGTGTTCAGGTTTGATTCTTTTACTTTTTTGCTTTAAACCTCAGTGGCTCTCCAGTTCCCTCAGAATACAATACAAATGTGTAGCTTTATAGAGATGACCTTCATCTAATCTGGCCTCCTGCTATTCTTCCCAAATCTGATTTTTCAAGTTTTCCTACTCCTGTTTATGAATGCTCTTTTTTTAAAATCTCGCTGCATTGTGTGTGTGTGTGTGTGTGTGTGTGTACTGGCAGAATCTAGCTGGTAAGGTGTGTGGGACTGACTATGTATAGTTCTTTCGACTTGTCAGTAGATTTGAAAACGTTCATGTACACACACATACTGTTGTATGTATAGACACATGTACCCGGTCATATAGGTATATGCAGGGCGTGCCTAACTCTAAGCTTGGAGGTAAGGATTTTTTTTCACTATTTTTTTCCCAAGCCCTTTGCACGGTACCTGAATATGTATGACGTAACCAGTTTCCTGTGTTACATTCCCTTTGTTCAGATTACCTAGTGGTGTCTGTTTGTCGGCTAGACTCTGAGTGGTGTGTGCTCTTCCCAGGCTGTACAGCAGACTTAGAACAGTGCAGCCTGTTTGCTGAACTCCGCTTATGCCATTGCTGTCCATATCCTAATTCTGTCGGTTTATTTTCAGTTCCACAAATTAGATCTAGTTTTTATTGTTTACGTAGTCAGTGTTGGTTTACAATTACCAACGTGTTTATAATTTTCTTTGTTCTCCAATTCTTTTCTCTCTTTTTTCTCTTTTTTTTTTTTTTTTGCTTTTTAGGACCGCACCCACAGCATATGGAAGTTCCCAGGATGGGGCTGAACTGGAGCTGCAGCTGCTAGCCACAGCAATATAGGATCTGAGCTTTGTCTGTGACCTACACCACAGCTCACGGCAATACTGGATCCTTAACCCACTGAGTGAGGCCAGGGATTGAACCCACGTCCTCATGGGTATTGGTCCGGTCTGTTACTGCTGACCCACAACAGGAACTCCTGTTTACCTTTTCTTCATGCTTCTCAGACCTTCCTTCTGGAATCATTTTGTTTTTTTCTTCCTAAAGGTATATACTTTAGGAAGCTGTTTCCCCTGAGACATAATTCCAGGTTGACATTTATTTTCTCTCAGTACCTGGAAACTTATTTTATGTCTCCGGATCTTCTTGCTGAGGAAACCATGCATGTATGCGGTCTTTTCTCCCGAATTTTTCAGAAACTCCGTGCCTACCGTGTTCACTCTTTGAGTGTATGTTGGTGTGGATTTCCTTTCATGTGTTCGGGACGTGTTGGGTGTCCTTAATCTGAGATTTGTGTATTTCATTGATTAAGGGGAATTCTTAGCCCTGTGTCTTTGAATATTGCACCTGATGTATTCCCTCCTCTTTAATTTTGGAGCTCCAATTAGATGCGTGCTGATCCCTAATGCTTTCTGTCCTCTTTGCTCTTGCCTGCATATGTTGTATTTTTGACTTTTGTTTATAAGTGTGTGTGTGTGTTTGTGTTTAATGCTGCAAGTTTCATTTTGTTACTCTTGGTAATTTTTGATAGTGTCTTATTTAGTCATTCTTTTGAAATCTTTTTCTGTTTAATTTTATATATTAAATATACTTTTTCACATTTTGTGTAATATAATAACAGCAAATGAATTCTTTGCTATGCTTAAAGTTTTCCCTCATGATGCGGTCTTTTTTTTCTGCCTGAGCTTTGGGATTTCTAATTATGTGCACATTTCCACTAGAACTATATCTGTGGGAGTTATTTTCAGTCTGGATTTAAAGTGCCTTCTTTCAAAGAGGGTTTGTTTTTGTTTCTATATGATGCCTGAAAGCAATGTCAACCTGGGGCCAATTAAAATAAAATTTAAGCTTAGTTTTGGGGTACCACATAGATAGTATGATTTCCTGCCTCAGGCTTGTATGAAAGCAATAGGAACTTTAAAAGAATACCCATTTCCTCTCCCCCAGTCACCCCAAAAGCCAAAAGCAGGTCAGCAGGTCATTCAGCCGCTATGAATGACGACTTTTGAGGTTCTTGCCTTTAATCAGGTTTTTCCTGATCTGATGGCCTGCCTTGTAGGAGTTTTTAGGCCTTTTCTTGGTCTCTTATTAAAATCCAGGCTTTATTTCACCAGGTGGGTGAGAGCCTAACAATCTCTTTTGTCAGAAAAGCAAAAGCATTCTCAGAAGCACAAAGGCACGAATGTCTGCTTATATCTGCCCTAGAGCTGAGTCTCTTGCAACATGCACTCACTGCCTCCTCCCGTACCCCCAACTGCAGGTAGTCTGAGAAATGGTGCTTTGTTTTGTTTTCCTCTTAACCTGCCTCTTATTTTAAGCAAAAGAGAAGGAGATTGAGCATGGGGTATTAAGTTAGTCAAGCCACAGTATCAGGTACTTAAAGATAACAAATATCTCCCAACTCTGTAATTTATTTGAGGTGTCTTCTAGACCCTTGATTTTTATAGGTAATCGTTATCTCTTCTTGAACAATTTTTGTGAAATTGAAATTTCCTAGAATGGTCTCCATTTTAGATAATTTTCACAGTTATTAACATAATTTATATTTTTGTATTGTCTATTCAAAGTCTGTATATATCGTGGTAATGTTCTCTCTCTCATTCCTAGTGTCAGTACGTTTTCCATTTCTCTTCCTTAACCTCTTTTTCAAGATTGACATATGTCTTCCCTCTTCACAAAAAATAATTTAGCTTTACTGATCCTTTTTTTTTGCATATTTGTTTCTATTTTGTTAATTTTTCTCATTTTTTAAGTTATTAGGCTTTTTTAAAACTAAGATGCTTAGCACTATAAATGTATTCTTTTTTCTAATATATGCATTCAAGGTTTATGAATATCAAATATTGCTTTAGCTACAAAACAAAAGGTTTGATATGTAAAATTTTTTTTTGCCTTTTCTAGGGCCACACCTGTGGCATATGGGGCTTCCCAGGCTAGGGGTCTAATCGGAGCTGTAGCTGCCGGCCTACGCCACAGCGACAGCAACGCGGGATCCGAGCCGTGTCTGCGACCTATACCACAGCTCACGGCAACGCCAGGTCCTTAACCCACTGAGCAGTGCCAGGGATTGAACCCGCAACTTCATGGTTCCTAGTTGGATTCGTTAACCACTGAGCCATGGCGGGAACTCCTGATATGTAAAATTTTTGAGATTATTTTTATTGAAATAAGTGACACATAACGTCCTGTAAGTTTAAGGATGCATCTTGTTGGTGTGAGACATTTTTGTATTGCAATATGGTCATCACCATAGAATTAGCTGATATCTGTCATATCACTCTCATTTCTTTTCTCTGGTGGGAACAATTATGATCTGTTCTCTTACTTAGCAGCTTTGAAGTTTATAGTATTGTTTTCCGTAGTTACTATGCTTATAGGACTCAATTATCTACTAGTTCCAAGTTTATTGTTTTTCTTTCTTTCTGTATATTTTGGCTTGGAATTGATTAGGTATCTTGGAATCTGTAGATTGATATCTTTCATAAATTCTAGAAATTTTGTCTTCTCAGCCTCTCCTTTTCTGATGTTTTCTCTTTCTGCTCTTTCTAAACGTTATTTTTCAGTACTGATCCGCTGTTTTTTTTATTTCTAATCTGCTGTTAAACTCATCCATTGAAATAGTTAAGAAAAAGTTCCAGCCATCAAGGTACATATTATTAGAGGGAAAGCAGATATGTAAAATTGATTGTTATAATAGTATATATTACAGATTTCAACAGAGGGGGAATATGCCTTGAAGACATGCTAGAAAGGACACCTCATCAGATAGTGGCATGGCTAGAGAAGGTTTCCTGGAGAAAACAGTGCCCAAGCTGAGTTAACAGTAGTGCATAAGAAGGCAAGCACATGGTGTTTTTCAGAGACACAAAGAGTAAAAAACTTTTTTAACGTAACATAAAATTTGAGAGAAAAATAGTAGTGGAGAGTTAGCTTAGAGCTAGGCAGCATAAGGCCTTTAATGCCTAGTTGTGAAGGCAGGATTTTGTTTGGAACCTCTTTGATCTAATATATAAATATTATATGAAAGCGTTTTTATTGAATGTTAAATTGATAATGTTTAGAAGGTTGGAAGCGTGAACAATTGTTACACCACCCTTACCCTACCTGCCGCCCAGAGCTGGTTTGGTAATGATAGCACTAGATGCAGCAAACAGAGATTTGTCATAGTCTTAAGCATGGGATGAAGTTTTTTGTTTTTTAGTAGCAAATTAGGTACTTAAGAGTGGATGTATCATTTGCTTTTATAATTTAAAGGTGGTTCTCAATGTGGAAGCGTAATTTCATCTTACACAGTTTTTTTTAATTGCTTTTTTTTTATTTTAACATGTAAAGAACATTAAGGGGGATTTCTAGTTACCCATGTTTTGAAATATATTTTACTTTGAAGAAAAATGTTTAATAAATATACTGGCAACCATACTTAAAGTGCTGTAACTTACCATAACCTGTAAGAAGTAAAACTGATAATTGGGCAAATTCTTAGAAAAGTACAATCTCCCAAGTCTGAACTAGGAAGAAATAGGAAAATGAACAGAGCAATTACCAGTAGTGAAATTGAATCAGTAATTAAAATACTTCCAGCAAACAGAATTTCACAACCAGATGGGTTCACAAGTGAATTCTCCTAAACATTTAGAGAAGAGTTAACCCTATCCTTCTGAAGCTATTCCCAGAAATTGCAGAGGAAAGAATACTCCCAAACTAACAGAAAACCACAGGCTAGTTTCAGTGATGAACAATAGATGAAAAATCCTCAGCAAAATGCTAGCAAAACTGAATCCAACAATAAATTTAAAAAAATCATACACCTTGGAGTTCCACTCGTGTCTCAGCGGTTAACAAACCCACATAATATCCATGAGGATGTGGGTTTGATCCCTGGCCTTGCTCAGTGGGTTAAGGATCTGGCGTTGCTGTGAGCTGTGGTGTAGGTCACAGACATGGCTCAGATCCTGCGTGGCTGTGGCTGGCAGCTGCAGCTCTGATTCCCCTAGCCTGGGAACGTCCATATGCTGTGGATGCGGCCTTAAAAAGACCAAAAAAAAAAAAAAAAAAAAAAGGAATCATACACCATGATCAAGTGGAATTTTTCCATTTTTTTCAATATCTGTAAATCAGTGTGATACACCACATTAATAAATTGAAGAACAAAACCAAATGATTGTCTCAATAGATGTAGAAGAAGCTTTTGATAAAGGTCATCGTCCATTTATGATTAAAACTCCACAGAAAATGGGTGTAGGTGAAATATACCTCGACATAATAAAGGCCATATATGACAGACCCATAGCTAACAGCATACTCAGTGTGAAAAGCTGAAAGTGTTTCCTCTGAGATCAGAAACAAGATAAGGATGCCACCTCTTGCCACTTTTATTCAACATAGTTTTGGAAACCCTAACCATAGCAATCAGGAAAAAAAATAAAAGGAATCCAATTGAAAAAGAAGTAAAACTGTCACTGTTTGCCGATGACATGATACTATACATAGAAAATCCTGAAGACACCATCAGAAAACTACTAGAACTCATCAGTGAATTTGATAAAGTTGCAAAATATAAAAATATATAGAAATATGTTGCATTTCTTTCTTTTTTTTTTGTCTTTCTTTAGGGTCACACCCACGGCATATGGAGGTTCCCAGGCTAAGGGTCCAATCTGAGCTGTAGCTGCTGGCCTAAGCCACAGCCACAGCCACAGCCACCTGAATCCGAGCCACATCTGCAATGTACACCACAGCTCACAGCAACACCAGATCCTTAACCCACTGAGCAAGGCCAGGGATTGAACCCGTGTCCTCATGGATACTGGTCAAGTTCGTTAACCACTGAGCCATGAGGGGAACTCCAGAAATCTGTTGCATTTCTGTACACTAACAATCAAATATCGGAAAGAGAAATTAAGGAAAGAAATTAATAATCCCATTTACCATTGCATCAAAAAGAATAAAATACCTACGGATAAACCTACCTAAGGAGGCAAAATAAATCTATCCTCCAAAAACTGTAAGATGCCAATGAAAGAAATTGAAGACGACACAAACAGATGGAAAGATGTACCATGTTCTTGGATTAGAAGAATTGATATTGTTAAAAAGACCATAATACCCAAGGCAATCTATAGATTCAGTGCAATCCCTATCAAAATGCCAATGACATTTTCCACAGAACTAGAACAAATAATTTAAAAATTTATATGGAAGCACAAAAGACCCCAAATACTTAAAGCAACTTTGAGAAAGAACAGTGCTGGAGGAGTCAAGCTCCCTGACTTCAGAATATGACAAAGCTGCAGTCATCAAAACAGTAAGGTACTGGTACCAAAACAGACACATAGATCAAAGGAACATGGTAGCCCAGAAATAAACCCACACACAATGGTCAGTTAATCTATGACAAAGGATGCAAGATTATAATTGGAGAAAAGACAGCTTGTTCAGTAAGTGTGTTGGGAAAACTGGACAGCTAATTGTAAATGAATGAAATTAGAACATTCTCTAACACGCCATCTACAAAAATAAACTCAAAATGGATTAAGGACTTAAATGTAAGACCATAAACCTTAAAACTCCTAGAAGAAAACATAAGCAGAACACTCTTTCATGGAATAAATCAAAACAATATCTTTTTGGCCACACTGCAGCCTGCAGAATCTTTAATTGCTGGCAATATATATATATAGTTTTTTGGATTCCTCTCCTAATGTAAAGGAAATAAAAGTAAAAATAAATAGGAAAAAATAAAAATAAAAAAATTAAATAGGACCTAATTAAAAGCTTTTGCACTGTAAAGTAAACAATTGAAACAACCTACTGAGGGGAGGAAATATTTGTAAATGCAAGGGATTAATATCCAACATATATAAACAGCTCATACAACTCAAAATTAAAAAAAAAAAAACTTTTAAGAAATGGTCAGAAGAACTCAATAGATACTTTACCAGAGAGGAAATGCAGATGACCAATAGACACATGAAAAGATGCTCAGTATTACTAATTATCAGGGAAGTGTGTATCAAAACCAGTGAGATATCACACCTCTCAGAATGCTGTCATCAAAAAGTCTACAAGTATCAAATGTTGATAAAAGGGAATCCTTATACATTGTTAGTGGGTATGTAAATTGATGCAGCCATTGTGGAAATACAGAATATTAATGTTTCTTAAAACTAAAAGAACTATGACGCAGTAATTCTACTCTTGGCCATATATATATCTATATATATCTATCTATATCTATCTATCTATCTATCTCTATCTATCTATCTATCTATCTATCTATCTATCTATCTACCCCACTAATTCAAAAAGATACATGCACCCCAGTGTTTGCAGCAGCATTCTTTATAGTTGCCAAGACATGGAAGCAACTTGTGCCCATCCACAGATGAATGGATAAGGAAGCTATGGCATTTGTACCCAGTGGACTACTACTCAGCCATAAAAAGGATGAACGTTTTGCCATATGCAGCAGCATGAATGGACTTGGAGGGCTTTATGCTAAGTGAAATAAGTCAGACAGAAAGATAAAGACTAAAAGCAATAAATAGTATTTCTTATATGTGGAGTCTAAAAAATAAACTAGTAAATATGACATAAAAGAAGCAGACTCACAGAACAAACTAGTGGTTCTCTCTAGTGGGAAGCGGGGAGGGGCAACTTGGGTGTGGAAACTGTACACCGCTGGGTGTACCACAGACATCCTTATTGTACAGCACAGGGAGTGTAGCCAATATTTTGTGATAACTGTAAATGAAAAGTAGCCTTTTAAAAATTATATAAAAATATTTTTTTAAGAAAACTAGAGAGAAGTAGAAGGTTAAAAGAGA
>PVHT020004944.1:8289660-8308674 GCA_004024745.2 Catagonus wagneri | reverse complement strand
AAAAAAAAAAAAAAGAGAGATAAAATAGGTGAAATCTAAGGAAGAGAGCAAAGTGTTTCTCTGATTTCTAAATAAGTAAAAAGTGGACTTTATAAAACAAGACGTATCTAAAGTTAAATTTCTGGCTTGGCATATTTTTGTGACTTTTGCAAATTAACCTCTGTGAGTTTGTTTTTTTAAATTTGTTAAGTGAGACTATATTACAGACCTTTGTGAGTTGGAGATTAGATGGTAGAAATACCAGCTGCTTAACTGAGTTCTGGTGTGTAATTTTATCAGGCCCTACAGTTTGGCCTAAACACTGCACAGGCTTTATCTTCACAGTGATCCCCAAATTTGTGGTCAGATAACTTCAACACAGAGCTGTTAAGTATTTGATCAAAACCACACCGGTAAGTAACATTCACAGGATGTTAACCCAAGCGTTCTAACCTCAGGAGCCCAGACTCTTAATCATTGTGTTATTTCTTGTGTTCTTAAAATTCTCATTAAAACTGAGGACATATTTTTCCATGAAAACAGTGTTATATATTATAATATTGTTATAGTATTATTGTAATGTTATAATATTATAGTATAATACAATTCTGTCACAGGCTGATAGAATCATGGTTATTTCAGTGTCTTAGAAAACCTGCTTTGATGTGCCAGAATTTCTACACAGTCTTTAACAGGTTGTAAAGTAGCGTCTGTGCGTCTGTGTAAATGCCTCCAGAGACAAGGCATTTTATTACCGTTTAAGGCAAACCAGTTCATTGTTAGATAACTCAAAATATAAGGAATTTCTCTTTATCCTGTGATAAAAATTTTGGTCTCACTACCTTTACCCCCAGCTCTAATTCTCTTCCCTGTGAGAAGATAGTAAATGGACAACTTCTTTTATAGACGGTTGTTTAAATGTTTAGGTAAGAAGCATTTCTTTTTCTCATCCTAGGCTAAACACCATCAAGTATTTTGCAGACAACACATTTCCATACTTTCTCAACTGCAGGCCTACTTTGAATGCATTCCAGTTCTTTTTTTAAAATGTGCTTGCTCTAAATTAAATTTATATACCAAATTTTGTGTGATTTCAGTTTTTTCCTCCAAGAATGTTGTGACATTTATTTTAAAAAAAAAGTAATAAGGAAGGAGGGGTGGAAAACCAGACTGTTCACTGGTCCGAAGACACTTTTTAGTCTTCGCTGTAGTGTGCAGTTCACTTGTGGGCTCAACAGAGATCCTTAACACTCGTGCAGCGACTACTGCTAGTTAATGTTTATTGAATATTTACTGTGCACATGCCCTTTCTAAGCTTTGTACACGTATTTAATCACAATAATCCTGTGAGGTCGATCTTACTTTCACTATTTAACAAATGAGGAAAATGAGGCCCAGAGCTGTTGTCATGTATCCTATTTCACATGGTCGGTACTGATGCGGAAACTGAGATTCACACCCAGGCACAAGCACTATAGAGTCTGTGTGTAAATATCTGTATGTCTTAGTTTAGGCTGATTTAACAGAGCACCATAGACTGGCTGGCTTAAACAGCAGAGATTTATTTCTCATAGTTCTGGAGGCTTCGAACTCTCAACTCCAGGTGCCAGCACGGTCACAGTCCTGATGGTTGCCCTCCTGCTGGTTTGCAGACAGCATCTTCTTACCTTGGCCTCACATTGCCCAGGGAGACGCCCTGTAACCCAGTTACCTTCCAAAGGCCTCGCATCCAAGTACCCGCACAGTAGAGCTTAATCATGCGAGTTTTGGGGGACAGATACTCTCTCCAGAGCAGTATGTTGAGTAGTTCTTTAGTGTGCCTGTTCTGAAAGTGCATCTATCTTTTATATCAGTTTTCTATAAGAAAATGTCACTTTTACAGCAGTCAACTTTTGTAGAAGCTCAATTGTAATTTGAGGAATTTGTAACAATAGAACCCTGTTTTGAATGTGAATCCTGGTTAATAACTGTGTAACTTTACCTATTTCCTGATGTGTAAAATGTAGATAATATCTGTCTCAAAGGTTATTTTAAGAATTAATATGTGTACATACACATATTTGTGTGTGTAATTATACCGCTGTATATGTGAGGGCACACACATGCACTGTCTAGTACACCTGTTTACAAGGCTCGTAAACGGCCAAGAGGCAGCACAGCGCAGCCATTATTAAGCTAGACTTTGGAACAGAACTGACTTACCAGCTCTGTTACCTTGGCAAGCTTCTTAACCTCCCTGTACCCTAATTTTCTCTTTAATATAGGTGTGATACTCATAACAGGGCTGTCATGAGGATTAATGAGTCAGTAAAGCACCTAGATCAGGACTTACACCATATAAAATAGCATGTAAATGATAAAATGGTATTATTTTATGTTAGTATCTAGTATAGCATCTGTATTTTTGTAAGTTAATTAACAAGTTACATTGAAATGTTTTTGAACTAGTAATTTTCTTAAAGAAGTATAAAACCAAATATGAAACACATTTATTAAAATTGGTTAGTCACTTCATTTTTTTATTGCAGATGAGAGAAGGGGACCCTGAATCACAAAAGTTAAGTGCCTTGCAATTTAGGCAATTTTCTGGTAATTTCCAAGTTACTTGTAACTGATTCAGCTCTAGTACCTTAGTGTTCTAGCTTTTTTTTTTTTTTTTTATTAAGGGACGTTGAGTGGATAAAACATAAAATAATGAATTTGAATATGAAGAATTTTATTTTTTTATTTTTATTTTAAATTTTTAAATTTTATTTTGGCTTTTTAGGGCCGTACCTGTGGCATATGGAGGTTCCCAGGCTAGGGGTCTAACAGGAGCTGTAGCTGCCGGCCTACGCCAGAGCCACAGCAACGCCAGATCCGAGCCACGTCTGCAACCTACACCACAGCTCACAGCAGTGCTGCATCGTTAACCCACTGAGCAATGCCAGGGATTGAACCCACAACCTCATGGTTCCTAGTTGGATTTGTTTCCGCTGCACCACGACGGGAAGTCCTGAATATGAAGAATTTTAGCTGCGTGGTAGAATTATTAGAAGTATTTCAACAGTAATACATTACCCAGAATGATTAAAGTGTTTTGTTTGGAGCTTTTGTTTTTGTTTCAAAATAGAAGGACCGCAGTATGCTTTATAAGAAGCAGTGGACTTGAATTTTTAACCTTCCTACACCCCCTACCATCATAGTGGAAAATAAATTGTGAAGGCTTTTATGTGTACATTTAGGTTACTACTAATTAATGCTGGCATTGTATTTGAAGTACTCTTTGTCCTGTTCACAGAAAATTACTTTAGTAGAATTTGTATAATGTTAGAGTATGCTTTCTTCTCTAACCCATCAGGTAATAAGTAGGGAATTTAGTTTAATTGTTGAATAGACTGGTCAAGTTGATTTGATTTAATTTTAAAGTAATTAGTGTTAGAAAAACTTTGGGCAGTGATCTTAGTTTTATTTTTTATTTATTTTTTGCCTTTTAGGGCCGTACCTGTGGCATACGGAGGTTCCCAGGCTAGGGGTCGAATCAGAGCCATCCATACCTGCCGGCCTACACCACAGCCAAGGCGGCTCAGGATCCAAGCCGTGTCTGCGACCTACACCACAGCTCACACAATGCTGGATCCTTAACTCACTGAGCGAGGCAGGGATTGAACCCGCAACCTCATGGATACTAATCAAATTTGTTTCTGCTGTACCATGACAGGAATTCCCTAACTCAGTTTTAGACTCAATTTAGTCACTTTTACAGTGTCTCTTATCAGATGGCCCTGCAGCTCTACTTGATTATTTTCTTGAGTTCTCGTATTATCTGTACGCATAAGTTGATTCCATTTAAGTGACTTTAAGTTTGTCTCAAACCTTACAATTCTTTATTTTTTTGAAAATATCGGTTGCCAATCTTAAGACTAAGCAGTTAGACTTAGTAAATAATTT
Organism: Catagonus wagneri; assembly: GCA_004024745.2. Lineage (NCBI taxonomy): Eukaryota > Metazoa > Chordata > Mammalia > Artiodactyla > Tayassuidae > Catagonus > Catagonus wagneri. The sequence continues at coordinate 8,304,765 of PVHT020004944.1, read as the reverse complement.
CTGATCTGCTGTTTAATTTAGATTGCCCAAGGACTCCAGATACTCCCAGCAGTGACCCCCGTTGTTCTACCAGCAATAATAGACTGATGGCCTTACAGAAACAACTGGATATCGAACTTAAAGTAAAGCAGGGTGCAGAGAACATGATACAGATGTATTCAAATGGCTCTTCCAAGGTAAGTACAGGAGATGTGTCGGTGTATACAGTCGGTCCTCGTTACTCACAGGTTCCAGGTTCGTAAGATAACCTACCTGATGGTGCTTATTTGAAAGTCAGCATCAGGACCCAGTGGCATTGTCACAGTCGTTTGTGGACAGGGCACAGTTGCGTAGAAAACTTGAGTCACCTGATGCAAATGTTCAAGCTGAAGAAGAACAGGACGGCCTGCTTGTGTAGGCTCTCATACTGTAAACAGGCATCCTTTTCATGGTCTGTTTACTACTACATTTTTTGTGTTTTTGTGGTTTTTGGTGATTTTGCTGTTTAAGCACTGTGTTGTGAATTCTGAGGCCATTCTAGCCGCCAAATTTCTACATATTGGCAATAAAGCAAGTTGAAAATAAAGGATTCCTAAAGTACATTTTAAAAATTGCTTATTTCTACCAAAACCAATCAGTGAAAAAGTTGATGAATAAAATCGTCTGAGTAGAAGGTGCACAGGAACTCTCCACATTTGTGACTTTTCTGTGCATCTAGAATTATTTTAAAGCAACAAAGTTATTTAAAAAAATTTAGGCTCTGATGAGTTTTCCATCACTACATACAGATCTTTAAGAAAGGACAAATGAGGAGTTCCTGTTGTGGCACAGCAGAAACAGGTCTGACTAGAATCCATGAGGATGCTGGTTCAATCCCTGGCCTCACTCGGTGGGTCGGGGATCTGGCGTTGCCCTGAGCTGTGGTTTAGGTCACAGAGGCAGCTTAGATCCCGCGTTGTGGCTGTGGTGTAGGCTGGCAGCTGTAGCTCTGATTCAACCCCTATCCTGGGAACTTCCATGTGCCTAGGTTGTGGCTCTAAAATGACCAAAAAAAAAAAAAAGGACAAATGAAAAGAGATGACATTCTATCATTAGTGATTGTTTGGATTATATCTTTGGTTCTTGAGGGATCTTGTATGGACACAGAGCTCCTGATTGAAAATCGTTGTTGTGGGGCGCAGTTGTTACTAATGGGACAGTGTCCTTGTCCTGAGCTGTGACAAGGAAGAGAAAATGTTGGGAATGACTAACCTAGATTAACGTGAGGTTCTTTCCAATCTAAGTTTCTATAGTTTTATAACTTCTAAAAGTCTTGGAGAGGTGGACTTATTATAAAATCTATCTTCTACTTTCAGTCATTTATAAAGATTTTTGTCTCTGCAAATCAGTTTCTTCCATGTAATTATAGAAATTTCCTAAATGATTTCAGAGTAAAACTTTTTTCTTTTTTCTTTTTTTTTTAGTTTAGGAAGAATTTGGAACGGGGTTGAGGGAAGGGGACAGTGACAGTGGGAATCCTTGGAACCATGCATCCTGCCTACTCACCCAAATGAAATTGGTGAAGATGCTGCAGAGAGAGAAATGCGTATATGTTATAAATAACATTTTTAAGCGTGATAGTGAAAACTAGTTTGATTGTGTACCGTATTTCAAAAGAATTTCTAAATTATTTCTGTAGACATGTATTTGTTCCTACTTAATATATCACTTGTATGACATACTTGATAGTATTCTACCTCCCTAACTGTGAACATTTATTCTGGCACGGTAGAGGCGATTTTTCTGTGTTGTTATTTTTAGTATTGGCATTTAGGTTTTTTGATTGTTCTGCTTTTTTCTTTTTTTTAAGGGCTGCACCTGCAGCATATAGAAGTTCCTAGGCTAGGGTTTGAATCAGAGCTGCAGCTACCGGCCTACACCACAGCCACAGGAACACAGGATCTGTGCCACGTCTGCAACCTACACCACAGCTCATGGCAGCGCTGGATCCTTGACCCACGGAGCAAGGCCAAGGACTGGACCTGCATCCACATGGATGCTAGTTGGGTTCATTTCTGCTGCGCCACAATGGGAACTCCTAGGGTTTTTCTGTTTGTTTAATTTTTGTCAAATGTTATATTGGAGTTTTTTCTTTTTCTAAGGCAAATGCTGTATTCTTGGAATTGTGAATGCATCATATTATGCCAAGTGTTTTAAAGTTAAAACACCCTCTGGAGCAAGGTTTTTAACCTAGGATTGATGGATTAGATTGACAGGTTCATGAACCCTTTGAAGTTATAGGATAAATGAGTGTGTATATTAATAGATAAATAAGAGGGCCTTAAGTTTCCCCATATTTTCAAAGTGGTCTCTAACCAATCCCCTCCCCAAATTTAACAGGTTTATGGATGTATTAAAAGTAAAACAGGTAACTTACAGTAACCACAGGTCTAAAATGAACAGGGCTATAAGGAGCCTGCTAAAATGAATAGATAATTTCCAGTGGCCTTTTATTTTAAATTTGGAGATTCATTAATTTGAGAAGGGTCAAGTGGAGGTCCAAGTGTATTATCAGACACCATAGTCTCTGAGGTAAGCCTGCCAATTTTCCTTGTCCAGATTTGGTTTAACTGTTTCATTTCTCATCTTTAAACCTCTCAAAGGGACACAGTAAGTATATTTTTAGGAGATCAAGGAAAGTTGTAAATTGAAGTTATGGGGATATTTATTTATTAAGGACTTAACAGTTCGATAACTATTATGCTGGGCTCTGAAGTCTGAATATAATAAAGATAGTGCCTCATACGTAGCAGGTACTCAGGTAATATCCTGCTTTCAAGAAACCCACTGCCTGAAAGTTGGATCTCACATGTCAGTAACAGCATATAATAGTGCTGTGTTCAAGTTGCTTTAGAAGCACATGGAGAAGAATCACTTAACTGCCAGAGGAAATAATTAAAGTCTTAGAGTAAGATTTGAAGGGACAGTTTGGAGTTTAAGAAGGAATTGCTTTGTAGAGTCGGTGATGTGGGTGAACCCAGAGATGCTGGATGAGGGACCGGGGGATAGAGCGGCTTGCTCTAAGGCGTGCAGGTGCCTGCCTGTGGTTAGAGCAGAAGCTCTCACCCACTGTGTATCTGGCAGACCTGAGAGTGGGCAGATAGGATGCATTCTGATAGTAACAGTTGAGGTGTAAGCCCAGGTATCTTATAAGCTGTACGGAGTTGCTGAAAGACTTTCAGCAGAGAAGATACATGATCAGATTTAAAGTTTAGAAAGTTCACCTCCATTTTCCTCAGACCTGAGGAATTAATTAGAGAGGGTCAAGTCTATAGGAGCATGCTTAAGTAGGCTTTTGTAGTAGTCCAGGTTAAACACACTTTATGTCTCGTAACAGCAATGAAAGCAAAGAAGACAGAGTCAAGCCATTTTGGTAGAATGAAGATGTGGTATCTGGATATGAGGAAGAAGACAGGGTCAGAGATAATTCTTAGATTGGTTGTGTGCACAGACTGATGAATGGCGGCATCCTTCACAACTACAGGGAATGCATGATGAGCAGATTTAGGGATAGGCGTGGTCAGTGCAGCTGGGGAGTCCGGTCCCCTTCACAACTCTGGTTAATGGGTTCTGTGCGCTGAGATGACTGACTATCCCAGTACGCCTTACATACCCAGAGATATCCTTTCAAGATGCAGATCGGATATTTTCACTCTCTTGTTCAAAATCTTCCAGTGACTTCCTAGCAATTTTGGAACAGAATCCAGAGTTTTTAACTGATTCTGCAAGTTCACCCGTGATTTACCTCTGGCCACCTCCCAATCTTACCTTCTAAAACTCTTTCACTCTCTCTGATACATCAGCCTTACTGGCTTCTCTGTTGTCCGTTAGACAGAGCAAGCCCGCTTCTCCCTCAGGGGCTTTGCATTTACCGTCTCTGCCTGGATAGATCTTCTCTCAAGTACTTTGATGGCTTTGCTTCTCACTTCATTGCGGTCTCTGCTCAGAAAACTACCGCTTCAGCAAGCCTTTCGTTATTATCCTGTGTAAAATAACCCCTTTCACTGCATTACCACTCCCTGAAATAATAGTTTACACAATTTCTTCTCTTTTCAACATTAGAATGGCTCTTAAATACCTTTGTTTTTCGGAATAATCTCTGAGGGTTTGATAAGACATATTCAGGATATGATTCCTGTTCATATATTCAGATGACAAACCAAGCTACTTATTAATATCCAGGGTTCTTTCTAACCTCCAGCGTTTTCTTTTTTTAAATGTTTCTAAGACTTTCCCCCTCATTTGTAAATACCTGACCATCCCTGCAGGCCTCCTTTTCTCTTCTCTTCCAAACTTAGCGTATTCCAATCTTTTCTATATTAACAGCCCACAAAACCTTCTGGATTCTCTCATCTAAAATTGATACCATCTTCCAAAAAAAAAATAAAAAATAAAAAAATAAAATTGATACCATCTTCCTTTGAATCTTCCTTTGACTACTTTTAAATTTTGATACATATAATAATTATCTGTATCTCTTCAAGCTATGTTTTATAGGGTAGCATTCTAACTGATTAATCTTTGTATTTTTTACTGGATGTGACAACATTTAACTCATGCAAAGTAATCCATAATGTGTAGTGGAATAATAAAGATAAGATTGGTTTAGGTATTTATTTACTTAATTATACTTTTGGCCACTCCCCGGCATGCAGAAGCTGCTGGAGCAGGGACTGACCCTACGTTAAAGCAGTAAGCAGAGTCGCAGCAGTGACAGTCCAGATCCTCAAGTCACTGAGCCACATGGGAACTCCAGTTTATTTATTTCCAAAAGTTGTGTGCGTAGTGTAGTGTACTTGTTTCAGTATCCCACTATGACTTGTAAAACAAATTTATTTTTATAACATGAAAATATTAATTTGAAAATATTAAGTATATTTTATTTTTATTTGTAATTGTAAAATATTGCACATGTGAAACGTAACCATTTGTAGAATGTAGAATGCTAATTACTAATAGTTACTTTAGTTTGTTAAGTTGAATCATATGAAATTGCTGTTTCTTTTAGTTCAAAATCAGTCACATGTTGGCATGTTCCTCTGGTTCAACCTGTATATAAAAATCTTCTCAAAGTCGTAGCATAAAAACAAGTATTTCTCTAATATATACACCATTTCATATACTTGGATTTACCTTATCTTTTGCCTTGAACATATTAGGTTCTCAGTAAGAAATACATTGAATGCCTCAACACATAAAACTGACAATAAAAGTTCATCGAATGGTGGGAAGCATAAGATTGACATGTAGTAACTGTAAATTACCTGTGATAGGTCATATCCAATGTCAGTTTTAAAAGCCTTTATCACACTTAAACATCTGTGCAGATCTTCCAGAAATCTGTGTGGAGAAAAATCACTTTTTAAAGTGAAATGCAAATGCATGTTGAAATGAAATAGTTAAGAAAGATATTTCTAAAGAAGTAAATGACAGAACTATTATCTTTTCACACAGTGATAAAATAGTAAGAGTAGCTTAATTGAAAAGCATAGTACTGTATAAATACTTTACTTAATATTTGTACTTTTATATTAAAACTTCATTAAAGTAAGATAATCATTATTTTTATTTCTCTAAAAAAGAGAACATTTAATGCCAGTCATGTACTAGGCGGTATAATTTTAGTTTAATTTAATGCTTACAGAAGCTCTGTGTTTTAGAGAGTGGTATCCCTGTTTGCATAATTTCTTCAAGAAACCTATTTGTCCTATTAAATTAGGAGTTTTGAAATACTATTTTTTTTCTCTGATCTGGTCTCAAATAGAAAAGTTATTTCAGATCTTCACTTTGTCTGATATTCCTAATATTGGATAGCAGGAGGAATTAAAAAGTATTTTCATTTTAAATTGGAAGACGAATAGGTCTGTTCATAAAAGCATATATAATGAATCATAGACAAACACCAAATTCAAGCTTGAATCCGTAAAGCATAATTTTAAAAAAGTATTGTGTGTGTATGCATCCTTCGTATTGTAAATGGATATTTAAGGGACTTAGTAAACTAAGCCCAACTCCTTAATGTGAGATCTAAATATTTTGTTTAATAAAGAATGAAATCTCACTAGAAGTTCTTTCTTAAATGACTGACTTCGGGAGGATGAAAGAAAAGAAAGAAAAATTCATAAATTTGCTAATTGCCTTTTCCTCCACTGAATATTAAGCTAGTTTGATGTTTAACACAATATATTTCAGCTCACTTTTTTTCCTTACCATGTTGTCTCTCCCATCACACATATCTTCATCCTCCTCTTTCTTTCTTCAGTGTCATGGTATGTTGTGTGTGTGTTTGATTTCTTGAAATAATGCTGCACCTCTGATGCTTGTCTCTCAGTTCTAGTTTTGAGCCTCCTGGAAAAGATAGGCTGACTGTATGCTATTTTATTTCCAAATTAATACTGACTGCCTCAGTGATAAAAGTAGAGGTGCTTAAATAATATGCAAAAGTTGGTCTTTCTTGTAAATAAGTGCTTCCTAATTTGATGCTTAGTTCTCCTTATTTCCTTTTTTGTGGATTGACACCTTTGACAACTAATATAACTAAGTAGAAGATGACATTAACTTCTGTTACTTGTTTTGTGAAACTTTTGAAGAATTCCTGTATTAGTTTTCTGTGTCTCCTATGACAAATTGTCAGAAATTTAGTGGCTTAAAACAACGCAGATTTGGAGTTCCCGTCATGGCGCAGCGGAAACGAATCTGACTAGGAACCATGAGGTTGCAGGTTTGATCCCTGGCCTCGCTTAGTGGGTTAAGGATCTGGCATTGCTGTGGCTTCGGTGTAGGCTGGCAGCTACAGCTCTGATTAGACCCCTAGCCTGGGAACCTCCATATGCCGTGAGTGCGGCCCTAAAAATGACAAAAGACAAAAAAAAAACCTCACAAATTTATTGTGGTACAGTTTTTTTATTTTTTGGCCACACCTGTGGCATGTGGGAGTTCCTGGGCCAGAGATTTACCTGAGCCACAGCAGTGACAGTGCCAGGTCCTTAAGTGCTAAGCCACCACGGAACTCCTATGTTACAGTACTATATTGAGAAGTCTGGAATGGATTTCACAGTTTGGAGGATGTAGGAGAAAATTTGTTTCCTTGTTCTTTGCAGCTTCTAGAGCCTGCCCATATTTCTTGGCTTATGGCCCTCTTCCTCTGTCTTTGAAGCCAAAAACTGGCTCCAGTTCTTCTCATGTGACTTCTGCCTTCCTTTTCTACATTTAAGGACCCTTATGATTGTATCCTTTGGCCCACCTGGAAAGTCCAGGATAATCTCTGTATTTTAAGGTGGTTAACAACCTTAAATTCCATCTGCTGTCTTAACTCCCCTTTGACATGTAAGGTAACATGTTCACAGGGCTTTAGAGACTGGGACATGGACAGCTTTGGATGGGATGTTTTGCCCACCACAATTCCTAAAACATTATGTGTTTTGTGATTCAGTGTTACTGAAACTAAACTGGGAGGTAGGACAGTCACATTGTTCCATTTAGTTTAGGACCTTTCCTAACATCTTAAGGCATGGCGGAAGTTCATTCACTTACTCCCCAGCTTTTCAACTGATGGAGTTATTTTTCTTATTTATCATCCTATCGGTTTGATGGCTTTTAAAGTAAATGTATGTGTAAGTATGTATGTTACAGTGCTCACAATATTCTTTTGACCCCGTTTTTCACTTACTGATACCATTTGGTCTTATTTAGAAGTTATAAAAATGTTTTGTCTGTTTATCTACTTACTTTTTCAAACTTATTTTTAATAGGATCGGAAACTCCACGGCACAGCTCAGCAACTGCTCCAAGACAGCAAGACAAAAATAGAAGTGATACGAATGCAGATTCTTCAGGCAGTCCAGACCAATGAATTGGCTTTTGATAACGGTGACGGAACAGAGATAAATTTTCATTCTTATTATTAGGGGCATATATGGTACTAAATCAACTTCATATAGGAAAGAAGCAGGGGTTCAAAATTAAGGAGGGGGAGTACCATGCCGTGTTGTTTTTTTTTTTTTTAATCTTGAGTTTTTATCTTTGCGATTTGGTAGCTAAAATGAAAGTTTCAGTATTTTAACATTGTGTCTACTGAGTATTACTTCAGTGTTTATTGAATTTCAGGGACTAACTTTCGATGTTATAAGTATTCATTTCTTTTTCTTGAATTTTAATTACTACATATTAGAAAGTCAGTGGTTCAATTAAGTTTTTTTTTTTTTTTTTTGTCCCCCTCTAGCCAAACCTGTCATAAGTCCTCTTGAACTTCGGATGGAAGAATTAAGGCATCATTTTAGGATAGAGTTTGCAGTAGCAGAAGGTGCAAAGAATGTAATGAAATTACTTGGCTCAGGAAAAGTAACAGACAGAAAAGCGCTTTCAGAAGTAATTTTAAATAAAAATTTTAACTTAACAAATGCATTATTCAAAGTATGTAAATATTTGAATGACAACATTGTCTTTTCCCTGTTTAAGGCTCAAGCAAGATTTAATGAATCAAGTCAGAAGTTGGACCTTTTAAAGTATTCATTAGAGCAGAGATTAAATGAACTTCCGAAGAATCATCCTAAAAGCAGTATTATTATTGAGGAGCTTTCACTTGTTGCATCACCAACACTGAGTCCACGCCAGAGTGTGATATCTACACAAAACCAGTATAGTACACTGTCCAAACCAGCAGCACTAACAGGTGCGTAGCGCATATGTTCCTGATTTATTTTTGGTGGATTTTTTTATATATATTTGGTTCTGATTTAATAAATGAATAAAAATATGTGCACAGATTTTTAAAATATTGTGAGATGTACATAACAAAACTTATTCTTGTAACATTTTAAAACATGCACTTGGGAGGCAGTTAGTGTATCTGTACCACTGTGTAACTGTCACTGCTTTTAGTTCTGGAGTGTTTTCATCACTCCCGAAGGAGGCCAGTGCCCGGGAAGTCGTCATTCCCCACTCTCCTCTCCCTCAGTCCCTGGTGGTCGTGGGTGGCTCCCGATCGCTGTATAGATTTGTCTGTTATAGGTGTTTCGTATGAATGAAATTATATATTTTGTGGCTTTCTGTGTCTGGCTTCTTTGACCTAGTGCACTGTTTTCAAGGTTCATTCTTACTGTGTCATGTATTAATACTGCATTCCTTTATTTGGCTAAATAATGTTCTGTTGTATGGGTATGTATCAGCTTTTGTTTACCTGCCTATCAGTTGATGGACATTTGTGTTGTTTCCACCTTTGGACTACTGTGAATAGTGTTTCTATGAATATCTGTGTGCCGGTTTTTGTTTGAACACCTGTTTTCAGTTATTTTGTGAATATACCTAGATGAATAATTACTAGGTCCGTGGTAATTTTATCTTTATATTTTTGAGGGACCACCCATCAGGCTCTTTTCCATAGTGGCTGTATCATTTTACATTCTCACAGCAGAGCATGAGAGGTCCAGTTTCTACACACCTTCACCAACACTTTTTATTTTCCTTTTTATGAAATTGTTATTGCCATCCGAGTAGATCCCCCCCCTCTTTTGGTCTTTTTAGGGCTGCCTCTGCGGCATATGGAGGTTCCCAGGCTGGGGGTCAAATTGGAGCTGCAGCTGCAGCTGCCAGCCTACACCACAGCCACAGCAGCACTGGATCTGAGCCATGTGTGTGACCTACACCACAGCTTATGGCAACGCCAGATCCTTAGTGCAAGGCCAGGGATCAAACCTGTGTCCTCATGGATGCTAGTCAGATTCGTTTCCACTGAGCCACGACAGGAACTCCCATAATAGGTCCATTATTTAAAGTGAGGTAGTGAAGTCTCCAGCTATTTTCATAGACTTGCCTATTTCTCCTTTCAATTACATAAATTTTTGCTTCGTAGCTTTTTGGGCTCTGTTGTCAAGTGCATATATTTTTATAGCTTCTAAATGGATTGACTTTTATAAAAATATAATATTCTTTATCTCTTGTAACAATTTTGGATTTAAAGTATTTTGTCTGAGGAGTTCCTGTCATAGCTCAGTGGAAATGAATCTGACTAGTACCCATGAGGACGCAGGTTCTATACCTGGCCTCGCTCAGTGGGTTAAGAATCCAGGGTTGCTGTGAGCTGTGGTGCTCTGGTGTGTTGCTGTGGCGAAGGCTGACAGCTGTAGCTCCAATTCGACCCCTAGCCTGGGAAGCTCTATGTGCCATGGGTAGCCCTAAAAAGGCAAAATAATGATGTTAATCTATGCATCCTGCTGTCTTTTGGTTACTTTTTGCTTTGAATCTCTTCTGCTGTTCTTTTGCTTTCAATTGACTTATGTCTTTGGGTCTGAAATGAGTCTCTTTTAGGCAGCATATAATCGGATAATGGTTTTGGTTTATTTATTTTTTTAATCCATTCTGTCACTCTCTGCTTTTAACTTTTAACAGTTTAATCCATATGTGTTTAAGTAATTACTGACAAGATGCACTGCAGTACTGGTGCCAGCTCCCAGTTAGGTCCAATTTCATAGGTTAATGGCATAGTCCCCCACAAGACTGCCCTCATTTCAGACAGAAGCTGCAGGCTCGAAGTTTCCCCAGCCACCTGCACTTTGGACCAACTGGCTACAGATTCGGGGGTTCCCACTACTGCCTCAGACTAAGTGTTGCATTGAACAACTCACAGAACTCAGGAAAGCTCTAAATTCACAATTTCATTTTCACCATAAAAGTTACAAATTAGGACCAATCAGAAGAGACACATAAGGAAAGATCTGGCAGGGTCCCACATGCAGTTTCCTTGTCTTAGCATGCATCGTTCTCTCAGTACGTCAGTTTCTGTCACCAGCCGGAATCTCACTTTAGCTGTGAGTATTCACTTTTTCTGTTGTGGCTTTATTACATAGGAGTGATTGAATGAATCATTGACCATTCAGTTGAAGTCAGTCTCCAGCCCGCAAGTTCCTTTCTGAAGAAGAGGAGGTCAGGCCGATGTGTGGCTCAGAGCACTAGTCTTCTAACCATGTGGCTGGTCTTTGTGGCAGAGCCAACCCTGGTCCTGGAACTGTGTAGGGCTTTGTTAGCACTGTGTCACTTTGTTAGCACAGGCCACAGTGGGGTCTGAGGAGTCTGCCGTGATTCTGCTCTTACTGGGGAAGTTACAGAGGTTTAGAAGCGCCCTCCTAGGAACTAGCGGAAAAACACCAGTCAAATTAATCATTATTACAATTAAAAGGCTTACTTCTAAGTAAGTATGCTGTTTTTCTGTTCAGTACGCCATTGCTAAAATAGCATTTTGCTCTTTCCTTTGTGTACATTCTAATCTTTTTTCTCCTGAATTCTTTTGCTTTCTTTTGTGTTTGGTTGAATTTTTCTAGTTTATCTTTTTGAGTCTCTCTGTGTTTCTTCTTCTGTATATTTTTCAGTTGCTTTCTTAGTGGTTACTCCGGTGATTAACTTAACATCCTAAACTTAAAACAGTCTTGCTTGAATTGATAGCACTTATCTTCAGTAGCCTACAAAAACTGCTCCCATAAAACTCTACCTCCTAATATATATATTTTGTAGTTAACCTACCTTTATTTATGTTTTCTTATTTTTGACAGCCCCTATACTTTTTTTTTTTTAATTGTTCTTACACACAGCATATGGAAGTTCCTGGACCAGGGATTGTATCCAAGCTGCACTGTATCAACGCCAGATCCTTTAACCCACTGCACCGGGCTGGGGATCAAACCTGTTCCTCCCCAGCGACCAGAGCCACTGCAGTCGGATTCGTAGCCCACACTGCGCCACATCAGGAGCTCCCCCATCTGTATATTTTTGTTGACACGGATTATATCTTTATACATTGTGCGCCCATTCTCAGATTGTATTATATTATAATGTATTAGATTATAATTATTGATTTGCGTGTTTATCTTTTAAATCATAAAGGAAAGAAGGGGTTACAATAGAAAAATATAGCAGTACTACTGGCTTTTTAATTTACCTGTGTAGCTGTACTGGTGTTGCATTTTTCTATGATTTCACGTTACTGCAGTGTCCTTTCATTTCACTGTGGATGACTTCTTTTAGCATTTCTTCTAGGATAAACTCCCTTAACTTGTGTTTATCTAGGAAACTCATTTTCTTCATTTTTGCCCAATTAGATGCGGCCTAAAAGAGACTTCATTTTTTATTTTTGAAGGACTTTTTTTTTTTTTTTTTGCATATATAGAATTTCTGGTTGACATGCTTTTTTCTCTCATCATTCTAATTTTTTTTTTTTTTTTGGCTTTTCTAGGGCTGCACCCACAGCATATGGGTTCCCAGACTAGGGGTCTAATCAAAGCTGTTGCTGCCGGCCTACGCCACAGCCACAGCAACACCAGATCCTAGCTGCGTCTGCAAACTGCACCACAGCACATGGCAACACCAGATCATTAACCCACTGAGCAAGGCCAGGGATCAAACCTGCAACCTCATGGTTCCTATTCAGATTCGTTAACCACTATGCCATGATGGGAACGCCATCTCATCATTTTAAAAATGTCATCCCAGTCCCTTCTGGCCTTTATGCTTTCTAAGGAAGAATCAACCTTTAATCTTACTGAGGGTCTTTTGTAAGTGTTGAGTTGCTTCTCTTTTGCACTTTCAAGATTCCCCTTTTTGTCTTTGGTTTTTCACAATTTGATTATAATGCATCTCAGAATAATCTCTTTTGAATTTATTCTACTTGGATTCTTTGAGTTCTACATATGTAGATTCATGTAGTTCATCAAATTTGGGAAGTTTTCAAGTTCCCGTCGTGGCTCAGTGGTTAACGAACCCAACTAGTATCCATGACGATGCTGGTTCAATCCCTGACCTCGCTCATTGGGTTAAGGATCCAGAGTTGCCGTGAGCTGTGGTGTAGGTGACAGATACAGCTCGGATCCTGTGTTGCTGTGGCTCTGGCGTAGGCCAGCAGCTACAGCTCCAAGTCAACCCCTAGCCTGGAAACCTCTGTATGCCACGAGTGAGGCCCTCAAAAGACAAAAGACAAAACAAAAAACAAAAAAAAAATTGGGAAGGTTTTCTGCCGTTATTCCTTCATGTATTCTTTCTGCCATGTTCCCTCTTCTCCACTTCTCAGACTCCCATAATGTGTTATGTTTGTATTCCTTATGGTGTCCCTGAAATTGCTTAGTGTCTCTCTGTCTCTCTGAAGACAAACGTTTATTGATGTACATACATTTCGGAGGCACAGAGACACAGATGCAAACACAAAAACAGGCTTGAGCTTCCATGAACATCACACATTACAAAGAGGAGTCTTCCCACCAGCAAGCTCCCACGAGCCTGTTCACAAACACGAATCATTATCTCTCTGGTTTGAACTCCAAAAACCTGGCTTTGGTAGAAATCAAAAGGAAGTTCTCATAAAGGCTCTTAACATTGTGAAGCCAGGTGTCACAATGGTTAGGCCAGTTGCAAACCATCTTTAACCCAAGTTTTACCTACCATTTATATCTGTTTCGTCTTGCTTTTAATTAGTAGCAGACAACATTTGGTTTTATGTCTTGCTGATCAGCTTACCCTATTATCATTATAAAATTCCCTTTATCGCTGAGAATAGACTACAGTTTACTCTGTCCTTGTGCCTAAAGTAACCTAATAAACTTTTCCATCCTTTTATTTTCAACCTGTTCTTTTCTATTTCAGATGAAATAATTTATGTACCATATAGGTGTCTCTTTTCTTTTGGTCTAACCTGAAAATCTAATTGAAGTTGTTGGTCTTACATATTTTAATAGCCCTCGATTTATATATGTAAACCGTACATGTTTGATATGTATAATTTGATAACTTTTGACATCAACCCTCAGAAGTTTCTGTTTACCCTTTTATAAAACTGTCCTTTTAATATTATGATTTGATCTCTAACTCTACATTCTTGATGTTTGAACAGCATTTCCTCTTTTTGCTCTGTTTATTCCCTGCCCTGTGTAGTTGTTGTTGAAGCATATACTTTTGTTAGTCCCGTTCATGTCCCATGGCAGTGTTTTAGTCATGCTTGTGCATGTGCGTGTGTGTGTACTTACTGCTTACTTTTAGAGATTCAGGTATGCATATTGAACTTATTACAGCCTGTGATCACAATATATTCTTCTACTTCCAAATCAGTTTAGAAATTTTATGAAGAAATATTTGCAAATTCTTACACTTCACCCTTTTGTATCCTTGTAATATATTTTACTTCTTCTATTTTACTATTTCTAAAAATAGTAAAGTTCTTCTATTTTACTTCTAAGGAGTTCCCGTCGTGGTGCAGCAGAAACAAATCCAGACTAGGCACCATGAGGTTGCAGGTTCAATCCCTGGCCTTGCTCAGTGGGTTAAGGATCTGGTGTTGCTATGAGCTGTGGTGTAGGTGGCAGACGTGGCTTGGATCTGGTGTTGCTGTGGCTCTGCGTAGGCCAGCGGCTGCAGCTTCAATTTAGACCCCTGGCCTGGGAACCTCCATATGCTGCGGTTGTGGCCATAAAAGGACAAAAAGACACACACAAAATTTTTTTTTACTTCTAAATATCAGTAGTTGGAGTTACTGTCGTGGCTCAGCAGTAGCAAACCTGACTAGTATCCATGAGGACACAGGTTCAATTCCCTGGCCTTGCTCAGTGGGTTAAGGATCCAGTGTTGCTCTCAGCTGTGGTGTAGGTTGCAGATATGGCTTGGATCCAGCATTGCTATGGCTGTGGTGTACACCAGACGCTCCGACTCCGATTTGACCCCTAGCCTGGGAACCTCCATATGCTGTGGGTGTGGCCCTAAAAAGACCAAAAAAAAAAAAAATGTGTGTATATATATATATACAGCTGACCTTTGAACAACACGAGCTGGGGGCACAATCCTCTATGTAGCTAAAATCTGCATATGGCTTGACAGCTAACCTTCCACGTCTGGCTATTCAGCCTGTTGTAGGTCATATAGTACTACAGCATGTATTTAGTGGAAAAGTGTTCGTGTGTAAGTGGGCAGTTCAGACCCATGTTGTTCGGGGTTCTACTGTATATCCTCTATAGTGTTTTTACTTTAAAGAGCTAAGGACTTTAAGGACGTACATGATCTGTGGTTGATTGAATCTTCAAGTGTGGAATTGCAGATGTGGAGAGCCCGCTGTGAAGT
>PVHT020004944.1:8273617-8289560 GCA_004024745.2 Catagonus wagneri | reverse complement strand
TTTTTTTTTTTTTTTTCTTATCTAGGGCTGCACTTGCGGCATATGGAGGTTCCCAGGCTAGGGGTCTAACAGGAGCTGTAGCTGCTGGCCTTCGCCACAGCCACAGCAACGCGGGATCCGAGCCACGTCTGCAACCTACACCACAGCTCATGGCAACGCCGGATCCTTAACCCACTGAGCAAGGCCAGGGATCGAACTCACAACCTCATGGTTCCTAGTCGGATTCGTTAACCACTGAGCTACGATGGGAACTCCTTACCTTCATTTTTTATGACTGTTGTCAATAGATGTAGAACTCCATAGGTTTTTTTTTTTTCTTTTAGCTCTTCAAAATACGGTTTCATTGTCTTCTAGAAATACGGTTTCATTGTCTTCTTCTATTTTGAGAAGTCAGCTATAACTCTTATGTATATTTCTCTTCATGTAATGTCCCTCATTCCCTAATTATTGAAGTAACAGGGAATTATATTGAGTTCTCTTCATTCTTTTCCTTTCTGTTTATTTTTATTTTTTGCTTTTTTAGGCCCTCACCTGCGACATATGGAGGTCTTGAGGCTAGGGGTCAAATCAGAGCTGTAGCTGCCTGCTTACATCACAGCCACAGCAACGCCAGATCCTTAACCCACTGAGTGAGGCCAGGGATTGAACCTGCATCTTCATGGATATTAATCATGCTTGTTACCTGCTGAACCACAATGGGACCTCCTTTCTGTTTGTAAGACTGGATACTTTCAGTTCAGCTATCTGTAAGTCTCCTGATTCTTTTACCTGTCCAAATCTGCTGTTGAACCAACTCTAGTAACTTTTTAAAATTTTAGTTATACTTTTCAACTCCAGTATTTCTGTTTGGTTCTTATTTGTAGATTCTGTATCCTTATTAATATTGCCTATTTGTTGAAATATCATTTTTACTTTTGGTTTCTTTTCGGTCTTTGACCCTGTGTGAGCTTTGACTATATGCAGATCAGTCAGTATAAAGTCTTTGTCTAGTAAGTCCAGTCTCTTGACTTCTTCAGGGACAGTTTCTGTGAGTGTCTGCTTTTCTTGTGGATTAGCCATCCTCTCACTTACGTACTTGCCTCACAGATTTTTATTGAAAACTGTGTATGGTAAATGTTATGATGTGTGGCTCTGGAAGACATTCTCCTTTTCTGTGATTTCTTATTGCTGTTTGAAATGGAAGGGAGTTCTTTAGTGACTTTATAACTGCTTTCTGAAGACTCTGTTTTTTGTCAGATGTGGCCACTGCTGTCTCCATTAAGTTAGTGGTCAGCTAGTGTTCTGACAGACGTTTCTTTTAAAGCCCGCAGGCAGAAAGAAAGAGTTGCCCTGTATTTGCAGCTGGATTCTGTGTTTGTGTGTCAAGGCACACCTTCAGCACGCACGCAGGCGTTCTTCACTCTGCTTTTGTTTGCGTAGAGCTGGAACATCAGCCGGGTGTGAGAACGTAGAGCCTTCTCAGAGAGCTTCTGAGATGTTGTCTTTTGCTCCTAGCCTTCTAGCTTTTTTTTTTATACCTGGAAGTACTGCAGAGCTCTTATTCCCAAAACATCTTCCTCCCTGGCTTCCCCCCCAAGACTCTGGGATGTCTGCTTTTGGTCCCAACTGGTAACCTTTCCCCCGGGCTGCAGTGGCTGGTTCATTTGCCTTTAAAAACCCTCTGCATGAGATCTCCTAGTTGGGTGCAGACAGAAATGCTAGCCCTTTCTCTTAGACCTTGAGAGGGCCCTTAGAGAGCTCCACGTAGCCTGCACAGCCCCTTGGGGATGAAGTCTTCCCTGCTCCCTGTGGCGCCGGGAGCGTACCAGGTGTGCGGCCTGCTGCCTTCGGCCCTGTGCCCGAGCTGCAGGGTAAGTCAGCACGCCGCAGGGCTCTCCTTCAAGGTCTCACCACGTCTTCTGACTGAGCGTTTGCTTGGTTGTAGTCAACCTTTGCCTGACTCCCGGGTTTCAGGAAAAGTTTGATTCTAACAGTTTTTGCTAGCTTGTGTTTGTTTTGTGTATTTCTGTGGAGAGACTGCCTTTGGACTTTGCTGCTTAACATATTCTAGCCATTGCCTACACAGGGTTCTGTGACCCATGGGAGTGTGACCTGTTTTTGATACAGAGGCCTCCTTCTTCCCCAGGAATCTTTAAATTATCTAATCAAGGGCTTTACCTTAAAAGTAATGTCATTAAATAT
Source organism: Catagonus wagneri (assembly GCA_004024745.2). Lineage (NCBI taxonomy): Eukaryota > Metazoa > Chordata > Mammalia > Artiodactyla > Tayassuidae > Catagonus > Catagonus wagneri. Next base: position 8,287,379 of record PVHT020004944.1, on the reverse strand, counting down.
TTTGAGGATATGAAGACGTTCTTCAGAATTGCATAGCTTACTATCACAGTCTAGTGGTTTGGAGTATTACTAATCAGTTTTATATGATGACAGATTTCTACATTAAAACTTGAAAGAGGGTTCCCATGTGGCACAACAGGATCGGCGGTGTCTTGGGAGCTCTGGGACGCACGTTTTTTTTTTAGGGCCACACCTGAGGCATATGGAGGTTCCCAGGCTAGGGGTCAGATCGGAACCACAGCTGCCAGTCTATACCACAGTCACAGCAATGCAGGATCCGAGCTGTGTCTGCGACCTACACCACAGCTCATGGCAACGCCGGATCCATAACCCACTGAGCGAGGCCAGGGATTGAACCCGCAACCTCATGGTTCCTAGTCAGATTCGTTAACCACTGAGCCACGACAGGAACTCCAGAATGTTTTTTTAAGTTACTCAGTTGTACCAAGATGAAATACTGAATTAGTAAAATTGATATAAAATGGTTTTTCCAGAAACCAAAAAGAAATAAAAAGCATTTTCTTGTTCTAATAGAATTTACAGCTACTGCTTGCAAGTACAAACATTTACTTCTTGGATTTGCTTGTTCTTTTTAAATTTCATATCATGGATTATAAAAGTAAAAAATGTAATTTTAAGCTGTTTCTTAAATGGTTATATACAGTTGCAATTGTGTCACCTCATAAAAAGAAACTTCTAGATGTAATAAAGATCTTAAATCCCTCCAGGTTTTTTTCTAAATGAAAGCAGGTGTTGAACATTGTCATCTCCTAATACATTGAAATTACTAAAATATTTAATAAGCTACCGGGGTTTAAAGTAGTAGCCAGATGTTCTCAGTTCTCCCAGGATGACTTTTACATCTGAGCATTTATAATGGAAATGGACTAAGTTTGCCAGTTTAACAATTAAAAAAGCAAATAAAACACAGACACAAGTTGTTTCTTTTGAACTAGAATTAAAAATGATATCCATTATACTTAATCTGCTTTAATCTTTTACAGTGAGATAGGATTTCCATAGCCTAACCAAACATAAGACTGAAATTTCCCCTCTTGCTTAACATTTCTATCGAATAGTTCATACTACAGTGTTTATCGATTTTAGGTATAGTTTTATAATTTTTAGTAAATACATATAGTCGAGCCACCATTATCAACACCTTGTTTTTAAATAGTTATATAGCAATATATTTAAAGTGTGTAATTTGAGTTTTGTCATCTATTTAAAGTCATGAGAACATCACCACAGTCAAGATAATTATATCCATCATCCCCAAAAGTATACTCCTATGTTTCTAGCTGATTGCTCTTTACTGCTTCTCATCCTTTCCCTCCCCACACCTGTCCCCAGGCAATCACTGACCTGTTTCTGTCTCTAGACATTATCTTGAATGTTGTAGAATGGTATGTAAATGGAATCGTACATTGTTGGAGGTGGGGGATGGGGCCTGGCCTTTTTCACTGTGAATAAATCTTTTGATACTAATCTGTGTTGTATGTATGAGTAGTTCCTTTCTGTTTATTATTAGTAGTATTTGGTTGTGTGAATAGACCGTGGTTTGTTTATCGGTTCACCTGTGATTGGTGTTTGGGTTGTTTCCATCTGTACTCATTTCAGATACAGCTGCTCAAGCCCCGCTGTGGCACAGTGGGAGCGGCGGCTTCTCTGCAACACCAGGACGAAGCGTCAGTCCCAAGCCCCATAGTGAGTTAGAGGGTCCCGCATTGCCACGGCTGCGGTTTAGGTCACAACTGTGGCTCAGGTCCCATCCCTGGCCGTGGGGCACCAGAGGGAGGGAGGGACTGCTAATAACATCTTCATGTAGTTTTTGTGCAGACGTAGATTTCCCTTCACTGGGATCAATTCCTAGTAGTGGTGTAGCTGTATCATATGGTAGTCTGCTGACAATGGTTCTTCATTCATTTTTATGTTTGAGAAAGTTTCAGTTTTTTTTTTTTTTTTTGCATTATAGCTGGTTTACAGATTTCTGTCAGATTTTCCAAGAGAAAGTTTCAGTTTTGAAATATATTTTCAGTAGGTTTAGAATTAAGCTTGTGGTTTATTTATCAGTTTCTGCAGTACTATAAAGATAGTGTTGCTCCCTCTTGCTTTCATTGTTTCTTTCTGTTTTTTTAAGGACCACACTGGCAGCATATGGAGGTTCCCAGGCCAGGGGTCGAATCAGAGCTGCAGCTACCAGCCTTCGCCACAGCCACAGCCACAGCAACGCGGGATCCAAGCCTCATCTGAGACCTACACCACAACTCATGGCAACGCCAGATCCTTAACCAGCTGAGCGAGGCCAGGGCTCGAACACATGTGCTCATGGATCTCGGTCAGGTTTGTCACTGCTGAGCCACAGCAGGAGCTCACTTTTGTGGTCCTGAGAGGTCTGCCATCCTAATCTTTGTAGGTGCATGTCCTTTTTTTTCTGCTGTTTTCAATAATTTATCACTTGTTTTGAGAAATTCTATTTTGTTATGCTTTGATGTAATATACTTATTTTTCTTTTACTTAGTATTCTTTGAACTTTTTGGATACTTTATGGGTTTGCAGTTTTTACCAGATTTGGAAGGTTTTCAGTCATTATTTTTTTAACTGTATTTTCTCTTTCTTATCCTACTTGTCATCAGAGACTTCAGGTACACATGCATTAGCCACTAGAAGTTATTTAAACTTACAGTTTACATATGCACCGTTCTTTTATTTTCCCTCCACGTCTTTCCTTTCTGTCTTCTATTTTCAATCATTTCTTTCGCTGAAACTTCAAGTTCACCAGCCTTTCTTTTGTGACGTGTGATCTGGGGTGCGATGTGGAGATTAATCTCTGATGGTGTAGTTTTCTTCTCTAGAAGTTTGTTTTAGATCTTTCTGATTTCTTCAGTGTATCTATCCAGAAACAGATGGAACTCTGTGAATGTCTGCTACTCCTAACACTTATATCAGTTTTGTATTGGTTTTCATTTGATTTTAGTTTTTTAATGGGTCCTACTTTTCTGTTTATGTGCGTGCCTGGTCAGGTGCTCGGCAGAGCACGAAGACTGACCACCGGAATCCCCCCTCTGCAAACACAGTGAGCCATGACTTCTGTGGTAATGTTACGTTACACGGCAAAGGGGGTTTTTACGTAGGCGCTTAAGGACTCTCATCAGTTGACTTTGGGTTAACATAAAGGACAGTTATCTGGGTCAGCTTCATATAATCACATGAGCCCCTTAAAAGCAGAGAATTTTCTCTGGCCAGTGGCAGCAGGGGAAACCAGAGAGGTGAATCATAAAAAGGATTTCATGTGCTATTGCTTAGAGATGGAGGGGGCCGAATGACGAGGAATGCAGGTTGCCCCTAGAACTTGAAAACAGCGCCTGGATTTCAGCCAGCAAGAAAATAGGATCCTCATTTTTATGGCTGCAAGAAACTGGATTCTCCCAATAACTTGAATGAGCTTAGGAGCAGGTTTTTCTTCAGAACTTCCAGGTAAGTGCCTCGCTTGGCAGACACAGTGATTTCAGCCTTGTGAGACGTTTAGCAGGCCAGCCCACCCAGAGTCTGAGCTACAGAACTGTTAGATGGTAAACAGGGCTGGTTTAAGCCACTGTTTATGGTCATTGGTAATGCAGCAATAGAAAACAAATACACCTGGTGATCTTGGGTTAAATGCCAGACATTTTTAATTTTAGCTTGTTAGGTGCGGGGTTGTTTTTTGGTTTGTTTTCAGGGGTTTTTTTTTTGTTTTGTTTTATTCCTACAGATATTAAAAATATTTTTGAACTTTGTTCTAGGTCATGGTTACTTAGAAATAGTTTGATCCTTTGGATAATACTTTTAGATTTGTCCCGTGGGACTGGAACCTTGTTTGGTCCAGGGTGCTTACTGTTGCCCCCTGAGACACGACTGGCTCTCTGGTCTGGGGAACCTGTGTGCATCGCAGGAGTTCCGTGTCTGGCGCTGTCTTTCCTCCACTGCCCTGCCTGTGTGGAGTCTCTCTACCTCCATCATCTCGGTCTCCGTGTCCTCAGTTCTGGCCCCCCAGCGCGGACACTCGGCCCTGCCTCCCTGCCATGTCTGGGTGTCCCCAGGCAGCAGGCAGGCTTGGGGCGCGCCTCTCAGGGGTCCCTGCCCTTCGTCACCTGATGGCCGGGGTCTTTAACACTGTTTGTTCGTATTTTTTGTCTGATTTTTTTCTTTAGTTGTTTTGAGTTGAGAATAAATAGATTTTTTTACTTTGTTAGAAGTCCTTTGGTTACTTCTAAGTAGTTAAAAACTTTAAATAATATTGTTTTCATTATTTACCTTTAATGGGACAGCTTTTACTAGGCAGTACTTCTCCCAAAGTGTTACGCTATGTTCAGTGTCTGAAGGTTTAATACAGGAGTTCCCTGTCGTGGCTCAGTGGTTAATGAACCCAGCTGGTATCCACGAGGACTCAGGTTCGATCCCTGGCCTTATTCAGTGGGTTAAGGATCTGACATTTCCGTGCTGTGGTGTAGGTTGCAGACAAGGCTCGCATCCTGCGTTGCTGTGGCTGTGGTGCAGGCCGGCAGCTACAGCTCCGATTCGACTCCCAGCCCGGGAACCTCCATATGCCATGGGTGCGGCCCTAAAAAGACAGAAAAAGAAAAGGTAAAGTTTTAATACTGAAGCACTGTTTAAAAATTTGAGTTCACCAAGTCTAATCCAAGTGCTGACAAAGCCTTATCTCCAGATGGCGGAGCCCATGGTTCCTCATTTTCACTTGAACACCTCTAGTATGTATTTGCCTGTGGGGACTGCGGTTATTTCATGCTTAGATACTTACTGTCCGTAATGATTTGACTAACTAAACTATTACAATGGAAAAGTAATGTTACTTTACATCTCAAATTGAAGAGAAATCCACCTATTTATGAAAAAAAAAAAGCCTGTGAAGTCCTTTTCTGTGTTAACTATGTAACTACTAAACATAACTGTTATTTACAGATTTCCTTGTTTCTAATTTCAGTATGTTTAATAGGCATATTATTTAGCTTTATATTTCCCCTCCCACGTGTTTTATCCACTTAGTTCTGTAACTCTTCCATGTAATTATAGAAACGAATATGTAGCTTGTTTTGTTCTATACCCCACAGACAGCTTTTGGGAGGTGCTGTTTTTTCTATAAAATGTTTTATGGTTGTCTTAATTGAGAGTTTTTAATAGGCTTCTCTAAATAAAACAAGAAAGATGATTGTTACCTCAGAGACCCTCTGGGAGAAGAGATCGTGTTACTTCAGCAGAAATTTTTGCCCACCCCCATTTCTGAATAGTTAGCAGAGACACAGTTGTGTATTCTGAGAACTGATGTTTTCTTATTGGTATTTGTTTATGCTGCAGGTACTTTGGAGGTTCGTCTTATGGGCTGTCAAGACATCCTAGAGAATGTTCCTGGACGGTCAAAAGCAGCGTCGGTTGCACTTCCTGGCTGGAGCCCAAGTGAAGCCAGATCGTCTTTCATGAGCAGAACAAGTAAAAGTAAAAGCGGAAGCAGTCGAAATCTCCTAAAAACCGATGACTTGTCCAGTTCAGTAATCAGGTTTTTTTAAACCATCATATGAGAAATTGCAGGGCAGAGCAGTGGGGACAGAGAAGAGTCAGAGTTGGACAGCAAACTTTAAAATTATGATTTCCGCAATTTAAATTTAAAATATGAAAAGCTATAATGACAGGAAAATTTAAAAAGCAACAGAAGCTTACCTTATTGAATATTTATGTTAGATAATGAAAGACATGTAGCGTTAATTCTCCTGGAATAATGAAATGTTGAACATCATTCTTCAGGTCGAACTTCAGGTCGTATCTTGATTCCTTTAATGGTATGATGATACGCCTAAACTAACATTAGAAGTTTGATAGCTGCTGAAAGCAGCATGTTTACGAGGATTGTAGTCTAGTGTCCCAGAAGCAGGGTAGAAGGGAGGAATGGGTAAAGGTGGTGAGAGTAAGATGCACCGGGTTCATGAAGCCCTTTTCATAAACGGTGATGCAAACGTGTAACTGGAGGGAAAGCCATGGGACAGTTGAGTGTGGCGCAGCGTGCAGGGGCGAATGGGTCTCTGCTTTCCTTGTACGGAGGGACAGATTGTAAGGAAAATGGGGAAACAAGAATTGTTTAACGGAACAGCCTTCATAAATAGCAAGTGTAGAGGGAGGAAAACTGGGTGATGGCTTTCGATGCGAACACACACACACACACATGGGTCAGGCAGCTACTGTCGTCTCCAGGTCCTTTCAGTGACATTCTAGTATCAGTGAGACATAGCAGTGACTATTTGTGTGTTTGTGAAATGCTGAGGATAACTTGGGAGTGCGTGTATATATAAAACCAGCCATTTTGATTCAAAAGCTTCAGTAGTAAGAAGAGCCTTATTTTCAGAGTATCATAAGACTGTTTATTGATATGAAACAGTGGCACTTCTATTTTGGAGGTCTTAAAATACTTAAGCAAGTTTATGAATTGTAATTCCAGACGATGTCTGTGCAGTTTTGAAGCTAGATAATACTGTGGTTGGTCAAACTAGCTGGAAACCCATTTCCAATCAGTCATGGGACCAGAAGTTTACACTGGAACTAGACAGGGTAAGATGAGAACCTTTTTACTTGAATTTTCTTTATGTTTATAAATCCTTTTTCATGTAAGCTTTATGTCTTAGAAGACTTTGATAGGTCGTATTCTTAACAGAATACGAGAAGAACCTGGTTGTTTTAGAAAGCTCTCACAGATTTGACGAGGTATGCACAAATCTACCTTATCAGATTGCTGCAGGGGCTTCATTTGTACGGTGATTTGAAAGGTGCACTTTGTGTTAACGTGAAAGATCGACAGCCAGGTGAGATCTACTGTTGAAATATATATTTTTGATTTTAATGTGCTAACCACTGTGAAATCTTCTGACTGACCATTCGTAGGTTATATTGTTAAAGCTGGATCTGAAGTGAGTGATCGTGCTCACAGCCATTCTCATGTATCTCAGTGGCCTCCATGAGTAACGTGAGTGGCTAGAATGCAGTCTGTAGTTGAAGCCAGCTCGTCCACAGTAGATTCAAGTCCATGATGATAACTTTATTAATTAGATTCTAACCTGTCCACCAGGGTGTGGGAAGAAAATTTTAAAACTTAATCATAACTTTATCTAAAAAATAAGATATTAAGGTTTTTATCATTTAGTATTCAGATTGATAGTACATATGTCATTTTAAAAATTGCGTATTAGTAAAAGCAGATTTATAATGCTTAGTGATATCGTGAGGTGGTAGTTACTACTCCTTGTAAAACCTTTCTTGCAGAAGTGTCCTTGTGGCACTGGCTTAAGGATCTGGTGTTGCCACAGCTGTGCAGGTTGCAGCCGCAGTGTGGGTTTGATCCCTGGCCTGGGAACTTCCACATGCCATAGCCAAAAAAAAAATCTTTTTTCCAATTTATTTTTTTCTATTCCGTAGCCAGTATCTTAACTAGACTGTCATCGTTGCTTCTTTTGCTTCAAGTACTGTGTTTGCCACTTAAATGTTAAACGTACTTGAACAAAATACTTAACTTTTTATGTATACTGATATGTCTCCTTATCTCTAATTATATCTACCTCACTGAAATGTGAGGATTAAATCCACGTAAAAATCTTAGGCTAGTGGTAAGAACTCAATTAATGTTGGCTTTTTTTACTAAGGTAATTTACTAACTAATCTCCATGTGTGTGTACCAGACTGATAGTCAAAGAATAGTACTTTCTTTCATTCTCTGGTTTAGGATCATTCATTTTATTCATTATAAATTATTGTGAAATTACTCATTCATCTAATAAACAAATATTCATTGATACCTAGTGTGTCCTAGGCACTTCCAGGAGTTAGATTAGCAACTGCCAGTGTCAAACAGGGTCTCTCAAAATGCCCTCCAGGAACTTAGGCCTCAGTGGCTTCTCAGTACATACCTGATTGTTGGCAGACTTTTATCATTACATCTGAAGATGTGTACGATTTCATTTTAAAAGACTAAGGACTTTGAAAACTTCTCCAAGATGTTTATACTTGCTGGTGGTGGGGATGAGAGAGACATAATGGAAAACTGATCTTGAGATTCGTATGAAGAATGAATTTGAGGGAATAGAGACTAAAGACATATAAATTGTCAGGAGGGTACCAGTGCTGCAACTGTAAGATGAGAACTTGAAGTAAAATGTTGCCGTTGGAAGAGAAAGAAAGATATATGTAAGAACTGCTATCATGGAACTCTTAAGCTTAATAATCACTGGTTTTCTGTTCTGTGCCAAGCACCATTCTAGATTCTGGTGATGACTGATCATAATAGAGTCCTTGTATTTATGGACCATATATTCTAATGAAGGGGAAGGTAACTGGTAAACAGGTTCTTTTAAGCTGCAAGGGCAATGAAGGAAATAAAGAGGGCGGTGGAACTAGGGCAGGGGCTGCTTTGGGTAGAGGACATAATTAGGAAAAGTGCCCTTGAAGAGGCTACATTTGACTTGAGACCCGTCAGATGAAAATTTGCCAGATGACCAGGTAGAGTGTTCTTGCAAAGGAAAAATGTATGATGCCTTGAGGTAGGAGAAAACTTGATATTTTGTAGTTATAAAAGCTGTGAAACAGCGAGCAGTGTGAAGAAGTAAAATAGCAGATTAGGTGGGTGTCATTTTACTAGGTGTTGATAGTCTACAAGTTGGAAGATGATGGAAGGGCTTTTAGTAGGGGTGGCGTCATCCGATTTAGATGATCTGATAGAAAGAAGTTGGATGTGCTGCAGAGCTAAAAAGAGTTACTAGCCCGATGGGAGAGGGTTTATAAAGGAAAAACCAAGGCTCGGAGGGGAAAGAATGTTTGCCAAAGAGAAATAGAAAATGCTGGGTTGGATCAGCTCATGCCCTAGATCAGATCGTAACCTGGTAAAGGCTTATCCAGTGAAGAATTGCTGGAATGATGAGATAATGAAAATCCTGTTACATGTGGAACAGATGAAGGAAAATGGAATTTTAAGTCTATTAAAGAATAGATTTTTCTATTTTTATTTTTTTAAGGGCCGCACCCACAGCATATGGAAGTTCCCAGGCTAGGGGTCAAATCAGAGCTGCAGCTGCCGGCCTACACCACAGCCACAGCAACGCGGGATCCGAACCACGTCTGCACCTGCACCACAGCTCATGGCCACACCAGACCCCACTGAGTGAGGCCAGGGGTTGAACCACATCCTCATGGACACTAGGTGGGTTTGTAACCCACTGAGCCACAACAGGAATGCCCATTAAATAATCAATTTAGCAAAGATTTGGTAACTGTCTTTAAAGTCGAAAGAAGGAGCATGTAGAAAAACAATTAAACTGGGGGTAGCAATGAGATTTCCATCTGTATGTGTTGACTCATGGATTGTAGTAACTTTCTGGAGCTCACTCTTAAGATTTGCTGGATGGGTCCTTGTTTTCAGAGAACGTCAGGCCGGTTAAGTAGCAGTGTTCACCAGAAACTGGGAAGGGGGCAGGTGGTCAGCTGTGTGCACACGCCTCCCGTCCGTGGACTGACTGTATACTTTGTACGTGTGGAGGACAAAACAAAAGTCAGTGCTGGCAGATTTCGTTTCAGTGCAAAGAACACTTATAAAAAGGAGCTTAGCTGCTACGGGAAGTAGTAAGTTCTCAATGAAGTGGGAGCAACGTATAAGAGATTTTAAGGGAATTCTTGTATCAGTAAAAGATTACACTTCCAAGATTTTTTTCAACTCTGCTGTTTTCTCTTTTTCAACACTAATATTTACTAGGAGAACTAGCATTTTTACATGGTATAAACTAGCTGTTTAACTAAACAGATCAGTATAATTCACTCAAGCCCACCGCAGAGAGGCACACAGTTAAGGTTGTCAGTGTATACGGATACTGTTTTCATGTCTTGTTGTATTTGCATCTGCCTTCTCAACTGTTGGAGTGCTTTTAAGTGTTGATGACTACAAAATGTTTCAGTTTCCATCCATTCTTAATATAATAGGTTTGCTATAACATTGGCCTTGAAGTCAGACAAACTGGGTTCATTGTCTCTTTACTTATTAGCCATTTACTTATCAGCCGTTTGGTGGTAGAGAAGTTATGTAACCTCACTACCGTCTCTGATATGGACGAGGATGAGTTATAGTCCTTACAGGACTGTTAGGAGGAAGTACTGATGCAGTGTGTAAAAAATAAAAAATGCCTTCTGTTACCTGCCACGTTGAGCTGCTCAGTGACGTTAGTTCTTTCTTTAGCCCAGGCTTTGATGTGTGGCTATGAATTTGAGTATAATGAAAGAGCATGTTAAGAAATGGGAAATAAATTGGTTGAATGTCACTTCCTTTCATTTCAGAGCCCATTTAAAGTAGTTATAAGATTTTGATGAGTGATATGATCGGAATGAAACCTAAGAAAGAGATTTATTGTTAGAGGGAAAATGACTAGTTAGGAGATTCTCTGGTAACCAGGTTATCGTATTAGAATTTTATATTTAAAATAGAATCTAAAAGTAGTTAAGCCATCATTTTATAGGTTAGAAAACTGAGAACTGGAGTGATTACATATTAATAACTTTCAGAGTTGGTGCTGGACCCAGACTGTCCTTCAGAATGGATGCGCTTTCCTCTGTGGTCATTTGTATGAGACAGAGATGTCCGGGGCGGACAGACACCAGAAGACAATGAAAACATGGTGAAGAGAAAATAATTGAATATTACCCAAACTGCTGATTGGCTGTCCTTTACTTGCAGTTGTAATCCTTCCCTAGAACTGCTTTCTTGTTCCTGGCATCAGACTTTCTCCCCACGGTGGAGTAAGCCTCGGCTTCAGAGGCGCTCCGTGGCTGACTGAAGCTGTGCATCCCTTAGGCCTGTTAGACTGCCTGGGCGTCCGATGCACATACTCGCCCCGAACTGGATTCTAAGCTCCTCTTGGAGGCCACATTCCGTACTATGATGTCTTTTGTTTACATAGTACATTTTACTTTTCATGTGCTTTTTTTTTTTACTCTTATTTTATCCCTTATATTTATGGAATTTTTATTTATAGAGAATGTTTATAGAAACATTTATAGAAAATATTATTTTATTTTATTTATTTATTATTTTTTTTTTTTTTGCCTTTTGTCATTTTAGGGCCGCACCTGCGGCATGTGGAGGTTCCCAGGCTAGGGGTCTAATCAGAGCTGTAGCTGCCGGCCTACGCCAGAGCCACAGCAACGCAGGATCCAAGCCGCGTCTGCGACCTACACCACAGCTCACGGCAACGCCGGATCGTTAACCCACTGAGCAAGGCCAGGGATCGAACCCGCAACCTCATGGTTCCTAGTCGGATTCGTTAACCGCTGCGCCACGACGGGAACTCCAGAAAATATTATTTTAAACTGACATGTTCATGCCCAGCATTTTGCCTCAAATGTCAAGTTTCTTTTCTGTGACATTCTGAAACTAGGTTGTCTGTAGTATTTCTGTCCTTTCCAAGATACAAAAATGCATAGGTCTTTTTAGAGTTTCAAGATACTGTAAAAATGATCTAGATCTAGAATGATGTAGAAAAGTTCAAATTATGTCCCTGGGAGCTCAGGGCTCTGCAGAATTGTTTCAGGAAGCAGCACAGAGCCTTTTTGTGTGGTTGGTTTGAAATTCTGGGTAAGATGTCATTTCCAGCCCCCTCATTTTACCGATTAATAAAGAAATTTTGGCCTAGGGTTAAATAACTAGCCTAAGCTCTAATCTAGGATTCTGAACTGTACTATCAGTTCTTTGTTTTTTTATTCTTACCAGGCTACCCTTTTTAAATTGTCTTATAAAATTGGTCTTCATTAATGTTTATTATAAACATGATAGCGACAGCATTTCCCGTTTTTTCTGAATTCCTTCAGCTCTTCCATTATAAAAAGCCCAGCCCAATCTTCCCATGAGAGATTGAAATAAAAGGGAAGAGCCCTTATAGCTAACCCTTTCCCAGTCATATTTCCTTTCTGTTTTGTTTTTTTTCTTTTTTGCCACAGGCAGCAGGTGGAAGTTCCTGGGCCAAGGATCAAACCTGTGCCACAGGAGTGACGATGTCACATTTCCTTTTGATTAACTTTGTTAATGTAATAGAGAACAATCTATCAGTATTAGAAACGGGATGAGCTGAAACTTAGAAGAATTTTCGCAGGAATCAGTTCCAGAGAATGTTCAGTGATTAACGGAAAGGAAGAAGCCTTTGAGGGAGTGAGACCCAGTAAAAAGGGAGTGGGTTGGAGATACCTGGGGCTGACGGAGCAATGACGTTGAGGGCCTGGAGAGAGCTTAGCTGGAACATTAGGAGGTGATCCCCAGGGAAGAGGCAGGCGCTGGGGTGGTGGAGCGACGGTGCGTGGTGGGGCACAGGCGGGAGGCCGAGTCCTGGGCGTGAGAACAGTTACTAGAGGAGAACCCAGGGGACTCCTCGTCAGTGATTTCACGTTTTCAGAGATTGCCTGTACATACTACTCTAAATCATCCACACCGTTACCCCATTCTTCCAAATAATTGGGTCAAATCCTAACTTGGCGTTTATATTATTATGACTGTGAGCATTGTTCACAGATAAACCACGTTCCGTACCAGGATTACATTCTTTATTTAGTACCAAGAAGCCCTTGGGGCAATTAATTGCCTCTCTTGAGTGAGTGTTTTGCTTTGCTTTGCTTTGCTTTCCACGTACATGTTGTTTATCACCGAAATCTCCAGAAGGGCTCTAAAACAACTGTGCAGACAGGTACGTATGGTCAGCTGTCAGTCAGCCTTGTGCCGATCCCACTCCCCGGCAGTATCCTTTCTGGAGCCTTCCATCTTTCTGCTCCAATTTACATGACTGCTCTGTGGCTCTTATCGTGACACTCTCTTTGACTCTGCTTCTCTGGGATCGCTTGAGTTGAATTACTCAGTTTCTCCTCCTACCTCGTCATCTCAGTGGATTGCTTCCCCATTTACATGCCAAGAAAAGAATGAGTGAGGGTCTTAGAGACCTTGCATATCTGAAAGTACCTTTATTCTGCTGTCATGCTTGGAGTCTAGAATTCTGGGTTGGAGTTTATCATTATATATATATGTATGTACATGTATATACATAATAGGTGACACACGTGTTAGATGGGAGGAATTCTTTCACAGGGCACGAATGTGTGTGCAGCAAATCATCATGATGTATACTGTCAATATCTTACAGTTTTATTTGCCAGTCACACCTCCGTTTAGCAAAAGTAGTTGCTTTTTACTCTCAGGCCTTATGGACTTCACACAGGCCATGCATATTCCTTACACTGACTGCAGGGTTTCCTCTTTGATCCTAGCTTCAGATTCATAAGGCAGAATCAAACACAGGTTGGGACAGTTTTCCACTACTGCCAAGCCTGTACTTAACTCAGATCGTACAGCTCAGCTATTTGGGTGATGGCTTTACTCCACCTAGAACTTAGTTGCTTTTGAGGTCTGACGTTACGCACAGGCATGTGCTTGCTTGATGGAACTGACCTGCTGCATCCAGAAGATGGCTAGTGAGTGAGCAGTTACACTTGGCAGTTTATTTTTTTTTATTTTTTTTATTTTTTTATTTTTGCATTATAGCTGGTTTACAGATTTCTGTCAGGTTTTCCAACTGCACCATGTGGTGACCCGATTACATGTACATATATGGATTTGTCACATGTAATTAGATATAGTTCCCCGTGCATTACAGTTGGAGCTCCTTGCTATTCCATCATTAAAGCAGTAGTTATCCCCACTCCCTCCCAC
>PVHT020004944.1:8250075-8272617 GCA_004024745.2 Catagonus wagneri | reverse complement strand
GGCTGCACCAGCCTACATTGCCACCAACAGTGCAGGAGGGTTCCCTTTTCTCCACACCCCCTCCAGCATTTGTTGTTTGTGGACTTGTTAATGATGGCCATTCTGACTGGTGTGAGGTGGTATCTCATGGTAGTTTTGATTTGCATTTCTCTAATTATCAGAGATGTTGAGCATTTTTTCATGTGCTTGTTGGCCATCTACACTTGGCAGTTTAAATTCAGTAAACACCTCAAGTGGCATCTCCCTAAATAGAGGGTACTTTGCTTTTCAGATGCTATATCGCTGCTTTACCACTTCAGATCACACTAGATGCCAGGAGTTAAAGTAGGGTTGGAGTTCTCTGCATTGTGTTATGAGTACTGGCATAAAATACCTTAATCTCCTTTAGATCACAGCCACCTTCCCCCTTAAATTGTGGACAGAGTAGTCCAGGGAACAGTGCAAAGTAAAAAAAGTGAAGCGCTTTATACTTAAAACCTCAGTGAGAACTCCAGGAAGGCTAATTTAGGCCTTGAAATAACCTTCCATCTCAGGTCTTTCTGACATACCTCAGTCGGAAGCATGGAATAAACAGGCAGAAGAAAGAAATGAGTGCATATATGAGTTTTCCAGAGTGGCTAGACAAATAGTAAGGAGGCGATTGGACCCTCTCTCATCCAGAGAAAGACATAATCTCAGCACTTAAGCCCTACGAAAAGTGTGAAAACTTTAAGAATCACTGGTCCTCCCCGAGCATCCGTACCCCTTGGTCTGCCTGCTCCCTGGCCGGTTTGCCTCCCGACACAGCGGAGAAGGCAGAGAAGGTTCGCCTCTCCTCCTCTGGCCTGAAACGGAGCAGTCAGAGCCCCGGTTCCTGCAGTGGCGCAGTGGGTAAGGGGCCCGCGTTGTCTGTGGTGGTGAGGGTTCAGTCCCCGGCCCCGCACAAAGGGTTACGTTATCAGCATTGCTGTAGCTGTGGCGAAGCATTGCTGTCGCTGTGGCGAAGGTTTGATCCCTGGCTTAGGAACTTCCAAGTGCTGCGAGTGTAGCCAAACGAAAAAAAAGTAGAAAATCACCAATCCATGATTTACTTTATGCAGTATATTTCCCGAAATAACTTTTCAAAATACTTAAAATTTTAACTTTAATAGAATATCGTAGCATTAGTACCCACTACTTCTGAATGCCATTTGCTGATTTTAATTATACTCTGCTCATACTTGCCCTTCGGCGACAAGTGTTCCCTCCCACAGTAATTATGTGTCATTGAGAAGAAAAGAGGGAGGAGGTCCTGAGCTCGGGCACTCGCTGCGAAGATACCTCTTTCTGCTTCTTCTCCCTGATTAGCAATGAGACCTTCTGGCGCGTTGTGTCTCTACTCGTTTTTCATGTTCTGTTTTTATAGGTGTTTTCTGTGTTCATTTGCATCAACTAGTTTAATTAAAGTCAAAGGATTTTTATTATGCATGCTAGGAGTTTAGATAATAAGATGCATAAGTTCACAGATTGAAAGTTTTATATGAAAGAAGTAATTTATTACTTTGTTGAGCCTAAAGGGAAAAACATTTATCTCTTTATGGATGATGCACAAAATCCTGAAAATCAAAATAATGGACAAATTTTGTGCTTCATAATTTAAACGCATGTATATCATGACTTGTATGTACAGGTCAGTTTGTGGGTTGACCTCCAGTTTATAAACTGTGCTCTGAAAGTGCATTTAACAGTTGATTGTTAAGTATGTTTAAACTGTAAATATGTTTTCCCACCTAAGCATAGTTTTCAGTGACAGAATTATGTAATGCTTATCTGGATATTATGCCATGAGATGTACCTTATAGATGTGGTACGGTATACCTCACTTGCCCTTGGTTTTAGTGGGGCTTTTTTGGTTTTGATTCTCTGTTTGGGTTGTGTGTGTGTGTGTGTGTGTGTGTGTTTAGTAATAAATGAGCATCTTTCTGTATAAAACTTAGTCTGAATCTCCTGTTTGCTCCCTACCTACAGAGTCCTGTTAGCACTGGTCCTATCACCTGGCGGTATCTTTACAAGACTAAATGACCTAACATTCTTAAAGTGTTTTGCATAGTGTGTGACATACTTAATGCACGGAATAAATGCTATTTGCGGACCCTTTTCTCATTCAACATTGGGATAAGGAAATAAAAAGGTTTGAAATGTGTTTTTTTGAGGTGAACATTAAGCTCTTTTAGCAGTAGCACAGCAAATGATGCCAAGTGGAGGAGGAAAATCCAAAAGATTGAAGCTCCAAGATGGAAAAGAGTTTTTACGGCCATTCATCTCAATTGGTGGTTCCCAGCGTGTTCTTCATCTAAAAAGAATACTAACTGGAGAATGTTGGCATATGAATTTCTTCCTTTTAGTTAAAATGTATTAAGTTTGTTAAAGTAATATACATTATAAAAGCACTTTCTAAAACAGCGCAACCATTGTGTGTGTTATCTTTGTTTATTGTATTTGTATTTTATATTTTTCGTGATATTTTATTCATGTGTGTCCAACGATGTCTTCCTTGTTTTCTTTATTTTTTATTTAATTATTCTAGTCACGTGAACTGGAAATTTCAGTTTATTGGCGTGATTGGCGATCTCTATGTGCTGTAAAATTTCTGAGGTTAGAAGATTTTTTAGACAACCAGCGGCATGGCATGTGTCTCTATTTGGAACCACAGGGTACTTTATTTGCAGAGGTAATAAATGTGTTTTATTAAATACACGTAACTGCAATTGAAATGATGGAGCATGATGGAGAAGTGGGAAGAGTATTAGGCTGAATGACAGACAACTTAAATTCTTGGCTCAACTCTGTCGCTGAATAGTTATATGGTCCTAAAACAAGTCCTTTTTTTTTTTTGGCTTTTTAGGGCCGCATCCAAGGCATATGGAGGTTCCCAGGCTAAAGGTCCAATCAGAGCTATAGCTGCCCTCCTGCGCCACAGCCACATCAGATCCGAGCCGCATCTGCGACCTACACCACAGCTTGCGGCAACGCTGGATCCTTGATCCACTGAGCGAGGTCAGGGATCGAACCGACAACCTCATGGTTCCTCGTTGGATTCGTTTCCACTGCGCCACAACGGGAACTCGCTAAAACAAGTCCGTTATCCTCTTTAGGTTTGTTTTCTCATCTAGAAAATGAAGAGGCACAACTAAGTTATATCTTAGTTCTCTTAAGGTTTTAAAATTTAGAAGTTTTTTTTGAATTTCATGAACTATAAATCTAATGCAGTCTTTGTGTCAACTTGAATTTCTTCACTGCAGGTTACCTTTTTTAATCCAGTTATTGAAAGAAGACCAAAACTCCAAAGACAAAAGAAAATTTTTTCAAAACAACAAGGTAATTACTAAGAAATCAAGTCCGAAGTGATTTTGGTGTTATCAAAATATTTTAAAATGTACATACTGTTTAAAGAGTGATACCTGTCTTTTTTTTTCTTTTTTGTTCGTTTACTTATAAGTTTTGTTATGAGTATTTGAGCCGTGACCATGAGTATAGAGACTAGTAGTGTCCCATCACTCAGTGCCAGCAGCTCAGCCTCTGTCCTCTGTCTCGTCTATATTCCATCCCTCACAGCCACCCCAGATTATTTGAAGCAGTCCCTTGAAGGCGTCCCAGATTATTTGAAACATCATATTGATTCGTTCGTAAATGCTACTGTTGTGTCACTAAGAGAAAAACATTTTTTTCCCTAAACCTTAGCCACATAACGTTACTAGAGAGATCTGAAAAAAAGAAGCAGTTCCTACCTATTTATTTTTAAAACTGATATTGCTATTTTGCACTAGCCTTTAATAACAAATAGTTAAGAACTATTTTTAGGTGACAAATGTTGTTTATTCTTCATAAATTATAACTGATGAGTATGAATTTTTAAATTGTGGCATTTGGTAATATATTAAAAAATTACTTGTTCTATTTTCTTTATTTACTATATCCACAGGCAAAACATTTCTCAGAGCTCCTCAAATGAATATTAATATTGCCACTTGGGGAAGGCTAGTGAGAAGAGCTATTCCGACAGTAAATCATTCTGGCACCTTTAGCCCCCAAGCCCCTGTGCCCGCCACAGTGCCAGTGGTTGATGTGCGGCTTCCTGACCTAGCCCCTCCAGCTACGTATGTGTATTAAGATTTTTAAGCACTGCTTTTATAAAATAGTTATTGTGATATTCGTACATATTCATTACTGTAAATCTACTAAAGGTCTCATTTTTTCCAGGTAGTGTTTTGAAGTTGAGATTCTGCCTACTTTTAAAATAAAATTGGTTGCTCTAATTTTAAAGCTGTTTAAAATATATACTTTTGATTACTGCTGTTGGTGAATTGCTTTATCTTTTTTAAGTGATTCTGCAGTAACCAAGTTGGACTTTGATCTTGAACCCGTACCTCCTCCGGCCCCACCTCGCGATTCTTCTCTTGGAGAGACAGATGAGTCTGCTGAATTAAGAGATTTGGATACAGCAGGACAGGCAAGGCCTTTTATTTTTTATTTTATTTTTTTGCTTTTTAGGGCCACACCCTTGGCATATGGGGGTTCCCAGGCTAGGAATCAGAGCTATAGCTGCCAGCCTACGCCACAGCCACAGCCACGCTGGATCCTTAACTCACTGAGCAAGGCCAGGGATCGAACCCCCAACCTCATGGTTACTAATTGGGTTCATTTCTGCTGCGCCACAATGGGAACTCCAGGCAAGGCATTTTAAACCTATGTAATTCCTTTTCACCAAATGAATTAGCTAGTAAAAGCATCATAGTGAGTAAGATGTACATTTCAGTTAAAAATAGCTGTATGGACTGTGTTTTTTATGTTTCTTGTGAGTGAAACATAAAAACTTCCAGATGCTCATGAGCCAGTTGGGATGGAATAGGCCCCCTAACCTGGGAGCATGGGAATCGGAATAGGCCGCCTGGGGCACGGGACTGTGGCTGATACTGGATGAATCACTGCGCCTTCTCACTAGGTTAACGTGGTTTTTCTTCTGAAAATGCATTGAAGATGACAGTAATGCATTCATTTTTTAACTGAAATACGTGTGTTTCAGGTATGCAGCATAGTGATTCAGTACTTTTGCAGATTCTATTCTGTTATAGGTTATTGCAAGATGATGTGCTCTAAAATATATCCTTGTTGCTTATCCATTTTACACAGTAGTTTGTGCCTGTTAATCCCATTCCGCTAGTTTGTCCCTCCCCTTTTCCTTCCTCCCTTTAGTAACCATAAATTTGTTTTCTAAATCTGAGTATTTTGTTTCTGTTTTGTATTATTTTTTAGATTCCACGTATAAGTGCTATCATACAGTATTTCCTTCTCTGTCCAACTTCCTTCACTAAGCATATTCTCTAGGTCCGTCCGTGTTGCTGCAGTTGGCAGTATTTCATTCTTTTTTATGGCAGAATAATATTCTGTGTGTCGGGGGGAGGGGCACGCACATCTTCTTAAACCCATGGTCTGTTGATGGGCTCTTGGGTTGCTTCCATGTCTTGGCTCTTGTAAATAGCGCTGCTGTGGACATTGGGGTGCATTTATCTTTTTGAATTAGTGTTTGCATTCTTTCCAGTGTATTAATTCTTTTTTTTTTTTTGTCTTTTTGCCTTTATCTAGAGCCGCATTCGCGGCATATGGAGGTTCCCAGGCTAGAGCTCTAACAGGAGCTGTAGCTGCCGGCCTTCGCCACAGCCACAGCGACGCGGGATCCGAGCCGCGTCTGCGACCTACACCACAGCTCACGGCAACGCCGGATCCTTAACCCACTGAGTGAGGCCAGGGATCGAACCCGCAACCTCATGGTTCTTAGTCGGATTCGTTAACCACTGAGCCACGAAGGGAACTCCCTCCAATGTATTAATTCTTTTACATTTTTTAGGTAAGAGTAGTATAGAATTAGTAACCATAAAAATGAATATCCAATATCTAAATTTTATTTTCTGATATTTATATTGACTTTAACTTTTTAAAAACTATCCTTACTTAATAAGTTGTTCCCTGAATATTTCTATGATTTAGTGAGTGTTTAATGTTTTACAGGATTCAGAAACTGTTTTTGATACTGAGAATGACCGAAATAGTATACTTACAAAATCTCAATCTGAATATGAACCTGATATTCCTCAGCCGGGCTTAGAATATAGTGGTATTCGTGAGCTTGAGGACAGAAGGTAAGGACTGTATTCCCACTGTTGCAGCTGCATGTTTGGTCCCATATCCGTGCCTTATTTTTAATTGATTACTGTTTTCAGATCTCAACAAATGTTTCAGTTTAATCTACAAGACTTCAGATGTTGTGCTGTCTTGGGTAGAGGACATTTTGGAAAGGTAATCTTTTAAATTTTCTTGGAATGCCTAGAAAAGTAACAGCTCAAATGAGAAATAACTATTTTAATATCATTTCAGGTGCTTTTGGCTGAATATAAACACACAAACGAAATGTTTGCTATAAAAGCCTTAAAGAAAGGAGACATTGTGGCTCGAGATGAAGTAGACAGGTTAGTTTTTGTTTTTTTGGTTTTTTTTTTTGGCTTTTTTGTCTTTTGTCGTTTCAGGGCCACACCCGTGGCATGTGGAGGTTCCCAGGCTAGGGATCTAATCGGAGCTGTAGCTGCCAGCCTACGCCAGGGCCACAACACCACCAGATCCGAGCAGCGTCTGCGACCTACACCACAGCTCATGGCAATGCCGGATTGTTAACCCACTGAGCGATGCCAGGGATCGAACACGCAACCTCATGGTTCCTAGTCGGATTCGTTAACCACTGTGCCACGACGGGAACTCCCTAGAAAGGTTAGTTTTTAAAAAATGAAATTGTTTATTTTTCTGAAGTTGCAACTTAATATCATGAAAATCATGTATGTATTGCAACAACAAAATTTATTTTCATGATACAGTTGACAGTTGAGCAACGCGGGTTTTTTGTTGTGGTTTTCTCTTTTTTTCTTCTTCCTCATTTAGTCCACCCTGCCGCATATGGAGTTTCTAAGCCAGGTATTAGATCTTAGCCTCAGCTGTGACCTACACTGCAGCTACAGCAGTAGTCGGATCCTTTAACCCACTGAGTCAGGCCAGGGATCGAACCTGCATCTTGGCACTGCCAGTGCCGAGATGCTGCAGATCCTGGTACACAACACTGAGAACCCCCCAACGTGGGTTTCAGCTGCATGGATCCACTTAAATGTGAACATTTAATATTAATATTAAATGTAAAAATTTAATATTAAATGTTAATATTTAATTTCTTTCTTTTTCTTCTCTTTTCTTTTTTGGCCTCTCCAGTAGCATGTGGAATTTCCTGGGCCAGGGATCAGACCTGCACCACAGCAGGGACCTGGGCTGCTGCGGTGACATCTTGGGATCCTTAACCTGCTGAGCCACAAGAAAACTCTGAAACATGGATGTTTTTCCATATTACATGGTCTGTGGTTGGTTGATCCACAGATGTGAGGAACTGCTGACACAGAGGGCCGGCTATAAATTGTGCATGGATTAATCCTCATGCTCTTGGGGGATCAGCTGAAATAAGTAAAGAAACTAAAGAAACTAAATAAATTAAGGCATAATTAAATGTTGTTTTTCTTCCTAGCCAGCTCCTTCTTCCCCTTTTTATGACAGTTTACTTATTAGAGATGCCAAGGAAAGATGATAAAATGTTTGAACTAATTCTGATAAGATTTTATACTTGGAAATATTTAAAGTGTTTATATGGAATAGAAACTGTTAGACATCTGTGGTTAGGTGATGCTATTTCCCATTTCATGTTACAGAGGTAATGAGATGTCATGTACAAATAATCTTCAGTTAACTGCATGGCTAATATATTCTGCTCTTTTAAAATGTACCTGGCACACGTTTGATCCCTGGCCCAAGAAATTCCACATGCTGTGGGAGCAGCCAAAAAAAAAAAAAAGTAAATACACCCACAGGAGTTCCCTGGTGGCTCAGCAGGTTAAGAACCTGGTGTTGTCAGTGCTGTGGTTCATGTCACTGCTGTGGCACGGATTTGATCCCTGGCCTGGAAACTTCATCGTGCTGCAGGTGTGGCCAGAAATATAAAATAAAAAAATAAAATGCACCTATATCTATTTTTCCTCTATTTTCCTTAAAGTGATATTTTTTGACTAAAGCATATGACCGTTCTGGGTATAAATTGATATGGGTACATTTTCATATATAGTTATTAAAATGTCAGGACTTTTTTGGGTAATAGATAAGAGAATATACCTTAAAAAGACCAGCATGAATAGAACGGTTATAAATGGAAATTGTTACATAACCAATGGCATATTTATTACAGAAAGAGGCTTTCATTTGCTGTTTAGAGGTACTAGTATTTTTCTTAAACCACAGGGGAAGTATCAGTAAATATTAATGGAAGACAGCCTTGTGTAATGAAAACAGCCTAGGACTATGAGTGAAAAGATTTCTCTAGTCCTGATTGTTCCTTCCTAATTAACATTTGACCCAAGCACAAAGGATCACTAAACGTCTTTGGGCCACAGTTAACCCAAATCTATTTTTAAAAGATTTTTTTTTTGTAATAGTTTCCTTACCAAATTGTTTTAAGTGCCATGTAGATATATCAAATTGTTACTTTTAATGTTTTTTTCCATGATATGGACAGTTCTTAAAATGAGGCAAGATCTTAAAAAATGCAGGTTTGGTGGCACCTCTGTGGTGAAGAGAGTTAAGGATCCAGCATTGCCGCAGCTGTGGTGCAGGTTCAGTCCCTGGCCTGGGAATTTACATATGCCAAGGATGCAGCCAAAAAGAAATGATGACGCTTTCCTTTATGTAAAAGTATCGTTTCCTTTTGGATTTGCCTGTTTTTTACCTATTTCCTAAATTCCTCGATTATGTCAAAATAAACTCTTCCTTGATCTAAAACTACTAAGGATTTTGTTTCATATTTAAGATATTCTGAACACCTTATTATATGCTTAGAACTGTATTTTTCTGTTACATAAGTAGTTAAAGCAAACCTTTAATTTCACTGTCATTCTGTTTTGTTTTTAATGGTTTTATTTTTTTTGTTTTTAATGGTTTTATTTTTTTTATTTATTTATTTGGTCTTTAGGGTCGCACCTGTGGCATATGGAGGTTCCCAGGCTAGGGGTCAAATTAAAGCTGCAGCTGCCAACCTACACCACAGCCACAGCAACGCAGGATCCAAGCTGCATCTGTGAGCTACACCACAGCTCACAGCAACACCGGATCCTTAACCCACTGAGCAAGGCCAGGGATCGAACCTGCATCCTTATGGATATTAGTCGGGTTCGTTAACCACTGAGCCACGACAGAGCTCCTAGAGTTTATTAATTTTTAAAGAATGTTATTTCCAACTAGTAACTTAAAAAAAAGAAACAGTGATTTTTAAATGTTTTCTCTTTCAGCCTGATGTGTGAAAAAAGAATTTTCGAAACTGTGAATAGTGTGAGGCACCCCTTTTTGGTGAACCTTTTTGCCTGTTTCCAAACCAAAGAGCATGTTTGCTTTGTGATGGAATATGCTGCCGGCGGGGACCTGATGATGCACATTCATACCGATGTCTTTTCTGAACCAAGAGCTGTGTGAGTATTTAGATATTGCTCTGAGGTTTTTCATGACTGATTTCTTTCTGGGAAGAAAAAAAGCTCTGAAACTTAGATTTCTTTTTACGCTCAAATGGAAAATAGATCTCTGCAAGAAATAGCAGAACTCCTTACTTAACCTTTTGCCATGTATAAATGTCTCTGTTTTTCTCTGTTCATGCTGGAAATTTCCTGGATTACCCTAAATCAGAGTTGATAATTTAGGTATACAATCTAGGCTTATTTGAGTAAAATTTCTTTTCTTCTACTGTATTTTCTTCCTAGGGAATGCTGTCCAGGACCATGACTTTAAATATTAGCTGTTCTCAGAGTACATTGTTAAGTGAAAAAAGAAAGCATAGAAGTTTGTATCATGTATTTGTATGAAATATTTATATTTGCATTTTAAAGGATAGTTTTTCAGAAATGTCTTAGGCGTTTGCTTGCATGCGCTTACAGTATGTAAAGAAAGCTGGCTTCAGATTGCCTTTAGTGAAAGGTGTAGCATGCAGACCTTTCACCATAACCCTTTTTAGTTTTTCAATTTGATATTATATGAAGGTTTTGCTTATTCAAATGCGTAAAAATAAATACTTGTGAGTAAACATACATGTATATATTCGTATATATTCTCCGCCTGATGTTAGTCCAGTTTTCTAGCTCTTAGGTATCAGGGCTAGGGTTTGAAGCCAGGAAGGGGCTCCTAGTATTTATGCTCTGTATGCAGGTGTTTATCAGATTTCTATCTCCAGCCCTTATCTCTTTCCTAAACTTACAACTCTAGTAACATTCAGTGGCCAGCTTGACTTTTCCGGTTATATGGCCAATAAGTATTTCTCATTTGACGTTTCAGACTGAACTTCTGATGTTTCCTATTTCTCCCCACCTCTCCCTTCACTCCCAGCCTGTTACTTCTTGTTCAACAGCTAGATCATCTACCAGTTATTCAAACCAAAACACAGGAAGTCATTCTTGATTCTTTTTTCCCTTACATGCAACATCCAAATTCTACCTGCAAAACATATCCTAGATATAAAACTTTAAACCAGTAGTAACTTTTTCTTGATTTTTGCGTTGCCTTTGATGATGATTATAGTGATGCAGCAGTGGGCCTCCTTTATTGGGAGTTGAGGTTTTTCCCTAGACGCAGTTCTTCTCAAGGTTATTATTATTATTTTTTTTGTCTTTTGTCTTTTAGGGCCGCACCCACACGTATGGAGGGGAGGTTCCCAGGCTAGGGGTCGAATCGGAGCTGTAGCTGCCAGCTTACATCACAGCCACAACCACGCCGGATCCCAGCTGCATTTGTGACCTACACCACAACTCACGGCAATGCCGGATCCTTTTTTTTTTTGGCTTTTTTTTTTTTTGCCTTATCTAGCACCTGCGGCGTGTGGAGATTCCCAGGCTAGGGGTCTAACAGGAGCTGTAGCTGCCGGCCTTCGCCACAGCCACAGCAACATGGGGTCCAAGCCGCATCTGCAACCTACACCACAGCTCATGGCAACGCCGGATCCTTAACCCACTGAGTGAAGCCAGGGATCGAACCCCCAACCTCATGGATGCTAGTCAGGTTCATTAACCACTGAGCCACTATGGGAACTCCTCAAGATTATATTTTTAAGTGAGTCACTGACTCAGAAAGTAGTCATTCTGAACCATATATTATGCATATGTTTAGATGGTGCTTGTACCTTCCAGCCTGGCAGTGATACTGTGGAAACACATCCTGGTGCCACGCACTGGGCCTGAATCCTGAACACTTCCAAACTGTCACAAATACTATCCTGAGGTCAGATCAAAAGAGAGAAGCGACTGCCTCTCAAACCCATACCTCCCTTCGACCCCCAAAGGCAGCCTAGCTTCCCTGCAGCAGGCGCGGTCTCTGTTCGGGAGGCAGTGTGTGTACTGGGACTAAGGCTGCTGAGGGAAAGAAGTCAGTAAACACCTCTCGAGACGCCCTTCATTTCGTTTGTGCTAATCTGGCTGGAGACCGTCCTCCCAGAGCCACTGCCAGCCTTTCCGTGACGTGAAGGTTTCTTCAGAGATGGCACCTTAACACACCCGTAGAGATGAACAGGCCACAGGCCTGGGGCCGCCCGGAGCCCAGCTCCGACCTCACCCTCTTGCTGGAAGTGGGAAAGAAGCTTGTCTCTGTCTCTCCTCTCCCTTGGTCTCGGGGCGTGCGGGTTTGCTCCCGCGCCGGCGGCACCTGCCCGGACGCCTTTGTGTTCCTCGTCTGTCCCGCTGCGCCCGTGGGTAACAGGTTCATTCACGTTCCTGTGTTTGATGCTCGTCATGCTCGTTACCAGTTTCACAGAGCGGTAGGAGTGGTGGTATTGGCGTACCTTCAGGTTTCAAGTGAAGAAATGCGGCTTCATTCTGATGGCTGCTAGAGCTCTCAGAAAAGGAGGCGAAAGCCACCAAGTAGCAGAAGGCTGCTAATCACTTATCCCTGCATAGTTAAAAAGTGATGTTTGGGAGCTCCCTGGTGCACAACAGGTTAAGGATCCAGTGTTGTCACTGCTGTGCTGTGGGTTCGGTCCCTGGCCCAGGAACTTCTGCGTGCTGCAGGCTTGGCCAAAAAATATTAGGATTTAAAAATTAATACCAGGGCATCTAGACTGTGTCTAGCCTTGTGCTAAATAGCTTTCATGGGAATTTGTCCTGTTTTGTTATGCCTTTTTTAAATAGAGATAAAACCCCATTCTCCCTTAACGTACTTTATTTTTGCTGAGAGTACAAATTATATAGTACAAATGAAGCAAGCCCAGCAAGTGCAGGAATAAAATGCTCCATTGCGGTGCTTCATATCTGAGGTCCCTGCCTCTAGTCATTCACATCTCATTTTGGAGGTTGTTGCTCTGGAGTCCTTTTCTGTGTTTGTCTGAAAGACCACAGTATCGCTAAGGTCTAAATCCGGCACTCTCTTCTGCTCCGTGTGTTGTGTTCTTCAGAGCACTTTGCGTGATGACTGAGACTATCTTGTTTGTTTTTTACATTTTTATTGTCAGTCTCCCTTCACTGACAGGAAGGAATGCGGTTGCTGTCTAATCTGTATGCTAGTGAGACACCTAGAAAGGTGACTGACATACTCTAGGCAAGCATTGTGTTCGTACTGCTTGAGACTGTAGAATCAAAACTGGTTTGATTCCTCTCTTTGCTGTTTTCTGGCTGTGTGACTTTGGATAAATTAGTTACTCCCTCTGAGAGCTTCATTTTATCTTAAAATTTAGGTTTAAGATTAAGCTAAAAAACTAAAATATTTAACACAGTACCTGACACACTGTAAGCATTCAGTGAAATATATATTTTTAAACAGCATACCCTGTTTTTTTTTGTTTGTTTTTGGGTTTTTTTTTTTTTTTGCCTTTTTGTTGTTTTAGGGCCACACCCGTGGCATGTGGAGGTTCCCAGGCTAGGGGTCTAATCAGAGCTGTAGCCACCAGCCTACACCACAGCCATAGCAACACAGGATCTGAGCCGCGTCTGCGACCTACACCACAGCTCATGGCAACGCTGGATCCTTAACCCACTGAGCAAGGCCAGGGATCAAACCCGCAACCTCATGGTTCCTAGTCGGATTTGTTAACCACTGAGCCACGACGGGAACTCCATAAACAGCATACCCTGTTATTAAGTATCATTCGGGCAGTCTGTTTACAAATAGTGAAACTAAAGTGAAATTAACTAACATATAATTATTACAGTATTTTTTACCACCAAAATAAATTTGCTTTAAAAAAAAAAAACAACTCTGCTTTAAGCAATTTCCGAATCATGTTTGTTTTAATGAACTTCAGCTAAATTGTTTAAACTTTTGATAATTATATAAGATCTAATGTATACTCAAATATTTTTAAATTGCATTTTAAAATTTGCCAAATTATGGTTCCATTTTTATAAAAATAAGTAAACACAAAACATAGCCATTTTATCTGCAAGTATATATAAACATTCTAAGAATTTCAGGAGCATTCACCAAACTGACAGGAGTACTTATCTCTGTGGATGGTATGGTGTTGGGGTGAGATGGAGATAGACGAATGAAATATTTTGCTTTGAGGGCTAGGGTATTATCCTTATATTACTTGTAAAATTAAGAACTGATTCTCCGAAGTGTCTCCTCATAGGCTGTTCTACACTGAAGACAGATTGCATTTAGAAATTCATTCGTTTATATATTACCTAGCTCCTCATTCAGTAACGCTGTCATGTATCAGGCATTTTGCTAAGTATTTAGGCTAAATGCTGAAAAAGACAAACATGATCCTACCCTTCAAGAGTTAATATTCTATCTGGGTTGAGGTTTTCCTAAGATCTAAACCTACTTATCCAATTTCCAGACCTCTTCACCTGCCCCAAGAGGCAGTTTGAAGCCAGCATACCTAAAGCCAAACTCATTTTCCCCACAAACTTTGGCCCCCTCTGTATATCTTTACCTATTCATTACTCAGAAAAGGAAGGAAGCCGTGAGAGTGATCTTCAGCCTCTCCCTCTCCCTCATCCTTCGTAGCCAGTAAGACCCCAAGTTCTGTCATGCTCGATGTAACGTCACTCCTGAGTCCGGCTCTTACTCTCCTTGTTGCCACTGCATTAGAGGTACTGTCATCTCAGCCTTATCTGTTCCTCTTCCCTCTGGGGACCTGCCTACCTCCACTCCAGCCTTCACTCTACCATCAACAAAAATCTCTCTAACAGAAATCTGATCATTTGGCCTTGATTAAAATGGTTTGATTTGCTGTCGCTAAGAGAGGAATTTTCAGTATAGTAAACCTCAAAGATATTACAGCTTCAGTTCCAGACCACTGCAGTAAGACGAGTGTCATAATAAAGTGAGTCACATGAATTTTCTGGTTTCCCAGTGCATAGAGAAGTTATGTGTAAACTATATTGCAGTCTGTTAGGTGTACGATAGCATCATGTAAAAAAGAGTGCATACCCTAATTAAAAATTATTTACTGCTAACAAATGCTTGCCATTCATCTGAGCCTTCAGTAAGTCATAATCCTTCTCAGTAGTAATGCCAGAGGTCAAAGATCATCATATAATAGATAGAATAATGGTTGAAAATTTTGAAATATTGAGAGAATTACCAAAATATGGTACGGAGACCTGAAGTGAGCAAATGCTGTTGGAAAAATAGCACTAGTAGTCTTGTTGCATTCGGAGTGGTCACAGACCTTCAAATTGTAAGAAAAATCCACAGTTATCTGTGCAGCATGGTGACATAACAATGCAGTTAAACGAGGTACACCTGTGTTCATAATACGACATTTCAGGGTTTTTCAGGACTTGATCTCAGGCTGTCTTTTCAGCCACACCTCCCTATGAGCCTTTCCCGTCCTTTACTCCGGCCACAGCAGACCTGTTACTGGTTGTCAAGCATTTATGGCTTTTACACCTCGATTCCCTTCCCTCTCAGGGAAATGCTCTATTTCCTTTGCACAAGTGCTGCCTTTCACACCACTCTGCACATTGTAATTTCTTCTAAGAACTAGCAGGTGTCTATTCTAAGGCTTCAGGGATTACCAGGCAAAATCAATGGCTTCCATTTTCGATACTGCATTTTTCTTATTTAATTTCACCCTAGTATTTAGCATAATCTTACTTAGATGTCTGACACATAATAGGGACTCATTAAATACTTGTGAAATTAACTACAGAATTCTGCTTTG
This sequence comes from Catagonus wagneri, assembly GCA_004024745.2. Classification (NCBI taxonomy): domain Eukaryota; kingdom Metazoa; phylum Chordata; class Mammalia; order Artiodactyla; family Tayassuidae; genus Catagonus; species Catagonus wagneri. The sequence continues at coordinate 8,257,382 of PVHT020004944.1, read as the reverse complement.
AAGCTAAAAGTATAAACTGGGATTCAAGAGCAGTGGAGTTTATTAAACTTCTTTTGGTTTAATTCTTGAAACAGATTTTATGCTGCATGCGTAGTTCTTGGGTTGCAGTATTTACATGAACACAAAATTGTTTATAGGTAAGTAAAGTTCTGATACTTTCTAATTGCTTATTTTGCTATGAATTAGAATTAAGGTAATTAAGAAGTATATTTTGTGTTTAACCAGCTTCTTTTCTTTTTGTATAAGTGACTGCTAAAAAAGTTTAACTTTTGAAAGATATTTTAACACAGTAATTACATAATCAACTTAATTGTTCCTAGTCCTCTGCCCATTACCTGATTTGAATTAGGCCTCTGATAACACAGTTTACCAACAATATTCATCTCAGTGAATATTCTACATTCAGCTTACCCACTACAGAAAATTTCTGTACACCACTGCTACTCAAAACTTGTCTATGATAAGTAGTTTGCACCTGATTATAAAACATCACCTTGGTTCCTTAAGTCTTACTGTCAGCTAAACAGTGTGCATGGTGACATAGCTGAATTATGTATTGGCACAAAGTCTTTACCAAATTACAGACTAGTAACAAATTGTTTGTAGCCCAGCAGCTAGTCTATGGGTGACACTGAATAGCATCGCTTAACTATAAACATACGATTTACTCAAACTTCTAACAGTGTTTCCAGATTCTAATGGTTTCCTAATGGCCCTGTTTTACTCAAAGGATAAAATATTTTCTGCTTAATTGTTAATCATTTAGTACAACTCAATAGCTTTTTCTCTTTATTTTGAATTATTCTCTTAGAAAGTTTAACCTGCTCCTTGATTCCTTACTTATTCTGTTAGTTTGACAAGTCTTTCTTATGGATAGTGTGTAGGCAGACTTCAAAGTTAGCCCAAGTTAAATGATCACAAAAATTAATAAAACTTAAAGATGCTTAAACTCCTTCTATGCTTTAGAATAAGTATTTAAAGAGTTCCTGTTGTGGTGAAGCAGAAACGAATCTGACTAGTATCCATGAGGATACAGGTTCAATCCCTGGCCTCACTCAGTGGGTCAGGGATCCAGCATTGCCATGAGCTGTGGTGTAACTTACAGATGTGGTTCGGATCCCGTGTTGCTGTGGCTGTGGTGAAGGCCGGCAGCTGTAGCTCTGATTCGACCCCTAACCTGGGAATCTCCATATCCTACAGGTGCTGCCCTAAAAAGCAAAAATTAAAAAAATATATATATATATGTATATGTTTTTTTAAAATAAGCATTCCTCTTTGAATACATCATTCGTTTTCCATAAAACAGGAGAATAATATTCAGAAACTGTATTATATCAACTAATAAACTTGTCAAAAAGAAGACAACGAACATTTGTAATATAGTATGTCATCTCACCGTAACTTGAAAAAATTCTTTTAGTGAAGTATAGCTCCTATTGGAATGGTATTTTTGCTACCTTATCTACTGATTTTATTGATTTTTTTGTTTTGTTTTGCATTTTGTATCCTGAACAGAGATTTGAAATTGGATAACTTATTGCTAGATACAGAGGGCTTTGTGAAAATTGCTGATTTTGGTCTTTGCAAAGAAGGTAATTGGATATTTTAAAGTGCCTTTTCTAATAGATTGTTATTCTTTTGTACTTTGAAAGTTTTCAAGTTTGTCTAAGGAAAGCAAAATGTATTTTTAACTTTAATTTGTACTTTATTGAGACATTACAGATTGTTCATATAACCTAATTATCACATTATTAAGAATTTATTCTGTGAATATGAAGAAGTTAGGTTTTCAGAAATCATAGTATAAAAATAAGATTCTCTTTGTATGGTTAATAATTGTCATTACCCTAAGAAAGCAGTTAAGTACTAAATTTTTTTTGCTTTGCTGGGATTGTGGTGAGCAAATAACATAGGCCAAAAAGTGCTCTCCTTAGAACTTTTAAGATTTTAAATAGAATAAAAAATGCATATACCTCAAGAATCTTTTATGTATCGAAATGTGTGTGTGTGTGTGTGTGTGTATTATGTGTGTGTAAATAAATGCGTAAACTGGGAAAATTTGACTCAGGTGGCACCAGAAAGTGTAAAGAACATGGGCTTAGGCCCCACGCAGTCCTAGACTTGAGTCTTGGCTCTGCCACTTAGCTACTGTGTGTCTTGCTTTTAACCTCTTTGAGTCCATTTCCTCTGCTGTGAAGTGAATATAATCCTTGTTTAGGAGTGTTCTGAGAATTGGAGATAAGCAGGTGGCACAGTGCCTGCCATACAGTAAACAGGAACATTTAGTTCGTGGTGCTGTAACGAACACTGTGTGTCCCCCTCTCTCCTCTAGCAGCTTCTTGTTGCTTCTTCATTTTTCTTCCCATAAACTATGGGACAGTGCTTGGTGTGTCATAAGTATTCCATGGACGTTTAAATTTTTTTTTTTTTTTAATTTTATGGCCGCATCCGCCGCGTGTGGAAGTGTCTGGGCCAGGAATTGAATCCAGACGGCAGCTGCGGCAACACTGGATCCCTTAACCCGCTGCACTGGGCCGGGAATTGAACCTGAGCCGCTGCAGTCAGGTTCTTAACCCATTGTGCCAAAGCAGCAACTCCTAGTGAACGTTTAGTTATTAAATCATTGGATGAAGAGTTCTCTCAGTGCAGTGGGTTAAGGATCTGGCGTCGTCACTGCAGTGACTCGGTGGCTGCTGTGGCACACGTCCCATCTCTGGCCCGGAGACTTGCACGGGCTGCAAGCGCAGCCACGTAGTAAGTAAGTAGAGGATGAAGGAATGAATGAACTTTGTGAATCTGTGTCCATCAGTTACCCCCTGGCCTCCTAATGACTGAATCCGATGAAAGCTTTTTTCCTTTCATTGGACTTCCCTGTTTTGGACACTGTTGATTAAGGCCCATTGCTCCAAGTTACCAGTTCAGAACTACCTGAGAAGAGCAATGCTCCCCAATGCTAACGATTCCCAAATCTGTCATGTCCTTTCCTAACACGTGAGGTCAGCTGTCTACTAGACAGTTTTGACCAAACGCAGCCCATAGTCACCTCAAACACTATACAAAGAGAAGTATAGTTTATAGTGATGGCACCACAGCCCTCTCAGTCTCCCGATTTGAAACTGTGGGCTTGTGCTGGACTCCGTCCTCACTGCTCTCCACCTCCAGTTAATCAGCAAGTTCACTGGCATCCACCTCCTTAAGATTTCCTAAATTTTCCATTTCCGCTCTCCTGCTGTCAGCCTTCATCTTTTGACAGGACTGCATTAACAGCCTCTTAGCTTCTCTCTGTTCTTTTTCTCCCTGGAAGCAGTTTGCCATGTAATTGCTAATGTGCACAAGGGGGCCCGTATAAATACAGACCTGACTGTGGGTAGCCCTGCTGGAAACCTTCAGTGGCTGTGAGTGACAGCCCCGCGCTTGCTTATCTGCCTGCCGCCTTCTCCAGCCGGGTCTCTGGCAGCCCTCTGCCTGGTGCTCCCTAAGACTGCTTACAGTCTTTGTCTCTGCGCCACAGTCACTTATCCTGACTCTGTTTGCTGACCAACACCTGCCCGTGCTTCGCTTAACTCAGATGTCACTCCACAGACAGGTCACCTGGGGCTCCTTCCTCCTGTCCCAGCTATCGAGTCAGCTTGAGGAGGCTTTCTTCAGTGTTTCCATAACTTCTTTCATTATAAAATTATCTGTATTTTTCTGTTTTTCTCGTTTCCTATAAGCTCCTTAAAGACAAGAACTATGTCTTACTCTCGTTTTTTGTCTTCTTACCACTTTGCACAGATACCTAGAACATAATAAGTATTTAGAAAATATTCACTGAGTAACTGGACTTTTTAATCTGGTTTTCTTCCTTATCATAAAAATATACATGCCAAATGCTTCATACGAATGATTTCCCTCCATCGAGAACGGTCTTAAGATAAGAATTAACAACAGCATACAGATGAGGCCAGGCTTTGACAACTAACATGTGGCAAAGCTGAAATATAAACCCAGGTCTTCGTGAAAGTTCTCAGGCTAGGGTTGGAACTGCAGCTGCCTGCCTACACCACAGCTACAGCAACGCAGAAACCAAGCTGCATCTGTGACATGTGCCACGGCAACACTGGACCCTTAACCCACTGAGCGAGGCCAGGGATCGAACCCACATCCTCCTGGATACTAGTTGGGTTCTTAACCCGCTGAGCCACAATGGAAACTCCCATTTGGTCAACTCTTGATTGTCCAGGGGTTTGCTTTTGGTAATTTTCAAACTATACTTAATGTCATCTATCTGTCTGTCTATTTATTTATTTATTTATGTATGGCTGCACCCATGGCCTACAGACAGCCCGGCCACAGCAGTGACAGTACTGGATCCTTAACCCACTGAGCCACATGGAAACTCCCTTGATGTTATTTTATAATGAAACAAGTAAAACATATTTATTAAAAGTTTTAATTGAAAACAGAAATTGAAGGTCAGAGTCATTTTTTTTATATTTTGTAACTTCTTAGCAGCACTTGTAATGGCAAGAAAGAAAAAATAAATAGTAAAATGAAGTGTGGAGATTTTATTTATTTATTTTTACCTGTTAATTAGATTGAATTGCTGTTACACAGTGTTCTCCATACCAGTCCCTGACATTTTCTTGAGGTCTATGATGTGTTTTGAGTTTGGTCACCATGCACAAATGTCACCTTTAATTTTGCTTCCTAAGTGTATCTTCTAACTTCTATGCTAGAAATTTTTTCTTTGTTAACAAGTATTTAAATTTTCACTTCTTCAGGAATGGGATATGGAGATAGAACGAGTACCTTTTGCGGGACTCCTGAATTTCTCGCCCCAGAAGTATTAACAGAAACATCCTATACGAGGGCTGTCGATTGGTGGGGTCTCGGTGTACTTATATATGAAATGCTTGTCGGTGAGGTAAGCAGTATGAAATAGTGGTGGAAAGAACAAAACCTGCCATTTATAAAATGATGTAATAAGCCTCCTGTGTAAGTCGACATGTTGTTTTAGAAATTTTTATGTGTACTAGCAATTGCCTATGATCTATATCACTTCCATTGTCTTTGATTCTCTATTATTTTCACTAAGTCTGTTATAGATTTTTATATTATCTGTGGAATGTATTACCATTGTTTTGAAAATAGTTTCTTATGTTTCAGTGTTGCTGTGGTTATGTTTTATGATTTTAAAACACAGTTGTGTATAACTGGTCATTTCATAGACAGTAGAAAGCAGGAAGGCCTTATCAAAGGAATGTACTCTCTACCCGTGAAGGAGAGTCAGCTGTACATTGGTCAAAAATAAATGTTACCTTCAAAAGCGATAGAGCAGAATTGAAAAGATGAACAGTTTTTCCTATTTTCTTTAGATTTACTTAAAATAAATTTCAGGGGCTAACGTAATTGCACACAGAACTTGTTAACCACTTAGAAAATAGTGAATTATAAGCAGTAAGAAGGGACTAATTATTTTGTTGTAAATTATTGGAAATGATAAATTAGGGTGGAATTAGGAAAGAGCAAATACTTAGACAAGTAATTGAAAACACCTAGAGGGGCTTGATGACCTTGAGAATCAAGAAAAATTATCTTAAAATTATCTTGAGTCACTGTTCTGTGGCTGCCCTAATGCCAGCAATGAGCTCTGTACATTCTAGGCATGAAAAAACTGGTAGCTGAATGAATGAATGAATGACTAAACTATAGAATGTCAGAACTTTCTAAAGTTTTGCTTTGTGATTGTCACTCAGTGGCAAACAAATAATTATTACAAACAAATAATTTTAGGTCACTGGTATGTCAAATTGGAGTGGAAACTTAGAAAAAGAGGAAAAGAAATAGCTAATTTAAAATGTTTACTGTGTGCTAGGCACTGTTCTCTGTGCCTTATAAATATTAGCTTATTAAATTTTTCAGCAGCCTTTATTGAGCCGAATAATCTTATGTTTACTTCCAGATGCATAGCTAGAGACACAGAGAGGTTAATAACTTGCTTCAGGTCACACAGCTCTCATGCGCAGTTGGGGCTTTAACCTGTCTCGAAGCCATCAGCCTTTGCTGCCTCCAGCATAGGGTGCTGAATCCACCCAGCCTTGGGTTCAGATCTGAGTTTTTCACCTTTATTAGAAAACACATGGTGCTTTAAGATTAAAAGCTGTGTTTTATCCCTAACCCGCAGTGGTTTTACTCCCTGAGAGTGCCGGAAGTGCTCCTAATAGTTGTTTCCGTAAACTCTGACATACTTGAACTTTTTTTTTAGGTAACGTTTTTGTTGCTTTGTTTTTTTCACTGTAGTGTTCTATTATGTATGAGGTTTAAGTAAGTTACAAAAATTAATGTGCTTGCTTAAAATTTATTCTCCATATTAGAGCTGGTATGCAAAAAATGTGAGTTTATTGCAAAATACCATAGAATTAAGAGGCAATTGATCTTTTTCTTTTTCTTTTTTTTTTTTTTTTTCATTTTGCTGCCATACCTGTGGCATATGGAAATTCCCAGGCTAGGGGTCGATACGGAGATGGAGCTGAGGTCTGCACCACAGCCACAGTCACGCAGGATCGAGCCGCATCTGTATCCTACGCCACAGCAACACTGGATCCTTAACCTACTGAGCAAGACCAGGGATTGAACCTGCATCCTCATGGACACTATGTCAGGTTCTTAACCCATGGAGCCGCAATGAGAACTCCCTGTCTTGCTTTTTTTTTTTTTTTTTTTTATCTTTTTGCCTTTTCTAGGGCCACACCCATGGCTTATGGAGGTTCCCAGGCTAGGGTTCGAATCGGAGCTACAGCTGCCGGCCTACACCACAGCGACAGCAACACTAGATCCAAGCTGCGTCTGTGACCTACACCACAGCTCATGGCAACGCCCGGATCGTTAACCCACTGAGCGAGGCCAGAGATGGAACCCACAACCTCATGATTCCTAGTCGGATTTGTTAACCACTGCACCACAATGGGAACTCCTCCTCTGTTGTTACAAATGATTGAAAACTCACTGGATATTTATTTATTTTTGGCTGCACCTGCAACACACAGAAGCTCCTGGCCAGGGGTCCATCCTGAGCCACAGCAGTGACAACACTGAATACTTAATCCACTGAGCTACGTGGGAACTTCTGAAAACTCACTGGATATATCACGCATTTTCAGATTTTATTTGTATGAGTTTTGAAGACTTGCACCAACTCCAGAAATATAATAACGTTTCAGGGCCCCTTTCACTGTGCCCACGGAAGGTGAAGCGGTCGGAGGAGCTCAGAGTTACCTTAGATGGTAGCTAGATCCTCTACATCTGAACAGACTATTGGAGTCTTT
>PVHT020004944.1:8126207-8249075 GCA_004024745.2 Catagonus wagneri | reverse complement strand
CTGAAAACTCACTGGATATATCACGCATTTTCAGATTTTATTTGTATGAGTTTTGAAGACTTGCACCAACTCCAGAAATATAATAACGTTTCAGGGCCCCTTTCACTGTGCCCACGGAAGGTGAAGCGGTCGGAGGAGCTCAGAGTTACCTTAGATGGTAGCTAGATCCTCTACATCTGAACAGACTATTGGAGTCTTTTTATATGCGCTTGAAACACATTCGTTAGCCATTCATTGTTCGCCCTGTTCGCTTATAACCTGTTTGGCAGAAAAAAGGAACTTCAACAACTTACCAAGTGTGTAGACGTATTCCTCACCCTTGCTAGGCTTGTTGTGCGCCGATTTTCAAATGCGGTGTGTGAACCGACACATAATATGAAGACGGGTGCTTTACATTACCACTGAGATTCTGCTCTGCTTTTGTTTTTAAGTTTTCTTTTTGGGCCGCCCTGGAGCATATCGAGTTCCCTGGCCAGGGATCAGATCCGAGCCGCAGTTTCAGCCTGTGCCGCAGCTCCAGCAACGCTGGATCCTTTAAGCCGTTGAGCCGGGCCAGTGTTCAGGCCTGCGTCCCGGTGCCGCATAGACGCTGCCAAGCCTGCCGCACCACAGTGGGAACACCTACAAGTGAAATAGTCCCAGAAGGATATTATATTGTTCCATATAGCAGGTGTTCAGCTTATGTATTTTAAATAAGTGAATGAACAGACTTGATTTTGATACAACAAACTTGATAAAACCAAGTTTTATCAAAAACGAAGATGTTGATAACTGAAAAGTCTGAGATTTTTAGGTATGAGAAATAAGATGAGCAGCGCAGCTTGAGGATGCTGGGTTCTGAAATCATTTTCACAGATTCCTCAAGTCAGAGGTCCCTCTCCCTGTTGATGGTGCTTCTGCTTTGCTTGGTTCTTGTTCTTCAATAACTAACAGGACGCACGCAGCCAAATCTAGGCCATCCTGAAACTCATTCGCGGACACGTTTCCACACGGCTTTTCTCTGTGAGCATCAAGCTGTTATGCCAGATGTCATCTAACTGCTTCTTTATGGCTCCGGCCTTGTTATCATTATGACCAGCGGTTTTAATGTTCTGTTTACCAACTGCCCCAAGACCTGCGGTGTGTAGAGAGCGTCAAATGTGCCTGGAAACGTGTGCTCTTTAGTTCCTGAAGTTTAATGTTGTGGGCAGTCGCTTCTCCGTGCCTGGTCTCTAATTGTGTGTTGCTGCCATTAATTTGCTGTTGACCCTGAAGTTCACAGTACGTCCGTATCTGACCTGTCCCCACGAGCTCCATGCTGCCCTCAGTAGTAACGGGCGTTACCATGTTTGCCTTACCCGTTTCCTTCTGTCTTTCTGCAATATTCCAGCAAGAGCATGTGGCCGCTCCTCTAGATCGTAGGTACATATATATATATGGAGTATGTACTTTTGTGGACTCTTGTAGTCCTTATTTGTTTTGTTTTTTGTGGGTGGTGGGCTTTTGGTTTGCTTTTGATTTTCCTTTTTCCTGTTTTCCTCACTACCTGGTTCTTGGTTGTACCTTGGAACTTTGATGATAAGAGTTTACCGTACTGAGGTCATGTTGACTGACTCAGGTATTTCTTCTAGTCTCCCTTTCCTGGCGATGATGAGGAGGAGGTGTTTGACAGTATTGTAAACGATGAAGTGAGGTATCCCAGGTTCTTATCTACGGAAGCCATTTCAATAATGAGAAGGGTAAGGAATTACTTCTAAACTATTAGATTTTTTTAAATTTTTATTTATTTACTTATTTTTGTCCTTTGAGGGCTGCACCTGCAGCATATGGAGGTTCCCAGGCTAGGGTCCTGTCGGAGCTACAGCTGCTGGCCTGCACCACAGCCACAGCAACGCGGGATCCGAGCCGCTTCTGCGACCTACACCACAACTCACAGCAACGCTGGATCCTTAATCCACTGAGCGAGGCCAGGGATCTAACCTGCATCCTCATGGATCCTAGTCAGATTCGTTTCTGTGTGAACTAAATTTTTTTATATTGAAGAACAGTTCCCGGTAGAATTTTAGAAGTTGTTTTTTAGACAGAGATGTTACATGGTATAGACAAACCCATACCCTGAGACACATCTAAAGCTTTGCGAGTTATGAGCATCCTTATCAATGAAGTCCCTGATTTTATTTGTCTTTCTTCCTTCATATTGTATTAGTTATTGAGACGAAATCCTGAGCGGCGCCTTGGGGCCGGTGAGAAAGATGCGGAGGATGTGAAGAAGCACCCATTTTTCCGAGTAAGTACAAAAGTTAAGTGCTTTTATTAAACTGTAGCGATTAGGAGCAGGAAACTAAACCAGTCCTTTTATATTTTGTAATCCAGTTAATTGATTGGAATGCCCTGATGGACAAAAAGGTAAAGCCGCCCTTTGTCCCAACCGTTAGAGGACGAGAAGATGTGAGCAATTTCGATGATGAATTTACCTCGGAGGCGCCTATTCTTACTCCACCTCGAGAACCAAGGATACTTTCCGAAGAGGAGCAGGAAATGTTCAGAGATTTCGACTACGTTGCTGATTGGTGTTAAGCTCCTGCACACTGTGAAACCAAGCAGCCTGACTCACAAGAAGGCCTCTTAAAATATCAACCCTTCTTCATTTGCTCTCTGTGCCACCAGTAGCTTCTGAATTTTCTTAGAACACATGAAGATGTGTTTAAAAGTACTATGCTAATACCTTCTTGAAAAGTGACTTCTTGATGTATTTTCAACGTAAATCTGAGCACTGGAAACAGTTTCATGAAGTTTAAGCTGAATGAACATCAGCCATGAACATCAATCAGAAATGAATACTTTTTGATCAGTAGTCTTATTTTTTAAAAAACAAAACTCTCTTCTACAGTCCCCAGCTTTGCCATATGCCTGCCTTCAGCGGGAGGAAATTAATCAGTTAACTTTCTTAGCCATATTTTACAAAAAGAAAAGGGGCTCGGGGCGCCGTTGCTGTGCATACGCAGCATGATTCTGTTTGAATAAGGCAGATGCTCTTATTTTTTTAAAGAAATTACTGTCATATCAAAAAAACGTAGTGGTAGTGTGTGCACATTTGGGATTTTTTTTTTAGCAAAATGAATTGATGTCTTGAATTATAAATTTTCTATATTTATTAGGAGAAAAATTTTCTAGCCTTATCTTTATCAACCGTGTAACACAGCCTCATAGCTTTCCAACAGAGCTACTTGCCAAACAGTTTTGTTCACTGAATCAACCATGCAGAAACAAACAGGGACAACTAAACGTCTGCATTTACTTAAAATTTTGAAAATGAGGACTGATGATCAGCCTGAACCAAGATACTGTTACCTACATGCATTCCCAAAGTCGAGCACTCGGTGCGTTGTCATCGCCGTTCTTCCAGGACTGGTGAACGGAGCCCTGCGTTCTTGCTACTCATTGTACATTTATCAGCCCAGCTCGTCGTGCTCTCGTGTCTGCTGTAGAAGGGCAGTGTGTCTTTGTTAGAACCTGGGACTCTCAGTGTATACATGCTGTGAACATGTATATGTACAAGTTGTAATGTATTCTAGTCGTAGGTTTATTATTTAATTTCACACTTCATCACTTTGTACAGTGGCCAAGCAGACACCTCAGACTCCAGCAGTTACGTTAAGTACATTTGTACATTTTAGGCCACTGGATCCAGATTTTTATATTGGCAGTTACTGAGGGCAAAAGCAATATATTATAGCAGAATGTATAAATATTTTTGATAAAACAGTCTATATTTTATAAAAACTATTATAACACTAAAGCTGTACCTCAAAAGTCTCAAAAATAATTTGATCAGATACCTTTTACAGCTCTTCAGAGGATCCATTTGTGGCTTTTTTAACACTCTAATAAGAAAGTGTTTCTGCAAGCCATGACTTTACTTGCCTGGAGTTCTTTGGGTTTTTTGTTTTAATTATTTTCCCTCCTAGTCTATGACTTTATTGTTTTTGGTTAGTTCAATAATAACATCTTTGATTCTGTGCTTAGGATGTTAGAGTCATTATACCTCAGGAATAGCAAGTTGTTGACTAACCATACTGAGGTAAGCATTTAATCACAATGAGTTCATGTCTTAAAAATTGTTCAAGATTAAATCCTATGAGAAAAATGAAAGCACAACGATTTATAGTTGAGCTTAAAACATTTATGAATATTTCAGCCTCGCCAGAGTGTGTTGGCATGTTTTTGTTGTCCTCTGAGAACAATTAAAATTGTTCAGAGATAGTTCCTATTTCCTTATGAATTGATTATTACCCATGATCCTTTGGGGGGGGGAATCCTATAGAAAGAGGAAGCAATATGTTATTTAAAATTAATTTAAAATGCCAGTTAATTTCCTTGGTAAAGGACAATAGAGGATCTTAGCTTAATTGTCTGGTTTTAATTTAAACAGTGTTAATACAACTTTGAAAAAAAACACTAAATACTTTTGAGGTACAGTCTGCTCACCTTTTCTGGTTCTGAAATATGCAGAGAAAGCAATTTTTCAATCAGGCTTTTAGCATTAAAAACTGACATAACATTTTGTAACTACACAGTGTACAGATTTTTTTTTAATTGAAGTCAATCACTAAAAAAAATTAGAGGGCAGGGTATATTCACACAATTAAGCTGAAGAAAGCACTAATTTTTTTCTGTAGTCTTAAATATATATATTTTAGTCAGATTTAAAATTTTTAGACTCTATGGAGTGTAAATATATTTTGTTATTACTGTATGTGTAAGTGGCTGCTCAAGCACTTTGTAAGGAAATCAGGATATTTTAGAATGGTACACTATGCATTCAAAAGAAATGTGCCTTTATGTCATTTTAAGAAAAAGTGTTTTGCAGTCATAAGTTACCACAAATGCACAAATTAAAGTTGAAATAGATTGTAATTTGTAACTCTGTTTTTTAAGTATTATTTCCTTTTGGAAACTTCCGATTGGTCACAGGATGTATTAATTAGCTTTACTGTGTTCAGGATCTCAAAGACTACTTATTAGTTAGCCTTCTTGCAGGTACTTTTTGTCCCGGGGAAGGACAAAACCTGTTAAGAGCCAGACCAAGTTGCCCCCTTCCCCGGTGGTGACAGGACATGCTGCATCTGCTCCTGCAGCAGGGGTGGCATGTCACGTTCAGTGGCTCTTTTTGGGACCCTGTGTTGCTGAACCCTGGGGGGAGAGAGGCAGCAGATCACCCAGGTCTTTATAAGTGACGAATGGTGTGCAGGAAGGCTAAGGTGCAGGCAGCACTCTTCTGTGTGCTGCTCTCGTGTTTGAGATTAACTTATTTAATTTTAGGACCTGACCTCTTAGAAAATAGGTGAATGAAAACTGAATTCTAGCCATTTATTTTATAGTCATCAGCAAATGGAATGTTTTAGAAATACGTAGAAGATCCATGCTATCTCTGTAACACAAATTAAGGCTATAAATGGAAATCACCATTGTATGTTGACTAGGTAAAAGGTGCATTATAGATTCAAATCTAACAGAATTTTCTGTAGATGCCCTTAATCTTCCCCTAGCCACTGAGGGTGAGTATGAGAAACCCAAGGAGCAAATGCCAGCCCATGGGTCGTAATCTTAATAGAGAGTTCTTGTTTACCCTCACGCTATCTTTTGAGATCTGTTATTTCTCTGAGACATAAGCTGTATGTGTATGTATGTACATAATTAGATGTATTTATAAACATAAATATATACGTATATAAATAGAGGTAAAGTACTTTTTAAGAATCCAAAGGCTAGTATCATGACTAAATGGAAGCTCTCAGACACGTGGTGCAGCACATAATCTGGGGCTTTGCTGGTCTCGTTGAAGCTGAGAGTGCTCTGCCCCAACCCTCGCCCCAAAGCTAGCATGGCAGCTTGAGCATGAATGGGGCAGACCGGGGCTTTGGCACCCGAGAATGAGAATACTCAGAGGTTGGGGCAGAAGCTGCCTCCACTGAGAAGCAGGAAGTTGGAGAGGGTGAGAGCCGGGATGGCCGAGAGCCAGCTTTGGGGGTGCAGGCACCTACAAGGGGAGCTGCCAAGGGTGGATTTCTGCAGCAGCAGCAAAGAATAACAAACCCGGAGTAGCAGCAGAACTTGCGTTCTGTGCAGAAGTCCTCCAGAGGGGCTCAAGGGCTACTTTGCAAATCGCTGTCTACCAGTAAAATCAAATACTTTCTGAATGAAAGCTTCTTCGGGATGGAAATACAGGATTTCCACAGATTAAGATCAAGTAATACACTATCACAGATCACCAGAGACGTGAAGGACAGCAAGTTGTCTTGAATGGAAGTCAACAAAAATAATAAATAGAGATATTCCCTCCAAAAGACTGTAAATATTAGAATTCTCAGACACAAAATATAGCTGTATATAAAATGTTTATACACCTAGAATTTACTGGGACAAATATGTACAGTGAAATTTAAAGGAAATTAACAAACATTTTAAAAATCCAAAAATAAAAATATATAATTAATCAAATACGAGCCTCAGTGGAAGCACTAACGGCAGATTAGGCAGGTGAAAAGAGGACTAGAGAAAGACAGATATGAAAAATAACCCCAAAGGAAGAAAGGAGGAGATGGAAAACACGGCAGGGAGAGAAGGCGGGAGGAAGGGCGCCGCCGTCAGAGCGCGTGCGGAGGAGGCCCGGCTGAGAGCAGGCCCGCAGCCTCCGCGGGGGTGAACCAGGGTCACCGCGTTCCCGCGCAGAGCAGATGAGGATGCGCGCGTAGGGCGGTCTGGTCAAACTGCAGACGACAGACGTTTTGAAACTATCCGGGGGAAAAGACCTGTCTGTAAAGAAAAGCTTAACAGCTCACTTTTCAGTAGCAACAGTAGGAACAGTGGAATGTTGTTTTCAGAGCTTTGGAAGATAAAATGTCAACCTGGAAGTGTGTAGAAAGTAAAAATTTTTTTTTAAGGATGAAAGCAATGAAATGTTTTTTAAAGGAGGGTTTATTATCAAAGGACCTGTTCTAAAGGAAGTGCTTCAGGAAGAAAGGATGTGATCTCGGAATGATCTAAGACACAAAAAAGGCTCAGGAGCAAACAAGACGGTAGGTAAACGCTTAGGTAAATCTAAATAAAGCAAATCGATAGTTTGGTTTTTTTTTCTGTTTTAAGTCAACAGAAAACCTGGACAGCAGTAGTGAGAAAATTGAGATAGAGAAGATCAGAGCTAAAGTATGCTTTTTTATTATTGGGGTATTAGAGTATTAACTTTAGTTAAATATACAATCATAAAATGTCAAGGACATTCACTAAAAGAATATAGTGTGTATAAATCCCAAACCAAAGGTAAGATGATAGAAGTAAATCCCAGTGTATCTTTACTCACATAAATGGAGCAAAGTCACTAGTTAAAAGCAAGGTATAGCTTTTGGGTTTTCTTTTTTGTTTTGCAGGTTTTTTTTTTTTTGGCCGTGCCCATGGCGTGCAGAAGTGCCTGGGCCAGTGGTCAAACCCACGCTACAACAAGCGACCCGAGCCACAGCATGACAACACTGTGTCCTCAACCTGCTAGGCCAGCAGGGCTCTAAGGTATAGATTGCTTTTTCTTTTGATGGCTGCACCTTTATCACACAGAAACCCTGGGGCCGGGGTTGAATCTGAGCTGGAGCACTGCCCCCTATGCTGTGGCAGCGCTGGGTTCCTCAGCCCCTGCGTCTCACCAAGGATCTGCCCACAGGCCACGACAGGGATTCCTAACCCACTGCGCCACAGTGGGGATTCCCCACAATATAGATTTTTTTTTTTAAGGAAATCTGGCTTCATAATATTTACAAAAAAAAAAAAAATGTATGTGGACTAAACCATTGTGGCTCAGTGGGTTAAGAACCCAACATAGGGAGTTCCCACGGTGGTGTAGGGAAACAAATCCAACTAGGAACCGTGAGGACATGGGTTCGATCCCTGGCGTCGCTCAGTGGGTTAAGGATCCAGCGTTGCCGTGAGCTGTGGTGTAGGTCGCAGACATGGCTCAGGTCTGGCATGGCTGTGGCTCTGGTGTAGGTCGGCAGTTGGAGCTCCAGTGTGACCCCTAGCCTGGGAACCTCCATATGCCGTGGGTGTGGCCCTAGATAAGATAAAGAGACCAAAAAAAAAATTTTTTTTTTTGAGGAAAATTTACCCTTTAAATAATGAAAATGAAGACATAATAGTGATAAATACTTATATACAATGAAATACTACTCAGCCATAAACAAAATAATGCCATTTACAGCAACATGGATGGAATTAGAGACTCTCATACAAAGTGAAGTAAGTCAGAGAAAGACAAATACCCTGTGATATCACTTATGTGAACCTGAATATGGCACAGATGAACCTACCTACAAAATAGAAACAGACTCCCAGGCATAGAGAACAGACTTGTGGTTGCCAGGCGGGAGGGGAGGGAGTGGGATGGACGGGGAGTTTGGGGTTGGTAGATACGAACTGTTACGTTTAGAGTGGACCAGCAGTGAGGGCCCGCTGTGCAGCACAGGGAGTCGAGTCCAGTGTCTGGGGCTAGAACATGATGGAAGATGGTAGGAGAAAAAGAACGTGTACCTACGTGTGACTGGGTCACTGTGCTTTTCAGCAGAAAATGGCAACACTCAATCAACTATACTTTAAAAAATTAGGTTAAAAAAAAAAACTTATAACTGAGTAATAATAAAAACAGTATATCCCAAAACTTGAGGTGCAGCAGACGTGATTCTTCTAGGGAACTTTATAAACTAAATGCTTGTTAGAAAAAGGAAGGTTAAAATTGATCAGATCATTCAGTTTAAGAGGTTGGGGTGGGGGAGAGGACAATAAAGTAAATAGTAAAAATATTCAGTATAATTGAAAAGCCAAAGCTTGTTCCTTTAAAATGCTAGCAATGTAGATACTGCTCTAAAAAGGTAGTATTTATGTTTTCTCTTATTTTCCATCTATTTAAATGAAAATGCAAATACAGCAAAGACTTTTTAATTGAAAGAAAATGTTACCCATATTAAAGAAATTTGGACACCTAAAATATTGGAGATTATCTTTGAAAAGTATAAAAATAATAAGCCAGAAAAAAAGACTGAGTAATCTTATAACTATTAAAAAAAAAAGTTAAAAGTTTTTCCACAAAGGAAACATTGGGTTCTGGTTGTTTTACAAGTAAATTCTTCCAACCTTTCAAGGAGGAAATCACTTCAACCACACAAAGTTTTTGAGAATTAATGGGGAAAAGTTATATACTCTAATTCATTCTATGAAGTCATTCTATAATCTTTACAACAAAATTTGCTAGAGTATGTTTCTAGCAAATTTCAGTCATGAATATTGATGTTAAAATACTAGACAAAAATGAGCAAATCTGATTCAGATGTGCATATATATATTCATATATATATATATATGATATATATATATGCAAAAGACATTTCCATTAACAAATTTGGCTTATCCTGGTAATGCAAGGATGGTTTAATAGAAACTCAGTAATTTTCATTTGCCATAGTAACAGATTAAAGGGAAAAAAAGGAACACATTTAGGAAAAGCTGGTCACATTCTTGCTTTAATAGGGGCAGGTGTGATGGAGTTCCTTAAACTGATAAGCTGTATCTAAAGTAAAACAAAAAACACCAGCAACTAAAATCAATAGCATCCTATACAAGGAAATATTCCCTTTAAAACTGGGGGATAGAATTAGAATGCCTGTCGTTACTGCTTCTTTTCAACACTGATGTCTGCTTCTTGCAATAATGTCCCATAGATAGAACTAGGAAAACTGTTTATCCATATGGAAAGGTGAAGAGAAATTGAATTTCTTTGTCACACCGTACATAAAAATTTTAAAGGAATTAAAAAGATGCCAAAAGTAGCACTTAAAATATTGAAAATATTATATGTAGGAGGAGAAGGCATGAAAATGTAAGGGATTCAACTGTAATAGTAATAAAATTCAAAATTTCAGTTCATCAAAAAACAAGTCATAAACTGGCAGGTTATTTCCATCACATGTAACAGAGAAAGAATATTAAGGATATTTAAAATTCCTGAAACTCAATAAGGAAAATTGTGGAAAAGTCTGAAAGGTCTGAACAGATATTTCGCATGGACTGTAGGGACGTCCAATGTGAACGTAACCAGAAACTGCAAAACCAAGACCGAATGGAGGTACATGACAGCTTCCTTAGGAAAACGCCTGCTGAATTTCTCCGCCCATTTTTCAATGAGATTATCCGGTTTTCTGTTGCTGAGTTATATGAGTTCTTTGTATATTTTGGATATTAACCCTTTGGTAGATGGTTTGCAAACCTTTTCTCCCATTTGTGGGTTACCTTTTCATTTTGTTTATTGTCTCTTGCTGTGCCGAAGCTTTTTCGTTTGATATAGTCCCACTTATTTTGCTTTTGTATCTTCGGCCATTTCTAAATTAAAAAAAAAAAATTTCCCAGACCAATGCCAAGGAGCTTATTTCCTGTGTTTTTTCCTTGGAGTTTTATGGTATTAGATCTTCTGTTTACATCTTTAATCCATTTGGGTTCATTTTTGTGAGCGGTATGAGATAGCCGTGCAGTTTCATTTCTCTGCCTTTGCCCCAGGTTTCCTGACACCATTTATTGAGGCTGTCATTTTCCCACTGAGTGTCCTTGGATCCCTTGTCAAATATTAATTCTAAACGCACGGGGGGTATTTCTGGGCAGTTCTGTCCTGTGTGTCAGTTTTTATGCTAGTTCTGTGCTGTTTTAATTACCATAGCTCTATAGTGTAGTTTGAGATGAGAAGGTGTGAGTGCTTTGGTTTTGTTCTTTCTCAGGATTGCTTGGTCTATTCAAGGTCTTTTGTGGCTCCAAACAAATTTTTAGGATTGTTTTCTTTTTTACTTCTGTGAAAATGTCAGTGGAATTTTAAGAGACTGCATTGAATATGTAGCTGGCTTTGGGTAATACACATATTTTAACAATAACAATTCTGGTCCGTGAACACAGCCTGTCTGTGTCTTCAGTGTCTTCAGAGGCTTTTAGTTTTCATTGTACAGATCTCTCACTTGCTTGGTTAAATTTAATCTTAAGTATTTTATTGTTTTTGATGCTATTGTAAATGAGATATTTTTTCTTTATTTCCTTTGTAGATGTTTCATTTTTTTGTTGTTGTTGTTGTTTGTCTTTTTGCCTTTTCTAGGGCTGCACCTGCGGCATATGGAGGTTCCCAGGCTAGGGGTCTAATCGGAGCTGTTGCTTCCAGCCTACACCACAGCCACAGCAACGCCTGATCTGAGCTGCGTCTGTGACCTACACCACAGCTCACAGCAATGCCAGATCGTTAACCCACTGAACGAGGCCAGGGATCAAACCCACAACCTCATGGTTCCTAGTCAGATTCGTTTCTGCTGCGCAATGACGGGAACTCCTCATTGTTAATATGTAGAAATGCAACTGATTTCTGTGTGTTGATTTTCAATCCTGCCTCTTTACTGAAGTCGATTAGTTCTAATAGTTTTTTGGGTGAGTCTTCAGGACTGTCTTTATATAAGATAAAATCTGCGAATAACGACAATCTGCAAATTACTTTGTTCTTTCCAACTTGGATTTCTTTTTATTTCTTGCTTGATATTTTTCTCATTCCAGTTTTGCTTGCTGATTTGCTGTGGCTTTGTTTTCTTATACATGGAGATAGAAATACCTTCTCTGTTGAAAGGCTT
The DNA here is from genome assembly GCA_004024745.2 of Catagonus wagneri. Classification (NCBI taxonomy): domain Eukaryota; kingdom Metazoa; phylum Chordata; class Mammalia; order Artiodactyla; family Tayassuidae; genus Catagonus; species Catagonus wagneri. Next base: position 8,237,406 of record PVHT020004944.1, on the reverse strand, counting down.
GGTTGTCCTCTAGCGAGGAGGCACACTGCCGTTCCTAAGCTGGGCATAGGCGTGAAAGATGGGCTTGCATCTGGAAACTAGCTTGTGCACTGCCCCCAAAACGTGCATGTGTGTGTGTGTGTGGGCACACGTATGTGCTGATTTATGTGGAGACGTGTAGGGAGATCTGTGGATACATGTCTGCATTTCCAGTCTGTAAGCATTAGGCTCGCTCAGCACAATCAGATGTACGCTTATGAAAGCCATGCGAAGTTGAGACCCGCTGAGGGACAGTTAACTTAGTTCCCTTACCGTGTTCATGCTGAAAGGTAGGTTTATTAAGAGATGGAGTAGAATAATAGTTGAGATGGGCTATAAAATTGCAGTTATTTCGCCTTCTCTCTTGTGTGGATGTGCATATGCCAAACAGGTATTTGTATAAATTGAACACCTGCTCGGTATTGTCAAGGTAATATAATTATGTGGAATAATTGGTAAAATACCCCTCCTCCCTTCAAATAATCAGCCCTGTGTGTCTTCTCGGTATGAACACACGTGAACAGAAAGCCAGAAATCCCAGATCTCAAGATCACCATCTTGGCACTGGGCTTTCTAGGGCAGTTTATCCGTTCATATTTTCACTCACTTTTTAGACCTTTTTCTTTTTCCCTTTTCTACTCAGATCTACCTTATTCACTTGCTTATCACCCTATATTAATCAGGTCTCTGATCTGAAACCATTTCTTGCTCATGATAGTGGTATTACATATTTTTCCTCTTTTTAGAATGCAGTGGTAGTGTTTTAAGATCTTAAGTAGGCTCCCATTTCTGGTCTCATTTAATCCCCAAGGCCACCCTTAGGAAGTTCGGAGAGGAAAGTTCGTTGCCCGGCTCTCACAGCCGCTACGTGGCAAAGCCAGAACTCTGGCCCCCTCCTTGCCCTGTGCTTTCCTCTTACATGACAAACCTTGTGTTTAAGTTGGTTTTAATTAGGCTAGTCAGTAGTCAGCTCCTCGTGAAAGGAAGATGAAGACAGGATAAAGTTCAACCCGCTGTCGGTGGTTTCCTTACTTCCTACCGCGTCCCATCAGGCGCATGTGACCTCGGGCTCTCCCACTGTCAGACTGGTCACTTGGCTGATGTGCTCATCACTGGGTCTGTCTTTGTCACGCTGTATTTTTACCTCTGTGACTAGTGTACAGTCTGAGAGAATCCTGGAGGTCACTTAAGCACTTTATTTCCCAGCAACTTTCCTCCCAGTCCGCATTTGAGTAAATTATTACATTGGGAGTTGCAAAATAATTACCAGCTCTAGTATTTCATCGACATGCATTAGCTGCTATTCTTGTTTTTGTTTTTTAAGCTTTCTCTTTTGTCCTTCCCTTTTTTTCAGTATTACTGTGAATGCGGGGATTTTTTAAATCCTTGTGTTATAATCCATTACTATCACTGCTTTTTTCTTGGGTGCTTACACTGTCCCCCAGTTTGACCCCAGCGGTCTTTGAGCACCTCCTTCCGTTCATGCTCTGTAAGATGTTCCAGGCCCACTGTGTTTGTTCCCACAAACCTGGACTTAGCTTTGTTGTTAGAGGAGGAATACCTAGAAACCAAAATCTGATGGCCGCTGCAAAGTCATGATATCTAGACCCTTTCAGTTGATAGAGCTCGGAAATGCACCTCTCTCAAAATTATGTTTGGTTTTTGTTTGTTTTTTAATGGCCACTCCTGGGGCATGTGGAAGTTCCTGGACCACAGACTGAATCCGAGTCACAGCCGTGACCTCCTCCGCGGCCGCTGCAGCAAGACCCTCTAACCCGCTGCACTGGGCTGGGGATCAGACCTTGTGCCTCCACAGCAACCGTAGCCACTGCAGTTGGACTCTTAAGCGGGAACTCCTAGTTCATGTTGACTTAAATGAAACTTTGCAGGATCCCTTTTTTTTCTTTTTTTTTTTTTTTTGCTTTTTAGGGCTGCCCCCATGGCACATGGAGGTTCCCAGGCTAGGGGTCGGATCGGAGCTGTAGCTGCCGGCCTTCGCCACAGCCACAGCAACGCGGGAACGGAGCCAAGTCTGCGACCTACGTCCTCATGGATGCTGGTCGGATTCGTTTCTGCTGCTGAGCCACAGCGGGAACTCCTGGGATCCTTTTTAAGTTGCTATTATTATAGGTATAGTTGATTTACAATATTGTGTCAATTTCTAGGATTCTTTTTCAACTCATCCTCATTTCGTATTTCATCTCTCCTGCTATTAAAAAATTCTCATTTTAAAGAGTGCATTTAGTGATTCAGTTTCATACTAGAAAGCATTATTTTTCACTTGTTTTAGAAAAACTTGTTCGGTTTACCAAAGTGATCACTCAGCTTTATTTGAAAATTGTATGAAGGCTTAAAAGTCTCGTGTCACTACCTTCAGAGCCTCCGTGGGAACCATAGATCAGTGACCCTAAAAGTAAAACCCAGTTTTCGGGTGATTGTCGTCATAGCTCCTAAAGTCTGTTGTTTTTTTAGCTGTTTACCTCCCTGGGCGTACGGATGCAAGTTTCGACTCTCGGTGGGGTCTGACACCGCATCATGCCGCACTGCAGCACTTGCTTCTTCATGCCTTTTCCATTTCAGTGAACCACTTTTGAAGTCAGTTTAATTCTCCTGAAATATCGATTTAATGCAATACAATAAAAATAATGAAAAATGCGAACTAACCGAAACGAAACCACATGCAAATGGCGAGCAGCATGGCTTTATGTGGTTAATGCGGTCTGTGGAGTACGCGTGAAGTGTTCAAGAATGGAATTGTCATAACAACTGCTTTTATCTTTTGGAAATTCGAAATTATGTGAAAAAAAAACTTGATCCCAGTAATTTTCTCTCTGACCCCAAACTCCTTCTAAACCGCTCAGTGGTCTTCCAGGGATTTCCAGCGTCCTGCCCTGGAGAAGAGGTGGCTTGATTTCTCACCCACCACCTGGACTCTGAACAAAGCAGATAAACCGCAGGTCCCTTTGTAAGGTACACTTGATGCCTCCTTGGCACCTGCTTTTTCTTTACACGCCGCCGCCGCGCCGCGCTGCTCTTTCGGGTTGTTTGTATTGTGGTCTAGTCAGAACAGGTGAAAAGCAAATACCAAAATGACCTTTTCAAAGTTGTCTTTTGAAGCTGACACTCCAAATCGGAGACCTTTGAAATGAAGCCTCTGAAGAAAAGAAAGAGCAGTCTGAATTAAAGTATGCGTTAACTGTTTTGAACTGGAGATTACCTCTAGTTAATAAAACCTTATATAAATTAAAAATAAAACAGAAGGCCTGTGTGTTTCTTTATTCCATATTACGTCTTGTACTTATCCACACCGAGCCGTCCAAGTCTAGGCTTCAAGGCGAGGACCTGGCTGCGGACCGGAGGGTGTCCGGTGGTGACTGAGTCGCAGGGGGAGGAGACCACCTAGCGCGAGACAGCCAGCGGCCACCCGGGACGGAAGCCTAAGGGCCAGGGAGGTGACGAGCCAACAGACGGTCACCGGCGGAAGGGAGAAGGAGAGAGGACGGCGAACGCCCGGGGCAAGACCAGCGACAGTGGACGACAGGACAGGTCTGTAACGTCCTGCGCGCTGTCGCTCCTTGGGCCGCGGGGAGACGAGGGCGGGGCCGCGGGTGTCTGTGCCCAGGGCCGGCCCCGGCCTGCGGGGCCGCAGCGTGGGCACGGGCACGAGGAGGGACCCTGCGCGTCGTTCGCCGGTCCAGTAACCCGCAGGGTCCGCGCCGCAGCATCCGCGCCGCAGGACGCCCCGCTTTGACGGGTGGTGACGGGCTCAGCTGCGCCCGTGCTCCGCCGACCACCGCTCCCAGCGCAGAACTGAGCAGGTCCTCACTTGTACCCCCGTAACCTGCAAAGCCTTCTTCATGTGTTACTGTATTTGTTTACATGTCTCTTTTCTCCAAAAGCTGTGTTTTATTCCCTAGATGCCAGGCGTGCAGCACAGTGGCTGACGCTGTAGTGATCAAAAGAGCCTTTATTAAGTAATGAACTTCATTTCGAAAAGCAGGAATTTTGGGTTACATACTGGCTCTCCACAGCCCTCCTGTGAAAAAAAGCACCGTAAGTTACCATTCAACAAAAAGGAACCTGAGACTTGGTGGAGCTAACTGGTGCCCAGTTACACTAAGTGGGCGCGCCAGGGCTCAAACTCGTCTGTTAGCAAGATTCCTGCCCCCGAGCTCTACACTCAGAGACTGGCAGTGACGAATGGGTATAAAAGAATTCCAGATCTCCACGAGTGAACTACTGTATCGCTTGATAAACTGAATACACAGTGTCTGATTGCTCAATGAATGCTTTTTGTTTGGGAAAAAATTGGAACAGTTTCAAAACTAAAATCAAGCGTAAACTTCCAGACTCAACTGGAGCCTTCCTTTAGGGGGGCGGCGAGCCCATGGCATGCGGGATTTCCCGGGCTGAGGACTGAACCTGAGCCACTGCAGTGACAGTGACAACGCCCCACCCCAGCCCGCTGAGCCATGTGGGAACTCCTGGTGCCTTCCTTCTGCTTCCTTCCCAGGGGACGAAGCAGACTGGCACCCATCGTCTCTGTGTACACACCGCTCCAAGAGCGGAGCGACTAGCTCTGTGTGGGAACAGAAAGTGCCTTTGGCTTTAAAGCTGTCGCCTGCAACAGCGCACTCCTCCTACTCCAGGTACAGTGCTGGTTATACAGTAACCATCTCAGAGCCACCACCAGCAGGCAGTGTGCAGAGCCTAAGCTTGTAGTGTACGCTGGGCACGACTGCTGCTTGTGGTCCCCCAAAACCACTAGCCTAGGCCCACCGCTGCTGCTGGCACCGTATTCAGGCCAACACAGGCCTCAACTAACATGAGAGTGTTAGGACCTCACATTTCTTCTAGGCATTGATTCTTTTTTCTTTTTTTTAGGGCCAAACCTACAGCACATGGAGGTTTCTAGGCCAGGGGTCTAATTGGAGCTGCAGCTGCCAGCCTACACCACAGCCACAGCAATGTGGGATCCGAGCCACATCTGCCACCTATACCACACTCACAGTAATGCCGGGTTCTTAACCCACTGAGTGAGGCCAGGGATTGAACCCGTGTCCTCATGGGTGTGTTCGTTACGGCTGAGCCCTGACGGGAACTCCTATTGCTAATTTTGCGTCACATTCAGTCCCAGGACATTGGATCTGAAGTCTCTCTTCGGAATCATCTAGATGGTAGCACTGGAGGGTCAGGGATCAAAGCACGGGTCCTGGGAAGGCTACTCTCTGCACCTCAGTTTCTCCCACCTGGAAAATGGAAACGAGTCTCTTCTCACGAAGCAGCTTCTGGACCCTCCGTCACAGTGGAGGCCCCACTTCTGACTCGGCTTGGCCCTCCCCTCCCCCTCCTTCCTAGGCCAGAGTTCCTCCCAGAAAGTACTTAGTTCTGCCCACTAAGTACTGGCCAGACCACCTTCTAGGACTGGTGACAAAGCCCCAGGGCAGGACCGGGCCTGAGACGAGTTGCCGTTCATGCCACAGCCTACAGTGTAGACAAACAACGTGGTTAGGGGTGCGCCTCACCCACTTTTTTTTTCTTTGGCCTCGCCTGTGGCATGTGGAAGTTCCCAGACCAGAGATCAAACCCACAGCACAGCAGTGACAGACAACACCTGATCCTTAACCTGCTGCACCACCAGGGAACTCCAACACTTCATCCGAATGTGCCGTGTGGGTGCATCCAGTTGGTAAGAACTTCAGTGAGAATTTATATTTAAACTGTAGCTTCAAAAATGAGATTTTGGGTTGGATTTGGTGGGTATTTTTGCTTTCTAGCCTGTGCTGTTCAGGAAAACATGCCGAAGACGTTGGCCTAGATGCTGAGCCAGCCAGCCCGCAGCCCGCCGGCCGCGGCCGTTAGCGGGTTCAGCTCCACTTCACCGCGAGGGCGGGCGGGCTCGGAGTTCGGTGAGCTGCTTCCCTCCGCTCAGTGTTTATTCCTCCGACATGCTGCTCCTCCAGTGACCTACAGACCCTGCACTTGGGCTGTAATTGTTTTGTTCTGTTTCTCTTTGGAATAGGATGAAACGTTTCTATTTGAAAAACTTCCTCGGTGTTTAATTTGTAATAATTACACTGTATTCTCAGATTGAACTTCATTCTAAAAGTCGCCTTTCTTTCCCTTTTGTTCCCCTGCCCCAACTTTTTTTTCTTTCAGAATTCTGAACTCTCTCCTTGGTCTTCTTAAAGGCAATTAAAAGGAAATAACCCAAAGAATGCATCTGTATTTCAGGTCGCTATTTCAGACAAGGCCAGCTTTTCCCAAACCTGCTCATTTTTTCTTCTGAATTATTTCCAGAGCCAACTTCATGGTAAGAGTTGAAATTTTCTCTTTATAAGGAAACTCCTCTGTTCCAGAAACTTGCATAGAATGAGAAAAGATCTAAAAAGCTTAGTGCTTAACTGGTCTACTGATGAGTTGTATGTGCTTGAGTGTAGCTTCCTGTCCCAGAAGTCAAATCTCTATAAAATTCAGCCGGTTTTATTTTCTTATTGAAGTGTAACAGACATAGTTTCGAGAATATGACATGACTTGATGTATTGCAAAATGAGCACAATAGCTCTAGTTAATACCCGTTAGCATATACAGCTAGAAAATGTTTTGTGATGAGAACTTGTAAGATATATTCTCTGAGCGATTTTCAAATACGTAATAGTGTTATTAACTAGAATCACCGGCTGTACACTATACCCCACAACTTATTTTATAATAGAAAGTTTATACCTTTTGATCACCTTCACCCACTTCCCCTCCCCCACGCCAATTTTTTCTCCGTAGCTGTGTTTTTTGTTTGTTTTACTATTTTAGGGGGCATATGGAGGTTCCCAGGCTAGGGGTTGAATCGAAGCTGTAGCCGCCGGCCTACACCACAGCCACAGCAATGTGAGATCCGAGCCGCGTCTGTGACCTACACCACAGCTCACGGCAACGCCGGATCCTCAACCCACTGAGCCAGGCCAGGGATCGAACCCGCAACCTCACGGTTCCTAGTTGGATTCGTTTCCGCTGCGCCATGACGGGAACTCCTTGGCCTTTTCATTTCATTGATGGTTTCCTTTGCAGTGCAGAAGCTTTTTAGTTTGATGTAGTCCCATTTGTTTATGCTTACTTCTGTTGCCTTTGTAGTGTCAACTCCAAAATATCCTCCCCAGGATCGATGGGCAAGGAAATTACCATCTGTGTTTTTCTTTTAGGAGTTTTACGGTTTCAGCTCTAAAGTTGGTCTCTGATCTATTTTGAGTTAGTTTTTATGTATGGTCTGAGATAGTAATTCCATTCTTTTGCACGTGGTTGTCCTGTTTGCTCAACATTATTTACTGAAGAGACTGTCCTTTCTCCATTGTATATTCTTGGCTCCTTTATCATAAAGTAATTGGCCACATGTGCATGGGTTTATTTCCGGGCTATTATGTTCTGTTGATCTATGTGTCTCTTCTTATGTCAAAAACACTGTACTATTTTGATCACTACCTTTTTAATATGAGTTGAAACTAAGGAGCAGGTCACCTCCAACTCTCTTCTCGGGAAGATCGCTTCACCCTGCTCGTTCCACACGCAGGGCAGGCCTCCTCCCCGGCCTGGGGCGCTGGACCCACGGCCACCTTGAAGTGCGCGTTGCATCAGCGTAGGTCGCGGCTCAGTCCCCTTTGTACCTGGTGCTTCCGAGGCCTTGAGAATGGAGACTGGAGGAGCAGCCTGCCTTGCTCCATCAAAGCCTTTTAGAGTAGCACAGAGCAGCAGGAGGTTCCTATGCGGGACCGGAGGTTCAAGCCAAGCTTCTCGTTGATGGGGGGACTGTACTTACTGAGTCCTTCCTGACCTGCAGAGAACGTGCACATCGGAGCCGTCCTGTGAAACCCGGCCCTGGGCGGCCAGTCAGAGCCCCAGCGCCGGCCCGTACCTGCTCGGAGTGACCCTGGACAAGCTCGTAACCTCACTGGCGACCGGTGAGTGTTTCACCCGAGTGTGCTCAGCTGTGAAAGGACGGGGCTGGGTGGGCCGATCGTTTTTTAACCTTCCTCGTCACACAAAACCTTCACTACTAAACTGCTCCCGCAGTCGGAGCAGCAGCAGCCGGGGCCCCGCTGGTCGCTTGCTGGAGCCAGTTCTGCGGTTTGCTGAAGACGCCCCGAGCCTACAGCTCCGTGTCCATGCACCCAAAGGCCCTTAAATGGCTTCTGGAGCTGCCATTGGACGCCCCACTCCAGTGATGACAGACTCAGGGTCACAGATCTCACCTTGTGTCAGGCCCCAAAGCTCGGCCCTGCTGTCCTGGGCTGCAGCGCACACCTGTGTCCACACTGGCCGATTACAGGTGAGAAGTGGTGTCTGCGGGGCAGCTGGGTGCTGGGCCACGGCAAAGCGGGAGGGCGTTCCACGTTCTGAGTCCGTCGTTCCGCTTCCTGGGGTCTCCTGTGAGCCAGAAGGAACGGAGGTGGCGAGGTCCTGCCGGACAACCTTCAGCGAGGCCCTCACCCGGGCGAGTGCCCAGCCGGGGGCCCGCTTCCGTCTCAGACCCACCTGTGGAAGGGCGTAAACAGAGCCGCCTCTCCGGCGTCCCCGAGCGCTCAGCCCCACGCTCAGGTGATTTTTAACTGTCACCTAGGTTGAAGTATCCTTTGAAAGAATCTTAAATTCAACATAACATCACTTTAGCTTTTCTTACTCTTCCTTCTTTCCCAGATGCCTCAAACACGTATCATTTCAAATAACGGCTGCACCAGCCACGGGCTGCTGCCGATCAGAAAGGACATGAACTTGCTGTGACCCTCTGCAGAAGAAATGAAAAGCCGTACGGTCACCTCTCCCTCCAGCCGCGTGGGCACGAGCCCCCCGGAACGGCAGTCAGGGGAGTGCCCCGAGGACTACGGGTGGAAGTGCACACTTGTGGGAGACGCCGGGCCCCTCGGCCTGGAGATCAGCTGAATGGTGGGTTTGCACTGACATCTTAAGATCTTGAGGTCCTGATGAAAAAACCATGTGTGTAAATACCCGAGGGTGGGGCGTGAGGTGTTTGGGGGCCAGGGGCTCTCTCGGAGGTGCCGCAGTTGGCGATGAGATTAAAACTCCAGCAACAGGAAAAGTCGGGGAACACTGGCGCAGGGCGCTGAGGCCTCCGGCTGGGCCAGGACCAGATGGGTAGCAGGCTGCCCCCCAGCTGTTCAGCTTAATAATTCAAGTGAATCTCGCACCTGTGGTGCAAAATGAGCTCAGAAACCACAGACAACCCTGGGCAAAGTACACCTGTCGCTCTGAACACAGAGGCTTGCTATCGCGAGGCACCTAGCTTAAGAGGCCTCTCACTTGGAGAAAGAGCACAAAGAATTTCCAGCTACTAACTCCTTGTCACCTGGTCTGACTGAAAGCTCGCTCACTCTGGAAAGCTCCCCCAAAGTGCCAGACACCAGGACTGCACTAAATAATCCTATTCACTTACTAACTGAAAGGCCCGAGTCCTCCTGTGCGATGAGCCTCGGCAGGCTGCGGCCCAGCGGGAGCGGGCACAGGGCCGGGGGTCAGAGGCCCGAGCTGGTCCCATCGCTGCCAAGCCGACCTGGGCAGAGCTTTGCTTCCTTTCGGCTTCTCTGAACCACAAAACGGGGGGATTAGACTGGAGCAAACTGATTCTGTGACTCTTATTAAATCCCTGACCTACAGTAATAGCAGACTGTCAGCGAAAGTGGCTCCTGTTAAGTCTTGGTCTTACGTACCGGAACGGAAGCCAGCTGTTCAGAGGCGCTGGGGCGCACAGGACGGAGCCACTCCATCCCCCGAAACGGCTGTGCCCGGCCCACCAGTGCGCTCATCTCCCGAGATGCAGGCCCCAGCAGAAGCTGGCTTCAAATTCTACACGTGTTCGATTCTCAGTGAAGCGGATGTCCAGCTACGGGACGTTTCTCCACAAAGAGGTATAAGCCTGCCTGAGCACCGCCCTCTAAAAAAGCAAATAGGGCCTCGGCCCACGGATTACTCTTTAAAGTCAGTTTTATCGATCCAAGTTTTAAAAGTATATTAAGAAACAACCAACCAAAACGTCCTAGCTGAGTGGCAAGGTCCCTCTCTTACGTGCATTTTGCTATTTATCTTGTATATTTTTGTAGCCAGGAAATGACAAGACTAAAAAAAAAAACTTACCACTACACCTCAACTGCACCAGTTTTTGTCTTGGTGGCCATTTCTGGGTGGCTCATGCGGTTCTCATTACGCATTTTCCAAATGCTAACCCTTGGATGACTACAAACATTAACTCTTTAAAGATCTACCTACCTGGTGACAGCTTGCAGCAAAGTCATTACTGAATGGGGAGCTTCATGGTCAAGTGCTAGGAACTGGGGAGCCTTTGAGGGGGACCTACTGCTCTTAGTCCCTCTGGAAGATGATGCCTGGTGCTGGGACCAAACACGGCACCCGGAAGGCTGCTTCTTGGTCTCAGCTGGTAAAGGGGGTTCTTCCCGCCAGGACCGGCCACGGCACCGCTGGCTCTGCTCCTGGACCCGGGCGACAGCATCCTGCTGCTGGCTTCTCCGCTCCACTCCGCAGCTCTGGGCAGCAGTCTGTCCTACTTCTGTGCAAGGGAGAAACGCCACCTGTCTTCATGGTCCAGCACCCACCGCTTCACGGTCAACAGAAGCGACAGCGGAGGGCTGGTAGTCCAAGGGTAAGTTCTGCCTGGACCAGACTCTGAGTCTGCTCACCAAGGCCACAGCGGGAGACTGTCCTTTTAAAGTCAGTGCTAACCTCTTTGCAGGTTTTTAAGAACCACAACACCTGGGTTCTTCGTTTTTTGCATTTTAGAGCCGCACCTGTGCACAAGGACGTTCCCAGGCTAGGGGCTGAATCAGAGCCGCAGTCACAGCAACACAGGATCCAAGGTATCTGCGACCTACACCACGGCTCATGGCAACGCTGGATCCTTAAACCACTGAGCAAGGCCAGGGATCGAACCTGCGTCCTCATGGATGCCAGTTGGGTTCGTTACCACTGAGCTACGACGGGCACGCCCACAACACCCACCTGAAAGCACTACGGTTCAGTGGGGTCCCATGGGTGGCCTCAAGTCCCCTGCAGAAACTCGGCAAAAGGGCAAAACTCTGCCGGTCTCACTCATAAGAGACCTGAAACAACGCTTGCCAAAGAGCGCTCCGCCCACAGCCAGGCGACACTCGCCGCGGGGAGGTGCTTATTACGGAATTCCTGAGCGGCCAGCCCGGCCATCTCCACTGTAAATATTCTTGAGACTATGAGTATGCGAGTTAGTAAAAATAACAAGGAACCGTGGTCATGCAGAGTCTATGAAGTGCAGTGTGAACATCTGAAAACTGAAATGTTTCTAATCAGTCAGCTCACTGAGGAAAACACATAAAACCTTCTTCCATCTCTAAAACCACTGCATTTAAAGGCCCAGTTCATCACTACCTGTTTTTTAATATATAAAATAAACCACACACACAGCCCTTTCAAATCACAAACTAAATATATTCAACAGTGGTTCTCAAAAGCCTTTGTTATTTCTGTAACTTTATTAAAATAAAAAATACATGAAAAAATAATGGAAAACAAGGACCTCTATCAGCTTTACTGGTTGCAATATGCACTATTTTTAATTATAAATTATAAATTACATAGAACACATAATTAACAACTTTAATTTTGAAAAATGTTTTATTCAAGAATTACATAATTTCAGGTATCTTCCAAAATAATTTCCTAGACTGCTACAAAAGAAAGCAAATTCAATAAGAAATTTAAAGCATTAAATATGCAGCACTAGTATATACATGGAGAATGGAAAGCAACTACGCGTAGCCCCGGAATGCGTACCGTGTCTGTTCTTCCTTTCAAAGGCTCGGTCCGGCACTGTGCCCGCTGCACAGCAGGTGAAGTTCCGTGTTCAGGAGTCTGACAGGAGCTGCCTCAATCTACAGCTGCGGCAGTTTGTCCACAGGGGTGTCAAATTTGAAGTCTGTAGGAAACAGGTCTGGGGCTCGAGGGTAGATTAGTCTATAGGACTGTCTGATTGTAACATCGGCAACACCAGCAATATCTCCAATTTCTAAAAAAAGACAAAAATCAAAGCTACATGAGGTACCACCTTAAACTGGTGAGAATGGCCATCACTAGTAAGTCTACAAATAAATGCTGCAGAGGGTGTGGAGAAAAGGCAGCCCTCCTGCACTGTTGGTGGGGAGGTAAATTGGTACAGCCACTATGGAAAACAGTATGGAGCTACCTCAGAAAACTGAATACAGAGCTACCATATGACCCAGCATTCCCACTCTTGGACATATGTCCAGACAACACTTTCCTTGAAAAAGACACATGTACCCCTGTATTCACTGCAGCACTATTCACAGTAGCCAAGACATGGAAACAACCTAAATGTCCGTTGACAGAGGAATGGATTAAGAAGATGTGGTACATATACACAATGGAATACTACTCAGCCATAAAAAGAACAAAATAATGCCATTTGCAGCAACATGGACGGAACTAGAGACTCTCATACTAAATGAAGTAAGTCAGAAAGAGAGACAAATACCATATGATACCACTTATATCTGGAATCTAATACATAGTACAGATGAACCTTTCTGTAGAAAAGAAAACAAACTCATGGAGTTGGAGAAAAGACTTGTGGTTGCCAAGGAGGAGGGGGAGGGAGTGGGATGGACTGGGAGTTGGGGTTAGTAGATGCAAACTATTGCATTTGAAGTGGATAAGCACTGAGAACCTGCTGTAGAGCACAGGGAACTATACCTAGTCACTTGTGATGGGGCACGAAGGAGGATAATGTGAGAAAAAGAATGTCCGTATAGGTATAACTGAGTCACTCTGCTATACAGCAGGAAGTGACAACACTGTAAATCAACTATAATTTTAAAAATAATAAAAAATAAAGACAAAAATTCAAAACCTTAAGTATAACTTCCACCCTACCTCCCTTCTACTGCCTGCATTCTAAGTTGTGGAACATGGTAGTATAAGATGTCTAAGTGAAAAAGAAAAAAAATCTTCAAAAATGAAAAGCAGAAAGCAGGGCTATAGTGACAACAATAACGGTATTAGCACTTACTATCTCAAAGGGTTGTCATATGAGTATTAAAAAGTTAAACCTGACCAAGAAGGTGAAAGATTTATATGCTAAGAACTATAAAATATTAATAGAGGAAATTAAAGCAGATTCAAAGAAATGGAAAGATATAGCATGCTCCAGGGTTGGAAAAAATTAATATAAGAAACGGCCATACTACCCAAAGCAATCTACAGATTCAATGCAATCCTTATCAAATTACCCGTGACATTTTTCACAGAACTACAACAAACAATCCAAAAATTCATATGGAATCATAAAAGACCCAGAATCGCCAAAGCAATACTGAGAAACAAAGACCAAGCAGGAGGCATAACTCTCCCAGACTTCAGACAATATTACAAAGCCACAGTAATCAAGACAGCGTGGTACTGGTACCAAAACAGACATACAGACCAATGGAACTGAATAGAGAACCCAGAGATAAACCCAGATACCTATGGTCATTTAGTCTTCGATAAAGGAGGCGAGAATATAAACTGGGAGAAAAAGTCTTCTCAGCAAGTGGTGCTGGGAAAACTGGACAAATGAATGCAAATCAATAAAAATGGAACACAACCTCACACCATGCACAAAAATAAACTCAAAATGGCTTACAGACTTAAATGTAAGACAAGACACCATAAAACTGCCAGAAGAGAACACAGGCAAAACATCTCTGACATCAGCCTTACAAGTTTTCTCAGGCCAGTCTCCCAAAGCGACAGAAATAAAAGCAAAATAAACCAGTGGGACCTAGTCAAACTGACAACAAAGGAAACTGTTAAAAAAAAAAAAAAAAGACAACTTGCAGAATGGGAGAAAATAGTTTCAAATGAGGCAACTGACAAGGCCTTAATCTCTGAAATATACAAACAACCTGTACAACTCAACAGCAAAAAAAACAACCCAACTGAAAAATGGGCAAAAGACCTTAATAGACATTTCTCCAAAGAAGATATGCAGATGGCCAACAAGCACATGAAAAAATGTTCAACATCACTTATTATTAGAGAAATGCAAATCAAAACTACTACGAGATACCACCTCACACCAGTCAGAATGGCCATCATTAACAAGTCCACAAATAGCAAATGCTGGAGAAGGTGTGGAGAAAAGGGAACCCTCCTGCACTGTTGGTGGGAATGTAAATTGGTACAACCACTACGGAAAACAGTATGGAGGTTTTCCTCAGAAAACTAAATATAGAGCTACCATATGATCCAGCAATCCCACTCTTGGACATATATCCAGACAAAGCTTTCACTGAAAAACACACATGAACCCACCCATTTGTTCACTGCAGCACTACTCACAACAGCAAAGACACGGAAGCAACCTAAATGTCTATTGACAGAGGAACAGATAAAGAAGATGTGGTACATATACACAATGGAATACTACTCGCCATAAAAAGAACAAAATAATGCCATTTGCAGCAACATGGATGGAACTAGAGACTCTCATACTAAGTGAAATAAGTCAGAAATAGACAAATATCATATGATATCACATATCTGGAATCAAATATATGGCACAAGTAAAACTTTCCACAGAAAAGAAACTTACGGACATGGCGAACAGACTTGTGGTTGCCAAGAGGAAGGGGGAAGGGGTGGGATGGACCAGGAATCTGGGGTTAATAGAGGCAAACTATTATATTTGGAATGGATAAGCAATGAGATCCTGCTGTGCAGCACTGGGAACTGTATCTCCCAGCCTGTGGAACTTCCATATGCTGTGGGTGTGGCCCTAAAAAAGCAAAAAAAAAAAAACCCAAAACACAAAGTTTAACTTTACTTTTTTTTAACTCAGTCCCAAAGGCCTACCACTGACAATTAACTGGTTAATTAATCAAAATAGATTTTTTTTTTTTTTTTGCTTTTTAGGGCCACACCCACAGCATATGGAGGTTCCCAGAATAGGGGTCGAAATAGAGCTGTAGCTGCTGGCCTACACCACAGCCACAGCCACAGCAACGTGGGATCCGAGCCACAACTGCAACCTACACCACAGCTCACGGCAATGCTGGATCGTTAACCCACTGAGCAAGGCCAGGGATCGAACCTGCAACCTCATGGTTCCTAGTCAGATTCGTTAACCACTGCAACACAATACGAACTCCTCAAAATATATTTTTAAAATACATCCTTGGAGTTCCCATCCTGGCTCAGCAGAAACGAATCTGACTAGTATCCATGAGAACACAGGTTCGATCCCTGGCCTTGCTCAGTGAGTTAAGGATTCGGTGTTGCTGTGACTTGTAGTGTGCGTCACGAACGTGGCTCGGATCTGGCACTGCTGTGGCTGTGGTGCAGGCCAGCAGCTCCAGCTCCAGTTTGACCCCTAAACTGGGCACCTCCATATGCCATAAGCACAGCTCTAAAAAGACAAAGACAAAAAAATAACTAAAATAATAAAACACATCCTTTAACACAAACTCATTTTACCATCTTGTCACAGCCAGTTCAGTGAGATTTTACAGCTTTTCGGCATGGATGCCTTCATCAGCACACAACTGATTTTAAATTTCCTTCTCATGTTGCATTGTATTTTTCTAGCCCTTACTACCACAGATATCAACCGTGTGAATGTCAACTGGCTGCCAGGCAGGGAAGGGACGGGCCTTAAATTTCAAGAAAATCCCCTATGTAAAACACAAATAGCAGAAAAGTGCTATGATTAACATTTTTGTGTTGCTGATTAGAATAAACTTTATAACTAGGAAGGACAATCTGTCCAGCCAAGACTTCTCAATCTTCCCTGAAGACTCAAAATTTCTTTAAAAAACACAAGTAGAGGCCAAAGGGAATGAATAATGGCACAATGAAGTAACTCAAGGCTGGCTGCTTCTTCCTAATCATTCTTCTATATAACGTGTTACTTTTATTATTATAGGAACGCACAGCCCAAGCTAAGAGACTGTTTTGAACAGGGTATTAAAAAGTTACTGCCGCAAGTTAATTTCACCAGTCCACTTTTAATTGACTGCTTTTTCTTTATAAATCTTTTTGAGGATCACAGTAGTAATTAATGAATATATGCTCGTAAGGAAATTCACATAATACTTCGTTTGAAAGTTCTCCTACAATAAATTCAAAAATACCTATAGAAGATTAAATTAGTCAGCATTTTCAAGAAGAAACTGTGAATAGCTTCAAAAGAAGAGAACACATTTCATAGGAAGTCAAAACCAGACTAAAACAACTACTGACATCACGTCTATCTGCAGGGTTCCAGCCGCCAAAGAGAAACAAAGCTTGGCCACCATCTCTATAGGTTTTAAAAAGGTTAAGTTTTGAGGGGAAAAAAGGAGACCATTCAAAATGACTAGGAATATTTAGGTAGAACAAATAAAAACTTCTAATAAGTGAAAAGTGTACAAACTAAGATTACTTAATTCAAATGGGAAAAAAGGTTAGTAAGTCTCTACACAGGGTTATGCATAGTATTTTTATTAATGAGCCACTTAAAAGCAAACTACTGTATTTTCTTAAGTTCTGATGCTCAGGAACTACCTGTTAAACCTGGGTTCTGGGTATTTACTGGCATCTCAGAGATACTGGTTCCAGACCACTGCAGTAAAGCCAGAAGTGCAATAAAGCAAACCACAGGATTGTCCAGTTTCCCAGGACATGTATGTGAAATTTATATTTACACTATATACTAACTGTAGTATGCATGTGCAAAAACATTGTGTCTAAAGAACGATGCACCTGTCTTCATTAAAAACACTGTGACTAAGGGGTTCCCGTCGTGGCGCAGCAGTTAACGAATCTGACTAGGAATTGAGGTTGCAGGTTTGACCCCGGCCTCGTTCAGTGGGTTAACGATCCGGCGTTGCTGTGAGCTGTGGTGTTAGGGTGCAGGTGTGGCTTGGATCTGGCATTGCTGTGGCTCTGGCGTAGGCCGGTAGCAACAGCTCCGATTAGACCCCTAGCCTGGGAATCTCCCTATGCCGCAAATGCGGCCCTAAAAAGCAAAGCAAAACAAAACAAAACACTGTGACTAAAAACTGCTAACTACCATTTGCCAAGGCAGGGCTGCCACACACAAAAGCTGTAAAAAGAGGCAGTCTGCGCCACGCAGTAGTAGGTGCCCACTCATACCTGACGGGGTGACAGCCGCGGCGACCGCACACACCGCCCCCCGCCCCCCCGGGGGGAGCCCTACCTTTCTGGGTCCTCTTCTCTGCCGAGGCCTGGGAAGCCATGTAAATAGCTGCGGCCGCCACAGATATCGGGCTCCTCCCAGGAACCAGGTCCAGCTCCACAGCTTTGCGGGCTATGTGTGTGGCTGCCATCTGTACTTGTTTAGGGAGGCAGAGGTTGGAACAAAACCTGGACATGAAGTCCCCAGTTGTGATCAAATCCACGCTGGTTTCTAAAGCTTTCAAAATCAGTTTAAAACATCGACCAATTTCTTTCTTTGAAATTCGTGATACGGCACATATTTCTAAAAGAAAAAAGGAAAACAATTTTTAAATAAATCCATGTAAGACATATAGTTCATTTTAAAATCTATCCTTTCTGATTATAAAATACTTTCTAATTGCAAAACATTCAATCATGCCCTAAAGATGAGCTCTAATCCTCTGAGCGATACCTCTCACAGAACTAAGTTAAAATTTCTCAGTTAAATGTTTATTACATTTTAAATAAATTTCCTAAAAGTTAAATATAGGCCTTAATATTTCAAAATACTGACTTCTCTAAAGTTTCACTTCAAACAAGTTTCCTCAACCAATCAAAAACTGATATTTACATACTAATCTACTGTAAGGAGTATATCAAGAAGACGAAAGAAAATACTCCCTCTGAAGAGTGCTTCTCAAGTTATACAATGTCCTGTGTACATGCACCCCTGCAATTACAGGCTACACCAAAACGAGATAAAGTATTTGACACTGTTAATCCTAAAAACTCAACTACCCCTTTCTTTCAGAATAAATACAACAAAGCCTTAGTTTTAGTTGTAATAACCCTAAAAATGATGATAATGGCCACTGTCTCTTCACTTTCACACAAGAAAATGTAAAAAATAAACACTGAAGGATGACTTAGAGTCCTAAGCTGAAATGTCCAAGTGTCACGGTAACCCTGCGGATGAGCTGTCATATATTCATGGGCCAACTATAAACTAGCTGAAAAATACTGGTTCTCTGAAAGCCTCCAACCTAAGTGTGAAAATGCAAACTCACTCAAGAGAAAAAACTCCACCGATGCTTCTGAAGGCTAGACTGGCTCACCTGTCGAGACCTCTGCCTCCAGTGTACAGACTTACTGCAAAGGTCAACTCTGGCTTCTGATGCCAGGCCTCCAGGCCCTCAAGATACAGTCAGAAACTCTTACCGGCAAAGAACAGAGGGCTTACATGGACAAAAATGACTGTGCACGGCAAAAGAGCCTGAGGAGAACACCACCACTAAGATCACAGAACGAGGCTGTGTCAAGGAACAAACTACAGTGGTGTTTGGAAGCACCCTTAAGCGGGAGACAGTATGTAACCCGAAAGATAGGAGCTACCTAGCATCAAAGCTGCTTGACTTGGCTTGGTCTGTCACTTTACTATGAAATAGATGGGTTTATACCTATGCAACTAAAAACTTACCTTTAAATGTCCTTGGAACACCTTCTTGTCTGCAGGCAATATAGAGACAAGCAGAAGCTATAGCATCATTGGCTCGTCCCTTCAGGCTTTTCTGTTCATACACTTGCTTGAATAAATTATTTGTTCGATCCTTCAAAGCAGAGAAACTAAACTTAATTAATTCTAGGTCATTTAATTAGCCAAAGCATCCATTCCACGTGTTCACTAAATTATACTAAGTCAATGCCAGCATGGCTTACAAAAGATAAGACAAGAACTTACAACTATATTTCGAGGGAGGTTGATTCTATCTGCCATGGTAGTGATTTCCTTGAATGCATTCATCATTGCCCGATCAGAACTACTCATGGTTCTCCGATTCTGGTACTTAGAATTACCAAATTCATCAAAACTTGCAGCTCCAGTACCCTATGAAACAAAGTCTTATAACTTGATCCAAAAAACCCCAAAAACCTGAAAGAACAATTTCTAAGAAAACTTAAATTTATACAATCTGACTCCATATTGCCCAAGACGCCCACCCTGAACAACCTTTCTATTCCTCAATAAAAGAAATATCAGCTTAAGATGGTTTTTCAAGAGGTCACCTCGTGTCAAAAAGAATCAAATACTTAGGAATAAACCTACCTAAAGAGACAAAAGACCTGTACTCTGAAAACTATAAGACACTGATGAAAGAAATCAAGGATGACATGAACAGATGGAAAGACATACCATGCTCTTGAGTTGGAAGAGTCAATATTATCAAAATGACTATACTACTCAAGACAATCTACAGATTCAATGCAATCCCTATCAAATTACCAAGGACATTTTTCACAGAACTAGAACAAAGTATTTTAAAGTTTGTTTGGAAGCACAAAAAACCCAGAATAGCCAAAGACATCCTGAAAAAGAAAAATGGAGCTGGAGCAATCAGGCTGACTTTAGACTATACTACAAAGCTACAGTCATCAAAACCGTATGGTACTGGCACAAAGACAGAAATATAGATCAGTGGAACAGGATAGAAAGCCCAGAATTAAATCCATGCATCTATAGTCAACCAATCTATGACAAAGGAGGCAAGAATATACATTGGACAAAAGACAGCCTCTTCAATAAGTGGTGCTGGGAAAACTGGACAGCTACATGTAAAAAAATGAAACTAGAACACTTCCTAACACCATGCACAAAAATAAATTCAAAATGGATTAAAGATCTAGATATAAGACCAGATACTATAAAACTCTTAGAGGAAAACATAGGCCAAACACTCTCCAATTAAATGACAGCAAAATCTTCTCAGATCCACCTGTTAGGGTAATGACAATAAAAATAAACAAATAAGACTTAATTAAACCTATAAGTTTCTGCACAGCAAAGGAAACCCTAAACAAAATGAAAAGACCACCCACAGAATGGGAGAAAATATTTGCAAATGAATGGACAAGGGATTAATCTCCAAAATTTACAAACACCTCCTACAGCTCAATACTAAAAAAACAAAACAACCCCATCAAAAAATGTGCAGAAGATCTAAATAGACAATTCTCCAAAGAAGACACGCAGATGACCAAAAAACACATGAAAAGATGTTCAACATCACTCGTTACTAGAGAAATGCAAATCAAAACCACTACGAGGTACCACCTTACACCGGCCAGAACAGCCATCATCAAAAAGTCTACAAACAGTAAGTGCTGGAGAGGGTGTGGAGAAAAAGGATCCTTATTACACTGTTGGTGGGAATGCAAATTGGTGCAACCACTGTGGAAAACAGTATCGAGATTCCTCAGAAAACTCAGAATTACTGTTTGATCTAGCAATCCCATTCCTGGGCATCTATTCAGAGGAAACCCTGACTCGAAAAGACACATGTACTCCAGTGTTCATTGCAGCACTCTATGCAATAGCCAGGTCATGGAAACAACCTAAATGCCCATCGACAGAGGAGTGGATAGGGAAGATATGGTACATACACACAATGGAATATTACTCAGCCATTAAAAGGAACGAATTACTAACATTTATAGCAACATGGATGGACCTAGAAATTATCATGCGAAGTGAAACCAGTCAGACAATTAGACACCAACATCAACTGCTACCACTTACATGAGGAAACCAAAGAAGGACACAATGAACTTCTTTGCAGAACAGATAATGACTCACAGACTTTGGAAAACCTATGGTTTCCAAATGAGAAGCTGGGGGGTGGGGGGATACACTGAGGGTTTGGGATGGAAATACTATAAAACTGAGTTGTGATGATTTTTGTACACCTGTAATTGTAATAAAATTCATTAAGTAATGGGGGGAAAAAAAGGTTTCCTAGCAGATATTTTAAATGCAAAAGTATTAGAGAATCCAATAATATAAGCCACCATATTAATAGGACTATGAGAAAAATCACGATTATCACCCAAGGTGCCAAAAAGGTAAGTAAATAAAACTTACAATTCATTTTTTTTGGAAAAAACTCATGAACCACTGTAAGTAGGTACTTCTTCATATTAGAAAATCACTGCCCAGGCCCAAAGCCACCGCAGCAGTTAACACGAAGAGGCGGCAGCAGCGTCGCTACTGAGGTGGGAAGACAAAAGCAACTCTATCGTTTCCTGGCACCTAGTAGGGAACCAGCCAGTGTGATGTGATGGTATTTACATGTGACTGTATAATTACAATACATGACTGTACAAAAATTTAGCAAGAGAAAGATAAATTTGAGAAGTGATAAACTATTTGCAAATTATCTTTTTATATACTTAAAATGCTCAAGAGAATCGCTCAAATTGCTATAAATAATCAGAGAATTCATTAGAGTGGGAAGGCCAAAATCAACAAACAGAAATCAATAGCTTGGAGTTCCTGCCGTGGCTCAGCGGTTAATGAATATGACTTGCATCCATGAGGACACAGGTTCAATCCCTGGCCTTGCTCTGTGGGTTAAGGATCCTGCGTTGCCATGAGCTGTGGTGTAGGTTGCAGACGTGGCTCGGATCCTGTGTTGCTGTGGCTGTGGCATAGGCCAGAGGCTACAGCTCCAATTCGACCCCTAGCCTGGGAACTGCCATATGCCACGGGTGCGCCCACACTCCTCCCCAAAGAAACCAATAGCTTATGTTTGTGTAATCAACCAGTTAGAAGACAATGAAAGAAAAAGCTCCAATTATAACAGTAACAAAAGAGATATTTAGGGATCAACTTCAGAAACGTGCAAAATCTTCATGAAGAAAACTTTAAAACTTCCTTTGAAGGATACATCTGATCTAAGGAAACAGAAAGGCATACTCTGCTTTTGGATAAGATTTCTCATTAAGAAGACAATTTGCAAATAAATCTACCCAAATCTCAGTGAAAATAATAACCCCATTTTGGTCTTGTTTTTAATTAAAGTGACTGACCCTAAACTTTACATAGAAAAGACTAGTGAAGAAAACGCTGACCAGGACAATGAGGGACTGACGCTCCCAGGTATCAGAACAGTGTGGTACCTGTCTAGGTCGACCAGGTTAAAGAAAGGATACAAAGTCCAGAATAGCCCCAAACACCTACAGAAATACAGCCTATGACAACTGTAGCATCTTCAAAAGTTTCCTTGCCGTACGGGCAGACAGCTTTCAAAGGACACAAGGAGGACCTAGAAACAGCGGTCATTTGTGTGACGGGGAAAGGGGCTGCAGTACGAACGGAGAACTTGGGGGTCATGGGTGAGCAACAACGACCTTGTGCTTTTTAGGGCTGCACCTGTGGCTTATGGAAGTTCCCAGGCTAGGGGTCACACTGAAGCTGCAGCTGCTGGCCTGCACCACAGCCATGCAAGATTCTTTAACCCACTGGGTGAGGCCAGGGATTGAACCCACATCCTCACAAATACTAGTCGGGTTTGTTGCCGCTGAGCCACAATGGGAACTCCTACATTTTTGGTTTTTGAATTATGTATTTCCTATTGAAAAAAATAAACATTAAAAAAAGTCTGTTATTAATTAGTTGCATTTTTTTCTTTTTCTTTTTTCTTTTTTTGCTTTTTTGGGGGCCACATCCACGGCATATGAAGTTCCCAGGCTAGGGGTCCAATTGGAGCTACAGCTGCCGGCCTACACCACAGCCACAGCAACGTGGAATCTGAGCCGCGTCTGTGACCTACACCACAGCTCACGGCAACACCAGATCCACAACACACTGAGCAAGGCCAGGAATCAAACCTGCAACCTCATGGATACTAGTTGGATTTGTTGCCACTGTGCCACAATGGGAACTTCTAATTGCAGTCTTAAATAAATGTCCTTACTACACTTTCCCCTAGGCTGTGAAGCAAATGCAGAAACCACAAACTTTAAAATATCTCTGAATACTGTAAACTTTTTAACCTAGCCTACACCATGTTTTGCAAACTTAATACGCAGTTTCTAGAGCAGGAAGAAAGGACCTACTTCTCAGTACCTCCTACACTAAGCAGCAGCATAGACCACACCCTCCAATTGCACACACTTCCTCCATGAGTCTCTGGAACCCGCCACTACTCCTTCCCACTCAGAGCACAGAGCAAAGACGGCCAGGCTGCCAGAAAGACTATGCTACCACTCAAATAACAGCAGCAGGCACCATTTACCAAACACATACTACACATTCCATGTGTTATAGAAACTGCACACACCTTCCCAACTAACCCTCAATATCCCTGTGAAGCAGTAGTATTCTCACTTTACTGAAGATGAACGTGAAGCTTAGAAAAGTCATAAATTCACCAATATTAGAATGTAGTCTAGGAGTTCCTACTGTTGCTCAGCAGGTTAAGAAGCCAACTGGTACCCACGAGGATGCGGGTTCGAACCGTGGCCTCACTCAGTGGGTTAAGGATCTGGCGTTGCCATGAGCTGTGGTGTAGGTCACAGACAGGCTCAGTTCCTGCGTGGCTGTGGTGTAGACTGGCAGCTGCAGCTCCAACTGGATCCCTAGCCTGGGAGCTTCCATATGCCGCGGGTGCAGCCCTAAAAAGACAAAGAAGAATATCGTCTATACTGAGAGCCAGCTTATCTCAGGTGGTAGAGAGGAGGGAAGACAGTCCTAACACTGAGAACACGTCAGTATGAACTCCAAGACCACACTGCACTCAATTTTCCTGTGCAAAACTGCCTCAGGAAAACAAGAGCCTGGGATACAGAGTCTGTAACCTCATCTGTTGGTCTCCCATTTCAGATAAAGAAATGCATTGAACAACCATCCTTCTCAATGGTATTACCAGCAAATCCTATTCTCAGTCAGGATTCCTCACTGGGGCAGAAACTGACACTTCTGCAAAGTTCCCAAACTCCCAAGTCTTCAGTCGGCCTGCATTTCGCATCTCCTGCCAAGTGGGTTTTTACCTTGCCAATCATAGTGGACAAATCTCCATCACTCAGAAGAGGGTTCTGAGAATCTCCAACTCGAGATGGGTCTTTGGTGGCTTTGTCATTGCTGAAAGTCCTCCACTCAGACCCCACATCGATGACGCGGTCACCTGAGGACATGAGCAAGTCTGAGTGGTCAGGTGAAGATCAATTTCATGCTAACGCCCAACGCAGCCCTTTCACTCCCAGGAAATCTCAACAGGAACATCCAGGCCTCAGCTTAGGAACCGTGTCTCAAGACACCTGTCCTAGAGCGTCCCTGTGACCACTGAGTGCCAGCCTGGAAATAACCTTCTTTAAACATTACGCTACCGTTGGTCACTTTCTAGCTCCTGAAATAGGAAATCAGTCAAACAAAGACAAATAGCAAAATAAAGCTATTCCTCTGTATGCAGTGACAAAGTAATACAAGAATGGAGAACCAAAATTGGCACAGAATGTCCAACTGGCATGGAAAAAACAGAAAACATCATTCACAATGGCTATTTTTTGTTTTGTCCTTTTATGGCCGCACCCACAGCATATGGAGGTTCCCAGGCTAGGGGTCAAATCAGAGCTGTAGCCACCGGCCTACGCCAGTGGCCTACTCGGGATCGGAGCTGCGTCTGCGACCTACACCACAGATCCTGGCAACGCCGGATCCTTAACCTACTGAGCGAGGCCAGGGATCGAACCTACAACTTCATGGTTCCTAGTCGGATTCGTTAACCACTGAGCCACGATGGGAACTCCCACAATGGTATTAATAGACGTAGTTTAACATGAAAACAATGACGAAGCTTTCATGGACAATGCTCTGCAAAGAACTAAGCCTAAGCATGTGTTTCAGTAACTATTTGATGAAAAAATACGTTGGCGCAGGTAATTTGTACAGAGTAGACTTTAAGCCTAGACTCAGTAAGCAGAAAGGCAGGGGAACTTCTTTCTAAGCAAAGAAGCAGTGGCTAAATGTGTCGTCCCGAGAAAGCAGCCCGGGCAGGTCTGGTGTGGATGGAAGCTCTGGGGCAATGCTCAGGGGCTGGGAACACCTCCACCGTGGCCAAGAGTCAGCACAGCACACGCCAGCGCTAGTCTCTGTGCCCTCTGTAAACGTCCTCTCTTAACCCACAGGGCTTTAAGAGGCAGGTACCACTTTTTCTGCCACGTTGTTAACACAGCTAGAACCAAAATGCGAGTGGGATTCAAGAGCATGTCCCATACTGTACTTGCAAAATGTGAGCTTTTCCACCAGTGTGATAAAGCTGAAAACAAGAAGCAGTCCATGTCCATCCTTGCCTATAAACAGCAAACAGCAAGGAGAAAGGAATGGCAGAGCTCAGTAACCAGTAGTTTAAAGAAGACTGGTACTGACAATCAATATTACGGCTAACAGTGTGATCTACCAGTCGCTACTTGTACTTAGCCTTGGATAAATTTCACGTCTGTGCCTTTACTTCCTCTGCTTTACATTTCCTCAATAACTGCATCTTGAAGATTGTAAAGATTAAATAAGCTAACACAGGTATAGAACCCATGAAGTGCTTAAAAAGCAGTTCAAGGAGTTCCTGCTGCAGCACAGTGGGTAAGAATCTGCAGCAGTTCAGGTCACTGGGGAGGTGCGGGTTCAATCCCGGGTCTGGACCAATGAGGTAAAAAGATCTGGTGTTGCCACAGCTGCAGTGCAGGTCACAGCTGCAGCTCAGATTTAATCCCTGGCCCAGGAATTTCCAAATGCCATGAGTGTGGCCATAAAATAATAAAAAATTTCAGCGTGAGCTGCTTGATGTTAGCTATTTATTGCTATGAAAATAAAAACGAGACAGGAACTATCCTGACATTCATTCCAAGAGCACCAATTATAATACTAATCTCCATATCAGACTTTAAAAGAATCAGAGTGCTTTTCTGCAATTTATCTGATCAGTAGGACAGCAGCAGAGGAGGCTGGGAGAGAACAGAAGGAAGGGACTCAATGTGAACTGTGCTAAGTCTTCTAAACTATTTCATATACGGTACATTAACTAAAATGCTCATAAACAGAACACAGTGACCATAACATGACCTTGGTGTTACACTTAAGAAAGTAAACAAATAAACAATGGAATCACTCATTCAGATGGTTTGGGGAAATTTCATTTTTCTTTGAACCCTCGAATTGCTGGGGAATAAGCAGATTTCACGTGGACCATCCTGAGTCCATGTCACTGGGACGGGGTCCCCACCTGCCACATCTGTCTGCAATGGGAATGGCCAAGGTAAGCAGGGAAGTCATAGGGGTGGGTGGTCACGGCCGATGGCTCTGCTTCCTCCTCATACGAACATCACTACGCCTGGGAGCAACTTAATCATATAAATTACTGATGATTTTTAAACCTTACTTGAAAGTAACATAAAATCTGTAATTGTGCGAGGGAAAAACAAAGGTCTAGGAATTCCCTGGTGGCCTGGGGGTTAAGGATCCGATACTGTCGCTACTGTGGCCTGGGTCGCTGCTGTAGTGTGGGTTTGATCTCTGGCCCAGGAACTTCCACATGCAGCAGGTTACAGCCAAAAAAGAAAGAAAAAGAAAAGTAAAAAAAAGAAAGAAAGTGAACCTAACTTTCCTAGTAAATGAAATAAAAACACAAACATGCACAGAACAAAAAACTACTGTGGCCTTCAAATCTAAAGTAACATGATAAATTTTAAGTTAAAAAAAAATCAAAGGTCATCATTAACTTCTAATATTTTAATTAACACAATAAATGTATTCATCGTAATAACTCACATCTTTTTAACTCACATCTTTTGTTTTTAGCCTTGTTCATAGCATGCAGAAGTTCCCGGGCCAGGGATTGAACTTGAGTCACAGCAGTGGAAAGTTGAATCCTTAACAGCTAGGCCACCAGAGACCTCCCTAACATCCCATCTTTTAAGTCTCTCCTGAACCGTAAAGATACCGTTTCAATTAGTCAAGATGTTTCCTTTCACAGCATTTTCCTTTTGGCACAAAAGTAACTTACTGAAGTTTCTTAGTGCTTGATTTGTACTGCCCCAAAAAGACAAGTTGGATTGGTTGCTGGCCTAGTATAGTATAAATAGAAAACCCAGAACTGGGTAATGATGTAATTTTTCCACACATGTGGGAATGATTTACATGACTCATTCAACAATATGTGGTTTGTGCTAAGAACCATTCCCTTTTTTTACACTTTACTGCTCAAAACATGGCATTTACATAAGATATAAAATTTCCAAAATAACTCAAATAGCACATCACGCTATTACAACTAGACGATCATATTAAGTGCCGAGTAAGAAGGAAGAGGGCAGATCATTCAGAAAAAAAAGCCAGAATATATAAAGGACTTTCTGGAAGGAAATGTGAAGGATGCAGCATTTTAAAAAGCTGCTCCGGTCAGGGAGGGAGTGTACAAGGCAGCCACAATGTTTGGGCATAACCTGCCTTTGACAAGGAAGCAGTCTGCCAATCGGTGCACGTGCGCATGCACACAGCCTCCCACAGCCTCTAATGCTCCAGAGACAGGCTGACTTCTAGCAGCTCCCAGGGCAGGGATCAAACCCACGCCACGGCAGCAACCTGAGCCACTGCAGTGACGATGCTGGATCCTTAGCCGCTGTGCCACAAGGGAACTGAGCAGCTTCTTTCTTGGCCACATGCTGACTTTTATAAAGTTAACACCAGGGGCAAGTCCCGATGTGTCTTTAATGGCACTGCTATAATGCAGATGCCAGCACCACCACTCCATCTAGACAGTACCACCTCCGACACTGATCTAGTTTCCCACCCAACAAGGGAAACAGAGTCAACGCAGGTGTTTAGCTATTACACACACGCACAGTTCTCGATCCATGAATCCGAGTGGTGTCTCTAAGTAGTAACTAAGATGTTTTACCATATTCTAAACAATGAGTTTCATCTCTTTAATTTTCAAGAATGCGTTGAGAATAACTGTCAAAATCATTCTCACCAGTTTAAAATGGTTCAGCTACTTCGGCACCTACCTGGTGACGTGGCAATTCCACTCCTAAGGCTTTGCCTACAAAAGTCTCTTACAAGAATGTGCACAGCAGCATTACTCAGCTAAAAACCAGAGACACCCAAACGTCCACTGGGACTGTGCTGCACGTGCCATCTAACACTGGGAAGATGTAAGCTATGGAACACCCCTCAGCAGATAAACTAATACATGCAGGAGCCTAAATGCATTTCAAAAACATTACTTTCAGCCAAAAAAGGTCAGTCACACACACACACACAAAAAATACTATATAGGGGTTCCTGTCGTGGCGCAGCAGAAGCGACGCCAACTAGGAACCATGAGGTTGCGGGTTCAATCCCTGGCCTCGCTCAGTGGGTTAAGGATCTGGTGTTGCCGTGAGCTCTGGTGTAGGTCACAGACGCACCTCGGATCCCACGTTGCTGTGGCTGTGGCGTTAGGCCAGTAATTACAGCTCCAATTAGACCCCTAGCCTGGGAACCTCCATATGCCAGAGGTGCAGCCATAAAAGGACAAAAAGAAAAAAAAATACTATATATAGGAAAATACTATTTATAGGAAGTTCAAAAACAAGCAAAATAATCTATGATGTGCAGTGGTGGCTACAAGGTTGGGGGCAGAGGTGACGGACTAGAAAGAGGCATTAAGGGGACTTCTGAAGTGAGAGAAATGGGCTAAACATCCTGATTGATATGCTGGTTACACCAGTATAAGCAATGTCAAAATTCATTATCTGCAATCTGTATCTTAATTAAAAATTAAAATTCACTCCCATCAAAATACTATTGACTTTCAGAATTCCCGTTGTGGCGCAGAGCAACTGAATTTGACTAGTATCCATGAGGACGCACGTTCAATCCCTGGCCTCGATCAATGGGTTAAAGACCCAGCATTGCTGTGACTTGAGGTGTAGGTAGCATACGTGGCTTGGATCTGGTGTTGCTGTGCCTGTGGTGTAGGCCAGCAGCTGCAGCTCTGATTTGACCCCTAGCCTGGGAACTTCCACATGCCACGGCTGTGGCCCTACCCCCCCCCCAAAAAAAGACAAGAAAAATTACTATTGATTTTGAATTAAACTGCATCAAACCCATGCATTTTGGAGGGAGTGATAGAGCATTATTTATTCTAACTCAGAGTATGTTATATAAGGAGTACGTGTTGAGCTGATTAAACTGCATTACCTCAAGATCACAGTGTTTCTTACACACCATCTTCTTGGATGATGTAAGCTAACCACAGTCTGGGTCATTATTCTTCCAGTAGTTACGTGTTAAGATAAACCAAGTTATTTGGGGAAAATAGTTTCTGAAGTTAGGTGGCTTATAACCAAGGTTTCTGATTCATACTACATGTCTAGAGGGGACAGGAGTGTTTTCTATGCCATCTTTACTCAAGATGATAAAATTCCCAGCACCTGAGACATGCCAGTCACTCTGCTAGAGAAATGGGGTTGGGAATCATGCACTGACTTGAAGATTTCTAACAGTAACATTTCCACTCGCATGCTGCTGGCCAAAGCCAATCATGGGTGATGCTGAAATTCAAAAGGAGGGGAGAAATACAACCATGTAGCCCAAGGGAGAAGAACCACAAACACCAGTCAACAGTCTTCAACACTGTTTCACACAAGAATTAGCAAAAGGGGAGTTCCCACTGTGGCTCAGTGGTTAACAAACCCGACTAGGATCCATGAGGACGCGGGTTCGATCCCTGGCCTCGCTCAGGGAGTTAAGGATCAGGCATTGCCTTGAGTTGTGGCACAGATGTGGCTCGGATCTGGCGTTGCTGTGGCTGTGGCATAGGCTTGGCACCTACAGCTCCTATTAGACCCCTAGCCTGGGAACCTCCATATGCCGTGGGTGTGGCCCTAAAAAGACAAAAACAAAGATAATTAGCAAATGGAATTCTGCTCTGTATTTTTGTGGATTTATGTATAAATTTACTTTTAAAAGACTATCTGTGACTTTCTTTCTGTGTCACACAACAAACAAGAGTCAGGATTAACTTCACTGTATTAGCATTTGTCAGAGAAGTAACCTTTTAATAACACTTCAGGTCCCTTCAACGTAAGGTTTTTACTGGTGGTTGCTTGCAAAGTTCTATCAACAAAACTCCTTAAATGTTAAAAGGATACATTCCTCAGTGGGGCATGGAATTCTTGACCTTCCACCCTCAGGTCTTCTGCAAGGAACACAGGTCTCCTTCCACCACCCCTTAGCACTTGATCATACTCACCTGGACCTTCACAAGTGGCACCGAAGTGGCTGTCTTGTCTTTGGCACTTTCCAGGAGTTCCCGCTGTGGTGCAGTAGGTTAAGACCCCCACTACAACTGCTCAGGCTGCCGCAGAGGTGCAGGTCCGACTCCCGGCCCAGCAGGTTAAGGGTCCAGCGTCGCTGCAGCTGTGGCTTGGATTCCATCCTTGGCCTGGGAACTTCCATGTTATGCGGGTGCAGCCATAAAAAGGGGGAAAAAAATAAACTTTCCAAAATTCACTCCTTATATTCTCAGGCCTTTTTTTTTTTTTTTTTGCTTTTTAGGGCCAGACCCGTGGCATATGGAGGTTCCCAGGCTAGGGGTCTAATCGAGCTACAGCTTCCAGCCTACACCACGGCCACAGCAAGGCCTGATCTGAGCCGCGTCTGCAAACTATGCCACAGCTCACGGCAATGCCAGATCCTTAACCCACTGAGTAAGGCCAGGTATCGAACCCACACCTCGTGGTTCCTAGTCGGATTTGTTACCGCTGCGCCACGACGAGAACTGTTTTGTTTTACTGATTTGATTTTCTAGAATGTTAAGTCAGCCAGTTGCTATCTAAAACAGTTCTACTGGCTTTTCTCCTTGTGCCAACTTCTTTCTGATCACATTTAACAGAAACATTCAAGAAGTCTTATTTCACCGATCACAAAGACCAGTTATTGTCTATAACTTTTTTCTAGTAAACTGCGTCAGAAACAGAATTTTCTGTTAAGTCCATAGGGCCACTGTAGTTCGCATTTATAAGCCTTATGCTGATTTTTACGCGTATTCACCCGGTAATAAAGAATTAGCATCCAAGTCCAATGGTGGCAATGATGCTGGGAAACCCTCCAATCCAGCACCCACAAGTACTCTCAGTCTCTCTGGGGGCTCACAAACCCTACCAGACAATAGATAACCCAAACAAACCAACTCCCAGTATGATTCCTGAAATGTATTAGGAAAAACACAGGTAGGTTTGCAACTGAAGCAAAAACAGGGACTTGAACAAAACAGAACTTTCTCAGATTAGCAGTCCGCAGCTGGGGACACAGCCAGCAGCTTCTGCTACAAGGAATGGTGGGGCAGGCGGAGGGAGATCAGGAGCAAGGCCTTTTCCTTACAGCCTAAAGGACATGGCACACAGACAAATTAGACATTTAACCTCCTTACCATGCAAGCTATAAACGGAAAATACAGCTAAAGGTATTCTGCAGCACAGTACTAAAACTGTAAGGGCTTACGGTAGCAATCTTAACAGTGCAAGGGGAAACGGCAACACAGCAAAGCATCCAGGAAACAACAATGGAGAAAGCCTGACTTTCTACCCTGACCCAGACTCAGGATGTTTTTGTTTTCTGCTTCTTAGGCTAAATTAAAATAAGAGAATTTTTAAAAAGGGAATATTGAGAGGAACTGCCCAGAATATCAATTCTTTCTGTCATCTTTCTAGAAGTTGATCTTAGGCATTTGGCATACAACCTGTAGTAGTGAATTCAGAAGAATCTTAGAACAATAAATATTTCCCAAGCTATTTGTTTTCACAGGCTAGATTTATCTTAAACCATTTAGTTTAAAGATTATACAAGTTTTCACAATGCACTAAGTCTACAACTTGAATAATCAGAAAGCATTATTATTCAATATGGACAAACCCAAAGCAATGAATTTTTTAATCAAAAAAATCAAGGTGCTCTGGAAAACCATTTAAACCAGCACATAGCATGTGTTAAATTGAAGGCCCCCCTACGAACTGCATCACTAGCTTCCACGCCTCCCTCCATCACCCAGCCCTTCCCACATTTCAGGGAATCCTGATTTTCAGTCTAGGGTCACCATATACTCTTATCCAAAATCTTGCAGTAAGGGTAACTTTGAAGGGTTACCTAACAAAGAAATACTATCAGTAAAGTAGCCAGTCTCTATATCAGTTTATGTTCCCCTAATGTAAACTGGGCAGGAACTCAAAGTGAATTATCCCCTAGAAACAAACCATTACTGTGGTTAATTTCCCAGACAAGCCCACAAGCCAATTTTATCCATGATGTTTTTAAGTATAAAAAACAAAAGACCTGTACAAGTCAACAGTGTAATTACCATCTGGAAAATGGCTGACAAAGGAAAACACAGGTTCCATCCCTGGATACGTGAACAGACCCTGCTCTCCTGAAACGCAGGCAGGTCCGCGGCACCTCAGCTAGACAGCCATGGCTCTGACAGAAGCCGCATCACAACACGTCTGGCCACTCAGATCCAAGCACTCTCAGGCCTCCATCGTAAGGCACATGCTGCTGCCTGCCTCCATAAACCCTCTCTTTCTCTTTTTTTTTTCTCTTTTTAGGGCCGCAGGTGTAGCATACGGAAGTTCCCAGGCTAGGGGTCGAATTGGAGCTGTAGCCGCTGGCCTACACCACAGCCACAGCAACGCTGGATCCAAGCCGCGTCTATGACCTACACCATAGCTCTCGGCAACGCTGGATCCTTATCCCACTGAGGGAGGCCAGCGATTGAACCTGCGTCCTCATGGATACCAGTCAGATTCGTTTCCCGGAGCCACGACGGGAACGCCAAGCCTCACTCATTCTTACTCATCACGTTTTCAATGTGAACTAGACAGTAGTTTCCCCAGGAAGCCTCCACTTCCTCTCTACGTGCTCTAACCCAACCTGAAGACCTGTAACGGGGCTTTTATCACCCTCTGGTTTTCTTTACCCCCCTCCCAAACGAGCCCAAGAACCGCTCCCGAGCTTGCAGCACTCATCTTTCCAACACTCGGCCTGGCCAGCACAGTGTTTAACAGAAACATGCAGTACAAAGACCAAAGACTTGTAAGTCCAACAGATCTGGATTTAAGTGTCTGTGTCCTTTAACTAGATGTGGAACCTTGAGTTAATTGCCCAAATACCCCAAGCCTCAGTTTCCCTTCCCTAAAATGGAAAAACTACTTTTCAAAACGTGGCTGTATTAACCAACTACAATTAGTGGCTCTCTCATGCTTAAGACAAAGTAGTGTCTAAATTAAAAATTCTCAATTAGGCAAAAAGGCTATCTAGGAGGGCTTAGAAGAGATGACAAACCAAGGAGTTAAAGTATTTCTTAATTAAAAAATATAACTTGGTCATATTAAATTAGAGCTGAAGACTTTCCTTTAGGAAAGGCTGCTAATGCAGATTTTCAGATAGTAACCCATAATGTTTAAAAGACAACTTCAGTATTGAATATTCCAGGCCCACAGAAAACACTCCAACATACTTTGCAGCTGACCTGCTAGGAAGATGTGCACCTCTGACTTAGAATCACTTTTTTTCTATAAGGGTAAGAAAAAAGCAGTACTTACATCCCCAAAATATCTATCACTGAGATCTCAAACCGAAAATATATTTATAATCTCATTTAACTCTTTAACAATTTCTAACAAATCTGAGATGTTCGGGACACGCCCTTTTGTGGGGGGGACTTATTTTTACACATCAAGAAAGTTAAGCTCGGAAAAATTACGTAACTTGACCTTAGTTACGTAACTATTAACTATAACTAGCAGAGCCAAGGCTAGGCTCCAGGGCCACCAACTCCTAGTTACACTGCACATGCGTGGACATCTGCCCTACAGGAACCATAGCAGAGGTCTGCCGACATGGAAAAATGAAACCCTAAAAGTATGGAGATCTCAAACTGTAAAGCTAACAGTATAGATCTATGTTTAACATGTTACCACGTATGACCTTAGCTAGAATTTCTGGAACCGGGGCCTGGAGTCTTCTGAAACACTTTTTGGCCGATTCTTTTTTTATTTTTTTTTTTGCTTTTTAGGGCTGCACTCTTAGCATATGGAAGTTCCCAGGCTAGGGGTCCAATCGAAGCTACGGCCGCCGGCCTACACCACAGCTCAAGGCAATGCCGGATCCTTAACCTGCTGAGCATGGCCAGGGGTCGAACCCACAACCTCACAGTTACTAGTCGGATTCGTTTCTGCTGAGTCACGATAGGAACTCCTGATTGACTCTTTTTTTTTTTTTTTTTTTGCCTTTTGTCATTTTAGGGCCGCACTCGCGGCATGTGGAGGTTCCCAGGCTAGGGGTCTAATCGGAGCTGTAGCCACTGGCCTACGCCGCAGCCACAGCAAGGCAGGATCCGAGCCGCGTCTGCAACCTACACCACAGCTCAAGGCAACGCCGGATCGTTAACCCACTGAGCAAGGCCAGGGATCGAACCCGCAACTTCATGGTTCCTAGTCGGATTCGTTAACCACTGCGCCACGATGGGAACTCCCTGATTGACTCTTAATGCACATTCACGTTCATGACTCATTCACTGGTATAAACAACACCCAGAATGAAGTAAGGACGTGAAGGCCAAACTGGCGTACTGTTCTCGTTCACACTCATCCAAACCGCTCTCTGGCATTTTCCTTGTATTACTTAAAGGACAATGCGGCACCTCAATTTTAAATGGTGCACAGAAAACGGCTGTAAGCAGAAGTGACACCACTAGGTCTATACCACACCTTATTGTTAATCCTAGTTTACAAAAGCCTTCGTAAACGATTTCATGTTTTAATAGCTATTAGAGCAGCTTAATAACCCAATACTGCGCAGCCTGTAAATCATATATAAACAATGGACAAGGTCAAATTTATGAACAAACTGATAATCTAAATATGATTATACTGCCACCTAGTGCTCAACTTTTAAAGCGACACAATCACACAGATTTGGGCAGGAAAAAAAACCCAAAAAACCCACACTGCTATTAGAGCCAACAGTTTCAAGGCAGAAATGACAAAGCTTTGCTTTAAAAATTGGCCCTATTTTAGAGATCATTACCAATATCTTAGGATCACCAATGAGACAGCCAATGAAAAATCATACTTCACATGTCCAAAACAATAACCTTATAATTCAAATACAAGAGGAAAATATTACATAGTATAAGCAGTACTAAAAATAGTTACCAAAAATTGGAAACAACCTAAATCATAGGAGAGACTAAACACTACACAACCATTTAAATACTGGGAGAAAATTAAATATCAAACATGTAACAAATTATATCTTCCAAAGACAGCAGGAATAATTGCCTTGTGTTCTGCACTGTTCTGCAATACGCCCTTGTCACCTTCACAGTGAGGTGAGGCCTGTTTCTCCTCCCCTTCCAGTCTGGGTGGGTCCTGGGACTGCTCTGACTGACAGAATGGAGAAGTGACCCTGCTCTAGGCACAGCCCCGCACCACCCGAATCCAGCTCCCATTCTCTCTCAAAGCGCATGCTCCTGGGCTACTCCTCCTGGAAACCAACCACCACGTATGAAACAGGACTACTCCCACACAACTACCGGGAGGCTTCCTAGGATGACAAGCCCACGGGGGGAGGTCTGAGAGCTGAAAGGCACCAGAAGCGCAGGTGAAGAGGTCGTTATGAAGTGGACCATCCAGGCCCAGCCAGTGCCATTTGGAAGGAAACAATGGCCCAGATGAGCCTTTCCTAGATTAATGACCAATAAAATTAACAAGCAAAATTCAATGGTTGTTGTAACCCATTAAGTTCTGAAGTGGTCTGCCATGCAACTGAAACAGAAACTGGCTCCTGAGAGCATGCTGATGCTTTAGAAAATCCTAAAACTTGGGGCACTGGTTTTGAGGACTGATTGTGGGCCTCAAGGAGCCTATGAACAAGGGCTTGAAGGACAGTGAGAAATGTGCTATCAGACAAGAGAAAAGGCAATTTATATCATGTATATTTTTCATATTACGAATTATTTCATTTAAGATGACAGTTATGGGCTCTCTTACTTGATGACTCAGTTGAGAGGGGTAATATATGGCTCTAAAAATGACAGTTGAGCAGTATCTAGTCTTAAGTTTCAAATTAAGGGGAGTTATTAACAATGGGCTACCCTAGGTTTCAATAACATCAAATATTAAGTACAGAGTTGTTCAAAAATAATTCTAAAAGAGCTTCAGTTTCTAAAGCTCTCTGGTGATTATTTAAACAGAAGGCTATTCAGAATTCTTATTCAATAAAGGTTTTAACAACTTTCAGACAATGTAAAATTTCATGGAAGTATCATCAAACAATATACACCAAGATTTATTACACATGATGTTGTCTAGATACAAATCTCTAGGAATGTCAACATCTCAAATATGAAAAATGCACAAATTTCATGCCCTTACTGGCTTAGTATTCTCCCAGCTTAATTTCTTCCCTATCTCTATAGTACTAGGTCAAGGTTGAATTGAGCTGACAGCAAAAACCACATGCTTTTAACCATCGTGACTCAGTGGGTTAACGAACCAAACTAGTAATCATGAGGATGCGAGTTCGATCCCTGGTCTCGCTCAGTGGGTTAAGGATCCAGCGCTGCCATGAGCTATGGTATAAGTGGCAGATGCGGCTCAGGTCCGACGTTGCTGTGGCTGTGGTGTAGGCCAGCAGCTGCAGCTCTGATTCAACCCCTAACCCGTGAACCTCCATATGCCACAGGTACGGCCCTAAAAAGACAAAAGCACACACACAAAAAAAACACCTATCAAGATGATACTAACCGAAACATTATTGATATATGACAATGATATAAGTTTGCATATATATGTACACGTATTTTTAAAATTTAGACTCAAGGAGTGTCATGGTAAATTATTTTCAACATAATTTGACTGATGATGTCTTCAGGAAACAGAACTTTTTTGTTAGCAGACCCTGTGTGCCTGCCCTTGTCTGGCCATGGAATAGATTCTTCACTCGAAGGTCATCGTATTACACATTTCACCACAAATGTCTGTGGGTGAGACTACTGTGTGTTTTAAAACAAGTGTTTGTTGTATTTTATGTCAGAAAAACCGGAATCACAAAAAGATATTTCCACAGAAAGAGAAGTTTAATGAGATTGTATTTTAAAATTTTCAGACCTTAACATTTAGCCTAGCAGGTTTAGCTGAATGAAATATAGTAGTTTGGATGCTAGTGTTCAAAACTAATAATAAAACAAAACAAAAAATTAACATCCGTTTGACACAGCAGAAAAATTCAAGTACAAATTAGGGATTCCACGGAGTTCCCTTCGTGGCTCGGTGGTTAACAAACCCGACTAGTATCCATGAGGATGAGGGTTTGATACCTGGCCTTGCTCTGTGGATTAAGGATCTGGCATTGCCATGAGCTCAGATACCATGTTGCTGTGGCTGTGGTGTAGGCTGGGACCTGCACC
Source organism: Catagonus wagneri (assembly GCA_004024745.2). NCBI lineage: Eukaryota > Metazoa > Chordata > Mammalia > Artiodactyla > Tayassuidae > Catagonus > Catagonus wagneri. The sequence goes on along the minus strand of PVHT020004944.1, from coordinate 8,199,907 downwards.
TCCAATTCGCTCCCTAGCCTGGGAACGCTCATATACCTCACGTGCAGCCTAAAAAAAAAATAAAAAAAATAAGGATTGCAAGCACAAAAGCAGCATATAAGCCTTGTGAACTATATCTTCCTTCTCCAATTGCTTCAATTTACTGTCTTGTTAGTCAAAGGAGAAGTGAGGCTGATGGCAAGACTGGAACATAACACAGTATTTTCGCACTACTGCTTTTAAGCAGCTAAGAGGTCAGGAGAACCAAGGATCTGAAATTATCTTTTATCTTCTGTCTCTGCCTCACTCTCACCTATCACCAGCTCAATGAGAACACTCCGGCAGAACAAGAATGCTCTTTAACTCAAGGGTCAGCAAACATCTCCGGTAAAGGGCCACGCCGGGTGCACGCATTCTAGGCTTGTAGATCAAGAGGCCAAACTGAGGATACTAAGTAGGTACTTATATAAAGAGAAAAATCCACAAGTTTTTTTTTTTTTTTTTTTGCTTTTAGGGTTGAACTCACAGCACATGGCGGTTCCCAGGCTAGGACTTGAATCAGAGCTACAGCTACTGGCCCTCACCACAGCAACGTGAGACCGACCCCACAGTTCATGGCAGCATCAGATCCTTAACCCACTGAGTGAGGTCAGGGATAGAACCTGCATCCTCACAAAGACTAGCTGGGTTTGTCTCCGCTGAGCCACAATGGGAACTCGAAAATTCATAAGGTTTTTATGATAAAATTTTAAATAATACTTGCATATAATTTGTTATAATACATTTCTACCACTAAGAAAAAGAGAATTCTCTTCTGATGTAACATTTCACTTAATCGGAGTTCAGCTTTAGTGTTCTCTATTATCAAAATCAATTACAAATGTTCGCCTGCCAATGCTGTGTTAACAAGATTTTATAAATTTCTTTTCTATTAAATGTCTTTTTCACACAGACAAGTACTGTCAAATACTGATAGTAATCCACAAGCATATGACTTTAATTGAGCACATTCATGCTTGGAAGGCATTTATAGAATTTCATTACATTCTTCTGATATTTACCTTTAACATGTCATTACATTGTAGATTAAAAACTTTCAATTAAAAGTTCGACAGAATTCCTTTTATTGTAGTAAACAATTTTAAAATATGAAAATTTTCTTTACACTTGCAACCAGGCTGAAAAACACTGATTAAAATATAGTTTGAGGGAGTTCCCGTCGTGGCACAGCGGAAACGAATTCAACTAGGAACTGTGAGGTTTCGAGTTCGATCCTTGGCCTCACTCAGTGGGTTAAGGATCCAGAGTTGCCATGAGCTGTGATGTAGGTCACACACGTGGCTCAGATCTGGCTTTGCTGTGGCTGTGGTGTAGGCCTACAGCTGTAGCTCCGATTAGACCCCTAGCCTGGGAACCTCCATATGTCTTGAGTGTGGCCATAAAAAGAAAAAAAAAGTCTGAGCTTGCAAAATATATCCATGGCAGATTCATGTGGAAATGAAAATCTTAGTTCTTGTTTTAACTTCCAAGAGCAGTGGAAGAATATAAAATATATTAAAGCAAATTGACATTACTTATGATTCAAAAATCTCAGCTGTTGTTAAATCTGGCTTTACTACAGTGTAAGCAACATACAGGCACTGTTCTGCCTGCAGTTCTAGATTGAATTAATAAATACTAGCAAGTATGCAGAAAAAAACCTAACTTCTGAAGCCATCTGTGTTCAATAGTAGTGACTGAAGGCAGTACTGGTTCAGAAAAACTTTAGACCGGCTCTGAACTAAAACAAAAAAACCACACAAGAAAACTTTGGCACCGCAAAGGTACCAAATTACCATGGGATAGGGTAAGTCAGAATACTGGGCTTCTATTTCTGACACAAATTTCTAAGAACTGATAACAGTTAAGTCCATGAGAATGAATGAAACACCACTGACACCGCTGGATCAAAACACATGATGGAGTCAAACCTTTTCCACAACATACCTGGTCTATAATAAAATGAGTAACTACAGACTTTGAAATTCTTCCATTTTCACAATCTTTGTAAGTTTGTCTAAGTCTTCTGCTTCACACGTTACTTTTAACACATCCTAGCAGACTGCACTTTAGGTTGTACTGAATCAGTATTTTTGCAACTTATTTGGAAGTGGTTTCTCTTGTAGTTGCTCCATGCAGCTGATTCATAGTCACTTCAAACTCTGCAAACTTTGCACTGACTCCTTGAATAAACAACAGCTCCAGCAGTATCAGGAACATCTGCCCAATCATCAAGAGTCTAGAAAAATACTTGAAATGAATCCCTTTTTCATTTTTATTTTTGTCTTTTTGCCTTTATCTAGAGCCACACCCGCAGCATATGGAAGTTCCCAAGCTAGGGGTCTAACAGGAGCTGCAGCTGCTGGCCTTTGCCACAGCCACAGCAACGTGCGATCCGAGCCGCATCTGCAACCTACACCACAGCTCACGGTAACGCCGGATCCTTAACCCACTGAGCAAGGCCAGGGATCAAACCCCCAACCTCATGGTTCCTAGTCAGATTCGTTAACCACTGAGCCACGATGGGAACTCCTATTGTTGTTTTATTTTTGTGAAGAAATTCTGCTGTGCTAAGATATTTCACTTGACATATACTAAATTTTCTGGCCATTACTGTCCTGAGTTAGTGCTGTGATGAATGATTAGCCTGTTTGCTGTCTTCTTTTGACACATCTACAGTGTAACTGATAATCAACATTATGCTCTGCCATCTAATTCAGTCACAACCTACACCTCATCAGACCTTAAAACATGACATTCAAAGTTCACTTTTCTTACTTTGACATGATGCATGTGTAAATAAAATGCTGCAGTGTGGAGACACATCTGGCACTCAGAAAGCTGAGGTCCACGCCTTCATGACCGGGAAACACAGTGCAGTGAACACCAGGCTGAGCTGTGGTCCATGCCTGCTGCATCACTGGGATCTGCAGCACACTGAACAGCAGGGTGGTGTGACGAGAGCACCACACGAGGTTTCTGTTGCAACCACTAAATTCGGCTGTTGCAACATGAGAGCAGCCACAGACAACAGATAAACGAATGTGGCTATGTTCCAATAAAACTTTATTTATGGGTACTAAAGTTTGAATTAGATATTTTCATGTCCCGCCAATTAGTATTTTGATTTTTTCAACTATTAAAAAATGTGAAAGTCATTCTTAGCACACAAGCCGTGTAAAAAAAACAGGTGATGGGTCATAGTTAGTCAATCTCAGATTGAACTCATTTATTGTGAAAGGCAACATCAGGACAGAAACTTGGAGGAGTTCCTAATGTGGCTCAGCACAAACCCAACTAGTATCCATGAGGACAAGGGTTTGATCCCTGGCCTCGCTCACGGGGTTAAAGATCTGGCGTTGCCATGAGCTGTGGTGTAGGTCACAGACACAGCTCGGATCCAGTGTTGCTGTGGCTGTGGTGGAGGCCGGCAGCTAAAACTCCGATTAGACCCCTAGCCTGGGAACCTCCATATGCTGCAGGTGTGGCCCTAAAAAGCAAAAAAAGAAAGAAATTTGGCTCCTTGGCAGACTGTGGAACTAGACTGCCACAGCCTACTTAAACTTCGGCTTCCTCATCTCTACAATAAAGATGTTAGTTCTCATCTCACAGGTGTCTCTAAGGAGAAACGGAGTGAAGATCTAAGTCATTTAGAACAGTTTCTACCTGTACATTAGCTTAGTAAGTCTTAGTAAGACTTAGTAAGTAGAATACAATTGCAAATGGATTCCAATTAACAACTCTGTATGATTTAAAACTCCCACTGGAGGTCTGAGGCAAGCAGACGAAATCTGGACGAAGTTTTATAGATGTCCCCAAGTAAGACACTTCCACGGTACATCATCACTAATGTTTCTATTACAGCAGCTTCATTCTTAAGTCTTCCAAACTGCTAAGTGTTACTCCTTTTCTCAGGCACTGAGTGCCACCACATCACACGAAAATTTTTTTACTAGATGATCTCTAAGTTATGCTGTATATCTATATTATCAAACAAGTAGGAATTAAAATGAAATTTTTAGTAATATTTTTGACAATAACAATTTTATATTAGAAATTCACAAATAAATCATTCTGTATCAGCAAATGGAAATTAAAACAGATCTTTTGTTCACTACAAGGCCTTGAATAAGACTCAGAACCTTTATAAAGACATACCTCTATAACTCTAAAACAAATCATGCTTATCTACCTTTATTACTCCACAATTAACCATGTTTAAATATATAAAAGTCACAAAAGTTAGATTATATTTATTCATTCTTTCATATGCACGAGTCTGCATCCAATATTTAAGACTAAGGACTATGGGTTTTTTTCTTTTGGATTAGCTATCTCAATTTTATTTTATTTTTCAAGTTCCCAGGCTAAGAGTCAAATCAGAGCTGCAGCCGCCGGCCTACATCACAGCTACAGCAACATGGGCTCCTTAACCTATTTCGTGAGGCCAGGGATCAAACTCGCATCCTCAGGGATACTAGATGGGTTCTTCATCCTCTGAGCCACAGCGGGAACCCCAGCTACCCCACGGTATGAAATACATGCATTTGCACAGATAATAAAATACAGTCTCTGATTCTGATTCTATGCTTGTTTCCTTTTTTCTAACCCTTCTTTGTTTCACAGTAAATATGAATTATCTGCAGGGAAAAAAACTTAAAATGTATTAATTAAAAGAGTTTGGAAAATATACAAAAGCCAAGTACCCAAAACAGTGATTTCAGTTAAAACCATAACAACAGCTCACCTACAACCAGGCCACATTCGGGACAGATCATATCGCCAGCTCTGTAGTCCTCCACTAAGATGGCATCTGGGTGGTTTGGACATGTGACTCTTGGAAGAGCATCCAAACTAGAGGAAAAAAAATTTTTTTTAATATTCTTCTAACCTACATGCAACAATGTACAAGTCTTTCGAGGGGGAAAAGGTTTTGAACCCTTTTCCAGTACTACATCTATAATACATTTAAGTTAAATTTTCAAAGTAAACATCCTAGTAAGGTTACTTTAAATGCTAGCTGGTAAAGAACAGATTCCACTGGAATTTCTTTTTGTCCCTTTCGGGTCATACCCTAAGCATATGGCTGGGTAGGGGTCGAATCGGAGAAAAAGCCGCCGGCCCACAGAAGACAGCCGCAGCAACATGGGATCTAAGCTGCATCTGCGACCTACACCACAGCTCAGGGCAGATCCAGGCCAGGGATCAAACCTGCGTCCTTATGGATACTAGTTGTTACCGCTGAGTCATGAGAGGAACTTCCTTGAACAGTTACTGGTTTGTAGACACAGAAAGCTTTAAAAACGTAAGGGAAAACAAGTGTTTTTTCTCTTAACATGTAGGCTACTGAAATGCTGCTTATAAATCAATCAGCACAGAAATGACTAGCTACCATAAGAACCAGCTACATTTACGTGTAACTATCTGGATTTGCTACTCTTGCCACTCATTTCTCTGGTCAGAGAATACATGTTAAATCTGTATTTTTTCTACTTGCTGGATACCTAGTAATAAACTAGAATAATACACTGAACCTAAAAAAGGAGGTGGCAATTTATTTGGTCCAGAACTGAGTTTGTCAGCATTCAGTAAATGGTTTCAAAAGCTACTTTTAAATCTATTTGTGAATTTGCTCCACTATTGTATTTAAAAAAATAAGTCAGTTTGGGGAAGACACATCAGCCTTAAATGACCTGATGGAATCAGTTTTAAAAAGGAACAAAGACATTTAACACACATTTCTTAATTACTTCTGTGGATATGACCTTACAATCATAAAATGTCTGGTATCATTTAAAATAAGCCCTTTTAAAAAGTTCACCTGAAGTAAATACAGAACAAAGTTATGTTATGGTCATCACAAATATACATGCAAAAAGACAAAATCAACCACTCAAACTATGTAAATAGGTATCTGTGGTTTTGAATAATTTCTCAAACTAGCAAATGCGATTCAGCATGTTAACTCTCAACACAGGTAATTCCCACTGAAAAATTAATAAAATAATCCATCTTCCAAAATTTATACATTCAGGTTAACCAGAATACATTTCAGGTCTTTTCATTGGGAAAACAGGGGATGAAAGTTTGCTTTATATTCACGCTTACTCCATAAATTCTTATTAGGGAAATATTTTAATATAACAAAATATTAAGAAATTAGCATAATTATAAAGAGGTGTCAAAGGAAAACGTCAGTGTAACAGTAATTACAAATGCATAAAATGGGCAGCTGTGACACACAGCATACAACGGACTGACATATTTTGCACTATTAAACAGCAGACGAATACTGTGTCCACGTATATGAACATAAAAATGTTATAAGACATGTCGAAGACAGGCTAAGTGAAAAGAGTACTGTAGAGATTTCACAGAAAACTGAAAAAAACTAACTACAACTACACGAAATAACACGAATGAATCTCAAAATGCTGATCAAAAGAACCAGACACAGAGGAATACACATGCACTTATACACAGGGCTTCAATGAGGAAAGGCAAATCCTCGGTATGAGAGGTCAGGATGGGGTTCTTTTTAGAAAAGGGTCAAGACTGAGGGCTTAGAGGAGGTTTCAGAGGGTGCTGGTGGTCTTTGATCTCTTGACCTGGGTGTAATTTCTTGACCTATGTGTATTCGCACACTTCACAAAAAAGGTGAAAAGGTGGCACAGAACGTTCCTATCAGACTGCTCTTTGCAAGAACAGAGGTTAGGACTACACGTTTGTTCAAGCACAGAACCATTAGGAAAACACGGAACACCTGGCTGCAAGGCGGCTCTGGAGAAGACTGGGGAGCCAGGAGCTAGGGAAGGAGCAACTCGCATGTGTCAGGCAATGCAAAAAAATGAAACTAGTGGAGCAGTCAACTTCCAATAAATTTACCCACAAGTGTAACAGAAATGAACCACAAGAGTGGGGTGGTGGGAGAAGTGAGGGGGAAACAAGAGGGAAGGAATACAGCAAACCACACCCACTGATGCTCAAACAAGTAGGCCACCCGAGGAGCCAGATAACACCAAACTTCACTGTAACTATCACTTGCAGGAGGCCTACCATGTGCCCAGTACTACACACACACTACTAATCTTCAGAGCAACCCTGCAAATTAAGCAATGTCTCCGCTTTACTTTATTTTTGTCTTTTCAGGGGCGCACCCACGGCAGATGGAGGTTCCCAGGCTAGGGATCCGGATCCTTAACCCACTGGCAGAGGCCAGGGATCGAACCTACATCCTCATGGATACTAGTCAGATTCCTTTCTGCTGAGCCATGACAGGAACTCCCGAAATATCTCCACTTTAAAGATAATGCTCACAGAATGATTTTCCTGAAGTCACAGAATCAATAAATGGTAAAGTTTAGCTTTGAACTCAGAGTATTTCTGTTCTTCGCTGTCAAAACATCAGGCTGTTCCATAGCCTAGTGACTGCACATCTTCCTCATGGAGAAAAAGCTCACAGCACAAATCCTAACATTTACCTTTGTTCTCACTGGTAGAAAAACCAGAGAGATAGACAACAGCAGTGACGTATGTTTAAGATCTGGACATGCCCAGGAAAAACTATTTCAAAGACGCTTTTACCAAATGAAGACAGTGAAGGCACACAAAGGAAATGTACTGTCTTCTTTCAGTAGAGAATCTATCAAGTGAGCTTGGTTATCTACTACATTTCTTTCAAATACACCTTTCTGTCCAGTTATACACCAAAGCTGAGCCCCAATATGACAACATCCACCTTTCAGATCTACTACCACAGGAGAAGCTAAGATGTTTTTAGGTGTCTTTGGGAAGCTAGTTCTGCATCTACCTACAATGAAGCCTTACCCGACACAGCCACACCCAGACAGAACATTCAGTCATAGAACTACAATCAGTAAACAAGTGTCATCAGCTTTGAGAGCCATTTCCAAGTCGTTTCATCTCAAGCCGTCTCCTCTTCCCGCCTTGCTGAAACACAGCGACATAAAGTAACATGCCTAAAAGTCACCAGAAAGGGCCTGGATTTCTCCAGCTTCCCATTTTGTGATAATGGCTTTAGCTGGGAATTCAATGCCACAAACGGTAACAAGCTCAGAAAAGTCATGCCAGAGTCCCATGCCTCCTAGAAGCTACGAAACTTAACCTGATACTTTTAATACATTCTGAGCTAACAACAGGCCAAGTACGACAACAGAAAAGAAACCCTACGCCCTGTTCTTACATTAACCTCCGAAGAGTCGACACCGGTACGCCTCAGTTTACGCTTAAGCAAAAATCCTAATATCTACCTTACAATGGTCACGAGGAACATAATTAGGGTCTGCAAGCATTCTCCAGGTCACAGGATTAAAGGCTGTCTCTGACGGCCCTGCATCCACTTTCTGCAGATCCGACTACATTCCACTTAAAACATACTGAAGAGTGACTTCCCAGCACCCGTCAGTAATTTTCCGCAGGCAAGGTTTTGCCGAGCAGAATGCACAAAGCGTGTGGACAGGAACCCCTCAGAAGAGAGCCCAGCCTCGCTCAGAGACGCCCAGGCTCCCGCTGCGCACCTGCCTGACGGCCCGGACCCTCCAGCTGTCAGACCGCCGGGGGCCTAGAACCGACCCTTCCCGCTCTTCGGGACGGAGGAGCCACGGCCACTCGGGCTGGTGGAGCCGCAGACGGAAAACGAGCCAAGCACGAATTAACCCAACAACACAAGACAGCTGAACTCACCGCAGGGGACGCGAGGCCCGGGGACGGGACCCAGGAGCCCCGGAGGGCGGAAGCGCCGGCGGCCGGTACCCCCGCGACACCCCCGCGGCGGGAAGCGCCTTTATCCCGGCGGGCCGCCCGCCCGCCGCCTCTCCCCGCAGCCCCGGCCCCGGGAGCCCCACCCGCCGCCCGCTCTCGGTGACCGGCCCGGCCGCAGACTCACCGGCTGGTTGACGCCATCTTCGCGGCCACTGCAGCTCCCCGACAGGCGACAACAGACGCCCGCAAACAGGAAGTGTTTGTGGCGGCGAGACGCGGCGAGCCGAGCATTTATAGGCGAGCCGTCCACGCAGGCGTGATCGGGCGCGGCTACGGGTCGGGAGAAGGGCCAAGAAAAGCGAGCTCCTGGACGCCACGTGCTTTGCGTTTTCTTGTTTTCCTGTTCAGTTTCGGTTGTTTCCCGGGTCGCGGGGCAAATCGAAGCAACTACCCAAGAAAACGCTCCAGGGCACCCGGCAAACGGGCTACATACACCTGAGACACTCTCAATTTGGCTGGGTCAAAATACAAAGACAACCCGGGTTTTGAGGAGGGGGCACGGCCCTCACCGCCTAGGGCTAACTACCCCTCCCCGGGCCTGGTGCGCGCACAGCACTTACTTGCCTGGAGGGCGATTCCACCTGGGTGTTTGGAATAAAGAGGAATTCACTGAGGTCAACCCAGATGTGGCTTCAGGCTATGTCATCACCTAGCAAGCTGTGTCTTCCTAGGCACGTCTCTTTGCCTTTCGCCCTTGGGGGCAGGAGGGATAGTATTTGCCTTGCCTACCCTTTTAGAATTGGCAGGAGGTGAAACAAACTGTGGGAGAGCCTTGTGCTCCCCTGAGGCGGGAGCTGGGGGCCCTGCCTGTGGTTGTCATGGTCTTTGCAAACTGGGCATAGATGAAATACAGAGAATTTACCAGAACGTTCGGATACTGCAAACGGTCCCTAAATTTATTTATTACCTGTTAGGCCGGCGGGGACGGGTAGCGGCCCCCCCAAATGGCAAAGAGACCCCTCATATCAAACACACCCCATGAGGAACGGACAAGCCTGCCGGGGAAGATAGGCCGCCAGCCCCATCCACGCCAACTGACCATCGAAGCCACACCTACCTGGAAAGCCCCAAACGCCTATCCCCAACCAATCACCTAGGGACACGGTGGTACCTTGCCTAATCTGGCAAAGGCACTACCCAGATCCAGACCCGGAACGAACAAGGCTTAAAAAACCCCGCGCTCCCCAACCTGGTTGCGACTTCCCTGACTCCATGCCAGAGAGTCACCGAACCTCGCCCGGGAGCCAAATTCTCCAATAAATCATGATCACCGCCTTTTGCATGTAGCCCCTGCTCCTTTCTTTCTCCCCTCTTTCCGTGCTAAACCAATTTCTTACATTACCCAAACTAATGTCACAAAATTAATAAAAACAACAGCAACTCTTTCACTACTTAGCCGAAAACAAACTACCCTTGGCCAGTGGGAATAGGAGGGAAAAGGGTACTCCTGGTTTCTCTGGGGACGAGCGCTGGGAACTGAGTGGCTGCGTTGTTCATTTGGGCTTGGACTTATGCCACTGGGCATCTGCTGTTTTCTTGAAAGGTGGGGAAGACTCTTTTCCTTAGAACAAGAAGTGTAAGAGGGAGAAGTTTAGGAACTGATATATAGGTGGCGATGGGGGAGTTTTTTGGGTTTTTTTTTTTTTTTTGGTCTTCCAAACTAACTTCGTAATTAAAAAATGACTGTATTTTCGTGGGGCTTTTCTCCCTCAATATCTGGTAAAGTTTCAAAACGCGGGCATTCCTGTCGTGGCTCAGCAGTTAACGAACGTTAGTAGCATCCATGAGGACACAGGTTGGATCCCTGGCCCTGCTCAGTGGGTTAAGAATCTGGCGTTGCCGTGGCTGTGGTGTAGGCTGGTGGCTACCGCTCTGATTTGACCCCTAGCCTGGGAACCTCCACGTTCCCCCCCCCCCCCCCCGTCTGGCCCTAAAAAGCAAAAAAAAAAAAAGGAAAGCCAATTCATTCCAGCTGTTACCAAGAAAGGGCTTGCAGGTGCTTAGCCCCCATCTGGCGGAAGTTTCCATAGCAGAGCCCCTTGGCTTGGGAGAAGGGTGAGAGAAGTAGGAAGGGAAGGGGGCGGCACCTCTTGAGACTGAAGATAAGGACCCCCTACCTAGTGGTTTAGGGTGGGCATTCAGCCATGTGTGCCCACATGAAGGAAGAAGCCATCAGAGGAAGTGAAATCCCAGAGGAAGGAACCTGGGCAACTGGTTAAATTACTCCAGCCCCACCTGAAGAACCTCTTATCTGTCGTAACCTACTTAGGATTACTTTTCTATTAAAATAGAAGCAGTTTAGGGAGGCCATTCCTTTTTCTGTTGTTAGTATAGCATTGGCAGTTTACAAAGCATTTCCATCAACATTGTCCCCTTTAATCTTTGTATCTGATCCTGAGATTGAAACGCACACAGAGCTGGGGTTTTTTGTCACCTAGGAGTCAACGACCTAGACTAGCATTTACCAAAACTTCTGATTTGTTAATATAATCATTTTTATTTAACTTAATGATGTGACTTAATTAACATGATTTATTTAAATCAATTATTTAAACTGACTCACTTTTTTTTTCCTTTTTAGGTCCGCATCTGGGGCATACGGAGGTTCCCAGGCTAGGGGTTGAATCAGAGCTACAGCTGCCGGCCTACACCACAGCCACAGCAACACTGGATCCAAGCAGCATCTGCGAACTACACCACAGCTCACGGCCAGGCCGGATTCTTAACCTACTGAGCGAGGCCAGGGATCGAACCTACATCCTCATGGATACCAGTCGGGTTCTTAACCCACTGAGCCATGATGGAAACTCAGATATGTTGTCTTTTGTGTCTGGCTTCTTCTTGACTTGGTGTGGATTATGGAGGTTCATTAGTTTATCTTGTGGCCTCACTTTGGGAAACGCTGACATGTAAGTGTCTGTTATAAAAGTGTCTGGTGATATTGCAGAAGACAATAATTTCCTAGCTTAAGCATGTTTTGACAAATAAATTTGATTAGAAATTCTGGAACTTTTGAAATGGGTCATATGACATAATCTGCTGGACTAGGAAGGACCGCAGACTCGCTGAAATGTAACACCAGCTCTGATTTGGGCTCTTTTGGAAATGGAATGAAACACCTAGAATATGAGACAAAACTGATGTGCCTGGTGGCTAAGGGGCCATATGAATTACTTCCAGAAATGTGAAGGGCTTTTATTTTAATTCTTCAAGGGTTTTATCGTGTATGAAGATTTTCAAGCACACTAAAAATTAGAGAAAATAATACAGTGTATCCTCATATGCCTATCATCCTAATTAAATAATTATCATCGTTTCGCCACATTTGTTTTGTGTATCCTTTTGTCCCCCCCCCCCTCTTTTTTTTTCTTGTGGCTGAAGGATTTTACAAACAAATCCTATAGGTCACTTTGACCAATACATACTTTAGTCCCCATTTCTAAAAAACATGGACTTAAACTTTCATGTAATGCTTCCTGAATTCCAACAGTCTCTTGACACACTAAGTTTTCAGTTGGTGATTGTCCAGGGCCAGCTTCTTGCTGGTTCGGCTTCACTGGGCAGAAAGGTGAGGCCCTGCTGAAGGTGGCAGGGAGCTCCAGGGGGAGCGGGGGCCTACACGGAGCTGCAAGAACAGGTGTGTTCTTGAAAGCAGGCCTGAGGTCCTTCGCGTAAGGACGTGTTAGTCACCTCTTATCTAGTGCTTGGTTATCTTGTCAGGCAAGGATTATTATTCTCCTTTTCATGTCTCAGGTTAAATAGGTAAATTTTGCCCAGGTTTACACAATAAATTAGTGGAGCTGGTAGAATTCAAAGCCAGAAATGATTGACTCTAAAAAATGTCCCACTTCTCTGCACACCTCCTATGTAACTAACTGTTACTGCAAGCCTGTATTCTTGAGCCCAAATTACTGTGCTCTGGGAAATATAGATTATAGTTGCAGAAGCATTCACTATTCTTTTGATTCTTGAGTAAAAGCATAACGTTTTATTTAAATTCAGGTAGAGGGAGTAATAAAAATTAATAATCGCAACATGAACGGGATTATAAATAATCAGGATAAACACATAGTGCTTACAATGTGCTGGGTACTATTTTAAGACTTTTACATGTATTGGAGTTCCCTGGTGGCTCAGTGGGTGAAGGACCTGGTGTTGTTACTGCTGTGGCTCAGGTGGCTGCTGGAGCATGTATTTGGTCACTGGCACAGGAACTTTTGCTTGCTGCGGGCGCAGCCAAAAACAAATAAAAGAAGACTTTGCATACGTTAACTCATTTAATCTTCCTAACAACTCTATGAGCTGGATGCTATTATTGCGCCCACTTTACGGATGGAGGAACTGAGGCACAGAATGTTCAGCTAGTAAATGGCAGAGCTGGGATTTGAAGACTGGCAGTTTGACTCCAGGGTCCATGCAATACGCCTCCTATTAGAAGATTAACATACAGAGATTGAATTTACAGACTTTAAGATGAGGAAATGGATTCAACAATCTGTGTACCTGTAACTGTGATGTGGGCTGGATTTTTTGTTTGTTTTAGCGTTGGGCTGGATCTTATAGAGCAACTGTACTCTAAAATATTCTGGCCAGCTGTCTGCATGGCACACTTGTGTTTGTCAGTTCACGTGCTACCTAAGCTGAAATGTATCGGGCTCATACCTTATTGCTAAATGTCCTTGCATATATGACCCTGAATTTAACTTTTCCGCTGTTTGTTTGTTGATTTATTTGAAATCTTTCCCTAAGTAATGGTGCTTGTCTGCTTGAGAATAAATCTGTTTTTTTCACTGAGAAAAGCCAAGCAGCTTTTCCAAGTGTTATAAAGTAGAACAGAGGCTCAAAACACTAACAATCCATAAATAGAAAATATTAATTGTAATTATCTCCTTATGGAATCAAGGACAAGCGTGCTAGAATTTAATTCACTTTAGGAGTTCCCTTGTGGCACAGTGAGTTAAGGATCCAGGGTTGTCACTGCTTTGGTGTGGGTTCAGTCCCTGGACTGGGAACTTCTTCATGCTATGGGTGCAACAGAAAAAAAAAAGAAATTAACTTACTTTTAAATTAATGTTCAGTGGGCAATAGTTTTCTTTTAAACTTCTAAATTACCCTACTAAGAAACAAAATAAAATAATTCTAAAGGATTCACATTAGTTTGTAACTGTTTTTTTTCCAATATTTTTTTCCACCATAGCTGGTTTACAGTGTTCTGGCAATTTTCTACTGTACAGCAAAGTGACCCAGTTACCCATACAAATACACATTCTTTTTCTCACACTATCCTCCTTCATGCTCCATCGTAAATGACTGGATATAGTTCCCAGTGCTATACAGCAGGACCTCATGGCTTATCCATTCCAAAGGCAATAATTTGCATCTATTAACCGCAGATTCCCAGTCCATCCCACTTCCTTCCCCACCCCTTGGCAACCAAAAGTCTGTTCTCCAAGTCCAAGAGTTTCTTTTCTGTGGAAAGATTCATCTGTGCCAAATATTAGATTCCAGATTATAAGTGATATCTTATGGCATTTGTCTTTCTCTTTCTGACTTATTTCACTTAGTATGAGGGTCTCTAGTTCCATCCATGTTGCTGCAAATGGCATTATTTTGTTCTTTTTTATGGCCGAGTAGTATTCCATTGTGTATATATAACACATCTTCTTAATCCATTCATCTGCCAATGGACATTTAGGTTATTTCCATGTGTCTTGTAGCTTTTTTTTTCCTTCTTCATTTTTAGGGCCACACCTGTGGCATACGGAAGTTCCCAGCCTAGGGGTCGAATCAGAGCTGCAGCTGCTGGTCTACACCACAGCCACAGTAGCGCAGGATCCAAGCTGAATCTCTGACCTACACTGCAGCTCACAGCAACACCAGATCCTTAACCCACAGAGCGAGGCCAGGGATCGAACCTACATCATCATAGATACTAGTCAAGTTCTTAACCAGCTGAGTAGTGGATTGTAAACTTTAATTTTTTTTTTTTTGTCTTTTTGCCTTATCTAGGGCCGCACCTGCAGCATATGGAGGTTCCCAGGCTAGGCGTCTAACAGGAACTGTAGCTGCCGGCCTTTGCCACAGCCACAGCAACACAGGATCCAAGCCGCGTCTGCAACCTACACCACAGCTCATGGCAACGCCAGATCATTAACCCACTGTGCAAGGCCAGGGATCGAACCTGCAACCTCATGGTTCCTAGTCAGATTCATTAACCACTGAGTCACAACAAAATTTTTTCGGAGTTCCCATCGTGGCTCAGTGGACCTTTTCTAAGCAGCGTTTTACCAGGGTCGATTCTGCTGCTACAGGTGCTTGAAAATAAACAGTGGTGCACTCACTGAGGGCTGAAGCATCCTCATTTTTTCCTTGGGCCTCTGTGGCTGTCCTTTTGCAGAGAAGACATCCAGCGACTGTGGTTTGTCTGGGTTATCGGTTGACTGAATGAAAGAATATACTTTGGAATATCATTATTTTGACTCTTCCTCATTACTAATCAAACTAAATTCGTGTGGTTTGCAAAGACGGTTTCCCATTATGGCTGGCCTTTCCTTTCTTCCCCCTAGGGCTTTCTCTTGTCTATAAAATTGCCCATTTTACTCGCTCATGCTCACTACTTGCTGACCTTTCCTACCCAGTATTGTGCTCTTTTACATGAAGACAAAAGGACCCTAGCCTACACTTGGGAAGTTAAGCATCTGCTACCCACGGTCCTGCCACTGATCTTTGCCCAAAGAGGTAATCTCTGCTCAGAGTCTCATGTTCAGATATTACAAGAGTCCACATTATCGCCACCAGTTATTACCCTCTGAGCAGTAAGGATGTGCTCACCCTTCATGAGTGTTTTAAATGACAGTGAGATAAGCAGTTGCCATGTACAGCTTAATGGAGCTGGTGCTTGGAACCCATCTGTCACCGAGACTACTCGGGGATGGGCTTTTTCAAGTTCAAAAAAAATCAAAGTTGACTCGAAGGTAGCTTTTCTCTTAAAACTGCCAAACTCACAATCAGTTAGGAATCGCCTACTGTTTTAATGACGTTATTCTACGGCATCTGCATCCAGATGCAGTGCAAGAGCCGCATAAAGCAGCACGGATGGGCCTAGAGATGATCCCACTAAGTGAGGCAAGTCAGACAAAGACACAGAATCACATGGTGTGGCTTATGTGTGGAGTCCAAAAGGAGTGATACAAAGAAACTTATAAACAAAACAGGAACAGACCCACAGACGAAGAAAACAAACTTACGATTTCCAAAGGGGACAGAGGAGACATAAATGAGGAGTTAAACGTACTACCACATGTCAAATAGATGAACAAGGACCTACTGCATAGCACGTGGGACTATACTCAGCGTCTTTTATTTATTTATATTTTGTCTTTTTAGGGCCGCACCCACTGCAAATGGAAGTTCCCAGGCTAGAGGTTGAACCAGAGCTGCAGCCGCCAGCCTACACCACAGCCACAGCCACAGCCACGCCAGATCTGAGCCGCATAGGCGACTACACCACAGCTCATGGCAACATGGGATCCTTAACCCACTAAGCAAAGCCAGGAGTCAAACCCATGTCCTCATGGATACTAGTTGGGTTTGTTACCGCTGAGTCACAGTGGGAACTCCCATCATCAGTATTACTTTAGATGGAGAACCAGACCCTGATTAGAAATACTCATTTAACAGGCAAAAGGGAGATTGATGTAAGTTCAAGCTTGTGTGTCTGTGTGCACGTGTGCATGTGTGCATATTGCACTATGTGGCTTAAAAACGCCAGCAGATCGCTGCTCCACTGAGTCTGATTGTGTTGGAGCCAGGAGCCAAGGGCAACTTTGAGTCCTGTATCCTGGGGCCGGGTTTCCAGAGGTCAAACACAATCCCACACTACTGATTAGCTGAAGCCTTGGGCACAAGTGATTCAGAAGCCTGATTGAAATGACTCAGCCAACCTGGTCATATCTGCAGTTTTAGGAGCAATCTTTGGCACTTCAGGAAATTCTTCATTAAGTGAAGGACATGGGCCCAAAGAGACTCCAGGTTAAAAACAAAACAAAACAAGAGGGTGTCCTGACAGCCGTATTCCGTTTGCAGAAATTCATTTATTCAAAGCTACTTTATGCCAGACTCTGCTCTAGGTGATAAACCAAACAATAAAAATTCCTGGCCTCATGGAGCATAGCTTTAGGAGGGGGCTAGAAATGACAAATAATGTGAGAACAATGTAAGTGCAAAGGTGCTAAGTGCCAAGGAGAAAAATAAGACGGGCAACGGGGATGAGCGGAGCCCAGGTGACAGGTTTGCATGGGAGGTCAGATCAGTTCTCCTGGGGGGACGTTTGCGTAAAGACAGGAGGTGGGCAGGTGGACACGCTGTCCAGGATCCGCAAGGGTGCCCAGTGGGAGGGCAGAGCAGTGGGAGACGGGTTAGGGGAGAGCAGGCTCAGGGCAGGCAGGGCTCCAAGGTCAGCGTGTGGACTTTTGACTTCTACTCTGAGTGAGAACAAGAGGCACTGATGGGCTTGTACCTGCCAAGGGTCGTGAGCAGACTTTCCTTCAAAGTGGTCTCTCCCCAGGGCAGGGCAGATACACTAGAGCTTTACTGAGGCATTCTAGAGGGAGAAAAAAAAACTTTAGAAAACCGAGCGGTTTTCATGATTTTTTTTTGTTTTTTGTTTCTTAGGGCCACACCCGCGGCATATGGAGGTTCCCAGGCTAGGGTCTGATTGAACCTGCAGCCACCAGCCTGCACCACAGCCACAGCAACGCCAGATCCGAGCCACGTCCGCGACCTACACCATAGCCATAGCAACGCCAGATTCTTAACCCACTGAGCGAGGCCAGGGATCAAACACACAACCTCATGGTTCCTAGTCATATTTGTTTCCGCTGCACCACGACGGGAACTTCTGTTTTCATGAGTTTTATACTTTTTCATGCATATATTGGTCAGAAAAAGGCCTCAAGAATAATTATAAGAGTAATGTTATAATATGTCATCAGTAATATACACAGAAAATGGAGTTATGGTATTGGAAACTATAGCTCAAATGTTTCAGCTAAAATATGGTGTTTATATTTTCAATGGATAATTTAATGAGGGGTAGAAGATTTAAAAAAAATATCCTACTTCAGGATAACCACTCCCATTGACAAAAGGACAAAATTATTATTCTTGTTTCTTGCCATGAGATTTTGCTACAAATGAAAAGTTTTACCTATTATAAGAAAAAAGATGTTGTATTAAATGTGAAAGTAGCAGTTGTCTAATATGATGAAGTTAATATTGATTAGAAAATCCAATTATTTCTACAATTTATTCTAGTATTTCCCAAGACAGCTGTTTGTCAGCAGGTGAAGCTCCTATTTAATTGGCATGATGGAGTAATTAGATGTAGTCTCGGAGCAGCAATAAAATGAAATTCTGTCTCCGGAACATGGTTGAGGTTTTTGTTTTGTTTTACCCACTGAGACCAAGGAGACTTCCTGTTTTATCAGGGAACAATTTTTGATTTAAAGTATTTGGTAACTGTGTGGTTATGCAATTGTTTTTATTGTAAGAATGACGGAGAAAGTTTATGCATTTGACAAATAGTTGCGTGGATTTTTTCTCTCATTTTAAATCCTTCAGGGCTTCCCTATCTTTTTCCTGGGCTCCTACAGGAGCCTTCTGACTGCTCTCTCTCTCTCTCTGCCTCCAGATCTTTTCATCAGCCAACTTATCTTCTAGAAGAAAATTTGATCTGTGTACTGTATCTTCTATTTCAGGCAGAAATGGACTCATATATAAATAACAAAAAACTCTATTAGAGTGGCTTAAAAAAATAGCCGTTTGTCTCATGCATTACAAATTCTGGGGATACAGTAGCTCCCAATTTCTTCCAGGGTCTATCTCTTTCTTCTGTTTTTATGCTCTGCCATCCTTATTGCATAAGCCTTCACTCTAATGCCAGTTGCTGCAAGATGGCTGCTGTGCCTCCAGATCTTGATTCTACATTCCAGCTAGGAAAAAGGAAGAAGGGTAAAGAGGACAAAAAGGACAAAAAAGTCTTAGGATAACTTTACCTTTTATCTTATTCCATGATGGGAAAGCTCTTCACAGGCACTTTTGACTAGCTGTAAGGGAGACTGAGATATTGGCTGTTTTAGCTTCTAGCTTCCATTGCAGAAATAGTCAAAGGAGAAGGTGGATTGTCACTGGCTTTTAGATAGGCAAAATATCGTTTTCCCTCTACTCCTTTCGTTCAAAAAAAATCTTCAAAAACTCATTATTGCTTACAGTGTGAAGTCTATATCTCTTGTTATTATTCAGTATAACGTCATAGAATGACTTCATACATAACTTTGGGAATCTGTAGATAACTTATCTTCATTTTTGCTAATCCACTTGTATTAGAATTCTTCAGAGAAACAGAACCAGTAGGATAGATGTGTGTGTGTGTGTGTGTGTGTGTGTGTGTGTGTATTCATTTTAAGAAATTGGCTTACATGATTATGGAAGCTGGCAAGCCCAAAATCCTGCAGCCCCTGGAAGACATGGTGTTGCAGTTGAAACCTGAGGCTGTCTGTTGGGAGAATTTCCTCCTGCTCTGGGGAGGTCAGTCTCGTTCTGCTAAGGTCAGCTGGTTGGAGGAGGCCCACTCACGTTGTGGAGGGCAATTTGCATTCCTCAAAATCCACCGACTTAAACGTTAATCTCTTCCCAAAACACCCTTACGGAAACATCCAGAACAACGTCTGACCACATATCTGGGCACCATGGCACAGTTAAGTTGACACATAAAATCAGGCACCACCAATACACCGCCTACATGAATCATGACTAGACATCAGGAAATGACATCTGCTCACAGGCAAGAAGAAAAGGACTCATTTAGAAACTGAGTGAGTTCCTGTTGTGGCGCAGCGGAAACAAACCAGACCAGTACCCCTGAGGTGAGGGTTTGCTCCCTGGCCTCGCTCAGGGCATTGGGGATCCGGTTGTCAGCTGTGGTTTAGGCTGCAGACAGAGTTGCTGTAGACTAGCAGCTACACCTCCGATTTGATCCCTAGACTGGGACTTCTGTATGCCGTGGGTGCGACCCCCCTCCCCCAAAAAAGGGAGGAAACTGAGGAAGTTCACTCGGGGCTCAGTGGGTTAAGGACCCAGCATTGCCGCAGCTGCGGTGTGGGCTTGATCCCTGGCCAGGGTACTTCCACACGTGCAGATATTCGGGCAGGAAAAGACGACAAAGATGAGGCTGGAGGAGTAAGGAGACCGCATGATACAGGTCACTGTAAGCCCTGATGAGGACGGTCTGGGTGACGAGGAGCAATGACTCCAGGTGTGAGTCCCTCACCTGAATAAGGAATGAACTTATTCTTTCCTCAGTCAAGAAGGGTTTGCTTTAGAGAATCATCCACCAAGAATCCCAATCACCAAAACAAACAAACAAACCCCACCCCAAAACAGCAACAACTCACTGAGGTTGAAAACAATGGAGAGTAACATGTTTTAAGCCACTGAAGGTGTTTTCTCATCCATTTCCTCCCTTCTTCATTCCGTCCTTTCTTTCAACCAGTGTCGTCTGTGTGGAGCTGACCTCGGATTGGCCTAGATTACTCAGCGCGTCCAGTCCCCTTGGCCTCAGCTGGCAGCTCAGGAATGAGACAAGAAGACACAATATACTATTTGCTGGCACTTTGCAGAAAATGTCCCCTTTGCTGGATTTGCTAGTGTCACCATACGATGCTCAGAAACTGCTGCAGCCACGGTTCTGTCCCAGGAGGGGCAACCTGGAGATAAAGCTGACACAGAGAAGGCGGAACTACGAGGTGGAGCTTGGTGACAGATTACAGGCTGTGTCCTGGACCAAACTAACTAAAAGGAGATTGCTCCCAAAACGTTCAGCTGAGACAGACAATTCCTTTTTATTTGATTTAAACCCATACAGGGTAGGCTTTCTGTTACTTTCAACAGGAATATTCCTAACTAGTATCTGTAACACGATCACAACTGCATTATATAAAGCTTGTTTGGTCGTCGGCGACGAGTTGCGAGGAGCAAGACAGGGAGACCCGCGCAGAAGGGACTAGTCATCTAGCTGAGACAGGATATTGGTCGGTAGCGCAGTGTGGGGGCAGCAGGAGCAGAGAGAAGTGATGGATTTAAGAGATATTTAGGGTGATCCACAGCGGACTTGGATGGCAGGAGAGGAGCTAAGGATGACTTAGCGGTTTTTCAACTTGAGTAGCTGGATTGGCGGCACCATTCACTGAGCTGCGGAGCCAGTTTGATAGGGTTTGCCTACAAAGGGTCCATGCGAGATGACGAGTGGAGGGTTGGACGCATGGCTCTGAAGTCCAACGGCCAGGACGAGTTTCTTTTTCTCTCATATATTCACATGTTATTTACGTAAAATTTCCAAGGCTGTGACAGATTTAGAAGTTACCAGCATATACAGAGTAAACGGAGTTATTTAGTGAGAAAGACAAAATACTAATATCTCAGCAACACGCACAGGAGAGGAAGATGGGGGCGTCAGAGAGCAGGAGGCAATTCACCCATGAGCAAGGTCACAGGAACAAAAAAAAATTAGGGGTTGAAAAGGCCCGAGTGGCCTGCAGCAGTAAATACTAAGACATAAAGTGAGACGGGACTGAGAAGTTTCCTTTAAGAACAAGGAGGTCACTAGAAAACTTAAGGCAATCTTGGGTGTGGAATCCAGAATTTAGTGAGTTGAGGGTCAGTGGAGGATGTGTCTGTAAAAGTGGGATCATCAAAAGCGGAAAACTTTTTCAAGTTATTCCACGTTGCAGTAAAATTTCTCAAAAATCCAGAGCTCGGTCGTCAGTCCCATTTGTTGCTGATGCTGACATATTTGGCACTCTTACCCAGCCTCGTGTCTTTAAATACCATCAATAGGCCACACGCTCTCCAGTGCACACACACCCAGCCCTTCCCTAAGCTCCACACTCGACTGTCCACCTGCCTCCCGACAGCGCCGCCTCCAAGTTGAACGTGAGCGTCTCCACACTTCGTCCAGACCTGAGCTCCGGGTCTGCCCCACTCCAGCTGTAACGCTCAGTCGTTCCAGTTGCTCAGGCCAAATCACCAACTCATTCTTTTTTCCTTTTTTGTCTTTTTAAAGACGTGCGGCATATGGAGGCTCCTAGGCTAGGGGTCTAATCAGAGCTATAGCCGCCGGCCTACACCACAGCTACAGCAACGCAGGATCCGAGCCGCATCTGCGACCTACACCACAGTTCATGACAAGGCCGGATCCTTAACCCACTGAGCGAGGCCAGGGATTGAACCCGCATCCTCACGGATCCTAATGAGGTGGAACTCATTCTTGATTCCTCGCTTTCTCTCACACTCGCCATATGACTCTTTTAGCAAATCCTGTTGGCTCTACCTTCAAAATATACCCAGAATCTGAGCATCTCTTCCCTTCCGCGGCCACCACCGTGATCTTTCACCTGAACGAGTGTCACGGTTTCCATACCTTGACCTCTGCTGCCGCTTCGGCCTATTCTGTACCAAGCAGTCAGAAAAGACACAAGCACCTCAAGGACGTGGAGTCCCCTTAAGAAAAGACTGTAAAGGGAGTTCCCTTCGTGGCTCAGTAGTTAACGAATCCGACTAGGAACCATGAGGTTGCGGGTTGGATCCCTGGCCTTGCTCAGTGGGTTAAGGATCCAGTGTTGCCGTGAGCTGTGGTGTAGGTTGCAGATGCGGCTCGGATCCCGCATTGCTGTGGCTGTGGCGAAGGCCGGCAGCTACAGCTCCTGTTAGATATCTAGCCTGGGAACCTCCATATGCCACGGGTGCGGCCCTAGATACGGCAAAAAGACAAAAAAAAAAAGCAAAAAAGTAAGGAATATACTCCCAACAGTAGGAGAAAGGAAAACTGGGTTGCAATCACCGTAGTCTCTCTTTAGAAGACCCATTACCCAGTCTTCAGTGAGAAAGCTAGAAACGTCAACCTAGATGAGTACAGAGGTGTGATTTCACCAACCAGAGGAGGGCCAAATACTTGAAGCATCAGCAACAGGGGTCGCCAGGAGGCCCAGGCCTACGCGGAGATGCGCGTAGGAGCGGGCCGAGCATATCAGCCGGACCTGAGGCAGGCGCCACCGTCTGGCAAGTCCTGGGTTCTTACAGAACCCTCTGTCCAAGGTTTTTGGGTTTCCGACCATAGCAACCGCATTGTTTCTCATGGTAGCTGGGCCTGGACATCTAGTTAGGCACCCGAAGGCCTGAGGCCTGGTCTTGGCCCCTGAGGTCCCAGGAATGAAAATTCTCCCTGGTCCAATACTGGCCCATATTAGAATCCCTGCCTTCCTCATCCCATCGCAGCCCGTGGGAAGGACAGCACCTCTGCCCTTGGATCATGTGGACGTGGAGTCCCTGTGGATCAGGCCTGGGTCTGACTGCTGGGCCCAACACGGATGTTCTCACTCCAGGGGGCACAGAAACCCCAGAAACCCCAGGTTTCCACACGTGAAACCTCAGTGATCACAGCACCCGATCCTGGTACCACAGAAACTCTGCCTACCAACCGCCCCAGCTTATCCTTGAAGGTGCTATGAGAAAACATTCTCAAAGGTGTTCCCTCACGTGACTTGGTGTAGCTAGTTTGTGAATTCGCATTGCCCTATGGTATCCCACTGTACGAAGATACTCCCCAAGGAGCTCCCATTGTGGCTGACTGGGCTAAGAACTCTACATAGTGTCTGTGAGGATGTGGGTTTGACCCCCAGCTTCGCTCAGTGGGTTAAGGATCCAGCATTGCTGTGAGCTGCGGTGTAGGCTGGCGGCTGCAGCTGATTCCACGCCTAGCCTGGGAACTTCCATATGCCACTGGTGAGGCTGTTAAAATATATATATATATTATATACTGAGGAGCACATATGTATACACACACACAGTCCCCAAATATTAAACTATTGGTGAACATTTAGGTCGTTTCTAGTTTGGAGTTATACTAAACCATGCTACAATAAACACTGTTTTACTTTTTTTATTTTTTGTCTTTTGTCTTTTTAGGGCCGCACCCGCGGCATATGGAGGTTCCCAGGCTAGGGGGTCCAATCGGAGCTACAGCCGCCGGCCAGCACCACAACCACAGCAACGCGGGATCTGAGCTGTATCTGCGACCTGCACCACAGCTCACGGCAACGCCGGATCCCACTGAGCGAGGCCAGGGATCCAGCCCACGTCCTCATGGATAGACGGGTTCGCTAACCATGGAGCCGGGCCGGGAACACCACTGTTCTGCGCGTTAAACGCAGTAGGAGGGGATGGCAGCCCGACCTATGGATGCAACCGCTCTTGCTCCAGTCCTCGGAGCCCTACTGTCCCCCCGGTCCCTGGCTGTCTCATCCAGCACAGCAGACTCTCGGTCCTCAGACAACGGGCCCGGCCCCTCCTGTCACACAGCCTTTGCCCCGGCTGTTCCTGGAACATTCCCAAGATCATCCCAAGACCCCATCCCTCTTCTAAGTCGGCGTGGATGTCCTCGCGAGACCCTCCTGATCACTGTCTAACATTCGTTTGCCTTCCTCACAGCCTCTGCCTGCCTCACCGCTTTCCTTCATTAAGTGTAACATAAATGCGCTGTGTGATATTTACGATGTGGTCAGTCTCCCCCGCCTGTCCGGAAGGAAAGCCCTCGGGGCCAGGGGTCTTCGTGGTTTTTGTTCACTGATACACCCGGTCTGTGCGACCTGGGACAGTGCCTGGCGCACGTAGGAATTCCACGAAGAGTTGTTAAAGGGGAAAAAATGAAAGGAGGAGGGAGGGAGGAAAGACAGAAGGGAAAAATCTTGCCCTGAAGAGGAAGCGATAACAAGGCAGCAGACAGGATCACAGGCTTTTCCAAGACGAGAGAGTTGAGCGCCTCTCACGGGTAGGGCTGAGGTTCCCAGAGGATGGACCCAGCCAAGTCCCCGGGAAGGCGAGAAGACGGGCCAGTCCGAGGCTGCAGGGAGGGGAGCTGAGCCCTAGAGAAAACGTTATTAAGTCCCCAGTCAGAGCGGACGGATGGGCAGAGATTTTACACAGAATCTGTATTGCTGTGTGATAGCTGGCTCTGGAGGTCCTGGGCTTCCCTCTGAATGGGTTGGCCTGACCCAGTCCTCCCCAGCGCCCCAACCCCTGGAGGAAATGACGAAAGGACGAATGCTGGTCAGATGTCCCAGACCTGTTGGCAGAATCCCAGTGGGGAGTGCTGGTCTGCTGGCTTCTGTTTTTTTTATTTTTTGGAAAAACTTTTGTTTTTCACAGAAGCGGGAGATGAGGTCACTTGGTTGCGCTGGCAGTGGTGGGCTCCGTGGTGCAGGAGAAGGGAGAAAGCTGGGCATTTTTACCAAGGAGAGGGAGAGAATATTAGCAGTTGCTGCTGCGGTACAAGGTAGAGAAAGCTCATTCAGGGAACACAGAATTAAGTCTCGCTGGCGTCAAGGACGTGCATTCACGGTGTTACAACCTGCCCCACCACGCGTTTTCCACAGCAGAACTCAGCAGCCCAGGTGCAAGCATGGAACTTCAGCCCCAGGGCTGATTTGTTTCTTTATTTGACCAAGAAGATGAGACAGAACAACGAGCAAGTTATTCAATGCGGCCAAAGTAACTTGGCTGAAGTTACAGATGATGACATCCAAGCTGGATGAGGAAGGGGTGAACACATAAAGAGACAGATGGAAATTACAATAGAAGGTGATGTGGACTGCAGCAGTGATTTTCAAACTTGAGTGGGTACAAGAATCAGCTCAAAGGGGCCAAATCCAGAAATTATTGTTCAGTAGGTCTGGAGTCAAGACCAAAATCTGCTTTCAAAAAAGACCCTAGTTGATCCTGATGGAAGAGGAACATAGAGTAATTTTTGAGAAATAGTAGATTTGAAATTATAGTGAGTTTAAAGAAGTGATATTTTGAGAGACATGGGGGCAAACATAAGTAGGAAGGATACTTCTTATAAGGATGGGTGGTTAGTGTGAAATGACTACTGTATTATCTCAAAGATGGAAGAGCCTGGGCTGATGAAAGGGTCAGGATAGGCCTGAGGGAGTGGGTGGATGAAGTCAAGTGGAATGAAGGTGAATATGTTACCAGAGGTCAGGCGGTCAAAGCACCAAAGACCGAGTGGACCTTGAAGCCACCCCAGATCATGGCAGTACTTGCAACAGAGACGCAAACCTGTGAGCAAAGTTCAAAGCCATCTGTAAATGAAGGGGAGGGAACTACGAGTGGGTAGGGGCAAAGCAAAGATACGGAGTTGAGAAGCAATATAACTGGTTAAGTGTTTTTATACAACCGGCAGAGAAGTGAAACTGGCTAACAGCAGTTGAGTGCTTATTGTTTGCCAGGCTTTATATCCATCAGTCCAGTCCATCCTCACAAACAACAACTCAGAAACTTCACATAAAGTCGGTGCTATTTTTATTCCCCTTTTATGAGTAAATGGAAGCGAAAGAGCTTAAGCATCAATCAGCATCTCTCAGTTCTCTACAACGCCATACTGACTCTAAGAAAATGATTGCAAGAGGTCTTTTTTTTTTTTTTTTTGTCTCTTTGCCTTTTTATGTAGAGCCACACCCACGGCATATGGAGGTTCCCAGGCTAGGGGTCTAACAGGAGCTGTAGCCACCGGCCTTCGCCACAGCCACAGCAACGCGGGATCCGAGCCGCGTCTGCGACCTACACCACAGCTCACGGTAACGCCAGATCCTTAACCCACTGAGCAAGACCAGGGATCGAACCCGCAACCTCATGGTTCCTAGTCAGATTTGTTAACCACTGAGCCACGAAGGAAACTCCTGTAAGAGGTCTTTTAACACATTTCACCTGGAAAAAAAATCAAATCACCCGAATATTGTTAGGAGTGGGGTTAACAATGGAAATATTCCTTTAAATTTCATTTGCACTGAAATTTTTGTTTTGCGATACCCAGCAAGTAGCAGCACTACATAATTCCATACTAGGTCATCTAATAGAAACGCGTATTATCTGTAAGTATCAAGACTTCTGGCTACTCCAAGTCTTGATTATTTCTTCCGCAGCATCCAGTGTAGTGTCTTTCTGTAAATTAATGAAATAATCATCATTACATATGAAATTAAATTCGAGAGCAGGTAAAGATTTGAACGTAAAAAATACACCCAAGTCAGTCCATTGGTAAGAGCTGTGCAGTCATTTGGGAACAGAGTTCTCTTCAACCCCTGATAACCTGAGCCAGGTCCAGTTGGGCTCCAGCCAGGCCTTGGCCTCTGCAGCTATGACAGAACCTGAGAGCATTCATGGGGTGGAGGTGAGGGTGGGGGCTGGGAGGCCTTCCCAGCGAGCTGAGTCACGGGATGCTTGGCCCCAGTTTAAGTCACTTAACCTCAGCAGGAACACAGACACTGGGGAATGGCTGGCACAGCATCATCGCTAGCCTTGGTGCCCAGATACACAGGTCCCAAGTTATCTATGGAGCCCAGAAGCAATCAAACAAACCAGTTACTTGTAATGCTGTATCTCCCAGGGCTGCCTGGCTGAAAAAGTGCATGAACCTCAATAAGAAATGAAAGTTAGGAGAGCTAGAGACTTGTCCCAGCAATCACTACGTCATACTGTTTTGTGATGTTGGCTGCCAGTTCAGGGTACTCGATTAGTACTATCTGGACACCAAAGAAATCTACAAATTAACCAGCATGGGGCCAAAACACATGACCAAGAAAATGACTGTCAAACTGTATATACAGCTCAGACTGAAAATAGTTTAACCTGTTCCCAGCCAAAACCATGTCAGTCAGTGTGGACACTTACTACTATAACCACTTGCAGCAGCCCAAGTGGACCGCGGTGCCAAAGACCCAGATGCATAAATGACACTGGTGCAGGAGAAGAGTCTGAAAGCTGTACTGATGGGGTTCATATTTACTGTTTAAACCATTTGGGTAGGAAGTGTGCAAAATCAGAGAGCTCTTTCAAAGAGGCTTCTAGACAATACCAGAAAAATCCCTCTCTTAGCTCCCAACACACAATGGATACCAGGTGGAGCAAGAACGGAGGAATAGATTAATGTACAATTACAGGAAACACTGAAAGAGTACAGAAAAGGTTATACCGAAAAATAATCATCTGCTTCTTTCCTCCCCACTCCTTCCTACACTGCTCCCACCACCCTCCAAGTCAACCTCTCAAGGAAGTTTCTGGTTTTAGTTCCAGTGATTACCACCAAAATTTAAATAATCTATATGTTTCTAATTTATCAATCACAGACAATATTCGCCATTCTCTGCTCTGAATGAGGAAAAAATAGTGCATTCACACTACTCCGCCCCCTCCTATCAAAGTCTCATAGTTATAAGACTCTAACCCCCAACACTGTTTGAGGGTCAGTTGTATTGATAAAATTCATTTGCTTTTGTATAGGTAACACCTGTATGTGGTATAAAATGAAATTGATGGATTAACTTCCTCTTCTGCTTTCTCTGCTTCTCCTTTCCCTTCTCTTCCCTCTATCCGGAGTGTCTGAGTCCAAAGCCACCAGGTGGGGCTGAGGGAAGTGGCAGGAGGGAAGCCTTGGTGTCTGGGGCAGGGTGCTGCCACCAGAGTGGAGCGAGGAGGGCTGCCAACACGGGTGACACGAGGTGGTGGTGGTGGCCCTGAATAGGAACAGGGTGTCAGGGTCCAGGGGGTAAGGCGAAAGGCATCTGTATGGCAGGAGGGCTCCAGGGGGCTTGGAGCCTGGGTGGCATGAGGCAGGGGTCTGCCAACGCAGACAAGCAGGGAGTGTCTGAGCCCAGAAGGGAAGAGGAGGGTATCTCTGCAGGAGGGTGACAGCAGCAGGGGGCAGTGACAGCAGCAGGGGGCACAGGGCGCTGAAGCCCGGGTGAGGTGAGGAAGGGGACCACACAGGGGATAGTGACAGCAGCCTGTACAGAGTGAAAGCTTGAGTGGGGTAAAGGGTGCCTGTCAAGGGTAGGGAGGCAGCGACACTGCCGGGAGACTGGCCCCATACAGAGACTGTCGCACACACAGAGGTGTTGATTACAGAAGTAGTTACATGACCAGAGCCAGGTTTTTCACCGTCACAGAAGGGGTGACAAATACGGAAGGGGAGAAATAGAATAAACTCCTTGGTGGTTTCAGTGTATTTAGATAGACACAGAAATAAACAGAATGGACACAGGCACAGAATGTGTCCGCCGGGAGGGCCTGGGAGCGCCAATCCCCCGACCCGTGAACACTCCTGGTGCCCAGATCTTGGTTTCTTAATTCTATGCTCCACCGAAAGGCGCTTCCAGGTTGGGCTAGACAATGACAAAATGAACCTGGTGCATCTTGCTATGCCAGAAAGTAGAGAAATGCTCAGAAATGAGGGGACACATCAAAGGAAACAGAGGCTGGCTTAAAGGGGCTCCTAATGGCCAAATCTGCAAAAATTTGATCTTCAAAATAAGAAATGATAATTTATAACCTACTGAATAAAACAGGAAGTCATGAGTCCTTACTTATATGAAGGAATAGATAAACAAATACATTGTTTGGTAAAATATGGAATATTTTCATAGTTCCAAAACACCTCACCATAAAACATTCACTATGTATCAAGGGAAAAAGCATAACTTTAAATAGAGAAGCCTGGCAGACACTGCCTTAGTAAAGTGATTAAATTTAACATCACCAGTGATAGGAAAAACGAAAACCACGTGCTGACAGGACGCAACAAAATGAATAAAGCATCACTTTTGTGGTTTCCTGTCAAAGGTACGTAATCTGAATCTATTCAGAAGAAAATGTCAAACAAATATGAGGGACCTTCTTCACAATAACTGGTCAATAATTTTCAAAAGTATCAGGGTCATAATAGTCAAGAAAAACGGAGGAACCATTCCAGGTAGGAGACACGACAACAAAATGCAAAGCATGATCCTGACCTGGGTTGACTGATGATGACTGTGGCCTGGAGTTACTTATTTCCTTGTTTGTTACCGAAGGACATTACTGGGGCAGTGGAACTTGAACTTGATCTGAGGCTTAGACAGAATGATATGGCAATGCTGTTCATGCCTTTGATGGTCACGCTGTGGTTCTCAAGAAGGATGCTGCTTACAGGGCATACACAGTAAAGCATTTGGCAGTGATGCAGCCAGCCATACTTAAGTTAGGAGCTTGCTCTGAAACTGTTTGCAAAAAAAGTTCTCAAAACTTATTGACTGAGAATATTTCAAAGTATTTTTTTAAAGTAACCCAGCTGCTCACCCATCTCTCTCAGCCACCCAGTTCTCCCGGGAGGCGAAACTGGGATTCTGTCATGCATTTTTCTAGAGAGAGCCTAGGAGTTTAAAAAAGCATCTATCTCCCTCTCTTCCCCCTTTCTCTCTCTCTCTTTTTTTTTTTTTTTTTTTGGTTGATCTTTTTAGGGCCTCACCCACGGCACACGGAAGTTCCCAGGCTAGGGGTCAAATCAGAGCTGCAGCTGCCGGCTTACACCACAGCCACAGCAACGCAGGATCCGAGCCACGTCTACGACCTACACCACAGCTCAGGGCAAGGCTGGATCCTTAACCCACCGAGCAGGGCCAGGGATCGAACCTGCGTCCTCATGGATACCAGCTGGGTTTGTTACTGCTGAGCCACAGCGGGAACTCCCCCTTTCCTTGTTATGTAAATGATGGTGTTCCTCACAAACTGGTCTGCTCTTCGCTTTTAGCTTACGCGCTATCACTCCATGAGGCTGCTTCATTCCTTTATGGATGAGAATGTACCATAACGTATTCAAGGAGTCTTCACTGGGGAGTATTTTGTTTTTTCCTTTTTACAGCTGCACTTGCAGCATATGGAAGTTCCCAGGCTAGGGGCTGAATCAGAGCTGCAGCTGCTGGCCTGCACCACAGCCACAGCAACGCCAGACCCTTAACCCACTGAGCCACTGAGTTAGGCCAGGGATCGAATCTGCACCCTCATAGAGACAACATTGGATCTTTAAGCTGCTGAGCTCCTGTTCTGGTTGTTTGTAATCCTTTGATATTATAAACAATGCTTCACTGGAAATCCTTGAACACAAGACATTCAATGTGCACGTAAATCTAGAGGAGCAAATCCTAGACGCAGGATGCTGCGACAGAAGACACGTGCAATCACATCTGGATGACCATTTTCAAATTAACCTCTAGGACTTTATAAATTATACTTTCGATCAATGCATGACATGGTCTTATGACACTTTTCAGGTGTCTTGGTTATTTCCAATCTAACAGATAAAATACAGTTTCACTGTGGTTTTACTCTTCATCTCTCTCCTTACCCTTTCCTGGATTTGACAGCTACTGAGGGGGTTGCCCATAACCATTGTAAAGTGCTGCTTTTTGGTTTATTTGGCCCTAAATTCAATTCAATTTCTTTAAATTTCTATTTTCTTGGTGTGCTT
Source organism: Catagonus wagneri (assembly GCA_004024745.2). Classification (NCBI taxonomy): domain Eukaryota; kingdom Metazoa; phylum Chordata; class Mammalia; order Artiodactyla; family Tayassuidae; genus Catagonus; species Catagonus wagneri. Next base: position 8,168,715 of record PVHT020004944.1, on the reverse strand, counting down.
GGCCATTCTTTTATTCTTGCCTTTCCAAGGGGCTAGGGTAGGTGTGTCATTCTCGCCCGGGGGAGTTCTCGCTGTTGCCCGGCTATCCTCCAGGACTGAATCCTGAGGCAAGGCGCTGAGGCCACAGGGACCGCCCTCCCCTGTCTCTCTGGAGTCCTTGATCGCCTCGTCTAGATGCCAAAGCATCGTTTCCTTAGAGTCCAATATATGAATAAACAAAGTATGTCTCAGGGTTATTCCGGCACAACTTTTCCCGAGAGAAGGTAACCCTTTCCCACATTTGGATTTGTTTCTCTGTTTTAAATGCAGAGCATTTGTAAAATGAAGCCAAAACATTCTCTCCCAGTTCCATCTCTTCCGCTCTCCATCTTCAGCCCTTGGGACAGGGGTTCCATTTGTCTTCCACATCTATAATTTTTCTAATATTTTTACATTCTCTGTTCATTTCCACTTCTTCTGCTCAGGTTTCTCAATCCTCTGTGCGCTTGCAGAAGTTCTTTGTGCCGTTTCCAAGGTCACTACAACTACCAATAGCTTTATTTTTCTTCCGTTTTGAACCAGAGCTCTGACAGCTGCTGTTTCGTCTTCTTCCATCATCTTACTCTATCTTCCCCGAACTTTGAAAAATCTCTGCTGCAACTTTTGTTTAAAAGGTTTTGAATTTGAAATATCACACTTTTTATTGGCTCTATGGCAATGTTTCCATTTTTCTTTTTTTGGCTGAATATGCTCTGACATTTGTTTTTCACTACACCTTTTCCCCTTATAGTATCTTTTTATAGTCCCTTTTTATTACTCATTTTTGACTGAATTCTCTTTGTAAGCTCCCATTGCCCCGCACACCCACGGTTCCTATTGTTCTTGGCAATGAGTAAGCTGCCTGCTGGCTCTGGCTACGATCTGAGGATATATTTGCAGGTTTGCATAAGGCAGGAACCAGGGAAGCACCAGAAGGGAACAGAAATTCTCCCTGGCTCACAGTAAACTTAAGTATGACTCATGTAGAGTTCAGTGAGGGGGAGGATCTTTTTTTTTTTTTTTTTTGCTTTTTAGGGTCACACCCGCAGCATATGGAGGTTCCCAGGCTAAGGCTCCAATCAGAGCTATAGCTGCCAGCCTACGCCACAGCCATAGCAACGTGGGATCTGAGCCACAAATGTGTTATATACCACAGCTCAAAGCTCATGGCAACGCAGGATCCTTAACCTACTGAGTGAGGTCAGGGACCGAACCGTGTCCTCATGGCTACTAGTGAGGTTCATTACCACTGAGCCACAAGGGGAGCTTCTCTCCTGGATGTTTCTAAATAATTTCCAAGAAGAGAATGGGGAAGGGATGTGCTGACTATTCCAAAACCGGGCGTCTTATGTTATTTTCTTCTCTCAGCCGTTTACGACGTCAAAGCCTAGATCTAAACCTCCAGGTCTAGATCCACTGTAAGATGAGAGTGTTAATGGCCTCACCCTTTCTTCTACATTTCAGTCAATTAAATGTGGACACTGTTAGTTGTTAATATTTATACTGTATTCTGGGTAAGTCACCAACAGGTTGTCTACAGGCTATCTCTAAAAGTTGAAAACAGTGTGGAGTTCTCTTGTGGCACAGCAGCTTAAGGATCTGTCACTGTCACTGCTGTGGCATGGGTTTGACTCCTGGCCCAGCAATGTACACATGCCACAAAATAAATAAATAAAATTTGAACACGGTGTTGACATTATTTGGACAGGCTTATAGATAAGAGGGTTGGCATACAGACTGCCTTAATCTTCGTAAGACTGATTTCAGTAGCGCTAACATCTAAAAAACAGCAATGATATGTTCAGATTCTTTTTTAGCACAGATCTGATGGTACTGAATTCTCTTAGCTTTCATTTATCAGGGATGTATATTTTGTTTTCAGGTATGAAAGATATTGTCCTGGGTATAGAATTCTGGGCTGATATATATATATATATTTTTAGCCCTTTGAAGATGCCATTTCATTGCAGTATGGTCCTCCTGTTTCTGTTAAGAGGTCAGTTACCTTTGAATCTTTGCTCCTCTGTGTGTGAGACACAGTTTTTCTCTGGCTGCTTTCAAGATCCTATTATCACCTTTGGTTTTCAGCAAGATGTGATTTCATTTGTATCCTGTGTGAGTCACTAAATTTTCAGAACTCTTAAGCTGTTCTTTACCAAATATGGGGAAATTTTAACCATTATTTCTTAAAATTTTTTCCTGCCACATTCCGTCTTCTTCATTTTCTTTTTTCTTTTCTCTTTCTCTCCCTTCCTTCCTTTCTCCAAACACACGTCTACTACTACTTAACACTGACATAGAGATCTGAGGCCCTGTTTATTTTTCAAAAATAATTTTTCCTTCTTTTTTTTCAGACTGGATAATTCCTATAGCTTTATATTCAGGTGGACTCTTTTTTTTTTTTCCCTCTCACATCCTCAATCCACTATATATTAAACCCAATATCTATTTCATACCAGACATTACACTTTTAAATTCTTTAATTTCCACTGGGTTCTTTTCAAATAGTTTTAAATCTGGCCACCCATTATGACCGTATTTTCCTTTAATTTCTTGAGCATATTTATAAGACTTGCTTTAAAGCCCTTGCCTGCTAACTCCTATATCTGAGTCACCTAAGATGTTTCTTTTTGTGTGTGTGTCTTTTTCTTTTTTCCTTTTTTTAAAGACCTCACCCATAGCATATGGAGGGTACCAGGCTAGGGGTTGAATTGGAGCTGTAGCTGCCGGCCTTCGCCACAGTCACAGCAACGTGGGATCCGAGCTGTGTCTGTGACCACACCACAGCTCATGGCAACGCTGGATCCTTAACCCACTGAGTGAGGCCAGGGATCGAACCTGCAACCTCATGGTTACTAGTCAGGTTCGTTAACTGCTGAGCCACGACGGGAACTCCAAGATGTTTCTATTAACTGCTTTTCTACTTTTCATGAAGAGTCACATTTTCTTGGGTCTTCACATGTGTAGTGACATCTGGTTGCATGCTGGACACTATAAGTCATAGGTGAGGAGTCTGATTATGTTGTAATCCCATAAACTCGACCTCAAAAACTGGTGAGTTTTATTAATTTTATGGCAGCGCGACAAAAATTTAAAACTGCATATGAGTACATCATGTCTAGCCAACAGTCAAAAACAGTGCTTTATAAAGGACTTTGACAGAAAGAAGAATAATGCAGATGCTTTTCTGAGCAGAACAGTGGACTTACCTTAATGAAGCAAAATCGCACAAATTTCTCAAACTGTGTCTTCAACTCCGCATTACAGAAGGCTGAAACGGGGATGGCTGATAGTTTCTGAAAAACAAATAGGAAGATAAAACATGAAAAAGAGAAAAAGTGCTTACACTTTAAATATCAATTTAGGAGTGCACACATTAAACACAGATACTTACAAATATTCACAATAAGTTTCTAAAAGAAACATGTTTTTAAAATTCTCCAAACTGGTTTCCCTGTGGCACAGCTGGTTAAGGATCCAGTGTTGTCACCGCAGTGGCTCAGGTCACTGCTGTGACACGGGTTCCATTCCTGGCCCAGGAACTCCCACATACTTTGCCAAAGGCAAGGCCAAAAAAAAAAATAATCCTCCAATTAGCTATGAATAGAATATCACGTCACAAAACTATGGTTAACATTGTTCAGGGAGTTCCTGTTGTGGCGCAGCGGTTAACAAATCCGACTAGGAACCATGAGGTTGCGGGTTTGATCTCTGGCCTTGCTTGGTGGGTTAACGATCTGGCGTTGCTGTGAGCTGTGGTGTAGGTTGCAGACGTGGCTCGGATCCTGCGTGGCTGTCGCTGCGGCGTAGGCTGGCGGCTACAGCTCCGATTAGACCTCTAGCCTGGGAACCTCCATATGCCGTGGGTGCGGCCCTAAAACAAGACACTTGCACACGCATGTTCACTGCAGCACTATTCACAATAGCCAAGAAGACATGGTAACAACCCAAGTGTCCATCAACAGATGACTGGATTAGGAAAATGTGGTATATACACACGATGGAATGCTATTCAGCCATAAAAAAGAATAAAATAATGTCATTCGCAGCAACATGGATGGAATTAGAGACCTTCATACTGAGTGAAGTATGTCAGAAGGAGAAAGACAGATACCATATGATATCAATTATATCTGGAATCCAATATGCTGCACAAATGAACCTTTCTACAGAAAAGAAAATCACGGACTTGGAGAACAGACTTGTGGTTGCCAGGGGGGTGGGGGAGGGAGTGGGATGGTCTGGGGGCCTGGGGTTAATTGTTGTAAGCTAATGCCTTTGGGATGGAAAAGCAAGGAGCTCCGGCTATATAGCACCGGGAACTATGTCTAATCACTTGTGACGAATCCATATATGTATGTGTAACCGGGTCACTATGCTGTACAGTTGGAAAACTGACAGAAATCTGTAAACCAGCTATAATGGAAAAGTTAAAAAAATAAACAAACAGAAAAACTGTATCAGTCTGCTAAAAAACAAAAACAAACAAAAAAACATTGTCCAAAGCATGCCAGCAAGCTTCCTTCATAAATTACTTATAACATACAGCCCAATATTGCAAAGGCCAATAAGCTTTACCTTATTTTTAGTCATCCATTTCACAAATTTATAGTCATAAGGTTCATTGCTGTTCTCCATATCGGAGAGGTCTGCATCTGAAAGGACAAGAAAAAATGGTGGCCTAAGTGTTCCCTCTGAGGCAACATGTATGTCAGGTGTCTGTCAAGAGCCAGAAGTTTCTCAGAAGCTACTCACAGGGTCTGCTGGAGCCTCACACTGTGCAGGGGGGTGGGAAGGAGGAGATGCAGAGAAGCCTCACCGAGACCTGAAGGCCGTTCTCACAGGCACCTCTCGCCGACCACGCCGCGGGCACAGCTTTTAGCATCAGGACAGAGCAGGAAAGAAGCAGCAAAGAGGACTGCCGCCTTTCCAGGTAGAAATAACACAAGCCTCTACTCTCGTTATTAAGGAAATAGCATCTAAATTTAGAAAGTGTTCATCCATAATAATTATATCTCCAAATGGTATTTCATTATTAGACTGAAAGCTGCACAAGCGTATTGTAACTCTTAGGTCAGTGTCTAGCCTGGAAGTAATGAAAAGCATATGAGTGGAATGAATAAATTAATATTATTATTTAGGAAGGAAGAAAGTCTATGTAGTTCTTCCAAGTGATATCCTTATTGTTTCCTCTTCCAAATACTATGCTTAATTTTTTTTTAATTTCGTGAAAAAAAATCTGAAGTATGTATTATCTCTTGCTTGAAGGTCTTGGCAAGATATTTCTCTGGCATTCAGATTCAGCAATCTACACTTCATACTGTTTCAATTTTACCTACTTGTACTCAGACTTTTTTGAAAGCCCCAAAGCAACTAATATTGATGGGTACAGTATTAATGAAATTTTATGATTTATTTTTCAAAATAAATTAAGGCCATTATCCATCTTTTCACTAAACACCTCTGGGTCTTTTCAAATAACAGCGTAAAAAACTTGACATTGAAGAAAGTTTCACGTGCATTGTTTTTTTAATATCTTACGATGGTTTTCCTTAATGATTTTATTTCAGTTTTCTCTTGTGCTTCCAGAAGGTAAAATTTCCATATAATAATGCCAATAATACTCTACCACTTACCTAGCACTATTTGTTACATGATTCTTTCATTTATTTGTCCTACAATTCTGAAAAACAGCAAACCTTACAAGTGAAGAACTTAAATTAATATTTCGAGTTAAACATGTATATATGCACGTTTAACTCGGGTTTGGCTCTAACAAAAATGACAACTTAAAACAGAGTCTAGTTATAAGTTGTGTGAAAATTCCAGGTGACAAGTACACAACAGCAGTGTATTCAAAGGGAACCTGCAGACAGGAGGAATTACAGCACTGGCGGGAGAAGCAGGAGGGCATTAACCAACTGTAGTTGAGCCTGGCTGTACTACTCAATCACTCTTGTAAAGTTTAGAGAAATTTACTGTCACAGTGCTCAAAGAAAAACAAGGGAATAAATACAGTTCTAAAGATTTTACAGGTGGAAGAAAGTTGGAATCTACTTCTTTCGTACAGTTTAGTCAGAAACCCTCAAAAAACTAAACAAAATATTTCTTTTTCTTTTGGCTTTTTAGGGCCGCACCTGTGGCATATGGAGGTTCCCAGGCTAGGGGTCTAATCGGAGCTGCAGCTGCTGGCCTACACCACAGCCACAGCAACGCAGGATCCGAGCCATGTCTGTGGCCTACACCACAGCTCATGGCAGTGCTGGATCCTTAACCTACTGAGCAAATCCAGGGATTGATCCTGTGTCCTCAAGGATTCTAGTTGGGTTCCTTACCACTGAGCCACGATGTTAAGTCCAAACAAAATATTTCTTTATTACAGGTAGGAGTTTGGACCGTAGTATAATATCACTAGCTTATTTATTGTGGTCTAGAACTGACCCTGTGCACATATGCGAATTGAAATTGGTTGTTGCAGTCCCACTATCTCCTCCATAATTTGGACCTTTTCATCTCACTAGAACAACTGGAATAATTTTATTTGTAATCTCATCTTCTAATCAAAGGTTTCTCCTTCTGTTTCTAGGATGAAGCTCATTGGTCCGGAAGTTGCTTGTATAGCAGAAAAAAAAAAGACTCTGAACCTCTGGACTCAGAGCCCAGCTCCGCTACATATTAGGTGATTAACTTCAGCATATTTCTTGATTTTCTATTGCATTTTTCTCAGTTATCGATGGGGATATAACAGCAGCATTCTTTTAGGACTTCTGTGAGAATGCGATACTTGTAAAGCTCTTAGCATAATACCTGATATGTCACAAAGCTCAAAAAGCATTAACCAGTTAGCTGTCGCTATGAGTGATGAAGAGAATTATATTCATGAATTTGTGATTCATTTTTATTTCCAAGCTACCATTGAACTAAAATTTTGTTTCTTGCTTCTGTCTTTGGCAAATGGTGGGCTAACCTTTAGGATAAGGAGCAACTTCCACACTTAAATTATCTGAGTAGTTGAAAGAGTGAAATAAAATAAACTTTCATATGTGGGAGGAGCTTACAGATACTAAAAATTTCAACTTCTACACTTAAATTATCTGAGTAGGTGAAAGAATAAAATAAAATAAACTTTTCATATGCAGGAGGATCTTACAGATATTAAAAATTCCCCCCTCAGTGAAGGAGGACCATAAAGAGCAAACATCTTGGAGTTCCCTTGTGGCACAGTGGGTTAAGGACCAGCGTTGCCACTGCAGCAGCTCAGGTTGCTGCCATGGTATGGGTTCAGTCTTTGGTCTGGGAACTTCCACATGCTATGGGTGGGGGAAAAAAAAAAAGACATCTCTTTTTTTTCCACCATCACAAAAGGTTTTCTAACCAAAATTCTTTTTGCTCTATTATAAGCACACTACTTCAAGATCTAGGACCTAAACCAATATTGCACGCAGGCTGAATCAACTGAGGATAAAATGGGAAACTGTATGAGAGCTTAATGCAATAGAAGCAAAAGTTGCATTACTGTCCTATTGATGTTTAATGTCAAAATACGATAGATACCTTTTTAGAATTTACTATATAGAAAAGTTTATGGAGTTCTGCTGTGGCGCAGTGGAAACTAATCTGAGTAGGAACCATGAGGTTGCTGGTTCAATCCCTGGCCTCACTCAGTGGGTTAAGGATCTGGCATTGCCGTGAGCTGTGGTGTAGGTTGCAGACGCGGCTTGGATCTTACATTGCTGTGGCTGTGGTGTAGGCCGGCAGCTGCAGCTCCAATTAGACCCCTAGCCTGGGAACCTCCATATGCAGAGTGTGTGGCCCTAAAAAGCAAAAAACAAACAAACAAAAAAAAAAAAACAAAAAACAAAAAAAGAAAAGTTTAGCTCCAGGAAAGACTTATTCTCATCCAAAAAAATATAAAGTTTACTTTTATCCAAGAATTATGAAATTAATTCCATTTTTCCATTTGCCTTTGCTGCCATGAAGTCTGGGCTCAAGTTAACACTAATTACAGTACAGCAGACTCCTGAACAGTACAGGTGTGAGCTGCATGAGTCCATTTACATGCGGATTTTTTCAGGAGTAAATACTGCAGGACTGCACAATCCACAGTTGTGCAGAACCTCGCAAAAGGAGGCACTGCATATACAGAGGGGCCAAGGCACTATATGCAGACTTTCAACTGTACAGAGTCAGCACCCCTAAACCCTGCATTGTTCAAAGGTCTGCTATCATACGAACCAAGGTGACTAAAATATTTGCCCTCTTCCTTTGATGTTACATTGATATAAAAACACTTCTACTTACATATTATTGCATAGAAAATTTCAAATAGGAATTAACTCAAATTCTTACTGGAAGTGGATAAAGTAAAATATTTTTCTTTTAAATATAGTAATTCCTATTGAAAATCCTGTGAATTTCCAACTCAAAAGCAAAAATATAAGTGATGAAAACTGTGCTATTTCTTTCTCATTTCATGAAATGAGCTGCACATTTACGCTTCATACAGGAAAAGTGAGTTCCAAACCTCTGAGCAGAGAGCGTGTTAAGGGTTTATATAAGAACAGGGCTTGGGAGCCTGACAAATACAGCTCTTGGCCACAGCGGAGCGGGAACCTCAGCTTCTCTCACATGAAATGAAGAAATAATCATTGTCTTGCTGTAAGACTGAAAGATTCCAGCGAGTTCCTATAGTGGCTCAGCGGAAACGAATCCAACTAATATCCATGAGGATGCGGATTCGATCCCTGGACTCGCTCAGTGGGTTAAGGATCCGGCGTTGCCGTGAGCTGTGGTGTAGGTCCCAGATGCGGCTTGGATCTGGTGTTTCTGTGGCTGTGGTGTAGGCTGGCAGCTGTGGCTCTGATTTGGCCCCTAGCCTGGGAACCTCCATATGCTGCAGGTGCAGCCCTAAAAAGTAAAAAAGCAAAAAAAAAAAAAAAAATTGAAAGATTCTAGCTTTATGTTCATTGGCATAACACCTCATCGCAAAAAAAACCTAAAACATTTAAAACTGTTTAGATTGGCTGTAATTTCTATAATTTCTGTCCAAATAAATTATGCTTTTCATTACTATGATTAATACTATAGTTCTCTGGGGAAGAAAGATGTTACACATAAAACACTATTATGCTTCTAACTTCAGATTTGTGTGGCATGTCAGAATGATATACAACAGCTTCCGGTACTTTAAAGACCACTGCTTTTTGGAGACAGAACTATTTGGAATCTAGCTGTGTGACTTCAGGCAAGTTATTTCATATTTTCTAAATCTTCACGCCTTTAAAATTGGAACCAACACTGCTTTCTTCAAAAGGGTGTTCAAAAGTGCTTGGCACGGAGCAGGCCTTCGATAAACCTGACTTTCCTTCTTGACGCCATGTCCGTATCCTCTAAAGCGCAAGTATTCCTCAAGAGCATCAAGAGTCCAGAAATCGTAAGTGAAAAGGAAACTAAAATTTTACTAAAAGGAACACGAGGAACATGCAGTATTTCATGCAACTGTCTTTTAAATTACGCTCCAGAGCAAGATGACAGCGGTCTGTGCTCAGGAGAATGCCGTAACCAGCTAACCACAATCACATTCAAGGCCAAGAACCTAGCAGTCGAGATGATTCTAGGAAAAATACACTGACACCGCAGAAATTCATGTTCGTATGTAAAATGCGGACACGGCTTTGAGGCCAACCTTTTCTTCCTAATTCTGATATAACTCGACCTAGGTTTCCACGTATATGTCATAATAAAAAGCTTTACAAACCTAGTAGAGACACGTCGGCAATAATGAAGTAACCTCCGTCAGGAACTATGGGTCTCAGGCCGACACTTTCAAGTAAACGGACCATCCGGTCTCTTTTTACTTCTAACTCTCGGGGCAAAGAATTAAAGTAACACTCTGGGGCGTCCATGCGCTTGATGTCGATCCACAACGCTTGAGCCAAGGCCTCCTGTTAAGATTGAGAAACGCAGAAAGGAAATACGGTGGTTATTTATTGTAGAGTTTATTGGTATAATGAATAAAGACTTTCCGAGTAATATTATTGGCAAAAAGTCATTCGCGGGATTACAGCTGAATCCCTGTGAACCTATGTGAAATTCTATAGATTAATGGAGGTATCGGTTACATAGAAATGATTAAGTCAAATATAAAGAGCTGAAAATAAACCATGAAAATTCCAATTGAAATAGAGGTACAGTCATTGCTTGGTATTCACGGGGGACACATAAAATGGCCTAGTCCACTGAGCCCTTTGCATCCATGGGTTCTGTACCTACAGATTCAACCAGCTGCAGACCCACAACCTTTGGTTGACTCCCAGATGAAGAAGCCGCACCAGTGAAGGCCAGCTGTATTAGAGAGACGGCTTGCTTGGAAATGCAAAGACACTGCTTTCTGTTGAGGTCAGCTGTAGAATGACTTGTATATCTCAGTCTGAAAGCAGACCAGAGAAATGGTGAACTAGCCAGTATTTCCCCCACCACCCTGAAGGATGGGTCGTGTAAATGAAAGCTGACCCATTCTTTCTCCCAGTAAGTGTGCAGCTCCCTGTTCTAATCATTCACATCTCAGAAAGGGGCCTAAGTCCCATGGGGATTAGAAGCGAGTTTCTGGGCACATGTGCTGTTAGAGAAACTGGGCCAAATGAAAAGGCCAGTGTTGTCTAGACCAGGTAAGAGTTTCGGACGGCAGCAGGTCAGGAACACAGAACGTCCAAATGAGGGCATTCGGGGAGAACAGAGATCTGTGCCAGCAGGAGGGCAGAAGGCCGGCAGGTGAATCGGACAGCTTAGAAATACTGGTTTGCAGAGCAAACAAGGAGGGCCAAGCAAACCAACAAGAACCTTGAAGAGTTCAGAGAAACAGTGTAGAGCAAAGTGACCACATTTTAAGGAAACTGATGAGAATCAAGAGCTATCGAGAACTGAAGGATAAACTCATCCGCTCACTGAATATATGCTAGTCCCTAAGTTAAACCTGGCACTCGATAAGTGCTGGGGACACAATGACAAACGAGACAAACGTGGTACTTGCCTTTATGGAACTTCCAAAGAGTGTGCACTGGCAGGGACAAGCGGGAGGGGTCAGAAAGAAAACAAACACCTGAAAATGTCGGGATGTAATCTGTTCTATTGGAAGAACCGAGAGGTCTGCTGTGGTTGAAGGGCGGTAAGAGAGAGCACGGCAAGATGACGCTGAAGGACAACGGCAAGGTCACAGAAAAGGCTGCATGCCAGAGAACTCAGCAGGAAAACAGAGGCGGTAACAACGGCTCGGAACTAAAGCAACCTTGGGTAACAGGGAGCAGGTGCTTCAGCCTCGGGACCTCTGCTTCCGCCTTCCAAACATGGTTGTCTGGAGGCGTGGAAATAAACAAGCACTCAGCTGCAATGCAGAAAAAGACAGTTCAGAGAAAGCGACACCAGAGTTTTCATTGAATCCTTTTCCTCGGGAACTTCTCTTTCCCTGTAGTAGGAGATGCTGTCCTAGAACAGGCCGAGCCCGGGAGGCAGTGACGTCTGTCCTCACATGGAATCTGCTGGGCTCCTCTCTTCTCGGACCCACTGCGACTCACTGGCCAACACTGTCAGCTCTGCCTTCAAACACAAGCAGGACCCAGTCACTTCACCTGCGTCTATATCTACGGGTTCAGGCCATGGCAGTCTCTGTCCTGGATGGTTTCCATCTCAGCAAGGCGGCCCAGTCCCCGTGGTAACACGGGTCAGAGGGCGTTGCTCCTGTGCTCTCCGCCCAGGCACCTCCCACCCCACCTGGCTTCAGGGTGACAAACGTGTCCCCAGTCCACCTGGCTCCCAGCTACCCCTCATCTCCCCTGATCACCGGGGCCCAGCCTCTGTGCTTCTCACCGGCATAAAGTGGAGCCAGGCTGCCGGCCCAGGGCCCCTGTGCTTGGTCTCTCAGTCTGGAGGGCTCTCCAGGGCACCACGTGACTGTTGAAGCTCCCTTGGGTCCCAGCTCAAAGGCTACCTTCTCGGCCAGGCTTTCAAAGGCTATTCCTCTTAACGCTGCATATTCTCTGAAGTGCTTTATATCAGTCCTCTTCCCTGTTTAATTTTTCTCTATGGCATCTATCAACCTCTGGCATGTTATTAAGACACTGATTGAATAAATGAATGATTTTTATTGTGAGAGGATGAAATGAGTTTAATATATAATAAGCCAACATCAGACTAGCCTTTATCATGATTCGACTTTATAAAGCCACTAGAAAAAGAATTAATTAGAATTTTCTCCTCATTCGGTAGGTATTTTTTGACAGGAAGCCAAAAAGTTTACTGTGGCCAAACATAGTTTACCGTTTTGCCTTTAACTGCCTTCCAGAAAAATAAAATTTACTTCAAAGTTCTGATTACTCACAGAATGATGTACATAGACCCCTGTTTTACATATAAAAATAGAAATGATATAAAAGAATACACATTAAAAAGTCCGGCAACCCACTCCTGTCCCAATCTAATTTCATGTATTCTCCTTATCATACAAATAACCACTTTGATTAGTTTCTTATAGATCTTTCCAGAGATCCTTTAAGAAAATATAAGCAAACAGTTTTCCCCTTTTCTTACACAGAATATAGCATAAATACACACTGCCCTGTCTCTTGCTTTTTTTTTTTTTTATAATACATCCTGGAAATTTTCCATATCCATAACTGCAGAGCTTCTTCAGTCTTTTTTGTTCCTTTCCCTTTCCTTTCTTTTCACTTTTAAACAGCCATGGTGATAGAGGAAAGACGACCACGTCTTAAAACCCAGAACCTATAAAAATGCTACTTTGCTTTTGGTAAAATGAACTTTGCAAATGTGATTTAAGGTGAAAGGATCTTGAGATGGAGGGATTTTCCTAGATCATCTGTGGGCCTCATATAGTCACAAGGATCCTTATGAGGGAGACTTGGTCACAGTGGACAGTGTTGGCAGAGGCAGAGGTCGGAGTGGGGTGACCACAAGCCGAGGAACGTGAGCGCCCCCAGAAGCTGGAGAAGACGAGGGCTGGGTTCTCCTTTAGAGTCTCCAGAAGGAACGCAGCAGGGCTGACACTGGGCTCTTAGCCCCGTAAGACCTACCTGGGACTGCTGACCTCCAGAACTGTATGATAAAAAAGTCTGTGTGGTTTTAAACCACTAAGTTTGGAGAGTTGCCTGGTGCTCTAGTGGTTAGGATTCAGTGCTTTCCCCGCCGAAGCCTGGGCTGGATCCCTGGTCTGGGAACTGAGATCCCACATCAAGCTACTGCACACCAAGGGCAAAAACCAAACCAAACCCCATTCCTCGCAATAAGTTTGTGGTAATTTGGTACAGAAAAGTAGGAAACTAATACAGATAATATTTAAGAATTTAGACAGAGGATGGCTTATTTAACTAATTGTCTACAGAGGGACTGTCCCATCCTCTGCAATGAATGGCCCTGTACAGACAGAGCTCTTCCCAGGGCAGAAAACAGCTAGAGGGTAAAACTGCAGGGGGCACGCTGCTGCTTCACAGAGCAGGCACACCTGCCGTCCTGCTTGGGGCGTCACTGTCCTCCACAGAGTCTGCAGTACTCTGTAACCCCCCCAGCTATGCGTGAGCGTTCAAAGTTAAAACTTCACCTATTATAAGCAAACAAACAAAAAAGTTATTCTAGATAGCAATGAATACGTGTTTGCTCTTCAATTCCCAAATTATACTAGAGGCTCTGCTCCAAAAGGAAATGAACAGAAGAACTAAACCGATTCAAGTGCACAACATAAAAACAACACCTCCACTCGAAGACAAGCCTTCAGCCCCAAGCTACCGTAACACCTACCTGTAAGGGAGTTGGACAGGTATAAATGCTGTTTTGTTGAACTGTCTGCAAATGTTTTATCAAGTGTTTAGGACCAATGGACCAACCGAGCTGGAAAAGAAAAAGATGCAAGCAGATGTCAGAAGTGACTCTGACAACGGGAACTATCAAATCTGACAGACTGGCCAAGCTTAATGCAATTACTGAACAGATACAATTCTAAAACGCTCACACCATGCAAGGAGTGTGGCCTTGGTAGTTAGAATCATTTCGACCCTGTTCTTCTTGTGGAATAGTTTCAACAAGAGTCACTAAACTCTGCTTCCCAAAGGTAAACGGAAGGGAAGCGGTGTCCACGGTCAGTGTGATCGTCCCTCCTTTTGAGTCTGCGACCTCTGATATCCTGGAAGTCTATAAGTAGTAACAAAGCTTGTTCGAACCACATGTAGGTAAAAGAAAGTTTGGATGGAGGCCTTAAGGGACTCTGCCACAATTTGGTTCTCCGGGCCTCGTTTCTGACACTCCCTGCTTCTTGGCCAAGTTCAGGAGCGGTGAAGGCAGACGACCACCAAGCTCCAGTCGGATAAACTGTAGTGGTGTTACGCAGTGTGCAGCGGTTAGACACACAGATTCTGAACCCAGACTGCCTGCCCTGGCTGGAATTTGAGTTTATTAGCAGTGTAACCTTAGCCTCTCTGTACTTTAGTTTTGTCCCTAAAATGGGAAGAATCAATTATACCCGCCTCACAGTGTGGTTATGACAAGGAAAGGAATCAGTATGTGTAAAGCTCTCAGAACCCGGCCCATAATACGTGTCAAAATGTTAGCTATTGTTATTTTCTTCTTTTGTATTAATATGCAGTAAACTGAACATTCTTAGCAAAGAAAGAAGTGCTATTAGTTGGTTACCTCTAAAATAAAAAAATACCTACTTTTTCTTACTTTTAAGGAATGATTAAGTCTCAAAAAGGATAAAGGCCAACATGAAGACTAAATGAGTAAATAAGCAAAAGATTCGTAAGCATAAGAGACTGTAAACCGCATATATATGCATTGAAAACACAAACAATTTGGAGTTCCTGCCATGGTGTGCTGGGTTAAGAATGTGACTGCAGGAGATCCCCTGTCGCGGTGCAGTGGAAATGAACCCGACTAGGAACCATGAGGTTGCAGGTTCGATCCCTGGCCTCACTCAGTGGGTTAAAGATCTGGCATTGCCGTGAGCTGTAATGTAGGCTGTAGACTCGGCTTGGATTCTGAGTTGCTGTGGCTGTGGTATAGGCCTGCAGCTGTAGTTCCAATTCGACCCCTAGCCTGGGCACCTCCATATGCCACGGGTGCACCCCTAAAAAGCAAAAAAAACAAAGAATCTGACTGCAGTGGCTCAGGTCACTGTGGAGATGTGGGTTTGATCCCTGTCCTGTACAGTGGGTTAAAGGATCTGGTGTCACTGCAGCTGTAGCTCAGATTTGATCCCTGGCCTGGGAACTTCCATATGCTGCATGTGTGGCCATAAAACAAAACAAAACTGAAACACAAAAACGCTACAAAAAAGAAAATTCATGCCTGTTTTCAAACAATGACATTCCTCTTGACTTACCTTCCAGCCAGTTACACTGAAAGTCTTTCCAGCACTTCCTACTGTTATTGTTCTCTCCCACATACCTGGAAAAGTGGCTGAAGAGAAAAAAGAAAAAAAAAGTTTAGATAATTGCTTTCCAACCAATCTACGTTGAGTCATTCAGTAAATCGAAAAACATAAATGCCTTAGAGTGTAGTGAATCTAGTTATTTCAAAAGTTTTTTTTTTAATGATAATTTAATCCAAGCAGTTAAAAATATTACGATGCTTGAAAGCATTTAAGTGGCAAAATTGACTCTGGGGCAAGAGCGCAGAGGCGCCGGCAGGGGGCGTTCCGGGCCGGTCAGCGCCGTGGGCACCTGTGCTCATGTTTGCAGCGGGTGGGCTCACAACAGAGTCATTCTGAGATGTGTTTTGGCTGCGGTCCTGGTTTCTGTTTAGCTCACCTCTGCTCTGCCCATCTCCCCAGTCTATTTCTACAGAATTCCTAGCGCAATGGTTCTAAATGTGGTCCCTACAACAGCAATATCAGTATCACTGCAGAACTTTGAAAAAGACAAATTCTTGGATCTTCAGAAATTCTGGGGTGGGGTGGGGGGTGTTAATGCCAGCGATCTGCATGCATGTGTGTTTGTGTGTATGTATTCTGCTAATAACTTACTGAAATATAAATTCCATGGCATATAATTCATTCCTTTAAAGCATGCAATATTCACAGAGTTGTGCAACCGTTACCACGGTCAATTTTAGACCACCTTTTTCAGCTCCCAATAAGTCCCATACCTGTTAGGTATCAACCACTAATACTCCCGTGGCCAAGAACCCTAGAACTTGTGTCCGAGCGGAGCTTATCTAACACACGTATTTTCTCTGTAATGCTCCACTCAGCCGTTGTGTTCCTAGAAACATTAGACAGCAGGTCAGCCCTGTATTTGGGGCCAATGAAAACACCAAAACCGCCGTGAGAAAGACACTTGCTTACAGGACGAGCAGCAATAACGCAGAGTGTTGCCTTTGCTGACTGTGAACACACCTAACAGGCCACTCAAATTTTTGCACCTCTCCATCTGTGCTTGAAGGAGGCATTCCACTGATTTGGGGCTAGAAACACATTTCAGTGAGTAGCTGAATTCACAAATACTGATTCCATTAATAATGGGAAGCAACTACAGTAAGGTTTTCAAGCAGATTGATATCTTGAATAAAGTCATTCACTTACTTATTCACTCATCAAACATTTATTAGCACTGATCAGGTGCCAGGGACTAAGCCAGGTCTTGAGGAAACAAAGACAAGAAAGACGCAGTTCCTATCTTCAAGAAGCTTACTGTCTAGTGGCGGGAGAAGACAGGCGGAATGGCAGCTGCACTGCAGTACGTTAAGATCTAGAACAGCAACAGGCACGGTGTGTTGGGCAAGGGAAGGACAAGGTGTTAGGTGGCTCCTGGCAGCCAGCCAGGCTTGACCACACAGGCCTTTGCCAAGCAGAGAAGGGCAAGAACGAGTCTTGGGCAAAGGGGATGCAGATGTCAAAGTCATGAAGGTATGAAATGCAAGAACTTGGAGTTTCCTTGTGGCCCAGTGGGTTAAGGATCTGGGGCTATCACTGTAGCAGCTCAGGTCCCTGCTCTGGCGCCAGTTTGATCCTTGGCCCAGAAACTTCCATGTGTTGTGGGCACGGCCAAAAAAAACCCAAAACAACAAAAAAAAGCAAGAGCTTGCAAATTCTGCTGGGCATCAGGAATTTAATTCTCTGTTAATCTTCTGAGAATGCTACCTACACAGTGTTTCTTGCATTCCCCAAGCAAGCTTTTCTTTTCTTTTTGCCTTATCTAGGGCCGCACCCGCAGCATATGGAGGTTCCCAGGCTAGGGGTCTAACAGGAGCTGTAGCTGCCGGCCTTCGCCACAGCCACAGCAACGCGGGATCTGAGCCGCGTCTGCAACCTATACCACAGCTCACGGCAACACCGGATCCTTAACCCACTGAGCAAGGCCAGGGATCAAACCCAAAACCTCATGGTTCCTAATCGGATTCATTAACCACTGAGCCACGATGGGAACTCCTCCCCAAGCAATTTGATTGTGAAGGTCATTACTTGCAATCCTACAGTTTTTTGCTTGTTTCTTTAGAGGTACAATAGATGTTCTTGATTATTCTGAGTGTCGGACGCACAAAGGGAAAATAAATACCCATTTCCATGGGGTGCAGTATGGGGAGGTCCAAGATACCATTTTCTTGAAGTAAACTTCTCATGAGCGAGTCAAGTGCCTACTAAAATGTAAGGCAGGTAAAGAAAGTTCCAAAATGAATGCACATGCAATTTTAGTCTATCTTAAAATACCTGCCAATATCTGTAAAGGTAGGAGAATTACATGAATCAGAGAAGTTATCATTCTATTCTCTGTGGAGTATAAGAAAACCCCAAAAGACAAATGAAAAAAATATTTAAGGGTTCAGTCAAAGAAGGAAGATGTAAATAATTATAACCTTTCAAATTTTAAGGCATTTCTAGTCATCCAAAATATTCCAAAGGATATGACACATATCCCACTTTCTAGCTGACCAGAGAAAATGTAAATTATGTATAATGCAGAGTATCACTTCTTTCAAGTGATAATACATATTCCAAATCAGGAAAGCCTATCAATAAGAATAATATTTAGAAAAAATTCTTTAAAAATAAGAATTACCCAACAACCTAAATGTCATCGACAGAGGAGTGGATAAAGAAGATGTGGTACATATACACAACGGAATATTACTCAGCCACTAAAAAGGAAAGAAATAACGGCATTTGCAGCAACATGGATGGACCTAGAAATTATCATGCTAAGTGAAGTCCATCAGACAATGAGACACCAACATCAAATGCTATCACTTACATGTGAAACCAAGAAATGAACATCTTTGCAGAACAGATACTGACTCACAGACTTTGAAAAACTTATGGTTTCCAGATGAAACAGTCTGGGGGTTGGGGGGATATACTGAGGGTTTGGGATGGAAATGCTATAACATTTGGTTGTGATGATTGTTGTACATCAATAAATGTAATAAAATTCATTAAAAAGAAACAAAAATAAGAATTACCCAAACTAACCTAATCCTAACATGTTTTTACAATAAGTTACATGTGAAGGAAGTAAAAACTACACCACATCAAATGTAGGTTTCTTTCACAAAATATCAAATCTAATTATAGTATTTAAAAGGAGAGCTAAGTATTTCTTGATGGTTATTTTGATGGTTACTCTTTTTTCCAAGGAGTAAGCTAATCAGCTAAATAATTTACAAGGAATTTTATACTAAATATCAATGGATTAGTATATAAACATCAGTGTATCAGTATATAGCTCTTCCAGAACAGACATTTCTTTTGTTGACTGGAATGTCATCTTACTGAAACCTGGAGAGGGCATCTGAATTAAAAACCTGATCCAATAAGAACACATTTTCCTATTTCAACAAAAAGGGTCCTCGGTAATTTAAAAACATCTAGATGTTCATGTCCCCCCCACTTCAGAGATTTGGGAGCTCAGGAGTTAATGTGAGCAGACAGGCAGAGCAGACGACCACAGCACTGCATGTGGATATCGCAAACTATAAGAAAAAAATCTTTGCGGGTCTGATGGCTCAAAAAAAAAAAAACAAAAACCAATATCCAGTAACCAGTACTGGTAAGTATAGCTTTGCTGTTGTACCTGAAAGACAACTGTCTTCACACTTCTCCTTTATGACCCACGATCCTTAAATCAGACACAGCAGCTACAACAGTTACTCAGAGGTGACTATGGCGTCAGCACAAGTCAGATAAAGATCAGAACCACGATGCAGAGTGAAAACTAAACTAGGCAAAACGGCCTGTGTGACAACATGAAGATGATGCCAGTTTCAAGATGCCTGGCCAGCAAAGCATCAAATTAAAAAACTACTACTGCACTTTGCAAGTGGATAGGACAGCCATTTAGCGTCTTTCATGTAACAAAGGCCACCGTATTAGTAGAATGTTTTCACACATTTGTACTCTCTTAATAATGAAACAGCAAATTCATTTTGAAAAATATAAATATATCCATTTTTCCCCCATGTAGGCCTTACTCTTGTATAAGACACACTCTCATTCTTTTTTTTTTTTGTTTTTGGTGGAAATTCATTCTTTTGCTTTATCAGTTAACTAAAAATCTGAGTTAAAAATATATATCTTGATATCTTTAGCAAATAACATTATCCTTTACACTTTTACCACGAAGGGCTTATAATACAAGGTTTAAACAGTAAATTTCAAGATCATTCAACTAATCTTTTGGAAAGAATACTGCTAAACCAAGTTAACTACAATTTTAAAGCTTTGAGTTATTATTGCTGAGACATAAACATTTGTAAAATGTGTAAAGTTATGTGAATTTATTAGACGCCTCTTCCTCTTTTGTTTAATCTAAAAAAATTTACTACAAGATGTAATTATCCAGGTCGGTCTGATTTTTGACCAGGGAGTAGTTAACGATGAAACAGAGATCACCAGCAAGATGGATGAAGGTGAAATCAATACAATTTTGACAAATAACAAAAGCCTGCTGGGCCAAGGCACCACAGCGTGCACATCTCCAGTCCTGTTCTGTTTACACATTCTCCCTGAGAAGAGTCATTCTTGTCCAGCGGTCTGCTATCAACAAAATTTTGATGACTGCCAAAAATACCTCTGCTCCTAATCTCGCCCGGGTCATCAGGCCTATAATGCACTTGGCTCTAGACATCTCTGTTTCAGAGACACTGAAACTTCGCATGACTAAAGCACGAGAAGCAGGAATTTCCTTTGCTCAGCTCTCCCCACAGACCTGTCCCTCCTCCCACGTCTCCATCCCCAGTTCAGAGCCTCATCACTGCTGAGCGGTCCAGGCTCAGAATCATACTTGCTTGCCTTCCCACCTTCAAGTGCTATATTCTGTGCCCTTAAGCCTCTATTTCAAAATAGGTCCCACGTAGCACATCCACTGCCAGGGCATCTGACATAAGATCCTCACCTGTAGCTGGTTCTTACCTTTCTAACACAAACCCAACATGGGACCAATTCCCCTGCCTTGTCACATCTTGTCACTGCCTGTTGCAGCAGTTCTCACCGTACGCTCGCTGGTACTTGATGATCAAAGTAACGAATAAAGGTTTTTGGAGTTGCCGTGTGGCTCAGAGAGTTGAGGATCTGGCATTGTCACGGCTGCAGCTTGGGTGGCTGCTGTAGCATGGGTTCGATCTCTGGCCCAGGAACTTCTGCACGCTGCAGGTGTGACCAAGAAAGGAGGGGGAAAAAAAGAACGTATAGAGCTTTTTAAAAGAACTTAAAAATTTTTAAGTTTTCCACAAAATTTTCTTAAGCACTTAAGGTTAAGTGCTACCACTTATCTGACAGTGATTGCTATCAACACCGAAAGAAATGAGCATTCAGAAATAAACACTAACAGGAGTTTCCACTGTGGCTCAACGGTTAACGAACCTGACCAGGGTCCATGAAGATGCAGGTTCGATCCCTGGCCTTGCTCAGTGGGTTAAGGATCCGGCATTGCCGTGAGCTGTGGTGTAGGTCACAGATGCAGCTCCGATTGGACCCCTAGCCTGGGAACCTCCATATGCCGTGGGTAGGGCCCTAAAAAGCATAAAATAAATAAATAAATAAACAAAATAAACATTCATAGCAAATATCAGAAAAACTCAGATGTGTCTATCTCAGTAGCAAGCCCTTTGTTATAGGCCAATACACGCAGAATTGTGATTTTTACATTGACTTCTAATTACTGAACGTCTGTTAAGGAAACTGCTTCTAGTTTCCTGACGAAACACAGCATGTCACTGTTTCATGATGTGAACACTTCAAGACATTCCATCTCTAAAGTAAGTCTCAGAACCACCGACCCCTCGAGGAAGTTTATTAGACTTTTTATTCCTAGAGACAAAGTTCTTCAGAAACCCCCAGCTTTTCCACTCTCCTTTGGGCCAGGTACGACAATACACCCTTATAAACCGCTTACCTTTCCTAAGGTTTTTTTTTTTTTTTTTTGGTCTTTTTGTCTTATCTAGAGCCACACCTGCGGCATGGAGGTTCCCAGGCTAGGGGTCTAACAGGAGCTGTAGCCGCTGGCCTTCGCCACAGCCACAGCAACGCGGGATCCGAGCTGTGTCTGCAACCTACACCACAGCTCACGGCAACGCCGGATCCTTGACCCACCAAGCAAGGCCAGGGATCAAAACCGCAACCTCATCGTTCTTAGTCGGATTCGTTTCCGCTGAGCCACGACGGGAACTCCACCTTTCCTAAGCAGTCTTGATCTCCTGTGCCTCCGTGCCCCAGTACACAACAGTTTACTGATGGGAATTTTCTCTCTACTTCTCTGTCCAACTAATTCCATCCTTTACCGCTTCTACTGCCGACCACGTCAGGCAGGTGCTTTCTTCTCTGTGCCTCTACAGCAGCGCGCCATGTACTGCAGGGATAATGAAGGCACCTGCAACAACGATTTCTATACAAGCGCGCTAATTTTAAAATGTATCTGTTTCTCCTTGTGGTTTTAGTCCTCCTTCCCTCATCCTTTCCATACTTCCTATTCATTTGTTCAACAATCAGTTGTGGGTTTTGTTTGTTTGTTTTTTTGTCTTTTTGCCTTTTCTAGGGCTGCACCCACAGCATATGGAGGTTCCCAGGCTAGGGGTCTAAATGGAGCTGTAGCTCTAAATGAGTTTTTGATCGTATATCAAACACAAGACCAGATTCTGGGAATTAAGAAGAGACCAAAACATAAAATCCCTACCTTCTTGCAGGTGAGAAGTAAAACATACAGATGCCAACATTTGTCCTAGAGGAATGACAAACCAGAACAGAAAGGGGACAAAGCAAATGCAGGAAGGACAGGTGTAGCCATCTTCAATGTCGTGGTCATGAAATGTGACGTCTGCATAAAGACTTGGGGAGGCGACGGAGTTCCCATCGTGGCTCAGTGGTTAACGAATCTGACTAGGAATCATGAGGTTTCGGGTTCGATCCCTGGTCTTGCTCAGTGGGTTAAGGATACAGCGTTGCTGTAAGCTGTGGTGTAGGTTGCAGACCCGGCTCGGATCCTGCATTGCTGTAGCTCTGGCACAGGCAAGCAGCTACAGCTCCAACTGGACCCCTAGCCTGGGAACCTCCATATGCAGCAAGTGCAGCCCACATAGAGCAAAAAAGACCAAAAAAAAAAAAAAAAAAAGACTTGGGGAGGCAAGGGACTGCGCCGCGTGGGTATCTGGGGGAGAGTGTTTCCAGGCAGAGGAGAGGCAAGAGCAAAGGCCCAAAGGTTGAAGCCCAATTTATAACCTTACAATTGACGTAAGTTTGGAGTAACCCACCAGACACGCTGGCATTCGTGAGATGGCCTAGCAGTAACGGCGAAATGCCAGGCAAGGGCCACACGGCAATACCCTACTCTCACTGCAGTTTCTTCTTCCTGACCTCGAATTCTGGCAACTTGCTCAGCAGGGACAGACCAGTTTAGGAACAAGCAAGCTCCCTGTGTCTTACGTGCCAAGTACTAGCTGGATTCTTGACAAAAAGCTAAGGATCCAGGCAAAAGTACTATTTATCTAGGTGCCCAACTTTATAGGGTGATTCAAAATCTCTTCCCCCAAGTTTGTTCTTCAATCTGTTCATTAATCCACTCAAGTGTCATTTATTCAAATCCCACTTTTAAATGCTCACAAGACACCTACCCATTACATAGACCGTTTTAAAGGTGTTCTGGGTCCTTTCCAACCTCACATCCCACATGGGCCCAAACACATTGAGATTTGAGACTCTGTGTAATAACTGGTACCTATTTTAAGATGCTTCTTTCCAGGATATACAAGCCATTCATAGACCTCATCACTGATGCAGAGTGTGTCATGTTGGATGCAAAGGTCAGCGATTACATGCAGTTCCTCTCTCGTATACACCTACACATATGAAAGGAAGCAAAGAGCAGCGCCAGTTACTCAACAGGTGAGAAAATAATGGATCAGATGACTGTACGAAGAGATCAAAGACTTACCTTTCCAAGAGGATTATGCGGCGTATTTAGTATTATAGCTTTGGTTTTGGAATTAAATTTGCTTGCCAGTTCTTGAGGATCTAATGTCCACTCAGAACTAGACCATTTTTTCCCATCAACAGGTTTCTAAGCATGAAGAATGAAGAGGTGATTTAATTCAGTTAATTCATATGTTCTGTCTTACAAATAATAACCTATTAAGGAAAGAAAGTAGAGAAAAGCATGGCAAAGGTAACCGAAGAGATGACTAACAAAGAAAAGAAAAGAAATAGCCAAGCTTTACTTCTGTCTCAAGAACACAACAGGGAGTTCCTGTTGTGGCTCAGTGGTGATGAATCCAACCAGCATCCATGAGGATATAGGTCTGATCCCTGACCTCGCTCAATGGGTAAAGGATCCAGCATTGCCATAAATCGCAGCATAGCTTGCAGATGCAGCTCGGATCAGGTATTGTTGTGGCTGTGGTGTAGGCTGGCAGCTGCGGTTCCAATTCAACTCCTAGCCCAGGAACTTCCATATGCCACAGGTGTAGACCTAAAAAAAAAGAAACTAATAGGCCTGGAGTCCCACGTTCATACCTATTAAATGGAACATGAACTCTGTCAACATTAACAGCTGGGAAAGTGCATTTATTCCTCCAAAGGAGCCAGCTAACAGCCATGTTCACACGGTTAACATGTAGGATACTATAAGGCTAATAGAAGATTCTACGATTACAGGAGTGTGTTACTTATTTTGATATGGTTTTTTGAAAAGACAATGCTGCTATACTTTATTGTACTCCTAAAGACAAAAGCAGAACAAAAAACATCACTTCATTCAGAATTCAATAAGCATTTATTGAGCATCCAGCATACACCCTGTGGTATTAAGTCACTGGGGATCAGGGCTATAAAAGTGGGTCAGAAATGGTTTCTGACGTGGTAGTGCTCAGTCAGTGGGGGAGAAAACACATAATCACAAAGCTAATAGTACATACGATGCAGATGCTGGTATAACAGATGCATGGCAAACTCAAGATAAAGGAATAAAAGCTTCCCCTTAAAGCTGTCACCTTTGGCCACAGCAGAGCTATATGGCAAATCCCCAAATGTAATCAAAGTAGAAACTTTACTGGCAATAAAGCAATTGGTATTTTCAAAACATCTTAGTGCACATGAATCATCGTGGCAAACTTACAGATCGCAGGGGAACGAAGACAGGCGTTCCTCCAGCCATCCTCACCATGGGCTCATAGCAGTCATAGGAAGGCACCGTCAATATGACCTGGAACAGAAGCACGCGGTAGGAACACAACACAGCGACATCGGTCCCCTGAGCAGAGCGCACAGCTCCTACGCGCAAGACACGAGCCTGCAGGCCGACGCGCGGCAGTGAAGCAGGCAGGCCTGGTCTTCCCACAGCGGACTGAGAAAGACAGGGGATAAACCTGCCGGGAG
The DNA here is from genome assembly GCA_004024745.2 of Catagonus wagneri. Classification (NCBI taxonomy): domain Eukaryota; kingdom Metazoa; phylum Chordata; class Mammalia; order Artiodactyla; family Tayassuidae; genus Catagonus; species Catagonus wagneri. The sequence goes on along the minus strand of PVHT020004944.1, from coordinate 8,143,841 downwards.
CCTTAACTGGGGCCCTTGATCTCTGAGGGAGATCAGCGGACAGGCTTGCAGTGGGGACCCCTGCAGTTACATGCAAAGTTTTCTACATGCACAGGTAGATTTTTCTGGGGCAAGGGGTCACAGCTCTTTGGGAAAGTGACGATCCAGCCAAAAACAAATGAGAAAATAAATGCTCGGTGGCGGAGAGAGACCACGAGGAAGGAGAGCCCTGCTCTTACAGAGGACTGTTGTCAGCATCGGCCGGGAGGAAAGCCAGTTCTCTTTTCTCAAGTGCCCCAAACAGAGCGGAGGCAGGGAGGCAGGGTGCTCCGGCCACTGTCTCTGCCACAGCTTCCCTCCAGGTGACCGTTTCTGGATTCTGAGATATTCCTGGCCTGTGAGATATACTCCCTGGCCCGCTGCCCCACAGGCTCTCAATCACCCACGGCCTGGCTTCCAGGTCAGTGGGCCAGACTAACCAGTCCAGCCAGGACCCCTTCTGCAACATGCCAGCCTGGACCCAGCATCCCTGACTTTCTGCTTTGCTACAAGGAAGGTTTGAAAACATAATTAAAAAAACTTTTTTTCTTTGTCTTTTGTCTTTTTAGGGTCACAGCTGCAGCATATGGAGGTTCCCAGGCTAGGGGTCTAATGGGAACTGCAGCCGTCGGCCTACACCACAGCCACAGCAACGCGGGATCTGGGCCATGTCTGCGACCTACACTGCAGCTCAAGGCAACGCTGGATCCTTAACCCACAGAGTAAGGCCAGAGATCGAACCCACATCCTCATGGGTAACAGTTGGGTTCGTTAACCACTGAGCCATGACAGCAACTCCTGAAAACATAATTTATATCCACTGCACGCACTCCGTTTTTCTATTTTTTTTAAACTTAGCAACATTTCACCAAAATTTAATGTTATTACTGTTTTAATATTTGTTATTTTAATGGCTATTTGAGAGTCAAATTCTAGGACAATTTTGTGACAGTTTGCTTCTAGAAATAACAATGCCCTGTTCATTTGTGACTGTGTGTTGTTTCTCCATTTTCAAATCGTTTGCTGAATACATTCACTAGACTGCTACGGCCAGACTAAAGGGCACAAACATCCTTATGGCACTTCATAGTCAAAATGCTTTTGAAAAATCTGACAACAGTTTATGATTTTACAAACCTAAACCGCCTCATTTAACTTTGTGTTGGTTAAATTCATGGTATCTAATTAGCATCCCAAATCCGCCCTTTCCACTGTCTGTACTTCCTGATCAAGGCCTTTCTCACTGGAGTCACAGGGGCCCTTCCATTCCAAAGCTGCTTTGCTTGCCCTTCAGTGTCATTCCGTCTACACTGAGTAGTTACTAGACCGTGTGCCCCACCGGGCGCTGGGTCAGCGTGGACAATGAAGAAGTGAGCCAGGAACAGCTCTTTCGCTCTAGTCCCAAATTAGGCTGTGCCGTTCGCAGGGACTCACGTGCCATCTCTGCAGCCCTGGTGAGAAGGGCGCTTGAGATCAAGTGAGACCTCAGCGAAGGAAGGTTAGCCGGGGAAGCAGCGAGGTGGAAGTGAAGAGTGCACCTGACATTCTTGCCTCGTAAATCCTTTATTTTTACAATGGAAGTCACTCCCTCTCTTTTTGAAGACTATTTACTGAGCACTCACTCTTTTAGGTGCTGGCTCTAGAGCAATATGCTAGTTTTCTGGAACTTACATTCCACAGAGGGTTGATTCAGAAAACACAGAAGTAAATTAGGTAACCTCAGACATTAATAAATACTTTAAGGAATACAGCGGGTCACTGTGATGGAAAGTGACACGTGCGCTTTCAAAATATTAGATGAGGTGATCAGGGAAGGAAGAAAAGAGGAAGGCAGGGGAGGGGTGCTCAGGACACACCAGAAGAGGGCAGAGGAGGAGGAAGCAACAAAGCAGTAAGGACACCAAAGTCTGAGATGGACGCTCCAACCATTTCACAGGATTAGGGGAGAGGACGTCAGGATGGCTGACAGGCTTCCTCCCGCAGTGCATCGGTCGACGTACGAGAAGGAATTCAGATGTCACGGATAATGGAACACAAATCAGTAGAGGAATCTGCTATAAAGGAGGGACAGCTAACCTGCGGGAGGGCTCACACACAGGAATTAAAGATACATATTCACTCCGCAGACCCACCTTAAGCAGCGCCTGCCTGGAGCCTTCAGACCTGTATTAGTAGAGCTGATCACTTCCTCCTCTTGTCACCATGGTAACTTGCACACCACGGCCTATGGCACTGCATCCTCCCCAGCCGTGCACAGGTCTATCTCGACTGCTAGACAGGGAACCCCTTACGCATAGAAAGCGCCTTTACAGCTCTCTCTCCTACAGAACCCCGCACAGTCTCAATAACTTCCGACTGAGTGAAAGAGGTGAGGAAGCACTGAAGTAGGAGGACTGGAAGGATAACGGGGAGGCAGGGCCAGGCGTGACTGATGACACCAGTGCCAAAGCGGGCCTCGCATCTCATCACTAAATACAAGAAATCAGAGGCTTCTTTTCATACAGCACCACATTGTGGTGCTACTAACAATACAAGGCACAAAAAGACAGTGACCTGATACGTGTTGACTGAGGGCAGATTAAAGGTTATTTAAGCAGTGAAAACTAAAATCCCCTTTGTTGCATCACTGCTGGCCTCTTTTACGTGCCCTTATCGAAATAGGCTGCAAAACTCACTAACAAAAAAACAAATGACCCAATCAAAAAAATGGGCCTAAGAGGAGTTATCTTGTGGCTTAGTAGGTTAAGGATCTGATGTTGTCATTATAGCAACTTGGGTCACTGCTGTGGCATGGGTTTGATTCTGAGCCTAGGAACTTACCTATGATGCAGGTGTGGCCAAAAAGAAAACGAAAGCAAAAAAACTGGCACAAGAGCTAAATAGACATTTCTCTAAAGAAGACAATCAGACGGCTAACAGGAGCAAGAAAAGATTCTCGATATCACTAATTATTAGAGAAGTGCAAATCGAATCTACACTGAGCTATCACCTCGCAGCAGTCTGGATGACTAGCAGTGAAAAGCTCATCAAAATGCTGGAGAGGGCTGGAGAAAAGGGAACCCTCCTTCGCTGCTGGTGGGAATGTAAATCAGTGCAGTCACTAAGAGAAACAGTGTGGAGGTTCCTTATAAAACTAAAGATAGAGTTGCCATATGATTCAGCAATCCCATTCCTGGGCATCTACCCAGACCAAGCCAGACTTTGAAAAGATACATGCACTCCTATGTCTACAGCAGATCTACTTCCAAAGCCAGGATGTCCATCGACAGGTGAATAAAGACAATGTGGTACACACACACACACACACACACACACACACACACACACACACTGGAATACTACTCAGCTATAAAAAAATGAAATAACACCATTCGCAACTACATAGATAGACCTAGAGATTATCATAGTAAATTAAAAAGTTAAAAAGACAAAGACAAATATCATATGATATCACTTACATGTGGACTCTAAAATATGGCTCAATACAGCAGATATTGGCACAATATTGTAAATCAACTATACTTTCATAAAAAATTAAAAAATAAAATATGTGATATTAATAATACTCTTCAATAAAAATTAAAAGTAAAAAAATAAAATATGACTCAAACCAATGTACCTGTGAAAGAGAAACAGACTTGGGGTTGCCAAAGAGGGCTGGGGAGCGAGTGGCGATGGGGGAGGTTGGTCTGGGAGTTTGGGACTAGAGGATGCAAACTATTATGTACAGAAGGGATAAGCAAGAGGGTCCTACAGAACAAGGAACTGTACTCAGTACCCTGCATTAAACCATAACGGAAGAAAGATGGATTGGATGGATGTATGCACCAGACAGCTCCTGTTTTGGAACAACTGAGGCAGGATAACTGGGATGGAAACCAACAAGATCCGAAATAGATTACAGGTCTTTGTACAAGTGACCTCCTAAAAATAAATACATAGGCTGTAAAAATAAGAATAAATGACATACAACAAAATGAAAGAATCTCATAGAGAAAATGATAAATCAAAGAAGCTGGACTCAAGAGAACACATTGTATGACTGTATTACATCAAATCAAAGAGCTGGCAATATGAACCTATGGTGATAAGACGCAGAAAGATGGTCACCTCTGGGAGCACAGGGGCTGGGGAGGGGAAAGGGAGGCCTCTGGGTGCTGGAAACGCACACATCTTCAGCGGGTTTGCAGTTACGTGGAGATATATATGCATGTGAACACTTCCTGAACTGGACCTAACATCTGTGAACTTGACTGCATATGCATCATAATCCAAAAGTAATCAAAAATAAGAGTGTAAAATCAGGAAAAGCATGGAGTTCCCTGGTAGCTCAATGGGTTAAGGACCTGGCACTGTAGGTGCTGTGGCACGGGTTGTTTCTGCGGCATGGGTTTGATCCCTGGCCTGGGAACTTCTATATGCTGCAGGCACAGCCAAAAACAATAAAATAAAATAACTAAAATAAGATAAAAGATAGAATAATGAAATAAAATACTATAAAATAAATAAGTCAAAGCAGGAGTTCCCTTGTGGTGCAGCAGATTAAGAATCTGGCACTGCCGCTGCAGCGCCTTGGGCTGCTGCTTGGTGAGGGTTTGATCCCTGGCCCAGAAACTTCTACATGCTGGGGATATGGCCAAAAAGGAAAAAAAAAAAACCAGTCAAAGCAGGACAAAGGATAGTGATTAACGCAGGCCACATGATAATATTAATATACTTACTTCATCTCCCTCGTCAATTAATCCTTGGATGGCATTAAAAAGAGATCCATATGCTCCTACTGTCACAAGGATTTCTTGATTGGGATTGATCTGATTTTGATAAAACTTTTCATACAGGCAGGACAGAGCTTTCACAAGTGACGGATGACCCTGTTGAGCAAGAAAGAAAAAACCTTGAATGTGATAACGAGACCTATTTCTCTAAGGTAGTTCGACTCTAAAATGTAAGAATGTTTAACACCTGGGTTTTATGGTTATCCAATTTGTTTGTTTGTCTTTTGTCTTTCTGGGGCCACACCTGCAGCATGTGGAGGCTCCCAGGCTACGCGGTCCCCGCATACTTACGAAGCCCCGCGTATACTGATTCAGACTGTCAGTGGCTGCGACCTTCGACAGTGCTTCCTTCACGTACACAGGAGGGGCTATGTCTGGGAGGCCTTGGCCGAGATTCACAACAGTGGGGTCTGCGGCCAACTGGGTGAATTCGATCCTGAGATAAAAAGCACTACCGTTAACAAGAAACTATGGTAACAAAGTTAGCTTTTCATACCTAGCTCATCAAACTGAGAAATAAGACTTACTTATAGATCAAAAAAAAAAAAAAATCAATGAGATCACAATAAAGAATGTTAACATCACCGAAGTGACTTCACCTAGAAAAATAATGGCTGAATTAATGAACGCAAAGTTTCTTACAAATCTCAGGTCCATGATACCCCTATTTTAATCACAGACATTTTTTCCCAACCATCTGCTAGGTTCTCTTATTAACCATTAGAGAGTGGAGCTAATGGGAAAAGTTCATGGATCAGAAGGTAAGTTTTGCGAGCATCTGCCTAAACTGTCGTTTTTCTCTACCCATTTCCAGTGCCCGGCACAGGGCCTGGCACATCTGCTAAATAAATAAACCAGCGTATGAACTGTTACTTCCTTCCATTTCCACTGAATGGATGAATTAAAATAAACGGCTTTGTTTACAGACTATAGATAAGGCTAAAAATGTCCAACTAAGGCTATAAGCATGTGGAGGAAAATCCTCACCCAATTACCACGGTTTATTCTAAGATACTCACCATACATTGCTATCAAGGCCTTCAATGCGTTTTGCATTTTTGAATTTCAAAGACATTTTCTGAAAGATACGAATATTGAAAACACTTTAAAATTCCTTGAATCGAAACAAAACTGTCAGAAAAATCACAAGTAAAAGAAGATAAATTTTATGCCCCGATACAAAATGCCCAAGAGGAATTCATCTTCCACCTTCTGCTCCAAGGAGTGTTTTTTCTTATGATCTTTATCTTCCCACATAAGAACAAAAATACCATCCTAGCCTAAAAAATACATCAATTTAAAGGCCTGAAATGTACTAAAGAGAACAACAGTGATACTGAAAAAAGTCAGTTTAGGAAAACACCTTCTGGCAGTTCCCACTGTGGCACAACGAGATGGGAGGCAGGTCTGGAGCATGGGACTCTGTCTTGATCCCTGGCCCCGTGCAGTGAGTTGAAGGATCTGCGTTACTGCAGCTGCAGCCTAGGTCACGGCCATGGCGAGGATCTGATCCCTGGCCAGGAACTCCATATGCTGCGGGGAGGCCAAAAAAGAAAAAAAAAATTTTTTTTTGGAGTTCCCTGGTGGCTCAGTGGGATAAAGATCGGTGCTGTCACTGCTATGGCTCTGATCACTGCGGTGGTGCAGGTTCAGTCTCTGACCCAGGAACTTCCCCATGCCGTGGGTGCAGCCCAAGACAAAAACAAAAAACTGCATGCACCTATGGACAATTAACCTGTGTCAAAGGAGGCAAGAACATTCAATGGAGAAGAGAAAGTCTCTTCAATAAGTGGTGCTGGGAAAACTGGACAGCTGCCCATAAAAGAATGAAAATACAACATTCTCTAATATCACACACAAAGATAAACTCAAAATGAATTAAAGACCTAGACAAGACTTTATGCTCTAAACTTCTTAGAGGAAAACACAGGCAGACTACAACTTTGACTATATCACAATAATATCTTTTTGGATCCACTTCCTACAGTAATGAGAATAAAAACAAAAATAATAACAAGGGACCTAATTTAACTCAAAAGTTTTTGCACAACAAAGGAAACCACGGCCAAAGAGAAAAACAACCCACAGAATGGAAGAAAATATCTGCAAACAATGTGAATAGCAATGGCTTAATCTCCAAAATACACAAACAGCTCATGAAGCTCTATATCTAAAAAACAACAACCCAATCAAAAAAGCTGTCAGAAGCTCTAAATAGACATTTCTCCAAAAAGGACATACCGATGGGAAGATGCTCAACATCATCAATTTATTAGAGAAATGCAAACCAAAACTGCAACGAGGTATCACCTCACACTGATCAGAATGGCCATCGTTAAAAAATTTAGAAACAATAAATGCTTCAGAAAATGTTCAGAAAAGGGAACCCTCCTACACTACGGGCGAGAAGGTGAATTGGTACAGTCACGTGGAGACTGGTATGGAGGTTCCTTAAAAAACTGAAAACAAAACTACCGTATGATCCAGCAATCCCACTCTAAGGCATATATCCAGAAAAAAACCCCACAATTCAAAAAGATACATGTACCCCAAAGTTCGCTGTATCACACTTCACAAAAGCCAAGACCTGGAAGCAACCCAAGTGTTCGTGGACAGAGGAGTGGGTAAACACAGCGAAAGGTTCCTCAGCCGCAGCAAGTGAAGTAAAAGCCACAAAGAGAAAGATAAAAATCATATGACATCGCTTATATGTGGAATTTTAAAAAAGGATACAAATGAACTTCTTTACAAAAGAGAAATAGACTCACAAAGAAAACAAACCGATGGTTACCAATGGGGAGGCGGGGAGAGGGATAAATCAGAAATTCTGGATTAAAATATAACACTACTATATATAAAAGAGATAGCTGGAGTTCCCCCGTGGCACAGTGGGTTAAGGATCCAGTGCTGTCACTGCTGTGGTGAGGGTTTAACCCTGGCTGTGAAATTTCCACATGCTATGTGCGTGGATGAGGAAAATGAAAAGAAAAGAATCAGCAAGGACGTACTGAATAGCACAGGGAGCTCTACTCATTATTCTGTAATAACCTACATGGGAAAGGAATCCGAAAAAGAATGGATGTGAGTATATGTGTAACTGAATCACTTTGCTGTACACCTGAAACTAACACAACATCATAGATCAGCTATACTCCACTATAAAATAAAAATTAAATTAAAAAATTTAAATAAAAACATCAATGAGTCATGCTCTGAAGATCATTTTACGTAAGATGTACTAAAACTTTCACGAGTACGTTACTTATGCGGCATACAGGAAGCACCAAACAAGGGGTTCAAAAACTCAGTAAGGAGCTCCAAATAAGAATCATAGCACTCTAAACAAGAGTACTGAGTACACACCAGGCACCATTCTAAGTGTTTTAAATAACGAACACATTTAGTATTTACAGCAACCCCAGGTAGTGGCTCCATTACGAGTCACGATTTACGCCTGAGGAAGGTGAGGTACAGAGAAGACCATGTAACTTTATGCACCTGCACAGGATCACCAAAGCTAGTAGCATTTAGACCCAGATTCGGCTCAGAACTTAAACCCAGGCAGCCTGACCTAAGAAAACATATTCGGCACTGTTTCCACACACTGTCTTTTACGTAAGAGACCTTTTAAAAAAGATACTAGAATGTTGACTCTTAAAAATGTATATATTAGACATTTAAGTAGACATTAGGTAAAAATATATATATTAGACATTTTACTCACATCAAGCGAGCTAGGGCTGGGATAGAAAAATACTGAAAGTTAGAATTATGGCATGGCATACAATTCTGCGGTTCTTTAGATTCTAAAATTAAGTTTATATTATCTCTCAAAAACATTGAATTAGCTTCAAGTTCATTGTAATAACAAGCTGCTGGAAGAAAAAAGATTGGCAGCATTTTTTCAAAGACTTTCCTAATAGAATATTAAAGCAATTTTAATTCAATCTGGGAGGACGAAAATGATCATGATTATTAAATAGACCATTGTTCTCATTCTGTTCCCAACCATGGAACCAGGAAAAGTGCCTTTTCTACTCTCATATTTTTCATCTTTTTTTTTGTCTTTTTGCCTTATCTAGGGCCTCATCCGCGGCATATGGAGGTTCCCAGGCTAGGGGTCTAATAGGCGCTGTAGCCGCCGGCCTTCGCCACAGCCACAGCAACGCGGGATCCGAGCCACATCTGCAACCTACACCACAGCTCACGGCAACGCCGGAGCCTTAACCCACTGAGCAAGGCCAGGGAGCAAACCCACAACCTCATGGTTCCTAGTCAGATTCGTTAACCACTGAGCCACGAAGGGAACTCCCTCATATTTTTCATCTTTGAAACTGCGGGGGCGCATACCGCGCGTACATTCTCCAGAGGCTAAGGCACCTTCCAGAAGAGCGTTGAAATTAAGTGCCCACCTCAGCGTGATGCTGTTCCAGAAGCTGCCATGGGAAAACCAAAAGCTCTCAGAAAGATCTGGAGAAAAAGGTATTTTAACAATCGTCCTTTGTCATCTCTAAAAGTGTTTAAAACCTAATGATTCATTCGGTCTGTGACGACACACACAAAGCAGAGATTCATATCGACTGTAGATAATTACGACACGAAGTTCAATTTTACTCAAAATATTTAGAAAGTTGAAGCCAAAATGCATTTTCCGATGTCATTTTCTTTAAAATTTGCATCTACAACAGCCTCTTCTCTCACTCTGACCCCCGCCCCTGCTCCTCCCCGTCACGCGTCTCACCATCTGCGAGTCGTCTTTTCTAGTCTTCGCCTGCAGGCTTCGTATGGGGTCCTTCCTTTGCCAGGTGGTCTTGCTGTACCACCGCCTCTCAGCCCTCCCTTTGGTCACCGCACTCCCTCATCCCCATGGAGCATTTTCAGGCATTTTTTACAATCGTCTGCCCCCTGCCCTCTCCCTTAAATAATAACAAAGGTGACTTTGTCAGAGTTGAGCTGTGGGTGATCACAGAACATGTCCCAGACCAGCTCCTCCCCCGTGGGAGGAGGCCTTTGTGTAGAATGCACATTAAGAGTTCCCTGGTGGCACGCGGGTTAAGGATCTAGCATCATCACTGCTGGGACTCTGGTCACTGCCGTGGCTCGGGTTCAGTCTCTGGCCTGGGAACTTCCATATGCCACAGGTGCAGCCAGCAACAACAACAGAAAGAATGCTGGTCTATATTTAGTCCAGTCCTGGTCTCTGCCACCTGCTCCCTTCCCTTAGCTAACTGCTATCCACCTGCCACCTTTAGTTCTCCAAGTCAGACGTCACTTCCTCCAGGGGGCCTTCTCTGATTTCCCAAGTCAGTGTCAGGTCTCGCTGATGTACGCCTGTGACAGGGAGCATTTACCACAGAGCACTGCCTTTCTTTTTCTGTTTATTGGACCGTATTCTTCCTTAGACTATAAGCTCTATGAGGACTATTTCTAACCTGTTCACTCTGCCCTGATGTCTGTCCGGATTAATCAGATTTCTCTACAGAAACTGAACCGACAGGATGTGCACACATACAGCGATTTATTTTAAGACTGGGCTCATGAGACTTGTGTGCACTGGCAAGGGTGAAATCTGCAGAGCTCCAGCAGGCTGGGGACCCAAGAAGAGTGAAGTGGCAGCTGCAGTCTGGAGGCAGAACTCGCTCTTCTGGGGCAGCCTTTGTTTTTTCTCTTGATCGAATCGAGGCCACGTACATTATGGAGGGTAATTTGCTCTAGTTCAAGTCTACTGATTGAGGCAGAGAAGAGCGTGATGCTTCTGTAAGTCAAGGAGCGCCAAAGACTCTTAGCAAAGCACCAGAAGCCGGGGAATAAGCTGGAAGAAAATCTTCCTGACAGCCCTCAGAAGGAACCGACCCTGTCAGCACCTTCATCTTGGACTTCTGGCCACCTAAGCTGCCAGGTAATACATTTTTATTGTCTAAGCCACAGTGGTTGTGCGACTTCATTAAGGAAGCCCAAGGAAATGAATATGGCAGTGAAAATGTCTAAGACACCTTACAGTGCCCAAAGGATCAAGATTCAGCAGTAGGTACAAGGGCTCGCTAGGAATTATTGTCCAGTGTAGATCCAGCATGTGGAAAATAAAAATAAACCTGAAATCCTACAGGGAATTAAATACGATCCCCAGGTGTACAGTGGAACATCTGTAGGGCTTGTACGACCCCTAGACAGCTAACTCCTGAGGTGACCTCCGTTCCCAGGTAGATTAATGCCTGACATACGTCCACTGGACTGTGTTACAAACACACAACTGCTAGGGAAATAACAAGCAGCATCTTAGGTTGTTAATGTGAAGCTGAAACATGCAGTTCCGCAGAATCACCACTAGATGCCACTCTTGGCAGAGATAAGAAAAAGCTCAGTAGGTCTTTTAACCACGTACTGCACTGGTCAGAACAGCTGTCATCAAAAAGACACAAATAACAAGTGTCTGGGAAGGTGTGGAGAGGAGGAATCCTTGTGCACTACTGATGGGATTGTAAATTGGTGAGGCCGCTTTGAAAAACAGTATGGAGGGTCTTCAAAAAATTAACTAGAACTACCATGTGATCCAGCAATTTCACCTCTGGGTATTAGCTGGAAGAACACAGAAACACTAAAGTGAGAGGATACATGCACCCCGATGTTCAGTGCATCATAAAATACGGATCCAAGAAACGTGCCCACTGATAGACAAGTGGGTAAGGGAGACATAGGGTATAAGTATACAGCGGAGCACACTCAAGTCCTAAAAAATAAATAAAGTCTTGCCATCTGTAACGACATTGATGGATCAAGAAGATATAAATAAGTCAAAGGAAGGCAAATTCTGCATGATCTCAGCTATGTGCGGAATCTAAAAAACAAAACGGATGAACAAAACAAAGTGAAAACAGACAAGAGACACAGAGAACAAATGAGTGGTTGCCAGAAGAGGGGGTGCAGTGGAGGGATTAGGAGAAGGGAACTAAGATGAACAAACTTCCAGTTATGTAATAAACAAGTCATGAGGAACATCATAAATAATATTGCAATACCTTTGTATGGGGGCACCTGACTTCCTGTGGGGATCATTTCGCAATGTATACAAATGTCACATATTAGGTCCTACATCTGAAACTAATATAATACTAGATGTCAACTACATTTCAATTTTTAAAAATGTTTACTGCAACGGTACCCGAAAGTTTGGAAAGCAGAAAAGAATATTACCCATTATCCTAATACCGGAATGTACTCAAGTCTCAGCTGTGTGTGACTGGAGAGCCCTGTTTGCACAACCTGCTGCATTTAGATGGCGCAGGACGAGGGTAGGAAAGTCATCCCAAATGCTGGGCTGAAGCTGGGGAGATCAAGGCTCTTAATATCTATGAATCACAGGGTATGAATCCAGTGCAAAAACGAAAGAGTGCAAAAGAAGGCCAGAAACAGAAATAACAAGCTAATTTCTGGAGAGGTGAAGACAATAATCAAACAGGAGAAGCAGATGGACTCGAGTACATCAAGACCAGGCTGGAGCAGAAAGGGATTGTCTGTGCAGTGGGCACCCTTTAATGCGAACCCTGCTTTGGGGTGGCCTAAACATCTCTTACCCTAGAGCTGTGACTTAGGTATGCATAGGTGCAGTCACATGTATTTTTTTAAAATTTTGTCTTTTCTCTGAACAGAGAATATTAAACATTTTATGAATTTTCTTAGCCATCATAAAATCTTCACTTTTAATTAGTGGGTAATATTTCAGGTTATATATCACACCTGACACCTTCATTCCCCTATTGTTTGGGCGTTTTGTTATTTCCAGGGTTTTGCAATGTCAGGTAGTATGTTTCTACTGTGTTTTTAATTATATGGCCCCCACTCTGTTTCCTTTAGTTTTAAACTTTGATGTAGAAGATGAATGTCCTCTTGTAATACACTTATTAATCATCACAAGAAAGATGACAAATATCCTAAATATTCTATCTAAACTAACCAAACAGAATATATACTTTTATGGAGATATATTTCTATCTGTCTGCCTATCTGTCTATCAAATTTGATGTTCTGATAACACAGTGATGAAATTTAGCATCATTTTCCTTCATTCCTTAGTACTTACACCACTTCCTAAGTGTCTTAAAACCATATGAATTAGATCTCTAGGTGGCACAGACAAATTCAATGTGAACGGTTTAGGGGAAAAGAGGCATTTATTAGAAAGCTAATGTCACCATGAGAAGGTAAGAGCTGCAGCCGGCCTCAAGGGTAACCGAAACCAGAAACTTGAACCTCATCAGGGCTCTGCTTGGTCTACTCTCCTAACCAATCTCAGGCCTCTTCTCCGTGAAACACAACAGCTTCACCTCCCATTTTCACCACAGTAGAGCACTTTCTCTGGTGCCAGTTTCAAAAATTCTAGGGAAGCACTTAGGGACACGAAGGACAGACCCTGAGAGGGTGATTAAAGAAAAATACAAAATACTTCCAAACCTACATTTCCTTTCTAGTAAACTGGAGAAAAAATCAGTGGCAGTTACAAGGACTGAAAGAGATGATAATCATGTAAAGCATGTGGTGAACACTCAAAATGTTTTTTAAACTATTGCTTGACTTAAAAAAAAATCTATAAAAATCTATGATACTCCAGGAAATCAGATATGCCACCTCAAAGTATATTACCTTGACATAAGGGTCATTTTTAGCTGAAGACAACTGAGAAGAAAAACTGCCTTCTCCCTTTTGCCTGGACGGCAAACAATTCCCAGTCACCATGGACAATTCTAGACTCTTATCAGCCGAGAGAGCCCCAAAGGACTTCACATGCAGGCCCTGGTAACACAGCCCTTGTCTTCCTAAGCTCCTTCTCCTGTGGTCACATCTGTACACAGCCACTGCTCTTTGCTGAGATGCCGTAGAAGGTCGAGTTCTGACCACCTCTTTGAGTTACTCATCACTAAGGTCTCCTGCGTGTGTGCACAACACGTGTTACACTGTCTGCTTTACTCTCAGCTTCACCTGCATTTTCTCAGTCTAATTCTCAGGGTCTCAGCCAGAAAACCTAGGAGGGTAGAGGAAAAAGGTCCCCCCCCACAATATCATTCAGTGGCTCAAATATATCTTAAATAGTTGCCAAGTGTGCCACAAAATGAGAGAAAGTATTTACATACATTTATCTGACATAAGACTTTTATTTAGGATATGCAGATATCTCCTGCAACTCAATAAGAAGACAAACAAGCCAGTTAAAAATGGGCCAGAAGGGGGTTCCTGATGTGACACAGTGGGTTAAGAACCTGACTGCTGTGGTTTGGGTTGCCGTGGAGGTGAGGGTTTGGTCCCTGGCCCAGGAACTTCCATATCCGTGAGTGCAGTCATTACAGGAAAAAGAAAGGCAAAAACATCTGACAGCCAAAGAAGATATACAAATGCCCAAAAAGCACACAGAGGGTGCTCAAGATCATTAATCATCGAGGAAATGCAAACTAAAAGCATAATGAGGTACCACCAGATACGCCTCATCAGAATGGCTAAAATTAGAGATACTGCGTTTTGACAAGGATGTGATATAGCTGGAACTACTGTCCAGCCCCAGTAGGGGGTGAAATGGTACTACCACTTTGGAAAACTGCTTAGCGGTTCCTTAAATCTACCATACAACTCAACAATTCCACTGCTAAGGATCGACCCAAGAGAAAAGAAAACCTATGTCCACACAATGGCTCGTATGCAAATGTTCATAACAACTTTATTCAAAACAGTTAAAACCTGGAAACAACACAAAAGACCATGGGGTTCCTATTATGGTGCAGTGGAAATGAATCTGACTAGTAACCATGAGGATGTGGGTTCAATCCCTGGCCTTGCTCAGTGGGTTACAGATCCCATATTGCTGTGGCTGTCGTGAAGGCTAGCAGACGTAGCTCCAATTCAATCCCTAGCCTGGTAACTTCCATATGCCGCAGGTTTGGCCCTAAAAAGAAAAAAAAATAGAATAAAATAAATTAAAAAAATAAAAAGCTGAACTGTAAAAAAAAAAAAAGTACTTCGACAGCTGCATGAATGGGTAAAGAAATGATTTATCTAGACAATGGGGTATTGCTCAGCAATAAGAGGAATGAGCTAAAATACACCACAATGCTGGTTGGTTTAAAATCATCACGTGCATGAAAGAAACCACACACGAAAGAGTACATACTACACAGTCCCACTTATATGAAATAAAAATTTTTTAAAAAGCAAAATAATCTACAGTGGCAAAGGGAGAGAATTTCATCTTGGTCCCTTTCTTACTGTGTAGAAATGATGTTATACTTCACACTTAAAGTATTGCTTATTTAAAATTACAGAAGGAGGAGTCCCTGTCATGGCGCAGCAGAAAAAAATCCGACTAGGAACCATGACGTTGTAGGTTCAATCCCTGGCATCGCTCAGTGGGTTAACGATCCGGCATTGCCGTGAGCTGCGGTGCAGGTTGCAGATGTGGCTTGGATCTGGCATTGCTGTGGCTCTGGCATAGGCTGGTGGCTACAGCTCCTATTAGACCCCTAGCCTGAGAACGGCCATAAAAAGACAAAAAACCAAAATAAATAAATAAATAAATAAATAAATAAATAAATAAAATTACAGAAGTGAAAATAAAATTACAGAAGAAATTATAGGAGAAAAACTAAAGCGTTCCTGTTGTGACTCAGCCAGTTAAGAACCTAACATAGAGTCCATGCGGATGTGGGTTCGATTCCTGGCCTCACTCCGTGGGTTGAGAATTGGGTGTTGTCGGAAGCTGTGGCATAGGTCACAGATGTGGCTTGGATCTGGTGTTGCTGTGGCTGTGGTGCAGGCTTCAGCTGTATCTCTGATTTGACCTTCTAACTCAAGAACTTCCATAAGCTGCAGGTGAGGCCATAAAAATAAAAGGAAAAACTAAAATGTTTTTGTAAAGAAACCAAATGATCCACATGAAGTCGAGCCATTCTTCCATTTTATTACTTTTTTCTTGGAGGAAAGTTTATCTTTCCTTTCTTTTTTTGTTTCTTACTTTTTACAGCCACGCCCGTGGCATATGGAGGTTCCTGGGCTATAGCTTGAACTGGAGCTGCAGCTGCTGACCTACACCACAGCCACAATAATGTCACATCTGAGGCGCATCTATGACCTACACCACAGCTCACAGCAATACTGGATCCTTAACACACTGAGTGAGACTGAGGATCAAACCTGCATCCTCATAGAGTTCCCATGGTGGCTCAGGGGTTAATTAAGAATCCAACATAGTCCCCTTTAAAATGACATCAAAAAAATAAAAGCAAAAACCTAGAAAGAAACTTAACCGGAGATTGGATTAAGATGGCGGAATAGAAGGACGGGAGCTCAACTTCTCTCCCGAAAAACAGCAAAAATACAGCCAAATGCCGAGCAACCTTCAACCAAATGGACTGTAAACTTCCAAAAAAGATACTCTGCTCCAGAAGACACAGCGGAGACCACATCAAGAGGTAGGAGGGGCGATTACGCGATAGAAGCAACCCCTTACCTCCCGGGTGGGAAGCCCCACAGACTGGAAAGTCACTGCATCACAGAGACTCAGCTACAGGACCGAGAGTTCTGAGCCTCACGTCAAAACCCCACGCCTGGGGATCGGGCACAGGGAGAAAGAGCCCGTAGAGCATCTGGCATTGAAGGCCGGAGGGGCTTGTGTGCAGGAGCTCCACAGGACTGGGGGAAACAGAGACCCCACTCTTGAAAGGCACACACAGACTTTCACGTGTACCGGGTCCCAGGGCAAAGCAAAGCCTCCATGGGAATCCGGGTGGAACCTGACTGCAGTTCTTGGAGGATCTCCTGGGAAAACAGGGGTGACTGTGCCTTGTTGTGGGGGAAGGGCATTGGAGGTGAAGCTCTCGGGGACATTCAGCAGCCTGCATTTCTCGGGAGGTGGCCATTTCTGGGAAAAATCTGGTTCCTCTCAACAGCGCTGAGAAGCCCCAGGCCAAACAACAATTGAGGTGGGATCTCAGCCCCACCCGTCAGTAAACAGGCTGCCTAAAGACCCCTCAGGCACACAGCCAGCCTCTAATCTCATCCAGAGACAAAGCCCCACCCATCAGAGGGAGAGGAATCAATCACCTACCAGTGAGCAGGTATCACTCCCTCCCATCAGGAAGCCTACAGCAAGCCCCCTCCATACCAACTTTAGCCACAGGGGAGGCAAACACCTGAACTAAGAGAGGCTACAACTCTATTGTCGACACAAAGGTCACCACACCAAAAACCTACAAAACTGAAAAGAAAGAAAACTCTAACTCAGATAAGGGAGAAAGAGAAAAGCCCAGAAAAACAGCTCAGTGATGAGGAGATTATCAGCCTCCCAGAAAGAGACTTTAGACTGTTGATGCTGAAGTTGATGCAAGGCATTGGAAATAGACTGAAGGCAAAGATCGATCATTTACAGGAAACACTGAGCAGAGAAATACAAGCTGTAAAAATTAAACAAGTGTTGATGGTGATGATAGTGGGATGACAGTGATGATGGTGATGATGGCGGTGGTGGTGACGACGGCGGTGCTAGGGGCAGCGAGGACGATGACAGTGGTGGTGATGGTGGTGACAGTGGTGAGACGGTAGTGGTGGGCATGATGAAGCGGTGGTGGTGAAGGCAGTGGTGGTGATGACGGCGGTGGTGGTGAGACACAAGAAAAAAATGGCCAAAAATACAAATACGTGGAGACTAAACAACATGCTACTAAATAACCAGTGGATCACAGAAGAAATCAAAGAGGAAATTAAAAAATACCTAGAAGCAAATGACAACAAAGACACGACACCCCAAAACCTCTGGGATGCAGCAAAAGCAGTTCTAAGAGGAAAGTTTATAGCAATACAAGCC
>PVHT020004944.1:8069526-8099646 GCA_004024745.2 Catagonus wagneri | reverse complement strand
TAGTATATCATGCCACTCCCTTCTGGCCTGTAGGGTTTCAGCTGAAAAATCTGCTGATAACCTTATTGGGGTTCCCTTGTATGTCATTTGTTTCTTTTCCCTAGCTGCTTTCAGTATTTTCTCTTTGTCTTTAATTTTGGTCATTTTGATTAATATGTGTCTTGGGGTGTTCCTCCTTGGGTTTATTTTATATGGTACTCGTTGCGCTTCCTGGATTTGAGTGAGTGGTTCCTTTCCCATATTAGGAAAGTTTTCAGCTAAAATCTCCTCGAATATTTTTTCTGTCCCCTTCTCTCTCTCTTCTCCCTCTGGCACCCCTATAATACGGATGTTGGTGCTTTTAACATTATCCCAGAGTTCTCTGAGACTCAGCTCATTTCCTTCCAATCTTGTATCTCTTTTCTCTTCTGCATGAGTGATTTCCACTAATCTGTCCTCCACCTCACTGATTCGTTCTTCTGCCTCCTGTATTCTACTGTTGGCTGCTTCTAAGGAATTTTTTATTTCAGTGATTGTATTTTGCACTTCTTCTTGTTTAATTTTTACAGCTTGTATTTCTTTGCTCAGTGTTTCCTGTAAATGATCAATCTTTGCCTGTAGTCTGTTTGCAATGCCTTGCATCATCTTCAGCATCAACAGTCTAAAGTCTCTTTCTGGGAGGCTGATAATCTTCTCATCACTGAGCTGTTTTTCTGGGCTTTTCTCTTTCTCCCTTATCTGAGTTAGAGTTTTCTGTCTTTGCATTTTTGTAGGTTTTTGTTGTGGTGACCTTTTTGCAGACAATAGAGTTGTAGCCTCTCTTAGTTCAGGTGTTTGCCTCCCCTGTGGCTAAAGTTGGTATGGAGGGGGCTTGCTGTAGGCTTCCTGATGGGAGGGTGTTATGCCTACCCACTGGTAGATGGGGTTGATTACTATCCCTCTGATGGGTGGGGCTTTGTCTCTGGATGAGATTAGAGGCTGGCTGTGTGCCTGAGGGGTCTTTAGGCAGCCTGTTTCCTGATGGGTGGGGTTGAGATCCCACCTGAATTTTTGTTTGGCCTGGGGCTTCTCAGCGCTGATGGGAGGGACCAGGTTTTCCCAGAAATGGCCACCTCCCGAGAAATGCAGGCTGCTGAATGTCCCCGAGAGCTTCACCTCCAATGCCCTTCCCCCACAACAAGGCACAGTCACCCCTGTTTTCCCAGGAGATCCTCCAGGAATTGCAGTCAGGTTCCACCCAGGTTGCTCTGGAGACTGCTTTGCCCTGGGACCCGGTGCACGTGAAAGTCTGTGTGTGCCTTTCAAGAATGGGGTCTCTGTTTCCCCCAGTCCTGTGGAGCTCCTGCACACAAGCCCCGCTGGCCTTCAATGCCAGATGCTCTACGGGCTCTTTCTCCCTGTGCCCGATCCCCAGGCGTGGGGATTTGACGTGAGGCTCAGAACTCTCAGTCCTGTAGCTGAGTCTCTGTGATGCAGTTACTTTCCAGTCTGTGGGGCTTCCCACCCGGGAGGTATGGGGTTGCTTCTATCACGTAATCGCCCCTCCTACCTCTTGATGTGGTCTCCTCTTTGTCTTATGGAGTAGAATATCTTTTTTGGAAGTTTCCAGTCCATTTGGTTGAAGGTTGCTTGGCATTTGGTTGTATTTTTGCTGTTATTTGGGAGAGAAGTTGAGCTCCAGTCCTTCTATTCCGCCATCTTAATCCAGTCTCAGCCTCGTCCATTCTTTATCAACTGTTTTTGGCAGGTAGAGACATTCATCATTCAGCCCAACTAGAGCTTTGTGGAATCCCTCCAGTGTTTTCTGAGTCTGTGTTCTCTCCAGTCCTCTCCCTCCCTTCTGGGGAAGAAATGTTAGGGTGTCACACCCCAATCTCACGGAGCATGTTGGCTGTTGTAAGTTGGTTTCCTTTTTCCCTGGAACAGTGCTCCGATGGGCTTGTGTGTTGGAAACACACTTTAGTCGCCCCGGGGGGATAGTTGGATGGTTTCATACCCCTGTATCTCGCAGAGCTGTGCAGCCCACCAGAAACCTGCTTCTTTCCCCTAGGTTAGTGTATTGAAATGTCTAGTCACCAGGTGTAACTACCTTCTCTCCCTTCCACCTGGTGGAGCAGCTTCTGGGCTGCTTGTCTCGTCCTGTCCCACAGTGCTGTTGCAGCTTTTGAGAGCCACTGGCTCCTTTTCCCTGGGGCGATGTCCTCAAATGACAGCATGTCCTGGAGTGACAGGAGGCTGGGTGCAAGCTCTGCTTCTCGCCTCTCCTCTTGAAGGCTCACTCTCAGAACTGTGCACCTTCTCTCAATCCTGCAGAGCCATGCAGTCTTCAGAGGGCCCCTGCCCCTTTTTGTGTACTTAGCTGCTCTCAGAATTCTGACTGTCTTCGTCACCTCAGAACTCTGAGTGAGGTGAGGCAGAAATAGCCTTCACGGGCTGCATCTAGGAATGTCAGATGCATGCTTCACGTGTTCTTTGCTCCCAGGCAAGAAATTGTGGGCTGAGTGGATTTCTCTAGCTGCTGGGCTGCTCAGGCTTGGGGGAGAGACTGAGGTTAGTAAAACTGCTCTTCTTGTCCATTTCAAAGAGCTTTTTCTCAGTTTGTTTTCACCTGAGGTGGTGCAAATTCTTGACTGGATTTTGGAGTGTAGTATTCTTGATTGACGGTCTCCCAAAGGAATTTTGTCCCCAATAGCATTTTTTGATGTTTGTGTTCAGGGTCAAGGGCCAGGACTTCCAATTCTGTCTTGCTGATGTCACTTCAGACTTTTTCTTTTTATGCTGCGAAATGAATTTCTTTAGAAGTTATACGTTTGTTCAAGCATCTGTTTTACCTTGGGTGGGTTTTAGTTAGTTTGGGCTTTTTGAGAAATTAGACTATTTCATCTTATTTGTTGAAATTATGCATGTAGAGTGGTAAAATACTGATTTTTAATTGACTTCCTTACATGTCACGTATTAAAATACTTCTTAAAATTTTATTTCGTGCTTATTTTGTAGTGACTAATGTTCATTGGCCTAATTGATTATTGACCCTGAGCACATGTAGGGCAGGTTCCACTGATAGAGTTCTGCTGTTTTGTCAGGATCTCAGTTTTCGGTGTGTTCCCTATAGATCGCAGAGCTGTATGTCCCCTATAAACTCATGAAGGAAAAGTAACAATTTTTCACTTAAACAGGAGGATATATATACTTTAGGCTAGAAAGAATTTTGCCACAGAAACACCATAAGCGTCAACCAGTGTACCCTAATATATAGCAACTTTGACAGATTGAAAGTGTGTATATAACCTTGAATTGTCCTTTTCTTGTCATTAGTAGCACTCAGTGACCCATCTGAGATCTACTGTATGAGACAGTCAGGAAGGGTAGGGGCCAAGTAATCGTTATATTTAATAAATTTGTTTTAGTGCACAGCTAGAGTGAGGACCATGGTGAAAGCATCATGCCTTCCTGAGGAGGGACCTGTATTTGTTCCTGGAGATATTATGGAAGATCCACTAAAACAGAAGTCAGTTGACTTGGAATCTATTGTAGACTCATGCTACCAACCTAGGAAGAAAGTTACTTCTTATTATTTAGCTTCAATTTTCCCTTTCTCTCCTTTCTTTCCTTCCTTCTTCCTTTCTTCTTTCCTTCCTTCCTTCCTTCCTACCTGCCTGCCTGCCTGCCTCCCTTCCTTCCTGCCTCCCTTCCTTCCTTCCTTCCTGCTACACCTGTGGCATGTGGAAGTTCCTGGGCTAGGGGCTGAATCAGAGCTGCAGCTGAGGCCTACACCACAGCTATGGCAGCACTGGATCCTTAACCCACTGAACCAGGGCAGGGCTCAAACCCACATCTTCACAGAGACAACACTGGGTCCTTAACCTGCTGAGATACAACAGGAACTCCAATTTTCTTATTTTTAAATAGTTAGTAAAGAAACTACTCTTTGGTCTTCAGGTCAGAGTTATTCTTTTCTACCATGATTTCTTTAACTGATAAAAATGTATTTGACTTACTCCTTTCTTGCAGCACAGCTTGGAAGATATAAAGCATTTCTATGTAAATACTCTTATCTAATATGCCGTGGGTCTCAACTGGCCCCCTACGAAGTTGCAATTTCAGTAAAGAAATACTTCTTAGCCTCACTTGTCCAACCGTGGACGGAGGCATTTTCCATCTCAGTGGGAGGGGAGGGGATTCAATGGAAGGAAAGTCCCAAGGCAATCAGGAAAAGTAGGTTTATCAGTGTGGATTTAATGGCACGAGCTGCTTCTCAGCTTTTCTTTCATCCTGTATTATTTTGAAACGTTGCATAATATTTTCAAGATGCTAATATATACAACCTAATCCATATGTTGCTTAACAAATGCAAGCAGCATAAGGCAGATATGTAGAACTTTGACTCATGTTTCTATAAAGCAAGGGTCTGCAAACTGTGGCTTGTGGGTGCCACTTGTTTTTGAAAATGATGTTTAATGGAATAGCCATGTGCATTCATTTATGTATCATGATACATATATTGAGTAATTGAGACAAGCCATGACTAGTTACTATCCAATCTTTACAGAAAAGTTAGCCAACCATGGCTATATAGTCTAAAACCTTATTTTTTGGTGAAAAACTTAAACAAAAAGGTGTCAGAAATGTAAAGCTAAAGCTCAGTGAAGCACAGTTTGTTTCCAGCTTGAAAATACTCTTAATCATGTTACCATTCACCTAAGGCTTTTGACAACTGCAATAAAGTATATATACTTAGTAACAGCAAGAGCATTATCTTACTGGTCAAAGATGTCAAAAGCAATCCATATTCTCTTGGGAGAAAATAAACTTTTAAGTATGATGGCGAAGGGTTGGGAAAAGGTAGCCTAGACCGTCGGGTTGTAAACAGTCTACTAGTTAAGTTAGCTCAGTTTTCTAACACACTGTCTGTTATCATTTCAAGTTCGTTTTTGCAGGTTGTAAATTGCTACAAACAGACAATGTGTAATTGTTTTCAGGTCAGTGTTTAGTCCATTGTAACCTAAAATTCTAAAGGGTCCTACTGTAGTTATAATCCGTGCGAATCGAGCAAGAGAGGACAGTTTGCTTCTTTAGCCCATTTATTTATCACCCAACTGCCACTCATGCTAATGTTTTTTTTTTTCACCCCATCTTCCAGTGGAAATTCTGTAGAGATTCTAGGTCTCTGCAGAAGGGGATTGGCTTTGGCTTGGAATTCACCAGTAAGCATTGCTCATTCCCAGGGCCCAGGAATCCCATCACTGCTGACAGACTGTGCAGTTCTAAAACAATGGAAGACTGTATATGCCGTCTCCACTGAGAACCTAGAATAGTTATCCCCAGTACTGTAACGTGCTGTGCACCTGACCAAACTCATGCCAGACTCAGTCCTGAGACTGCTCAGTATCTCCTTGTCTAGCTGGCGGCCACCTGGAATAACCAGATCGTGGTGGCATCTGGGTTGGTGCAGAGGTAAAACACATCGTGTTACACAATTCACAGTGTGGTGAGGAAGGTGGAGATGATTTCAGTTACACTACAGCATAACTTTGCAAGGTTTTTGGGTCATAAAAACGTGAAACGTAATTATTATCAAGTTTGGCGACACTGTTCTTAGTTCTAAACTACTTGAGTAGAGGGACCCGGAAAGCTCTGTTCTTCAGTTCTTTAGCTCAGGATACATTCTGTCTTTGTTTTTTTCATCTTCCTCTGGAGATGTTGTATTTCATTTTGAAGTCGTTTGTTCTCTTCTTGGAATCCTTCCTGTATTAGTCGGGCTTGTTCCTAAAAAAGTACAAATGGAGAATGAACGACGTGTAGCGTTAAGTGAATCTCTAACTTCTATTTAGTTTCCACATTCATTGATTTAAAATATTAATTTCTTCTTCAAAATTTCTCTACCACTAGTTTTCATCATACTTTTTCTTGGGCCTTCTAGCTCTGTGATTCCTCTTGAGTTAAGAAAGGTTTTCGGCTTCTGTCTCCCAGTATGTTGATGAACCGAAATTAACCGAAATTAGCAGTCTTAACTTTTTCTCCCATTAATTGTACATACACTTTGCGGGCAATCTTAATGATATGTTTGGCTTCAAATCTAATGTATGCATTTAGACTCTTTTATGCACATACATATACACAGATAACACAGAGAAATAAACGATGAATTTTCAAAATCTGACGCACTGTCTGAATCTTACATCAGGGAATTTGAGCTAAGCTTCCACAACTTGGTGACAGAGGTCGCAAAATATAGATAAGGGAATCGCGGTCCCAGAGTGACCCCACTGGATTTCTGTCGTGTTGGGATATGATTCCCAACTCAGCACATACAAGGAGCAGGGCACAGAAAACAGGTAGGAGTGCCAGGCTGATAACACGGGGGTGAGAAGTAAGGAGTCCTGCTTAAAAGGCTCTCTTAGAGCTCAAAGTCATGCCAGGAGTGACAGAAGTAAAAAATCGCGGATCCCTCCATGTTGCAAAGACGGTTCAGATGCCTTATCAAGCAGTGTGACCCTGTTAAATTGTTGTATCTCTTCTGAACCTCTGTTTCACCCGGCTTCATCTCTTAAATAGTAGGGACATAGCAGTTCTTGCTTTGTATAGTTTTACACAAGAGATATGAGTAAAACCTTTTTCTTTTCTTTTCCTTTGGCTGTGCTGTGCAGCGGCTCGCTGTGGGATCTCAATTCCAAGACTAGGGACTGAACCCAGGTTGCAGTGGTGAAACCACCAAATCCTAACCAGTAGATCACCAGGGAACTCCCCATAAAGACCTTTCTTATAATGTCTAGCAGATAATAGCTACTGTTGACTGATAAACGACTAAGTGTGACCTAACTTCAAATACAATCTTGAATAACCAGACGTTGGCTGGGGCCACTTCGGGCAGGCAGATAGGGATTGAAAAGTACAGGTGGGCAAGCAAGGCCCATTTGGGCTTCATGTTGTCACTGCCATGCCAACTCTCTGATCAGGAAGAGTGGAGAGAAGACAGAGTAACAGGGACCCCCGGTGATGCGGTGAAGTACCTGAAGTTTAATAGCCATAATCTTCTCTTGCTCTTCCAGCATCTGGACCCTGTCCTTCTCCATCCTCTCAGTCAGCTGTTTCATGTGTTCCTGATAGCTCTTTTCTTTCTGTTCCAAGATCTGCTGATTCCTTATTTGCATCTCCTCCAGCATTTTGGTTGCAGCACGTGCAGCTTCAGCTCTCACACGTTCCACTGTCACGAGGAAAAGGGAAAAGGAAAAGTCACGTGTGGATGACCGTGTTCCGTCTCTCTTCCACGCATACTTACGTGTCACTGTTGCTACTGACTGTGCACGCCCTGCTCAGACGTGACTTCCACGAGGAAGAGGCATCTTTCCTTGTGTCGCTGTTGTTCAGCGGCCCCAGGTCCACCCCGCTGAATTACTTAAACTTGTAAGAGCTCTGAAGCTGGCTAGTTTCTCGACTCACTCACCTTCGATCTCCTTTTCCTTCTCTGAAAGAGTCTGGTCTGTCTGTAGAATTGCTTCACCCACAGACTCCTTGGACTTCAAGTATTCCTGAAGAATCTCTTCAGCCTGGGACCCGGAGAAAGTGGGGTTGTCAGTAGGAAATGGCTGTAAGCACCCGTCTCTATTTGCTCCCCATCTTTCCCACTCAGAACTGCTGCTCTTGGCCCTGGCGTGCCTGGCGATCAAGCTTCCTCGTCACTGGGATGAGCACGTGCTCTAGGCTGGCATGCATGGAGGCCCCCCGAGCAGAATTCCCTGTAAGGGGTTGCTAGGGTCAGAGAGAGTCCCTGTTCTTTCAGACCGAAGGCTCTAATTCTGGAGCATTGGCGCCCTGGTCCTGTACAGTATGAGCCTGCAGCTCAGAACACGGATCGGAAGAAAGGGGGCGGAGGGGGAACGGGAGGGGGGGACCTGTGGGGTTCGGGGAGCAGTCGGCAGATAGAGGATGACGTTGTTTGAAGTCTTGGCCCCCTCTATCCTTAAAGCCAGCTGGTAGCCTAAACTGACAAGTTACCACTTTTAGGTAAGCATCATTGGGTTTCAGTCCCTTGCAACATCAAGATGCAGCTCCAGGCATGGGTTACAATAAAAATCTGCTGAGTTATCTGGTAATCCAGTGCATGACCCAGTTGTTCACTAAATTCACCCTCTTGCGTGAGCACCTGGTATAGCGGGCTCCTTGTGTATTTATTGAATGAGAGAGTGAATACTGTCAGTCCTGCGATTATGTTTCTTTGCGCGGTACACTTGCTCACGTGGCTGTTCCAAGGAGGCTTGTCTGCAGCTTTCTAGAATCCAGCCCACTTACCTGTATTCCCTTCTTGGGCACCTCAAGGTACTTGGTCTTGAGCTCTTCTTTCTTCTCGACGTAGAGACGATACCCTCCGCACTTAGAATAAATCCCCTGTTTGATACCTTCTTCTAGAGGACTGAAAATTTCCTTTAGTAAAGCTGAGCAACGCTCTGATGAGGCTGCAAGATTCTGGTTACAAAATTCATCGCGCTTTTTGTCTAGCTTGATCTTGAATGTAAAAATAGAAAGTGAAGTGAATAGGGAAAATGTTAGCTTGAGCTCAAAATGTCTGAAAAGACTTCACAAAGCGAGAAAAAAAAGATCTGTGACCCCTAGAAAAACGTACAGGCACTCAGCAGGACCATTTCCTTCCTATTAATCCCAACTGAAGTCCCTTTCTCCATGGAGGTGAAGTTCAGAGCAGAGATCACTAGCTTTATGCTACACTTTGGAGATAAACTTCTGCTTTTCATACTGGACCAATTATTTGCATATGAAGTAAATATGGCTCAACATAAGCCTGCTCATAATAATGAAGTCTACAGTTTGCTTTGCTTTTGGCTAGAATATTACATCAATCAGGTAACAATGAGCATGTAATTTACTTATATCCATGTAATTAAATTATAGGGATGATTATTTATTTATGGGATAAAAAGGTTTCAATCAGTCATAATACAATTGGTTCCTCGTCGTCTTTTTTTTTTTTTGTAGGGCAACACCCGCGGCATGCGGAGGTTCCTAGGCTAGGGGTCAAATTGGAGCTGTAGCCACTGGCTTATGCTGCAGCCACAGCAACTCTGGATCCGAGCCGCATCTGCGACCTACACCACAGCTCACGGCAATGCCCTATCTTTAACCCATTGAACAAGGCCAGGGATCGAACCTGCAACCTCATGGTTTCTAGTAGGATTCGTTTCCCCTGCGCCACAATGGGAACTCCCTAAAATTGGTCCTTCATATGATAATAACAAGTAGTGGTTGCCACCATTTAAAAGTCTAGCAAAAATTTCTTTTCTCAGAATAAGCGCCTGTTCCATTTTCTAGTAGTACCCTGCTTTCTAAGACCCGCAACTGTGTAAAAATTACCGCTAGATCCTTTTGAAATGACTGGTCATCATCTTTAAAGGAATTCTTAATGAAGACTTCAATGGCCTCTTTCTCACTGGCCCTGTGCAGGTCCAGCAGCTCCTCCAGGGTTGCCGTGGGCAGCTGTAGCTTCTCGGCCATCTGTTGCTCATAGTGGATAATGGCCTTTTGCACTGCGGCCGAGTTCTCAATCTCAGCCAAGGCCAGGACCGCATTCTCCATGCAGGGCAGGTCCCCACTGTTGATGGCATTGATGTAGGTCAGCACCAGGCTCTCCAGACCTGTAGGAAGAGAACAAATGAAGGTGATGGAAGTGAGGCGAGGAAACCTTCTATTCCATGTAATTCTGATGATGTCAGTTACCAGCCATTTGTCTCACAGCATCAATGTCCTCAGCATCACCTGGAAACTTGCTAAAAATATGACTCAGCCTCTGCCTCGGTTCCGTTGACTTAGACCCTTGTCTTTGGCAAGGCCCTCCAGCGGTCTGCATGCACAGGGAAGGGTGAGGACCTTGCTTCGGGCAGCGTGGGCCTGCGTTTACTGAGGGCGTTCGGTTTACTCCCAAGCACCACTAGGACAGGAGCCGAACCCCGCGTTTATGTCTGGGTCATCAGCCCTGGGAAGTCCGTGGGAACCACTGGTTAATATTTTTGGAAGAATTCAATAGGAGTCTCCGTTTTATTTATTGCAGTAGGGCACAGTCCAGGAGAACCTTCTGTGATGACAGAGTGCTCATTCGTGCTGTCCGCTGGGGCAGCCACTAGCCCTGTGTAGGTGTGAGCCCTCCAGATACAGCTGTGTGATCAGAATGTTAAATTTCTTTCATTTGAATTGGTTTCCATTTAAATTTAGAGACCCTTTTGTATTTAATGGCTACTGTGTTGGACAACGTGGGTCCAGTTTGGCAATTTTAAGCTCTTGGAGGTTTTTTCTTTGCCCTGTCCTTTCTTTTCTCATCTAAGAAATTTGGCTAAAAAAACCTATTAAAAATGTTGGTGTCACCTAGCAGTTAACATGACAACAGCAGATTTGCATTTTTCTTTTTTTCTTTGTCTTTTTGTCTTTTAGGGCCACATCTGCGGGCTCTGGAGTTTCCCAGGCTAAGGGTCGAATCGGAGCTGTAGCCACTGGCCTTCGCCACAGCCACAGCAACGCGGGATCCAAGCCACGTCTGCGACCTACACCATGGCTCACAGCAACGCCGTATCCTTAACCCACTGAGCGAGGCCAGGGATCGAACCCGCAACCTCATGGTTCCTAGCCGGTTTCGTTTCCGCTGCGCCACAACGGGAACTCCACATTTTTCAAGGCTGAAAGCACGTGGACATCACTGCACTGTCCTTTACTCTAAACTGAGGGTAGGACAGGAAAGAGAACTCACGGGGTCCAGTGACCTTGATGCCTCCTGAGAGAGTTTTAGTTTTGGAATTGCAGAAGATGTAGGAGCAGAAGTCTGCGGCCTGTTCCACGAATTCCGCGTCCAGATCGTCATCACACAGATCCTCAAGATGGCCCAGCTTCTTCCTCTGAGTGGGCCGATCGAAGATAAAGCATTTCTTCTTGGGGAAGAACTTCCGGATACAGACTCGAGGCAGATTAAAATTTTTGTCTTTTTGACTGGTACCTGAAGGAAGATAAAAAGGAATTTGCCTGACGTGGCAAAACTTTTTTCTGTAAGGGCCAAACAGGAAATATTTCAGGCTTTGCAAGCCGGGTGGTCTTTTTTCCCCACGAACCCGTGTTCTGCTGTTGTAGCGTGAAGTAGCCATAGACACTCTGAGCGGGCTGAGCGCTAGTCCAGTACAACCTTACTTGCAGAGGTAACTGGACTAGCCATCATTTGCCAGTGAGTCGTGGTTTGCCAACCCCCAGACTAATGCACCCTTCGTGCTTTTATTTATTTTCTTCAAATAAATGACCATGCTACTCTCTATTCTTTGGGTAATTACTGTCTTGCAAGCCCTGAGAAGGTCGATAACATCAATCTAATCACAGCACAGGGAAAGGTGAATGAGAACTAAATTTGTTCTTAGGACAGGAAAAAGTAATTTAAAAACAATGTATTAATTCCGATAGTAAATAAACATTGTTAGTGATAGCCGCCAGAAAAAATACATACTAAGAACTGTGGATAAAAAACTAAAGAGTAATCCTTTTCAGTGTTTTGTCATCACCACTTAAAACTCCGAGGCCCCCTTGCCTTTCTTAAGCTTGAGTGCGTTCTCCAGGTACTCATCTGCGGTGATGGACTCTCCGTCTGTTTCCAGGTCCAGGGAGAAATCCCGCAGCGTCCACACAAAGTCTGGAAAGAAGCTCACAAAGTCTTCTGAGTCCTCAGTTCCTTCTTCATCAGGTTCCGACTTTGCCCTGATTCTCTCTGTCAGCTCGGTCACGTAGCTGAGCGGCAAACTAAGGAACACTGGCCGAAAAGAGCAATGCCCCAGGAGTTCCCACTGTGGCACCATAGGTTAAGAATTCTCCTGGAGAGCCTCAGGTCTCTGTGGAGACACAGGTTTGATCCCTGGCAGGTTCCATCCCGTGGATTAAGGGACCCAGTGTTCCTGCAGCCCCTGGCCCGGGAACTCCCATGTGCTTCGGTGCGGACAGAAGGGAGAGGGTGGGGGACAGCAATGCCCCGTACTACATTAGTCCCACATATTCAAGACCTTTATTTCGCCTTTGTTTTAAACCCCAAGGACCAGTTCTTCAATCGGTACTTAGACTTTCCCCCCTGCGCTTGAATATTATTATTTTTTGGCTGTGTCTGTGGCGTGCAGGAGTTCCCAGGCCAGGGATCGAACCTGAGCCACAGCAGTGACAACGCTGAATCCTTAACCACCAGGCCATCAGGGAACTCCTCTTTTGATTTTTGGTTTGTTTTTCTTTTTCATTTTGATTTACTAGGATTCACGGTTAGGCAGCTGTTTTTGTAATACAGGGCTCCCCTCTGACTTTGATGCTGTTTTGGACCCCGAAAAGGATACTGCAGTTGGTCCATGGCCTGCTGGTTAATAGTTCCCATACTATTGTAGACAAAGGTGCTGCTCAGGAGAATTGCCAGGGCAAAGATCCAGGAGTCATTCTGGTTGTCACCCTGGAGATCAGAACACATTCGGGCCAGGATTATGTTCCATTCTCACAGCCGTTTCCAGATCAGCAGTCATAAAAGAATGCCCGTTTAATTAGAATTTTTTTTTTTTTTTTAGACTATGACCTAAGGTCATTTTCTCTTGCAAGAGGAAACAAAATCCAAGCAAAAATGATTGTTAGTAGACTGGAATCTGCATAGTTTTCTGATTACTATTTTTGGTTTGCCCTGATTCTCACTAGACTTTCTTAGGACCATTGGTAGATAATTGCAAAACAAATAGTCATATATGGTGGGCAATCTAAGGCCGTAAGTGTAATTGGAATTAATTTTTTTTGTTTATTTTACAGAAATATATGTCTTAATATAAGGCTAAAAATATGTCTTACTATAAGACTAATAATACCTGTATCTATTTCACTGAGCAATTGTTAGACTCCTAACACTTCCCATTACTTATTAAATATTCAAAACAAAACAAAGAGGCAAATGAAGATCTCTTACATCTGTTTTAGTTCAGAAAGTTGAGATTAAAAGAGGTCAAATAATTTGCTACGGTCACTGAGTTACTGACAGAGTTTAAATTTAAATCCCAGGCGTGGATTTCAGAACCTAAATCCTCAACGAAAGTTCTCTGCAAGACGAGATCCATTACCTTGACTTTGTTTTTTCTACCTTTATTATCTGGCTTGGTTTACAGGCTACTGTTAATAATTAGAATACTGTCTACTCACACATCTACAGTCAACTAATCTAGGACAAAGGAGGCAGGAATATTCAATGGAGAGTCCCTTCAGTAAGTCCTTTCAATAGGAGTAAACAATGGACAGCCCCTTCAATAAATGGCACTGGGAAAACTGGACAGCTACATATAAAATAATAAAATTAGAACACTTCCTAACACCATAAACAACAGTAAACTCAAAGTGGATTCATGACCTAAGTGTAAGACCAGATACTATAAAACTCTTAGAGGAAAACATAAGCCGAACACTTTCTGACATAAACCACAGCAATGTCTTCTCAGATCCACATCTTAGAATAATGACAACAAAACCAAAAGTAAACAAATAGGACCTAATTAAACTTAAAAGTTTTTGCACAGCAGATGAAACCCTAAACAAAAGACAACCCATAGATTGGGAGAAAATATTTGCAAATGAAGCGACTGACAAGGGATTAATCTCCAAAATATATAAATAGCTCAATACCAAAAAAACAAACAACCCTATCAGAAAATGGGCTGAAGATCTAAACAGACAATTCTCCAAAGAAGATGTACAGATGGCCAAAAAGCACGTGACAAGATGTTCAGTATCACTAATTATTAGAGAAATGCAAATCCAAATATGAGGTACCACCTCACACCAGGCAGAATAGCCATGATCAAAAAGTCTGCAAACAGTACATGCTGGAGAGGGTGTACTGTTGGTGGGAATGTAAATTGGTACAACCACTGTGGAAAACAGTATGGAGATTCCTTAAAAAGCTAAAAATAGAATTACCATTTGATCCAGCAATCCCACTCCTGGGCATCTATCCAAAGAAAACCATGAGTCAAAAGGACACATGTACCCTAATGTTCACTCCAGCACTATGTGCAGCAGCCAAGACATGGAAACAACCTAAATGCCCATCGACAGAGGAGTGGATAAAGAAGATGTGGTACATACACACAATGGAATATTACTCAGCCACAAAAAGGAATGAAATAACGGCACTTGCAGCAACATAGATGGACCTAGAAATGATCATGCTAAGTGAAGTTAGACAGTGAGACACAGACATCACATGCTGTCACATATGTCGAATCTAAAACAAAGGGTATAATGAACTTCTTAGCAGAACAGGTACTGATTCACAGATTTTGAAAAACTTGTGGTTTTCAAAGGAGACAGGTTGGGGGTGGTGAGGGGATGGGCTGGGGGTTTGGGATGGAAGTGCTTTAAAATTGGGTTGTTATGATTGTTGTACAGTATAAATGTAATAAAATTCATAGAAAAGAATACTCTCTACTGACCACTATGTTCTTCCTCTAGGGTCTGCCTTAAGAATGTTTTCCTGACCCCTGGTTCCCACACTTGGTCACGTGGCATGTAAACAGAAGTGACAAAATATGGTAAGTGCAAGCTCTTACGTAAAGAAAAATTAAATAGCATAGAGAAGATTCAGAGGAGAGGGGCTTATTCCAGAAGTGACTCCTTAGTGCTTACCTTCTCCACATCCCCCAGGCCCTCGGTGTCCAGCAGAACCAGGGTGTGGTCTCGCTTCCTGGGGTGAGGCACACACCACATCCAGATGCCCTTCGTGTGAGACTGAACTGTGGAGCCCAGAGAGAAGCCTGCAGGGGGGGCGCGGGGATGAGAGGGTTGGAAGTCTTTATATCAGGTGGTTTTGGTAACTGAGATCAAATTTAATGTGTCGAGATTAGTAGAGAGAACTGAAAACACAACCGGTATTATAACCAGAGAAAGAGAATATTGAATACATGAAAAGATTCAGTACCTTTTCATGATGAAAGCAGTCAGCAAACTAGAAATAGAAACTAATTCAATATGATAAAGGTCATATAAAAACTCCACAGCCGCCATTATACTCTGTGGTGAAAGACCACTGAGTCTTTCCTTCTACAAAAATTAACCAAATGGATCAAAGCCCTACAGGTAAGAGATAAAATACAAAACTCCCAGAAGAAAAGGTAGGAGAAAAACTTCATGATACTGGATTTGGCAATGATTCTTGGATATGGTACTAAAAGCCTAAACAACAGCAATAAAAATAGTTAAGTTGGACTTCATCAGATTTAAAATTTTGTTTATCCAAGGACCCTATCAACAGAATTAAATATGCAACACGGAATGGGAGAAAATATTTGGTAGTCATGCCTCTGATAAAGAACTGAGGAGTTCCCGTTGTGACTCAGTGGGTTAAGAACCCAACTAATATCCATGAGGATGCAAGTTCGATCTCTGGTCTCATTCAGTGGGTTAAGGATCCAGCATTGCCGTGAGCTGTGGTGTAAGTCACAGATGTGGCTTGTATCTTGCGTTGCTGCGGCTGTGGCTTAGGCTGGCAGCTGTAGCTCCAATTTGACCCCTAGTTGGGGGGGTGGCTTTCATATGCCACAGGTGTAGCCATAAAAAGAAAAAAGGAAGAATTGATATACAAATATCTAAACAAGTCCTACAACGCAACACAAAAAAGCAAATTAAAGCACAAACCAATTACAAAATGAGCAAAGGACTTGGATAGGCATTTCTCCAAAGAAGCGATATAAAAGACCAGCAAGCACATGAAAAGACACTCAACATCACTAGTATAAAGTACAGTGTCTCGTAATAGTCTATAATGGAAAATAATCTGAAAAAATACATAACCAAATCACTTTGCTGTACATCTGACACTAACAATATCATAAATCAATTATACTTCAAAAAAAGAGCAGCAAAACATGTAGTGTAGATCTTATGTGAATCCTGGAAATTAACCGATGTTTATAAGAAAATTGGAAGATTTAGCACTGAATGAGTATTTGATAATATTAAGGAATCATTATTTTTAAAAACCCACAATGGGATACTCCTTCACATCCGTTAAGATGGCCCCTACCGAAGAAGCCAGAAAATAGCAAGTGTCGGCTAGGACGTGAAGAAATTAGAACTCTGTGTGTGTGTGTGTGTGTGTGTGTATTTCTGGTGGGAATGTAAAACAGTACCATTTCTATGGAAAGTTATATAGTGATTTCTTAAAAAATTAAACATAGAGGAGTTCCCGTCGTGCTCAGTGGAAATGAATCTGACTAGCATCCATGAGGACGCAGGTTTGATCCCTGGCCTTGCTCAGTGGGTTAAAGATCCGGCATTGCCATGCGCTGTGGTGTAGGTTGCAGATGTGGCTCAGATTCCGCATTGCTATGGCTGTGGTGTAGACCAGCAGCTATAGTTCCGATTTGACCCCTAGGCTCGTAACCTCCAGATGCTATGGGGGTGGCCCTAAAAAGACAAAAAAATTAAAAATTAAACAGAATTACATGATCCACCAATTGCACTTATTGGTATGTACCCAGAAAAAGTGAAAGTGGGCACTTGAACAGATATTTGTACACACATGTTCTTAGCAACATTATGCATAATAGCCAAAAGTTGGAAACAACCCAAATGTCCGTCGACAAGTGACTGAATAAATAAATTGGTGTACACAAACAATTATGCAACCTTAAAAGGGAAGAGATTTCGACACGTGCTATAACACTGAACCTTGAAGACATTATGCTAAGTGCAACAGGCCATCGCAAAAGGGCAATTAACGTGTGATTCCTCTTCTGTGAGGTTCCTGGAGCAGTCAGAGGTACAGAGGGAATGTGGAGTGGTGATTGTCAAGGACTGGGCAGGGTCATTGTTTAATGAGATACAGAGTTTCTGTTGGGGGAACTTACGGAGACCTGTGGTGGTGCTGGCTGTGCAGTGATGTGAACTTCAAGATGTTAAAGTGGGAAAGTCTGTGTTAGGTATATCTTACAGCAGATAAAAAACAAAAAAAGGAAAATAAAAAAAATGAGTTTAGCTAATACAGATTTAGACATTTTTTAAATCTTAAAGATCAGTGGAAACGTACTTACTCCATGAATATTTTAGTAAATGTCTTTATTCTTATATACATCAGTTAATTTTATCTCTGCATTAGTCTTTCTGAGAAAGGACAGTTTATGCTTTAAGAAGGGGAAACTGAGACAAAATATGAAGAGTGGTGAGCTGGATCTTTGAGGCCGAGTGAAGATAAGAGTGGAGCCGGGGACGGAAAGTTAACTTTGAGTGTATCTCCTGGTCTCTGGGGCCCTCTCCTGGCCTCACCATCCTTCCCGCCGGCAGTGCGTGTGGCCAGCGGGGGCTCAGCCGGGCTTTGCCGGCGCCACTCACCCTTGTTCTTCCCAGCCAGCTTGTTCATCAGGTAGGATTTGCCTGTGCGGTACAGGCCCACGATGGCCACCACCACCACGGGCTGCCTGATGGCAGACAGGATCTTCAGCGCTTTCGGGTTCACCGACAGTCGCCCATTGATGTTCTCAATGAGGCACTGTGGCTCCGACATGTGGACCTTTGAGGCCATGTCCGCAGTGTCACCTGATCTGCAAGGAGCGAGACGGGAGGGATTAGAACGTCCAGTCTAAAATGCAAAACTTTCATCTGGTTCTTGGGCTTCGGAAGGTGGAGTCGTAACCCCCACCCCCCGGCCAAAAGTCTTGTGTCGACAGAGAGAGGTATGAAGGAAAAGCTGTCTCATTTTAGCAAGTTGCGGAAGTATTATCTACGTGGGCCAGTAAGAAATACTGATGTGACAGTGACTTATTAGCATTCAGTCACCCTCATGAGCAAAGTCTTTCATTTAGTTTACCATGAAAAACTTCCCTTTCGGATTCTCACTAAAAATTTTACGCTAGACATCGCATGTCAAATAGAATAGGATTCAGAGAGATTTATTGTCCATCCTGGCTCTGTGTGAGAAATTCAGTATCAATTTATTTATTTAGTAATTCTTACTGTGAATAAAGATGTTCATTTGATGCTTGTCTATGAACAATTTCCAGAGATGTTCATTTGATGCTTGTCTATGAGCAATTTCCAGAGATTTAAAATATTTTTCCCCACTAGTTATGTCCTTATTTTTGCCTGAATGAGGATCCACAGACCTTCTCACACTGCTCTTCTGAAAGTGAAACCAACATGACTTACTTTTGCAAATGTTGTAAAAATACACGACCTTGTGAAACACATGGTTAAGGACCCTTCCAGAGCCTGGGTGCGGGCTTGTGTGAGCAAGGGGCCCCGGACTTAAACTTCACATTCAGTTTGGCTGCAGCCAAGTGAAGGTAAATGCCACAGCCTCAGCTATTGCATGTTGCTAGAAACCATGCTGGTGCGTATATATGCATATATAAGGGAACAAAGGGCAATGAAAGATTAAAAGCTGGGGAGGCAGAGATCAGGAGCGAAGCAGCAGTAAGAGGAGGAAGAGAGTTAGGGAGAGGGAAAAGAGGAGGGGGAGGTGAAAAGGAGAGAGAGCTGCCAGGCAAGCAGGTGAGGAATGAAGCTGTTGCCAAACCAAGGAATTGAGGGGACACGTTTCCAGAAAACAAGCTCAACACCCCTGAGAGCACAGAGGGCGGAGTAAAGAGATGACACCTCCGGAGCTGGGCAGTAGATTTTCTGCAGGGGAGCTTTGTAGGAAAGGGGCCGCCGGACTCTGCTCCCTAAGGGGTGAGTGGTGAGCCGGCCCAGGAAGCTGCTCTAGAGGATCAGCGCTATTTCTAAAGAAGATGTCGGTTTTGAAACAAAACGCAACCATGGGACTGAAGAGCAGTGTGTTTGTGAATCTGCATAGTTCTCTCTGGGTTTCACTTGTTTATTTTAGTTTTTGTCTTTTTGTCTCCCCCGTGGCAAATGGAAGTTCCCAGGTTAGGGGTCCAATCGGAGCGACAGCTGCCAGCCTACACCACAGCCACACAGGATCCAAGCCACACCTGCCACCTACAGCACAGCTCACAGCTATGCTGGATCCTTGACCAACTGAGTGGGGCCAGGGATCAGACCCTCCTCATGGTTTGTTAACTGCTGAGCCACCACGGGAACTCCCGGGTTTCAGTTTTTTTTTCTTTGTCTTTAGCAATGTCACGTAGCTGTCTACACTCTGTCTCCTTCACTGTTCTTTCCGTCTCGTGAAAACAGCGTATTTGCAGCACTTTCAGTCTCTTAGCTGCAGTTGGATCACTATTGTGCAGGTCCCATCAAAGACAGTGGTAATTTAATTACCCCTGAAGTCAACACAGACCGCATCAGCAAAGAGGAAGACAATCCTAACGTATTTTCAGCTCTGATTTACCCCACTTCCACACAAGCACAGTAACCCCCTGGAGATGTGCTGCCAGCTGGTAACAGCAGGCTTTTATCTGACCCCTGGCTCAGCTGCCGCCCGTCTGGATGTTGCTCTTATAAATCCCTTCCAGCCCTGCACCAGCCTCAGCCGGGGCTCCGTCTCCCAGAGCAGGGCTCCTGCAGCGCTGCAGAGAAAACTGCTTTGCGGAAAAGGGAAGTTCTCACCTCTTTGAGAGCTCTCACCTCTTCTCAGATGGAGTGCACTTCTCTGTATCTTCTCTGTGTCACTTTGACTGTCCTTCCACGCAGCCAGTGCTGTGCAGCTCTGCTGATTCCCTCTGGAGATGAGTGAGAAGTACAACAACCTCTATAACAGACTTAGAGTAAATATGAAACTGAAAGCAATGACTATGAAGTGGTGACTTAACCACCATAAAAGGAATTTCTCGAAGCTGTCTCAGGAGGAAGGTAAATGGGTTTGACACGATTCCTCAGCTGGGACTCTCACACTCTTTATTTTGGGAAAGATTTTAGAGACCATTTGCTGTTTTAAAAAGTATCTATTACATGTTTAAATAGAATGGATTGTATTTCAGGATGGGGGTCAGTTTGAGAAACCTAGAGTGAGGAAGCCTACTAATCTTTAATTTCCTTAAATAAGGCCTCGCAGTGGACCAGGCTCCTCACTCTGTGTGGGCCAGCGAGGAGGACCGGTCTTAGGTGTTCTTGAACACACAGCCTCTGGAACTTAATTCCCACAGGTAGGAAGGGGCTCCCTGCCCCGCACACCTGCTCCAGGCTCTGTGCCGACCGTTCTACACGCGTTAAATACCTTGGGACAAACATTTCCCCATCGTTTTGTAGAAACTAAGGCACAGAAAAGGTACCCCTTGTCTCAAATCACAGCACGGTAAATCATCTGAACCAAATCATCCTCGATCCCAAACCCTTCTGTTAAACCACCGCACTATGCTGCCTTTCTGCATTTGCTGAATCGCAGTAGAAGTCACGGCTTTACTTCTTGACTGTTTTCTAAGAGTTACATGGGTTACGCCTCTAATTCAGCCCTGCTGGAAGCGTGCACAGTGAGAGGTATTGTCTCCGTCTTACAGTGAAAACAGGAGGCTTGGGGAAGGAAGATGAAATGGCCTCTTCATATGCAGTGAGCGCGTCAGAGGTGGATGCAGATTTGATTTGCTGTTTACCCTTAAGCTCACCGCTTTTTCTCGCCCTGGACCATGAAGAGGGGAGTGAGAAGGCAGGGAGATGGTTGCAAGTTTCTCTCTGGATCCCGGGCTGCACAGGTATTTCTCTAACCTGGAAGTCAGTGTCTGAGATTTAACAAACGGTATTAAATACTCTGTTTTTTTCCTCTTTGCCATTATCTTTTTATTTAAAAAAAAATTCTTTTTTTCCTTTTTAGGGCTGCACCTGCAGCATATGGAGGTTCCCAGGCTAGGAGTCGAGTCGGAGCTGTAGCTCCTGGCCTACACCACAGCCACAGCAACGCGGGATCAGAGCCCTGCAGCCTTTACCACAGCCCATGGTAAGGCCAGATCCTCTAACCCACTGAGCGAGGCCAGGGGTCAAACTCTCATCCTCATGGATACTAGCCAGGTTTATAAGCCGCTGAGCTGCAATGGGAACTCCAGATCTCTTTATCTTTTAAAATGTTTCTCAGAAAGTAATGCTTTAATGAACTTTGAAAACTGTGGTTTATCTGGGACTTGCAGCTGCTGGAACACACCCAGATTCTTTCTGCCTTAGGGGTTTGTATACAGTTTTTTTTTTTCTTTTTAAGGCCACACCCTCAGCATATGGAAGTTCCTAGGTTAGGGGTCAAATCGGAGCTACAGCTGCGGGCCTATATCACAGCCACAGCAACAGGGGATCCGAGCCACATCTGCGACGTACACCACAGCTCACAGCAACGCCAGATCCTTAACCCACTGAGCGAGGCCAGGGATCGAACCCAGGTCCTCATGGATGCTAGTCTGATTTGATTCTGCTGAGCCACGACGGGAACTCCATGTCAGTCAGACATTTTCTAAATTCAAAGTCTCTGGCTCTCTTCTACTTTTTCTCAGAAACACTTTGGGTGTGTCAGTTAAGGACAACTGGCAATCTTTTTTTTACTGAACACATTTCAGTTGAAAGTGAAAGCAAGGCCAGTTTCTCAGAAATCATCTAGATGTCGGGAAGCTGGCTCCCACGATGATGGGTCGTGTGCAGTTTTGTGTGGCTGTTTTTTTTAACGTCAGAGAGACTGACCAATGCTGGAGACTTATTTCTTCTGAATGCAGGGTGTGAGGAAGCTGCAGTTGTATATGGAGTTGCAATCTCTAGAATACTAAAATTATTCTAAAAGACAGTCACAGATCAAGTTAATTTGGATGTTACTGTTATGACATTAAATCTCCACATATGTATGTATACTTAGTGGTTTCACATGTTGTCCAGAATTTTAGGTCCCCCAAAACAAACTCTGAATTTCAGGAGTGGCATGTTTTTATATTAAGCTGCTTTCCACCTGAAGAATTCCGTGTGGCCTGTTCGAGGGCACTCAGCACCAGGACCTCTTCTCTTCAAGGGGGGGTCCTTAAGTCAAGTCAGTGGGGCCAAGAGCAGCAGTTAGAAGAACAGTCTGCAGCATGCGAGTGTGTACAGAAAGCCTGTGTGCCGT
This sequence comes from Catagonus wagneri, assembly GCA_004024745.2. Taxonomy (NCBI): domain Eukaryota; kingdom Metazoa; phylum Chordata; class Mammalia; order Artiodactyla; family Tayassuidae; genus Catagonus; species Catagonus wagneri. The sequence continues at coordinate 8,077,661 of PVHT020004944.1, read as the reverse complement.
GCGCGCCTGTGCTGTAGGTGCTGCAGGGCGTTCAGAGGTCACGTAGGCATAGTCACTGCCCTAAATATGACAAGTCCTGGTAATTGTGACTGGCTTCCACTCCAATAACAGAAGCAGAGGGATGGAGAGGACGTGCAGAGAGGAGCATCGTTATCCCAGTAGCTCGTCTCAGGGTCTCAGAGTGGAACATTCCAGAAACTTTGACCCATGAGGAATTTGTTTTGATATCAGTTATAGGAAATGAATTTTAGTGTTTTTTAAAAATAGCTGGCATGGAGTTCCTGTCATGGCACAGCAGAAACGAATCCGACTAGGAACCATGAGGTTGCGGGTTTGATCCCTGGTCTCACTCAGTGGGTTAAGGATCCAGTGTTGCCGTGAGATGTGGTGTAGGTCAAAGATGCGTCTTGGATCCTGCGTTGCTGTGGCTGTGGTGTAAGCCAGCAGCTGTAGCTCTGGCTAGACTCCGAGCCTGGGAACCTCCATAGGCTGCAAGTGCAGCCATAAAAAGCAAAAAAAAAAAAAAAAAAAAAGTAGCCTGACAGTTCTTATTCGTATTTAAACTTTTTTCTCCACCGTCTCTTCTGTCCTGTCCATCTATCCTAGTAAACCCAGTACCGTGCTTTTTTCTTTTTAATTTTTTTGGCTTTTTTTTTTTTGAGGGCCACACCTGCGGCCTATGGAGGCTCCCAGGCTAGGGGTCTAATTGGAGCTGTTGCCTACACCATAGCCATAGCAACGCCAGATCCGAGCCGCGTTGTGTAGTTTTCTGTATTTCTGTTCAAATTGTTATGTATATTGTTGCATTATTATTTTCCCTTTTTAATTGTAGTTAACAAATAGTATCAGTTTTACCATCCCAAGTGTGCTGATTAAGTAGACCTCAATGTTAATTACATTCACATCACCGTGGAAGAGATCTCCAGAGCTTTGTCATCCTGCAAACTCTCACGCTATACCCTTCAGACAGCGCTCCGTTACGCTCCCACCCTAGGGCTTGGCGACCACCTTTCTGTTTTCTTTCTAAGAGTTTGACCTTATGTCCCTCATATAAATGGGATCAGAAAGTATTACCCTTTTTGTAACTGAGTTATTTTATTTAAAATAACATCTTCATGACTGACCCACGTTGTAGCTTGTAGCATGTGACAAGATTTTCCTTTTTTAAGGCAAACATTTCGTTGGATGTATATACATTTTCTTTATCCATTCTTCTGTTGATACAGGCACACGGGTTATTACCACCTCGTGACTGTTGTGAAAAATGCTTGATGTGAATATTGCTCTTCGAGATCCTGCTTTCAGTTCTTCCAGGTATGTATGGTAGTAGATTCTGGATCATATGGAACTCTGTTTTATAATTTTTGAGACCTCACCAGAGTTTTCCATAGTAGCTGCTTCATTTTTCATTCCCAGTCCCATTTCACAAGAGTTCCAGTTTTTCCACATGCTCACCAATACCTGTTATTTTCTATTTTTTGATAGTGGAAACTGATATCCTGTGGCAGTTTTGATCTTCATTTCTCTAAGGATTAGTGATACTGAACATCTTTTCATACACTGGACATTTGTTATCTTTGGAAAAACGTCTGTTCAACTCCTTTTTAAACTGAATTATTTGTGTTGCTATTGTGAGTTGTAGGAGTTCTTTGTATATGCTGGATATTTGTCCCCATCAGGTATATATTATTTCAAATATTTTCTCCCATTCTGTATGTTACTTTCTTTTTTTTTTTTTTTTTTTTTTTTTTTTTTTTTTTTTTTTTTTTTTTTTTTTTTTTTTTTTTTTTTTTTTTTTTTTTTTGGCTGTGCCCATACCTTGTGGAAGTTCCTGAGCCAGGAATCAAGCCTGTACCACAGCAGTGACCCGGGCTACTGCAGTGGCAATGCCAGATCCTTAACCTGCTGCACCACAAGGTAACTCCTTGGGTTGCATTTTTATGCTGTTGATTATTTCCTTTGGTGCACAGAAGTTTTAAAGTTTGTTGTAGTCATGGTTGTCTACTTTTGCTTGTGTTTCCTGTGCTTTTTTGTTTGTTTCCTGTGCTTTTTTGTTTTTGTTTCCTGTGCTTTTTATGTCATATCTTTGAAACTATAGCCAAATCCAATATTGTTAAGTTTTTCCTTATGGTATTTCCTAGGAGTTTTATAGTTCTAGGTATTATGTTTAAATCTTAAATATATTCAGAGTTAATTTTTATATAGTTAAGCATTCAACCTCATTGTTTTATATGTGGTTATTCAGTTTTTCTAATACCATTTGTTGAGGAAGATTGTTCTTTCCTCATTATGTGGTCTCGATAAGCTTATTGAAGATCATTTGATCTTAAATGTTAGGGTTTATTTCGGAGCTGTGTATAGGTCTGTCTTTATGCAAGTACCAAACTGTTTGGATTGCTGTAGCTTTATAATATGTTTTGTATTCAGAAAGTGTGAGTCCTCCAGCTTTATTCTTTTTCAAGATTGTTGTGGCTATTCAGTATCCCATATGAATTTTAAGATGGTTTTTAATATTTCTACAAAAGAAGCCATTGGGCTTTTGATAGAGATTGCATTGAGTCTGCAGATTGTGTTGGGTAGTAGGGACATTTTAACAGTATTGTCTTGTAGTCCATGTATAAGGAATGTCTTCCCATTTATTTGTGTTATTTAATTTCTTTCAGCAGTAGTTTTCAGTATATGAGGCTTTTGACTTCTGAGTTTAATTTTATTAACTATTTTTATAATTTGTATATGTAGATTTATATATAATTATTTTATTGTTTTGATGATATTATAATGAGATTATTTTCTTAATTTCATTTTTGGATTGCTTATTATTAGCACATAAATTGATTTTTGCATGTTGATTTTGTATCCTACAGACTTGCTATATTAACTTATTCTTACAGATTTTTTTTCTTTTTTTTTGGAGGGGTGAAATCTTTAATGTTTTCTACATATAAGATCGTGTCATTTGTAAACAAAAATAATTTTACTTATTCCTTTAGGAAACAAATTCTGTTCATTCATTCTTTCATTCATTATCTAATTGCTTTAGCTGGTACTTTCAGTACTATGTTGAGTAGAAGTGGCAAATGTGGGCGTTTTTGACATATTCCTGATATTATAGGAAAGCTTTCAGTCTTTCATCTTTGAGTATGATGTTAGATGTGAGTTTTACATATATAGACTTTTAAAAAAATTTTTATTTTTATTAAATATAGTTTATTTACAGCACTGTACAACATAGGCTTTATTATATGGTGGTAATTTCCTGTTATTCCTATTTTATTTTTTTATCATGAAAGTGTATTGAATTTCATCACTTTTCTGCATCAGTTGAGATGACTGTGTGGTTCCTGTCCTTTATTCTGTTATATGTATATCATATTGGTTTGCCTATGTTGAACAATCCTTAATTCCATGTATGATGCATGGTCATGGTATATGATCCTTTTAATGTACTATTGAATTTTATTTCATAGTATTTTGTAGAAAATTTTTACATCAGCATTCATCAGGGATGCTGGTCTGTAGTTTTCTTTTTTGTAGTATCACTGACTGAATTTGGTATCACGTGATGCTGACCTCATAGATTGAAATTGGAAGTGATCCCTCTTTATTTTTTGGGAGATTTTGAGGGAGATTGATGTTAATTGTTCTTTATTTCTTTATTTTCCCACCAACAATGCTTGAGAGTTCCTTTTTCTCCACATCATTGCCATCACTTGTTATATGTTGACCTTTTAATTATGATCAGTATGAGGTGATATCTCATTGTTTTTTTGATTTGCATTTCCCTTATGATTAGTGGGTTTGAGCACTTCTTCATGTGTCTTTTGGGCATCTGTTATGTCTTCTTTGGAAAAATATGCAGATCTTCTGCCCATTTTTAAATTGGGTTTTTTTTTTTTTAGATGTTGAGTTGTTTGAGTTCTTTGTATGTTTTGAATATTAACCCCTTAACAGATATGCCATTTGCAAATATCTTCTTTCATTCAGTAGGTGGCTTTTTTTTTTTTGTGGATAGGTTTTATTGCTGTGTAAGAGCTTTTTATTTGATGTAGTCAAATTTGTTTACTTTTGCTTTTATTTCTCTTGTTTGAGGAGCTGTAGCAATGTGTGTGTGTGTGTGTGTACATATTTACTAAGACTGATGTCAAAGAGTTTACTACCCATATTTTCTTCTAGAAGTACTGTGGTTTTAGGCTTTATATTTTGACTTTATTTTTGTGCTTGGTATGAGAGAGTAGTCCAACTTGATTCTTTTGCATTTAACTGTCCAAATAGGAGCTGCAGCTGTTGGCCTATGCCACAGCCACAGCAATGCCAGACCCGAGCTGCATCTGCGACCTGCAGCTCATGGCAATGCCAGATCCTTAACCACTGAGCGGGGCCAGGGATCGAACTCACATCCTCATTGATACTAGTCGGGTTTGTTACCACTGAGCCATAGCAGGAACTCCTACTCTGCTACTTTTAGAAGGAATTTTTATATATAAAGATTATCTAGTGTAATGTGTCATTTAAAGCTACTGTTTTTTTAACTGGTTTTCTGTCGGAATAATCTGTCCATTTGTTAAAGTCTCCTACAGTTATTGTGATCCTGTTCCTTCCTCCCTTTAGATCTGTCAGTGTTTGCTCTATGTGTTTATGTACTCCTTTGTCGAGGGCATATATGCTTACAGTTGTTATATTTCCTTGGATTGATCTCTTGATCATTACATAATGTCCTTCTTTGTTTCTTGTTACAGTCTTTGCTTTAAAGTATTTTTTTTGTGTGTGTGTGTGATATAAATATTGCTTCTCTGGCTTTCTTTTCAATTTCTTTTTGTCTTTTCTGGCTACGCCCATGCATGTGGAAGTTCCCAGGCCAAGGATCAAACCTATGTCACAGCAGTGACTCCAGTCACTGCAATGACAACACTGGATCCTTAACCTGCTGTGCCACAAAAGAATTCTTCTTTTCATATTCATTTTCATGGACTACCTTTTTCATTCCTTCACTCTCGGTTTGTGTTTGTCATTAGATCTGAAGCGTGTCTGTTTTACACAGGTTATATATGGGTCTTGTTTTTTATCCACTTAGCCACACTTTGTCATTTGATTGCAGTATTTAGCTTATTTATATTTTAAGTGGTTATTGATAGATGTTTATTGTACTTACTGATATTTTGTTAATTTTTTTACATTGTTTTTGTGGTTATTTTTTGTTCCTCTCTTTTTCTTTTATTCTCTTCCTTTGTGATTTGATGCCTATCTTTAGTGTTACATATGAATTCCTTTCTTTTTCTCTGTGTGTATCTATTAAAAATTTTTGGTTTGTGGTAATTGTGAGGGTTATATGTAGCTATCTATGGGATTATTTTAGGTTGTTGGTCTCTTAAGTTCAACTACATTTTAAAAACCTTGCATTTCTACTCCCCCCTGCCATGTTTCTCGTTTTTGACATCCTATTTTTGTATAATTTTGTTCTGTGTATGCCTTAACTACTTAATTGGATATAGATGACTTTACTTTTGCTTTTAAATCTTCCTACCAGATTTATACATGGTTAGTTTACTACCTTTACTATACATTTTCTTTTACCAGTGAGCTTTTTCCTTTTGTACTTTTTATGTTTCTACTTGCAACTTTTCCTTTTTCACATAAAGTTCTTTTAACATTTCCTGTAAAGCTGGTTTGGTGGGGCCAAAGTCTTTTAGCTTTTGCTTCTTGTAAAACTTTTGATCTTTCCAGCAAACCTGCATGAAAGCCTTGCCACGTAGAGTAGTCTTGGTTGTGGGTATAGTCATCACTTTAAATATATCATGCCACTCCCTACTGGTTTATAGAGTTTCTGCCGAAAAGTCGGCCCATAGTCTTATTGAAGAAAAAGAAAAGACACAGAAAGAAACTTTAGTTAAGTTGGCTGTGGAAGGATTCTCTTTATTCAGATTTGTATCATATGCCCAACCCTCCTCCTAAATTAATTTCTGTGGCTTAAGTAGTCCTAGGCCACAACGCTTAGCTCAGTTGAGTTCAGTACTTGAAGCTGTGAGTTTAAATTTGGGATATAAAAATAATTCTGTGTTATTGTCGTGTACCTTTCAGCTCTAAATATCATATGAGTCTATTGTACCAGTGAGCTAATGGAAAACCAGTCAGAGATTATATTTTTCCTGCTGCTTTAGAGGTAAGTGAGGACACATGATTAAGTTTGAACATGGAATATGGGCAGAAGCAAATGTGTATCACTGTGAAATGGAGCCATAGAATGCCGAGCCTATAATTTGCTAGTCTCTTTTTCTATATTTATTTGGATCACAGATTTGTCAGTAGTCAGTTCTGAGCTTGCACATCAGCAGAATGTCTTAGTGGGTGCAGAACCCTAAAACGGAAGGAAACCAAATCCCTGCATGACCCTGTGGAAAAATGCTTTCACATCAGCCTTGAGTGTTAGAACTTTGTCGTGTCTTCTAAACAATAGCAGCAGCCTCCTACTTGATCTCTAGTTTTGGAATCCACTTTATTCTTTATCTCCTCCTGCCATTAGAAATGTCCTCAAGCACAGCTCTGAACATGCCTAATGCCAGCCTTTAAGACTCTACTTGTGACATTATGCCTATGACTCAGCTCCCAACTGGCCTCTCAGACTCTTTCTCTGTGGTCTGTTGCGCCAGCGTCCGTGGGTCCCGGCTGACTCCGGGAAGTCTCTCCTGCTGCTATGTATTTGCCTACTCCCCTCTACACTCCTGAGCTCAGTACACGGCTGAGTAAAAAGTAACTCTTACGTTTTGAGGGAAAACCATCAGTAGAAATAAATTTGTACTATAGGGCAAGATTTTTATCTACCCTGTAACACAGGGGAGAATGACAATACAATTTAATAAATGCTTTCTTGGACATTTGAGTCCAGGGCTCTGTATCATGTCTTATGGACACTGCAGTGAAGAAGGTAAAGGAACAGAGGCTAGGTGGAGAGAGAGTGGTACATGCATGGCTTGGGTGGACCTTCTTCCCTCCGGCTGTTGAATCAAATGTTAATCTCTTCCAGAAACCGACCCTCACAGACCTGCTCGGAAGTAATGTGATACCAGCTGTCTGTTAAGACAGACAGCCCTATAAAGTTGAGTCAAAAAATTAACAATCCCCAAATTTGAGAACCAGTGTTGGCACAAATGATGTTATACCAATTGATGCCATCAAAATAATTTTCCAGCCTACAGTAAGTGCTATAACTTCTTCTTTTTTTTTTTTTTTGGTCTTTTTGTCTTTTTAGGGCCATACCCGCGGCATATGGAGGCACCCAGGCTAGGGATACAATCGGAACTGTAGCTGCTGGCCTACGCCAGAGCCACAGCAATGCAGGATCTGAGGCACATCTGCAACCTACACCACAGCTCATGGTCCGATTCTTAACCCACTGAGCAAGACCAGGGATTGAACCTGCGTCCTCGTGGATGCTAGCTGGATTCACTAACTGCTGAGCCACAATGGGAACTCTGAGTGCTATAGCTTCTTAAGGCCCACACATGTATGTTCCTTATTATGTCCCCCGCCTGTTCTGTGCTGCCAAAAATAGCCCAGCAGAGCAGTGGTTGGTAAATGCAGAATCTCAAGGAATAAAGATGACTTCATTAAAAGAATATACTGCACCAAGCATACTTTGCTAGTGCCTGGGCAGTTGCATCTTTCAAGAAAGGATGTTTACACCCAAGCGTTTCCCCCAAGATGATATATCCTTCTAGAAGACTATCACATCCTTCGTTTTACTTTTCTCAGTACTTAACTGTTCCTCCTTGCAGGCTTACACATTCCATTTTCTTATTATAATTTTACTAAATTCGCTGTGTTTAGCAGAGTGGGTAACTGAAGGCACCTAGAAAGAGTGTCTGCTTTTTTTTACTCATTGATTTATTCATTCCATCAGTAAACACTAACTGAAAACATAAGTACCACAAAATGACTCTGTAAGACATTGTCAACTGTGATATGCTAACTCTGGGAGAGATAAGTGGTGAGTTCTAAATTATATTTAAGTTAACCTTGCACTTTTGAGTTTTTTGTACTTATGTGTGTGTGCGCGTTGATATGGATAGAGATACAGATACAGTTAGATGTGTGGCTAGACATACATAGCACTGATTTCTTTTTTTTTTTTTTTTTTTTTT
>PVHT020004944.1:8057342-8068526 GCA_004024745.2 Catagonus wagneri | reverse complement strand
GCGTGGGATTAGGTTCCAGAAGAGGCAGAGTCTAAACCGAGAGCCTGGGATGTTGTAAGATTCTCTCTGTCTTGACACTTTCTTACACACCTTTACCTTTGACGAAACCCACTTAGTGAAGGTCAGACTCCATTTCTTTCTTTATTGCAAACCGTTCTAATGCTAGCTGAATAGAACTCTGGGTGTGCATAAAGAGCTAGCAGCTTACTGTAACTTCGGAGCTTGCAAAATTTTTGTGCAGCTAGGTTTTCTGAGTCAGTCCCTACTGATTCCCATTTTATAAAAGCGTTATTTCTCCTGTTATAAAATCAGACAGACTACCTGCTTTGCCAGCAGTCCCTGCGGGCCATTGTTTTAAAAGGAGATGGGTCCTGATCATAGAAATAAAAAGCCTTTGGTGGGGGTGTGGGTGGGGTGTACATCATCCACTGAAGAAATGGGAAGCCAGATAGGTGGCAAGACTAGAATCATATTAGGTCTAAGCCCTTCACCGGGGCAAGTCAGAAGTAATCAATGATAGCAGAAGAAAACCAGGGTTTCTTATAGGTTAAGAACAAAAACTGGCAGCCCTGTAGTCTGCGTTTGTTGATATCTCAAAAAGCGACACATGTTTATCATGAACAGTTCAGGTTACAGGGACTGAGACATCGAAGTTAGAAAGATAACATTAAGGCATTTCTAAGACTCCTTTTAACTTTACAAAATTGTCAAAGTCTTCAAATCAAGTCCCGGCTAAAGAGGTCATGCCTAAAATCGTGTGAATCAATACTTTATACAGAGCAGAGTTCAGAGAGAAAAGAAGCTTTGATTATTTAAGATCATGTCTCATAATAGTGGCTTCATTGCTTGAGACAGTTGAAAGCAATATGCAAGGTGTAACGTATGCAGAGACAATACTCAGTCTTAGAACAAGGAGGTCCCAATCTGGTAATATAATTGAGTCAAAAATAAACAGTGTTAATCAAAATTTCAGAAACTATGACCTGATTGAACTAAAGAGATCTTTATTTGAGGTTTGTTAGGACTGAGGCCTGGGAGACACAGATTCAAGAGGCACTTAAATTGTGTTCTTCCTCATGACAGAATCGAAGTCTGTAAACATCAAAACCGAAAGACCACAGCTAGTTGCAGAGGCTGTTTGTCAAGAATTATAACTGCAGTAGACAAAAAGCAAGTGCCCTTATTAGGCAACAGAATTGGTTGGGAAGGTGATGGAAGACAAAAAAAAAAAAAAAAAGAGGAACTGTCAGTGATGAAGGAGGATCTCAGAAAGATAATGACTAAAGGCAACGAAGGATCCCCAGTTGGACTGCGGATCAGAAAAGAACATCATGGGGAAAACCAGCGAAATGGGGAAAATGTGTAGAGGTTAGCTAAGTACACTCCTGTTTAAATCAGCATTCTATGTTTATGTGAGATATTAACATTAGGGGAAGCTGGGGAGATGGCATATGGAAACCCTCTGTACTCATGTGACTTTGTGTAAGTCTCAGCTCCTTCAGAGTAAAGTTATTTTGAAAGAGAACCAGTGGACAGACTTAAGGAGGCCATGGGACACTTTTATATTTTATTTTTTGTTATAGTTGGTTTACATTGTTCGGTCCCTTTCTGTTATACGGCAGAGTGACCCAGTCATACACCTGTGCACACTCTCTTTCTCACATTATCCTCCATCATGTCCCATCACAAGTGGTAGGACAGAGTTCCCTGTGCTGTACAGCAGGACCTCATTGTCTGTCCATGCTAAATGTAACAGTTTGCATCTACTAACCCCGAACTCCCTGTCCCTCCCACTCCCTCCCTCTCAGCAACCAGGAGACGGCTGTCCGTGTCTGTGAATCTGTTTCTGTTATGTAGATAGGTTCGTCTGTTCCATATTTTAGATTCCACATAGAAGTGATATCATGTGGTATCTGTCTTTCTCTTTCTGACTTATTTCACTTAGTATGAGAATCTCTAGTTCTGTCCATGTTGCTGCAAATGGCATTATTTTGCTCCTTTTTTTTCTTTCTTTTTTTTTTTTTTTAGTCTTTTTAGGGCCACACCTGCAGCACATGGAGTTTCCCAGGCTAGGGGTTGAATCAGAGCTGTAGCTGCTGGCCTATACCACAGCCACAGCAAAGTGGACTCAGCCATGTCTGTGACTTATGCCACAGCTCACAGCAACACTGGATCCTTAACCCACTGAGCAAGACCGTGGATGGACCCTGTGTCCTCGTGGATACTAGTCAGGTTCATTTCTGCTGAGCCACGACGGGAACTCCTATTTTGTTCTTTTTTATGACTGAGTAGTATTCCACTGTGTATATGTACCACATCTTCTTAATCCTTTCATCTGATGATGGGCATTTAGGTTGTTTCCGTATCTTGGCTATTGTGAATAGCACTGCAATGAACATAGGGGTGCATGTATCTTTTTCAAGGAAAGTTTTGTCCGGATATATGCCCAGGAGTGGGATTGCTGGATCAAATGGTAGTTCTATTTTTAGTTTTCTGAGGAACCTCCATACTATTTTCCATAGTGGTTGTACCAACTTATATTCCCACTAATAGTGTAGGAAGGTACCCTTTTCTCCATACCCTCTCCAGCATTTGTTACTTGTAGACTTACTAATGATGGCCATTCTGGCAGATGTGAGGTGGCACCTCAATATACTTTTAATTTGCATTTCTCTAACAATTAGTGATGTTAAACATTTTTTCATGTGCCTGTTGGCTATCTGTATGTATTCTTTGGAGAAATGTCTATTTAGGACTTCTGCCCGTTTTTCAATTGGGTTGTTTGTTTTTTTGCCATTGACTTGTATGTGTTGTTTGTATATTTTGGAGATTAAGCCCTTGTCAGTTGTATCTTTTGCAATTATTTTTTTCTATACAGTATGTTGTCTTCATTTTTTTATGGTTTCCTTTGCTGTGCAAAAGCTCGTCAGATTGATTAGGTCCCACTGGTTTTTGTTTTTATTTTTGTTGCCTTGGGAGACTGACCTAAGAAAACATTTGTACAGTTGATGTCAGAGAATGTTTTGCCCATATTCTTGTCTAGGAGTTTTATGGTGTCTTGTCCCATGTTTAAGTCTTTAAGTCATTTTGAGTTTATTTCTGTGTGTGGTGTGAGGGTTTGTTCTAATTTCATTGATTTACATGCAGCTGCCCAATTTTCCCAGCACTACTTGCTGAAGAGACTGTCTTGTTCCTGTTTTACATTCTTGCCTTCTTTGTCAAAGATTAATTGACCGTAGGTGTCTGGGTTTATTTCTGGGTTCTCTGTTCTGTTCCATTGGCCTGTATGACTGTTTTGATTGCTTTGGCAATTCTGGGTCTTTTGTGGTTCCATATAAATTTTTGGATTGTTTGTTTTAGTTTTGTGAAAAATATCATGGGTAATTTGATAGGGATAACATTAAATCTGCAGGTTTCTTTGGGTAGTATGGCCAGTTTAACAGTATTAATTTTTCCAATCCAGGAAAATGGGATGTCTTTCCACTTCTTTAAATCTTCTTTGATTTCCTTGATTAATGTTTTATAGTTCTCAGCATATAAGTCTTTCACCTCTTTGGTCAGGTTTACTCCAATGTATTTAATTTTGGTTTTAAAAGGTATTTTTTGTGTTACTTTTCTAATATGTCATTGTTAGTATATAGAAATATAACTGATTTCTGAAAATTAATCTTGTATCTTAATACTTTGCTGAATTTGTTGATCAGTTCGAGCAGTTTTTATGTGCAGTCCTCTGAGGTTTTCAATATATAGTATCATGTCATATGCGTAGAGTGACAATTTTACCTATTCCTTTTGATTTGGATATCTTTTCTTTCTTTCTCTCTCTCTCTCTCTCTCTCTCTCTCTTCTTTTCTTCTTTCCTTCCTTCCTTTCTTTCATCTGATTGCTGTGGCCAGGATTTCCAATACTATGTTGAATAAAAATGGGCATACAAGAGTGGGCATCCTTGTATTGTTCCAGATTTTATTGGGAAGGCTTTCAGTTTTTCTCCATTGAGCATTATATTGGGTGTGAGTTTGTCATAAAGGGCTTTTATTATGTTGAGATATGTTCCCTCTGTATCCACTTTGGTAAGAGTTTTTATTATGAATGGATATTGAATTTGTCAAATGCTTTTTCTGCATCTGATGAGATGATCATGTGGTTTTTCACTTTTTTTTGTTAATTTGTGTATTATATTGATTGATTTATGTATGTTGCACCATCCTTGTGAACTTGAGATGAATGAATCCCACTCGGTCGTGGTGTATGTTTTTTATGCGTCATTGGATTTCTGTTTGCTAAAATTTTGTTGAGAATTTTTGTATCTATAGTCACCAAATGTATTGGCCTATGATTTTCTTCTTTGGCAGTATCTTTGTCTGGTTTTGGCATTAGGGTGATTGTGGCTTCACAGAATGTCTTCGGGAGTGCTCGTTCTTCAATTTTTTGGAAAGGTTTAAGAAGGATGGGTATAATTTCTTCTTCGTATGTTTGGTAGAATTTGCCTGTGAACCATCTGGTCCTGGACTTTTATTTGTAGGGAGTTTTGTTTTTTTTTTTAATTACATATTCAATTTCACTTGTAGTGATCGATCTGTTCAAATTATCTGTTTCTTCTTGATTGAGCTTTGGTAGTCTGAATGTTTCCAGAAAGTTGTCCATTTCTTTCAGGTTGTCAAATTTGTTGGCATATAATTGTTCATTGTATTCTCTTATTTTTTTTTGTTTTTGTATTTCTGCAGTATCAGTTGAGATTTCTCCCCTATCAGTAGAGATTTCTCACCTTTCACTACTTAGTTTATTTCTCTCCTTTCTCTTTTCTTCTTGTTTAGCCTGGCCACAGGTTTGTCAATTTTATTTATCCTTTCAAAGAACTAACTCTTGATTTTTTTTCTATTATTTTTTAAATCTCTATTTTTTAAATTTTCTCCCTAAGCATTATGATTTCCTTCCTTCTGCTGACTTTAGATTTCATCTGTTCTTTTTCTAATTCTCTTAGGTGGTAGATGAGGATGTTGATTTGAAATTTTTCTCCTTTTTCGAGAAAGGTCTCTATTTCTATGAATTTCCCTTGCCTGGTTGCCAAGCACTTGGCAGTGGCAGCAACCCATGGGGAGGTTGAGGGGGAGAGCATCTGACTGCACCTGGTTGCAGGGCCTTTGGCAGTGGCAGTGACCCCCAGGGAGGTGGTGGTGGCCTCCAGCTATGGGGTCCTTGGCAGAGGCAACAGTAGGTCTTATTTGTTCTCAGGGATGTGGGGGCAAAGGGCGGTGCCTGTTTGCAGGACCCTTGGGAGCTGTGGCAGTGGCAGACCACGGGGCCCTCAGCAGCAGCAATGGCTGCGTGCAAGTCTTCCCAGGGGGCTGGCTCCCAGTCACAGGGCCCTTCACAGCAGCGTCAGTCCTTTGTGGGTGGGGGCATTAGTGAGTGGTGGGCTGCACCCACCTCTGAGTCTGAAATGGCTGCAGTGGCTTGTATCCACTGCTTACCCACACAAAAGATACCCTGTTCCTGAGATGCCATACACACAAAGGAAGAAGTTCTTACAGCAGTTCCCCCCGCCCCCAGTCCCCACATGCCCCAGTAGTGGCGCCTTGCTCTTCTGGCAGGCTCAGTCCTCCAACCATATTTCCTTGGCTGTCGTACACCACTCTTTAGTCCCCTCAGGTTGTTTCCACACAGCCAACTCTTGTCCTCTCCCTGGGACTGACCCCCAAAACTTGAGCCTAAGCACCCAGCCTCCACCCGAGTGTCTCAGGCTGGGGTGCAGCAGGTAGTCAAACAGATAGTCTGTGGGCCTCTCTCTCTGCTTTGCCTTCCTCAGTGCGGCTGCTGTGCATTTCTCCAAGGGTTTGAGGCTCCCCCTTCATCCTGGAGAACTTCCTGCCAAAATCAGCATGCCTCCCAGTGTACAGATTCTGTCACAGCTTCCTTCCAGGAGTGCTGGTCCCATTTTTATTGCTTTTTCTTTCTTCTCTGTCTTTTTTCCTTTTGTCCTACACAGATATATGGAGGTTTGCTTGCCTCTTATGGAAGTCTGAGGTATTATGCCAGTGTTCAGTAGATTTTCTGTGAGAATTGTTCTATATGTGGTTTTCCTCTTTTTTTTTTTTTAATGTATTTGTGGGAGAAGCGGAGTTCCATGTCCTACTCCTCTGCCATCTCGATTTCAGTCTCTCTGCCACGGGGCATTTTAAAACATAAAAGGAACAAAGATCAAGGATGCAAAAACAAATCTTAGTTGTATTTCTGAAGTTCTGGCTAGCTAACTGACTGGATATTGCCTTCCGTCTACTCCCTTCCCTTGCAGATCAGGTGACATCGTGGACATGGCTACCAAGGTTTCTATGACACGCCCAGCTTGCCTTATTGAAAACATTAATGGGCATCTAATAGTTAATCCAGAAACTGTGAAGATCCTGTCTTCCATTACTCAGCCCATGGTGGTGGTGGCCATCGTGGGCCTGTACCGCACAGGCAAATCCTACATGATGAACAGGCTGGCTGGGAAGAACAAGGGTGAGTAACTCGCAAAAAGCCCTGCTGAGCCCAGCATGCAGGACAGTGAGGACAGGGAAATATTGAAAGCTGAATTTCAATCCAGTGATGGGCTCCTTACACTTACTCTGTTCTGGAGGATAAGAGTCTGTGCTTTCTGTCCATTTTTCCTGAATTCCTCTCTAAAGTATAAATGTGTGTTTTGTTTTTTTTTTTTTTTTGGAAGAATTAAGGCAATAATAAAGAAAATTGATGTAGATAATTATAAATAATGAAACATTTACTAAAATATTTTTGGTTAACATCAAGCTCATACTGATCTTTAAAGGAAAAATAAATATTTCGGTTTGTATTGTATATTCTAATTTCCCTCTGTTTCTGGTTGTGATTAAGATCAGCACTGATTATCTTTTCATTTATCTCTTTTACCTTGACTTGGTTAAGTATTACCTCAATTTCCAGATGCATCTCCTCTTAAAACCCCGCCCTCTCACGGCGTCCTGTCCCCCTGCAGGCTTCTCTCTGGGCTCCACAGTTCAGTCTCACACGAAGGGCATCTGGATGTGGTGTGTGCCTCACCCCAGGAAGCAAGACCACACCCTGGTTCTGCTGGACACCGAGGGCCTGGGGGATGTGGAGAAGGTAAAAATAAACCTTTTAAATACTACCTGTGTAGGGTAGGAGCCCTTCTTGCACTCTCCTTCCCCCCTCCTTGGTTTGTGCTTCAAATGTAGCATATTAACATCGTACTCTTTTCATTCATCTTACCTTCTTGGGGGTGGTCAGTTTGACCTTGGATCCAGTCTGAAGCAAACCAAAGCAAGCCCCATGTGAGAAAAGTCTAGCCAAGGTATGAGAATAACAGGCTAATTTGAGAATTGTTCCGTACCTTGGCCCCATGTAAGCACTGAGAGTGGTCAGGAAGGCCCCCTGATAGGATTTGCAAGCCATAAAACTTGAAAATCATAGGAAAATGTCTTGGTGAGGCAGCAGCATGTGCCTCTAAACCTGACTAGACAGCTGACAAACACGTCTGACTTTCCACAGTGGAAACTGAAAGACGGTGGGAATGGTGCTGTCCATAGCTGTGCTACCAGTAAGAGAAGCCAAGGAAAAGATCTGATGACAACAGCTTTGCTCATCAAGGATCTATGTGATTACTCTTCTAAGTCTTAGAAAACTTGTCAAAGGGGAGTAGTTTAACTACTGTCTAAAAAGTGCCTCACCGTGACCTGTAATGGGAACAGAAAAGGATCACGGTCTCAGCTCAGGAGTCTGAGTGAATTTTATTAGCCCCAGCTCTCAAGGGCTTGTTTGCTTTACACTCTCATATGCGGTTATAGCCAACACCGCATTTAAATTTCCCAACATCATGAATTTAAGGTTTATAAGTTCATGTGTGGGTGGGAAATTTTTGCCTAGGAAAATGAGTTTCCAGAATTAACTAGAGAGAGCTGGGTTCAGACTCTGTCATCTGAACCAGAATCCTGTGCTCCCATTCACTCTTGTGCTTCTACGATGACTTCCAGGGAGACAGCCAGAATGACTGCTGGCTCTTTGCCCTGGCGGTTCTCCTGAGCAGCACCCTTGTCTACAACAGCATGGGAACCATCAACCAGCAGGCCATGGACCAACTGCAGTATCCTTTTTGCGGTCTAGACAGCAGGAAGTGTAGAAAAGAAGAGCTTCATTTTGTCACCAGTTACAGATGTGGGCAACTGAGAAGAATAAATTCATTCAGGAGTCCCCTCCTCCGTGAATCCCATTATGCTCAACAGCCCCGTTTCCCTCAGTCACCACCAGAAGCCCAAGAATTTCTGGTCCCACATGATCCTAGACACTCAGCTGCACAAGGCTCTCTAAGCCCCCTCTCTGACTTCATCTTTTTGGGTCACAGCGATCTCAGGAGCTTCCCATGTGTAATCTGAAATGGATCGCAGTTCCCAGAGGGCAGGGAGAGACCTAAGCAGAAGGCAGGTCACTTCAGACAGGCAGGAGGTAGGTTAAATAAGCAAGAGAATTGACTCAGGAATCTTGTCTTAGTGGCTGCAAGACATGTAGACTTCTGGACCCATTCACTCAGTTTTAAATGTTTCTATAGAGGCTTTAACTGGGCTCGACCATTACATAGTCCAGATGGTCTCAGGACCACATTACTGTCCCCGGCTGTGCCCTCGGGCAGCTTCAGGCATGGGGACGCACTGTTTCACCATCACAATACATTTCTACAATAGATTTTTCACTTCAAAACCTTGGCATTCGTCTTGGATCATTCCTTTCTTTATATCCTACAAACCACTGGCCGCAAGTTCTGTCACCTCTGCTGTCATAGGTATTTTCCCAGGCTGAAGAATTCTCACCGCTTCCTCAGTGCTAACTTCAGTCTAAGCTCCATCTCCTCGCTTCCAGGTTACCTCATTAACTACCTAACCCTGCTCTCTGCTTACAGTCGTGCTTCTCACCGATGCAACACCAGCCAGAGTGATCTTTTAAAAACACTGAGTCATATCTCCTTTCAGCCTAAAGTTTCTCAATGGCTTCCATTAAATTTAGAGTAGAACTCAGACAGCGTTATGGCCTGCAGAGCTTGCCTGGACTGGGCTCTCTCATTGCAGGACACCTGCCCGGGTCATGCGGGACTGCGTTAGACACACGCAGCGGTTTCCTATCTCAGGGTTCACAGCAGCTGTTTCCTCGGCCAGGAGTGCGCCTCCAAAGGATCAGTGCATGTCTGACTCCCTCGATTTACTCCAAGTTCTGCTCAGTGATCACTTCAGAATGAATTTACCTGAACCACCACATAAACCAGCACCAGCCACCTGCACACACCAGTATTCTCTAATCTCTAGCTCGGGTGCATTTTTCTTGAAGACAATTATTATCAAAATCTCAGATTTTGTTATAGTTTTGTTTCCTTGTTTATCATCTCTCTCCCTCACTAGGAAGTATCTAGTTACTTGTTCTCAAATGTTACGATGTTATTGACTCCAGGACAGCATCTGGTTCATACAAAGTGCTCAATAAATATTTTCGGAATGGATGGATGAACTCATTAAGAAAAAATATTTGAGATAAACTTTGGTGCTACTCCTCTTCTGCAGTTTTCCTATGTTAGCATCTCAGCTATGTGACAGAGCTGACAGATCGCATCAGGGCAAAGTCCTCACCTGGTGAACATGAGGTCAAAGACTCAGCTGACTTTCTCAGCTTCTTTCCAGACTTTGTGTGGACGCTGAGAGATTTCTCCCTGGACCTGGAAGCAAATGGAGAACCTATCACTGCCGATGAGTACCTGGCAATTTCGCTACAACTGAAGCAAGGTTATTGGGACTGATGGTTGGCAAAAAAAAAAAAGGGAACATAGCATTAGAATGAACATTCTATGTAGGAGCTGAAAATTATAATTTTGTAACTCTGTTATCCTACTTATTCTGCTAGAGGAAATGAAAACATTCCTTTGAAGCAGTTGGATCTAATTTTGATTACCTCCACCTCTAGGGTAATTAAAGAAATTTTACTTCCCTACCCTTTAATTTTTTTGTTTCTTATCCATGATCAATTAATTTTTTCCCTCTTTGTAAAGTATTTGTGCATATTATGAAGTTGAGGGTCATCTATTCGAAGAACTAAGTCTTACGTTGTACAACCTCTAATCTTCACTCTTCCAGGTAGTGATAAAAAAACCAAACTCTTTAATGCACCACGCTTATGTATCCGAAAGTTCTTCCCAGAGAAGAAGTGTTTCATCTTCGACCGCCCTGCTCAGAGGAAGCAGCTTGTCCACCTGGAGCTTCTGCCAGAAGAAGTCCTGAGCCCTGAATTCAGAGAACAAGTTGAAGACTTCTGCTCTTACATTTACAGCCATTCCAAGGCCAAGACCCTCTCAGGCGGCATCATAGTCAATGGGCCTCGTGAGTGCCTCTCCCTGCCCGCTCCTACCTGGACTTCCCCACCGCCCATCGTAGACAATAGGCACGGGACGAACAGGGTTACTTCTGACAAACAGAGTCTAATGATGACAAGGAAACACACCACAAGGTCACACTGAGAATTGTTCAGGGAACTAGAACCAGGTCTGGTACTATCTAATATTCACATGAGCAAGGGGACTAAAGGAAAGGACCTAGAAGCCAGCTTTTGTGTAGTAAACTGCTCCACCGCCCTCTCGGCTCCCTATTTGGGACATTTCCTCCCAGCAGTGCAGTGTAGACGGACAAGCTCAGGGAAAGGCAAATCCTCTCTCTAGGTGAGGATTTTGTTTCTCGATTCAAAAATACGTGAATTGATTAGGAGTGCCTGCCATGCACCAACCACTGGGCCCAACGGCCAGTTCCAACATTTGGTTTCTACCCTTGTTCCAGCACAGCGGGAGCAAACGGGACTTGACAATTTATTTCATCATCATGATAGACAGTGATAAGCATAATAAATCAAAATAAGAGGCTGCTGTGAGAGAGGTCGGGGTACAGGCAGCTGGGAGATCATCTGTGTTCGGAGACCGAGGATATTTGTCTCTGAAAGTGACGTGTCAGCTGAGGCCTAAACGAGGTTAGCGGTTGACCAGAGGAGCCGCTGGAATAGCTGTGCAGACAGAGACCGTGTCGCCCGAGATGGCCTGAGATGGAAAAGATCTCCGGGCCTCCGAGACCCTAAAGGAAAGTCGGTGTGATCTGACGCAGGCTAGAGGGGTAGGAGGGCTCCTGG
>PVHT020004944.1:8006965-8056342 GCA_004024745.2 Catagonus wagneri | reverse complement strand
AATCTTAACTCCCTCTGCACCACCAGGCGGAGGAGACCCTGAAGGAGTATTTGGACTCCAGGGGGGACGTGGATGACGCACTGCTACATGCTGACGAGTCCCTCACAGAAAAGGAGAGAGAGTTTGAAGGTGAGAACAGCTGAAAACACTAGAGAGTGGGAAAGTCCTAGAAATGTTAATATTGGTCGCATTAGTCCGCTGGAATATTGCTATAGAGCAAAGAATAGCAAGTACAGTTCCTGGTTTTCGGGGATTTTCTTTCTCAATTGGTATTTATGATCATCTCTCTTCTGATTAGTCAGTGCAAAAATCAGCATGAGATGTTTTCTCTATGAAATAAGAATCAAATGAACAAACAAAAAATGGGGTGAAATGCAAACAAAGCTGTAACAATTTAATCCTCCTATTTCTCTGCTTATTTTCCTTCTTCAGTGCAATGGAAGAATTCTGAATCTTTAAAAGCTGAAAAGAAAATTTCAGAGGAAACTCTGCACCGGATTTCGCAGATGATGCAGGAGAAAGAAAAGAGTTGTCATGAACATATGAAACAACTGTCTGAGAAAATGGAAAAGGAAAGGGCTCAGTTAATGGCTGAGCAAGAGAGGGTCCTCACGCTTAAATTTCAGGTATTAACTGTGTCACCTCCACTCTGTCTTCTGTTGTGCCGGATCACAAACACTGCTTAGAAGCTGGAGCATGGTGTCAGTTTAAGGACTCTTCTAGCCCAAACACAGCTAGACATTTCATTCTCTCACTACTTCTGCCCCTGGTCATCTCTGCTTTCTGAAGGATATCTACTTGCAGGATAAAATCTCACGGGGGCCTTCATTGTTACATCACTAAGTAACCATAGCTGTGCACTGCCAGGCACTGCAGAGTGGCTTAACAGACGTTTGGCCATCGTGTCCTCATGTCACGTTTCAGGTACATGTTACAGTGTCACGTTTCCGAGAGGAAATTGTGATCTCATGAGAGATGAGTAGCTTTTCTGGGTCCTTCCTTGTGGAAAAATATCTGACCTGTTTTACGCACATCCCGGAGTCCACAGTGACTTTGTTTCTGATGGACGTGGTCTGACTTTATCCCTGGAGGCACCATAATGAGTAGGAAGGCTGCATGATCGTCTACACAGCCAGCCACATAATTAAATACCCAGGCTGCCAGGACCTTCCTGTTCTCTGGGCCCTAGTCCAGGTCTACACAGAGTCAGGATGTCCATGCAGACATACAGTGTGGACCAGTGCAGACTTGATCCCCTCAGCTTATTCCTATGATCTCTGCCACCAGATTCTGGAGACTGGCACTTAATTTCCTGATAAGACATCTACCATGATTCTTAATGATATAGTAACCTTCCTTTTGGGGTTCTCCCATCTTTCTTCCTTCCTTAGGTATGTATTTGAGAGTCCATACTACATAGATCAGTGTTGAGGTGTAAAGACAGTTTTTCCAGAAAGATTGTATTGCATGTGGATGTAGGAGGGCCATGAAAATATTTCTGGCTCGTTAATATTTTAGGATGTTTGAGAGAAGGCCATTACTGCCTCTAAAGCAAGCCCAGAAGAATTATTGACGGATATAGGAGACTCAAGAAAGAGGGATCAGGTGGAAGTTAAGAGAGCAAAAGTTTCCAAAACAAGTTTCAAAAACTTATGAGGGATTAATGTAGGTATGGAAAGGGGAAATAATTTAGCAAATGTGAGAAATATTTCAAATTGCGTGCGTTTTTCTCCACTTTCCTTTTTAGGAAAAAGAACGTCTTCTCGAACAGGGATTCAAGAAGGAGAGCCTGAAACTACTTAAAGAGATGAAAGCTATCCAGCTAAGAAACAGTGAATCACTTCCAATGTGTAGCATTCTCTAAAAATCCAAGGAAAGTCCTCCAACCAGCTCCCATCTGCTGAGAACAAGGTGAATGAGCAACTTCAAGATGTCAGACCATTGCCACTAAAGTAAACCTGAGACCTGTAAAATTTGCAGAGGTGGAATAAACTGTGAAGGCAGCGTGTTTAACATACAAAGTGATTCAATTCACAGTTAATTATGGTGTTAGTGCTTAGTATGATACCTAACTGGATCCTGTGTTTGAAGTGATACATGCTGATTCTAGAGAAACTTTTAAGTTGTATAATTGGGATGCATTTTACACCCAATTTGTAGATATGAGGCAGGTTCTGTTTAGAGTAGACACCCCTGTCCCATACACCACCCTTCTGATATCCTCAGACATATGCTCTTATTCAGGGTTTGCTTTGGTCCTAGGATTGAGTTGGAGTGTTGTGAACACAGGAGAGATCTGCTGTGAGTGAACAAATCCATACAACACAGTTAAGCATCACTCCTGTCTAGTGGTCATTGGGTCACATGATGTCTTCCAGTAAAGGAGATCTGGGGCCATTAACTTCAGGGTGCAGATGATGTGCAGTTAGTCCTCCAGTGGGTGCAGAATACATTGTGTGTGGGCACTGAGGGGCTGCCTGGACCCTGGAAGGGAAAGTGCTTGCCCCTGTGCAAAAATGGATTGATGAATGGATGGTCAACCATTTCTATCCATGATATCGCTTAGGTAACCTCTGTCCCCCATCTTCAGCTCCTCCAGCCTCTCTCTCGTCTTCCCTACTTTTAGTTTTTTTCCTCTCCCGCAATTACAACAATAACTTCTACAATCACAAAAAGGGAACTTCAGCTCAAAGTACATTCCTTTCCATTCCTCTGAGAATTATAACTGTAATTCTTCAAAGCCTAAAATTTGACTCCATTTTTTTCATTCTGCCCCTCTGCTATGACATCATACCCTGGGAGCGACTCAAGAGTCTCAAAATCCTCTGCCAAAATAAATCCCAGAACCAAATGGCTTTATTGGTAAATGTTAACAAACATTTAAAGAAAGTTAATGACAATCCTTCTCAAACTCTCCCACAAAACTGAAGTGGAGTAAATACTTTCCTACTTATTTTATGAGGCTTGAACTTCACTGATTTCAAAGTTAGAGACCCCCAAGGTAAGAAAATTACAGGCCAGAATGTCTAATGGTTATAGATGCAAAATCACCCCCTAAAATTACTAGGCTTAGGTTCAGCTTCATACATGATGAGCATTCTCCATGACAAAGGGGGTTTTATTGCTGGGCTTCAGGAATGGTAGAGCATAAGGAAAATCAATATAATACATGTTGGGGAAAATGACTCTGGCTCGGATTGTCAGTGTCAGAAAGTGAGACACATGAACACGGAGAGATCTCAACAAGGCTCTTTACTGCTACGGAAAGGGCATGAGTTCTCGAAAAGCATGCGGGAAAGAGGGAAGATGTTGCCTATTTATCGCTAATGCAGGTGGTGTACCTCTCCCCTTCTCATTGGTCAGGTCAGGGCGCACATTCTTCTCAGGTGGCTCATTCAAAAGAAATTGTTACTGGGACAAAAGGGAAAGAGGGGAGGGGTGGCAGAGAGTGTCTCAGACAAAGCAGGAACAAAGTGGAGTAACCAAGACTTCCTTTGATAGAAAAGACATGTATTAATTGTCACATACATGACATTTACAGAATAAAGGATAAGAGATATACGATCTTTTCCATGGATGCAGAAAAGGCATTTGATAAACTTTCATCAAAAAAATTCTCTAGGAATTAAGAATAGAGGGAAATACACTTAACCTAACAGTTACATAGAGCAGAGCCTGCAGCAAACATCATGCTCAGTGTTGAAAATCAGTTTCTTCTAAAGTCAGGAACAAGGCAAGGAAATCTACACTTACTGTGTCGATTCAACATAGTATTAGAAATCCTAGCCAGAGCAACTAGGCAAGAAAAAGAAATGAAAGGCATGGAAAAACGGAAGGAAGAAGTAAAGTTGTCTCTGTTGATAGATAAAGTAATCTTATATACAGAAATCCCTAGACACTAAAACAAACCGTGATAGAATAAAACAAATTAGTAAAGTCGCAGAATATAAAATAAACGTTGAAAAATCAGTGGCATTTCCTGTGCACTAACAACAACTTACCTGAGAAGGAAATTAGAAAATCAATCTCACTTATAATAGCACCAAAAAGGATAAAATAGTTAGGAATAAGCTCAACTCAGGAGGTGAAAACTTGTATACTGGAAACTACAAAACATTGATTAAAGAAAGTAAAAATGACACAAACAGTTGCAGAGACATCCTGTGCTCATAGGTTGGAAAAATCAACATTGTTCAAGTATTCCTTTGAAACAAAGCTATCTATGGACTCAGTGCAATTTCTATCAAACTCCCAATGGTAGGAATTCCTGCTGTGGCTCAGTGGTTTAAGAATTTGACTGCAGCTGTTAAGGTCACTGTGGAGGTCTGGGTTCAGTCCCTGGCCTGGTGTAGTGGATAAAATTTGGTACTGCCACAGTGGTGGCATAGGTCACAGCTGTGGCTTGGTTTCAGTCCCTGGCCTGGGAACTTCCATATGCTGTGTGTGGGGCCATAAAAGTTAAAAAATTTAAGGGGTGTTTTTTAATAGAAACAGAAAAAACAACTCTAAAATTTATGTGGAAGCACAGACGTCCACAAATAGTCAAAGCAATCCTGTGAAAGAACAAAGCTAGATGCCTAACACTTCCTGGTTTCATTATATATTACAAAGCTTGCAGTATTCAAAACAGTATGGTAATAGAGTAGGTGGTTTTTGGTGCCGAGGGTCCTGGATCTAGGGTTGGCCTGCTGGTGGTGGGCAAGTCTGTTCCTGATACAGTTGACTGCAGGGTCTTGGATGTTCCAAACTGATATTGGCCCTCTGGTGAGTTGAGCTGGATGCTGGGGCAGCTGGCTGGGAGATGGGGGTTGGTCTGAGGTATCTTGGAGCTGGTGTTGACCTGCTGGGGGCAAGGCTAAGGGGGTCCCAGGGCTAGTGCCATCTCATTGGTAGGTGAAGCCAGATTCCTGGGTCACTGGCTGTAGGGCCCTTTCAATCTCAGGGCTGGCATTGACCTGCCGGTGGGCAAGGCCTTTTCCTGCCACAGTTGGTTGTGGTAGTGGCAGGTCCTCAAGCGGGTGTTGCCCCACTGATGGGTGGGGCCTAATCCAGAGATATTTGGCTGATAGACTTGGTGGTCCCCACCACTGGTGGTTGGAGCTGGATATTGGGTCTCTGGCTGAAGAGGTCAGGGGTTCTTCAGTTGGTGTTTCAGCCTACTCAGAAGTAGGACTGAGGCTCAGGGCATCCTTGAATTGGTGCTCACCCATGGGTGGGTGAAACTGGTCTTAGAACTAGTTCTGGTCCAGCAGTGGATGGAAAGAGGTCCCAGGGTTTCTGGCTGTAGGGCCTTCGGCGTTTCAGGGCTAGTTCCTGTCCGTGTGGCCAACTCCTGGGCCCTCTGATTGACTGGACTGTCAGGGAGTGGCTGTAGGTGCAGAGGTCGTAGGGCAGCAGGCCTGCTGTGTGGGGTTGTGTCTCGGCTTGGCTAGTTGTTTGGCCTGAGATGCCCCAGTACTGGGACCGACAGGCTAGTTTATAGGGCCATATCTGGGCAATAATAAGTAAGGGGGAGGATTCCAAAATGGTACATGCTAGCACCAACTGTCCGCGTGACAGAATGAGCTCCCCCGAACTACTGCTGCCATTGTCTATGTCCCCAGGTGAGTTCCAGCTACCTCTGTCTCTCCAGGAGACTCTCCGGGATCAGCAGATGGGCTTGACCCAGGCTCCTTTCAAATTGCTGCTTCTGTTCTGATTTGGGAAGTGTGTGAGATTTTGTGTGTAAACTTTAGGAGTTGAGTCTCTATTTCCCACAGCCTGCTGTGTCTCCCCAAAGTAAGTCCCACTGGCCTTCAAAGTCAAGCATTCTTGGAGCTCATTCTGGTGCAGGACCCCTAGGCTGGGGAAGCCGATATGGGGCTCAGACCCCTTGCTCCCTGGGGAGAATCCCTGCAAATGTCATTATCCTTCCATTTGGGGGTTGCCCACCTGGGGGTAACGGGTTTGTCTGTGGGAGAAGGTGGGCTCAGGGTCTTCCTATTCCACTGTCTTGAAAGATTGCCTGAAGAATAATCCATTTTAAGAATTTCAGTGAACTGCAAGAAACCACCAGCAACTAAATGAAGTTAGTGGAACAATGCATTAAAAAAAAAAAAAATGAGAAGTACAACAGAGATAAAAAACACTAAAACAAAAAGCCCTAGAAACACTAAAGTTGAAGTATGCAATGGCTGAACTGAAGAAATCAAGAAAGAGCTTCAAGAACAAATTCAGCTAAGCAGAAGAAAGAATTAGGAGTCTAGAATACTGGTTATTTAAAATCATCCAGTGGGAGGAGCAAAAGAAAACAAATGATGAAAGTGCCTAAATGAATTTGGGATATCATTAAGAGAAAAAAAATCCATGCATCACTCAAGTCTCAGAAGGAGAAGTGAGTGAGAAAGGGGCAGAAAGCTTACTTACAGAAGTAATGGCAGAGAACGTCCCGAATTTGAGGAGAGACTTAGACATCTAAGTTTATGAAGCTAATATATTATTCTGAAATTGCAAGCCAAAATGGTCTTCACAAGGCACATTTTAATGAAATTGTCCAAAATCAAAGCCAAGAGAGAATTTTAAAATTATCATTTGAAAAAAAATCCTCTCATGTTAGGGAACACACCCCACCCCACCTCCGAGGCTAATGCGGCACCAAGAGATTTATCAGCCAAACTCTGTAGGCCAGGGGAGTGATGTATCTGAAGTGCTGAAAGAAAAAATTCCATGCAAATCAAAAGTAATTCACCCAGCAGAGTTGTCTCTCGGGAATAAAGAGGAGATAGACAAGCTCTCAAACAAAAGCTGAAGGAGTTTACCATCATTAGAACCATCTTAAAGAAGTGCTACAAGGGGTTCTTCAAGCTGAAGTGGAAGGTTGCTACGATGTAACGTGGAAGTACATGAAAATAGAGCAGGTACTGGTGAAGGTGGCAGGTAGTCAAATTCAGGATATTCTGATCCTGAAATGCGGTGGTGTGTGAATCTCAGAACCGTAGCATAAAGGAATAAAGAACAGCAGCACCCCTACAATTTGTACATGGATACGCGACATTCAAAAAGTAAACTGTGACATCAAAGATATTAACTACGAGGAGGGGAGTAAAAGCGTTGAGGTTTTGTTTGTGATCACAGTTACATTGCTACCAGTTTAAAATAGACTGTTATATCTACAGGATGTTTTATGTAAGCCTCCTGATAACCTCAAAAAAAAAAATGCCCTATAGCATATACACAAAATATGCGGAGAAGGGACTCAAAGCACACCATTATGGAAAATCATCAGTCCATAAGGAAAGACAGTGAAGGAGGATAGAGGGAAGAAGTGAAGCACGAAACAGCCGGATGACAATGAGTAGTACTATGACATAAATCCTTACTTATCGATAATTACTGCAAATGTAAATGAATTAAATTCTCCGGTTAAAAGGGCAAGCAGATTACAAAGCAAGACCCAATTATGTGCTGCTTACAAGAGACTCACTTCAGATTTAAGGACACGCATACACTCAAGGTGAAAAGATGGAAAAAATACACAAATAAAAACGAAAAGAGAATAGGAGTAAACGTACCATATGAGAGGAAATAGATTTTATTTAAAAGGTGGCAATAAAGGACAAAGATGAACATCATTTATTTAAAAAGAGGTTAATTCATTGAAAGGATATAAGAATTGTAAACATATGTGCACAAAGTATTGGCACGTCTGAATATATTAAACATACACCAACAGATCTGAAGGGAGAAATGAGAATACAGTAACAGAAGGGCACTCCCACCTCAACACCCTAATTTCATCAATGGATCAGAGAGCTGGGCAGTAAATCAATAAGGACACAGTGCGCTTGAACCGTACTTTAGACCAAATGGAATAGACCAAATGGAATAGAACTTCAGAACCCTTCACCCAACTGCAGCAGAATATGTATTCTCAAAAACAGGGAACATGATCCAGAATAGATGTTAGGTCACAAGACAAGACCTAGCAAGTGTAAGAAGGCTGAAATCATACCTAATATCTTTTCTGAGCACGGTGGTATGAAACTAAAATTCCATAACATGGGGAAAACTGGAAAATTCCCCAATGGGTGGAAACTAAACAAAACATTCCTGAACTACCAATGGGTCAAAGAAGAAGTAAAAGAGAAATTTTAAAAAATAGCTTTAGACAAAATGGAAGCACAACACACCAAAACTAGTAGGATGCAGCAAATTCAGTTATAAGAGGGAAGTTTACAGATAAACTTTTTTTTTTTTTTTTTGCTTTTGAGGGCTGCATTTGTGGCATATGGAGTTTCCCAGGCCAGGAGTCAAATCAGAGCTGTAGCCACCAGCCTATGCCAGATCCGAGTCATGTCTGCAGTCTACACCACAGCTCATGGCAATGCCAGATCCTTAACCCACTGAGCGAGGCCAGGGATGGAACCCACGTCCTCATGGATCCTAGTTGGGTTCACTAACCGCTGAGCCACTACAGGAACTCTGTCTGTTACCATTTTTGTGGGTTTTTTTTTTCAATATTTAGTTGAAGTTTTTTCCATATTTTGGAAATTAACTCCTTATCAGAGACGTATACAGATGTTTTCTCCCATTCTTTAGGATGACTTTTTACTCTGTTGATTGTTTCTTTTCCTGTACAAAAGCTTTACACTTTGATATGGTCCTGCTATTCTATTTTTACTTTTTTGCCTGTGATAGAACAATTAGTGAAACAGGATTTTAAAGTTGATACATACACCTTATTGCATGTCATGGCTTTTCCCACTAATGCCTCTTTTTTGGGGGGGGAGGTCTGCAGTCCAATCCGGGGATCTTGATTTGGATATTTCTGTTTCTGCATGATCAGAGTGAAGTTAGGCATTTTTGGCAAGAATGATGTGGCAGTGATATTCTGTTATGCTCAGTGCATTGTACCGCTAATTCCTGAGGTTGATGTGTCTCATCCTGCTGCTATGACTCCAAGGTTAATCACAGGTTAAGGTGGTGTCTGTTAGGTTTCTCCACTGTACAGTTCTCACTTACATCCTTCTAACTAGGATGTACCATTTGGAGAAATATTCTGGTACCATAGGAATATATTGTCATCATACTTTAATATATATGTATGTGTGTGTGTGTGTGTATATATATATATATTTTTTTTTTTTTTTTTTTTTTTTTTTTTTTTTTTTTTTTTTTTTTTTTTTTTTTTTTTTTTTTTTTTTTTTTTTTTTTTTGCTTTTTAGGGCCGAGCCTGTGGCATACGGAGGTTTCCAGGCTAGGGGTCGAATGGGAGCTATAGCTGCCAACCTGCACCACAGCCACAGCAACGCAGGATCTGAGCAGTGTCTGTGACCTACACCACAGGTCGTGGCAACGCCGGATCCTTAACCTACTGAGCAAGGCCAGGGATTGAACCTGCATCCTTATGGTTACTTGCTGCATTCGTTACTGCTGAGCCACGATGGGAACTCACTGATATCAATTATTAAAGTTGCCACTCTTAGCATCCATTGGTGATTCTTGCTGGAGAAACTATTGCAGTGGGTTGGCCTAGCCTAAAGGTGATTTTTATTCTCATCATTCCATCTACCTGTGTTGATTCAAGTACTACTGTAAGGAAAAATTTTCACTTCTCCTCCATTTAAGTATCTACTCCTTCAGTTACTTAGTTCTATCAGCATGAGCTCAAGAGGTGTTTCATTCTGTGGAGTTTAATATTGTATTATCATTTATGTAATTATGCTCAATTTGTGTTACAGTTCTTAATTTAGAGCTACTTCAGGCTGGTTTCTGGATCTTTTTTCCTACATTCCCATTACATTTTGAGGAATTCTTTACTTTCTGGTGCCACAAGATATCCTAGGCCCATCTTGAATTTGCCCTGCTTCAACACAAAGATCAAGCATTTCTCCAATATTGCCTGATTCTTTTCATTGAATAATCAACTTATTCATGAAGATATTACACTAGGTGATGCAGTGCTTCTAGACTCTCTCAGACGATAAAGTTAAGAAAAAATGCATTTATCTATACTAACGTACATGTAAACTTCTATATCTCTTCCCTTTTTTTTCTTTTTACAGCTGCACCTGTAGCATATGGAAGTTCCTGGGTTACGGGTCACATCAGAGCAGCAGCCGCAGGCCTATGCCACAGTCATGGCAATGGCAACACGGGATCCAAGCTGCATCTGTAACCTATGCTGCAGCTTGTGGCAACACCGGATCCTTAACCCACTGAGCAATGCCTGGGATTGAACCTGCATTCTCATGGACACTGCGTTGGGTTCTTAACCTGATGAGCCACAGTGGGAACTCCTATATTTATTTAACTATCCGTTTCTACATATAAGCTTGATTTACTGCTGATATTTCCAATTCCAATAAAACACAATAAGGTTTATTCAAGCTTTCCTCTTTCTTTATTTTTAATTTCTTTCTCTTGACTACGAGAAGGCTGGCTCTCATAATAATTGGCTTATATGCTTCATCTTAGTGCATAGACTCATAAAGAAATTTCAGAATTGCTGATCTATGCCTTGTAATAAGTAAATTTATCCAGAGTACATTAATAGTATACAGTTCGTTTTGTTTTATGAATATAGTCAAAACACTGTATTCCAAAGCTGCTTAAATTAGCTTTTTTCTTCCTCACCTTCCCAATGTGGTTAAGTTTTCATTTACAATACAGTCAGAATTATTTGTTCCTGGTTGTGTTCCAATTTGTCTTCCATCACATTGAGTGATTTGAAGAATAATGTGTATTCTGATATGTGAAACATGGTTCTTAAGAGCCATTGCTTTCAGGAGTTCCCACTGTGGTTCAGTGTGTTAAGGACCTGATTTTGTCTCTGTGAGGATGTGGCTTCTATCCCTGGCCTCATTCAGTGGATTAAGGATCCAGCTTTGTCGCAAGCAGTGGCATAGGTTGCAGAGGCAGCTTGGATCCGGTGTTGCCATGGCTGTGGTGTAGGCCTCAGCTGCAGCTCTGATTCTACCCCTAGCCTGGGAACTCCCACATGCCACAGGTGCGGTTGTGAAAAGAAAAAAGAAAAAAAAAGACTCATGCTTTCCACAAAGGTGTACTCAGAGAAATTTCCTGTCTCCATTTTAATATTCTATTCCAGTCCCGGCTGTCATTCTGTTCTGTCCACATCATTCCCAACCATGTTTATAGGTACCCAGTCTTGTTAGTTTCCAGTTTTTCCCTCTGGGAAGAAGTAGAGCTTCTAAAGTGAGTTTTGCGAAGAAGTCATTTTTTTCCATGATCAAGACTTATTTCTTCTTACAACAGACCCATAAGGTTGGCTGGACCAGTTAACGGTCTATTCGATTTTATAGCATGAATCATATCACCGTAACATGGAAATCAGTCCATGACTGACTCAGAAGACATGGGCCAGACTACCGGATAGTGAAAGTCCATGTGAAGAGAGTGGTCCCAGTCTTCCCTCCATCCCACTAAGGCCACAGACGTGTGGATGAGGCACTGCAAGTTCCCGCAGCTCCTACCAGTTCACCGTGGAATGCAGCCACACAGCTGAGCCCAGGCAGGTCCAGGGAAAGCAAGAGCCACCCACTCAGCTTGCAACACTGTGAGAAATAAAATAATCGCTGCTTCAATCTAGTAGGCTTTGGATGTTTGCGGAATCCACCAGTTGGGAAAACTGTTTGGCATTAGATACTAAAGTTTAACGTCGGGACCTAAGGACCTGGCCATTTCACTCTTACATACATTGCTAACAGAAATGTATGCACACGTGCACTCAAGAGGTAAATATGCTGGTCACAGCAGCAATCTGTATGACAGTTCTGCAGTGAAATAACCTAGTTGTCCACCAACAGTAAATACATGTGTAAATTGTAGTATAGTTGTGCAATTTTACTTCTAACTTCTTTAATTCCTAGAGGAAGACTAGCATGAAAATGACAAAATTACAGCTGTATCCAACAGTGCGATGACTCTTGCAGTGATACTGTTGAGTGAAAGGAGCTGGGCACAGTAGAACACATATTGTTTGATTCTATTTACGTAAAGTTCAAGAACAAGCAACCTGATCTCTGATGTTAAAGGTCAGGCAGTGATTATTTATGGGCTGGAGGAAGGCTTTGGAGTTGCCGCTGGGACTCAGTGGGTTAAGAACCTGACACAGTGTGTGTGAGGATGTGGGTTCAATCCCTGGCCTTGCTCGGTGGGTTAAGGATCCAGCGTTGCTGCAAGCTGCAGCATAGGTCACAGATGTGTCTCAGATCCAGTGTTGTGGCTGTGGTGTAGGCCGGCAGCTTCAGCTCTGATTAGACCCCTAGCCTGGGAACTTCCATATGCTGTAGGTGCAGCCATAAATAGAAAAAAAAGGAGGGTCATTGTTTAAAAGAGTTGCAAGAAGAGTTCTGGGTTTGAGAGTATTTTGATATTTGATCTGGATAATAATTACTGGCATGTGTTCGCTTTGTGATATTTCATCCATTGTACAGTTTTGAGCTCAGCATTTTTCTGTCCCTTTGTTGTGTGTTAATTTAAAAAAGTTAAAATCTTTTGGGAGTAGTCCTTATGCTAATAGAAAAGTCAGTTGAGGCCGCAAATTGTCAATGCTTTTTCTCAAAAACAGAGAATAATTAGAACATGCCTTGAATGGCTCTGTTATAGTCAGGTCAGGAATTTAGATTCTTTTGCAGAGTCAGTAGACCATGTAGGCTTGATCTAAAAGTAATTTCTTACTGAAGCTTTCAAGCAAATAGTTTCAGATCCTGAAATGACAAGTGAGTTATTGACAGAGTTTAAGACAATATTTAACACTAATCTGAGGAAAATTGGGCAGGAATGCAAAAATTCTGCCTGTCTCTTCCTTTCTTGTTTCGTCTGATTATTATTTTTTTAATGTTAAGGTCGAAAGTTTATCCCCACCTTTCTCCATGAGCATAAAATGCAGGTGTCAGTTTCAGGACAAAGTATGAAACCTTTGTGGTTAATACAAGTGACACTGAAAATGAAAGTAGGTCAGGACTACTTTGAAATAGGACTAATGCTAAGAAATCAGCTTCTTATTCTCCCGGTCAATAAAATTTATTGTCTATATCGGGGAACCAAGAAATTGATTCCAAAGACAATTGAAACTTTTTGTGAATTGTGTAAGATGTAAAGATAAATAATGGTAATTTCTTTATATTTATAACCTGTGAAAAGGCCAGTGTACCCATCTCCTTTTTAGAGTGTTTTTCTTTATGGAAACAACTGAACAAGAGTCCTTTCCCTATTTTTCCCTTTATTCCACGTGTACAGTATTATGCTTGACGACGGTATGTGCTACAGAGCCGTCACTGTCAGAGTCAAGTTGCCGTCCATCGCGGTACAGTTAACCCCCTTTACTCATTTTCATTACCTCCCAGCCCCTCCCCTGTGGTAACGACCGCTTGTTCGCTGCATCTGTGAGACTGTTTTATTTTATTCTGTTTGCTCAGCGGCTTTTATTTGTTTATTTTTAGATTCCGCGTGCGAGTGACATCACGTAGAGTCTGTCTCTCGCCACTTGACCTATCCCGGTTAGCGCGGCGAGGTCGCCGTCTATCCACACGCTTGGAAATTGGCAGAATTTCGGTCTGTTTTCCTGGGTGAGTAGTTCTTTTTTCATATCTATACACCGCATTTTCTTTTTCCATTCATCCCTCAGCAGACACTTAGGTTGCTTCCCTACCTCGGCCATTGTAAATAAGCCTGCAAAGCGCAAGGGACGCATACAGCCTTTTGAATTACTGGTTTCGTTTTCTTCGGGTAAATATTCAGAGGTAGAGGAGCTGGGTGGTGTGGTAGTTCTCTTTTCATTTCTCGAGGAAATTCTGTACTGTTTTGCAGAGTAGCTGCTCCGATTTACTTTCTCTAAAACTTCGAAGGGCCATGAAACTCCCTAAGGACTAAATAAAGCCATTGGCAGCTTTATAAACCAAAGAAATCTCCACATGTCTGGACTCCATCCGTTCTGAAGTGAGGGTATCAGGAAGTTAGGGGTCCAGGCTCCCGACACATTGGGAGCCTAACCTAGGGTCAGTCCTGGCTGGAACTGTTTCTTCTCAGGAGGACCAGAAAAGTTATGCATTCAGATGAGGGCAGTTAACCAAACAGTGGATACCTCAGTTCCCAGTTAGCATGGGCTACACTCGGTGAAGGAAGGTATGGAAAGTTCAACATCTAATGGCAGATTGTGCTGCCGGTCTTTTTATGTGACAGCAGGAAATCTTTGATCCTAGGCAAACACATACTGGCTAAAAACTGTGCAATAAAAGGACTCATTTGCTTGGGCATATAAATAACACGATTTCCTCCATCTTGGTCATTTCGGTCACCTAAACGCACGTACCGTCTCTTCCCATTGTTACGAGACACTGTTCTTTGTTAAGACCTTTAATTCCCCACTAATAGGAAGGAATGAGTCGCCTGCGTATGTTCCACACCCTTTCCCAGGTGACCAGATTTAACGTCCACAGCTAAGATGACCTGTCTGTAACACTGAAGAATTTCCTTAATAAATGCCTGCTGTGAAGACTGTCCAACCCCAGCCCCCAGGTGAGGGAGCTCTCGTGGGTCAGGCGATACCCAGCTCTGAGGAAAAGGGGAAAGGAATGTGGAAACTTCCAGAGCAGCTTCCTTCTGCACCACAATCCCCTGTAAAAGAACGGTTGTGATGCCGCCTTCCTGCAAAGCTGTTGAAGAAGCTCTCGCACAGAGCTTGGACTCCTTCAGTACTGGAGTAATTATTTGTTAACGTTCAAGTACGGGAGAGGCTTTCACCTGGCGCCTCATCCTGAGATGGATGTGACTTTATTCCAATAGGTGACAGCCCATGAGCGAGCATCAGTCAGTGAAGATGCCTTTCACTCCGCTTTCCTTGTCCTCCCGCCTTCCCGGCCCCTTCCTGTCTCTAACCTGTGCTCGTTTCGTGTCACCAACGTGTGTGGCTCCAGACTTGTGTTACTTCGATGGGGAAATGGCAGCTGAGCGTAAACTCTCAGTGCTCGAGAGAGCAGAGCTTGCCCCTAGATTCGAGAGTCTGTCAGCCTGTGTGGGCACCGTGTTCAGCCTGTTCCCACCTCCTGGGAAAAACACCATTTTATTTCAACAGAATTTCCCTGGTGGTGGAATTGCAGTGGACGTGAGAGGTGTGCGGGTTACCGGCTTCACTATTGCAAACAAGAGCCTCGCGCCGCGAGCCGGAGGTGGTGGCTCCAGGGCTGCGGAGGTTTCCGTGGAGAGAAACTTGAGTTCAGAGCAGGTGGCGTGTCCAGTTCGTCCGAGAGAAGAGCGCCAGGTCCGACCCGGCGTGCGTGGGCTTTCTGCCCACGTCCCTCCAGGCCTGTTTCCTAAAACTGCGAACCACAGGCAGCAGCTAATGCAACAAGGAAATGGCAGTTTGGGGCCCCTTTGGGTGGCAACACATGTATTTATTCACTTACATTTTTTGAACCCCCGGGGCTCATGTGATGGGCTTTGTGGTGGGAGTTCAGTGCACCATGAAGATCAAGTAAAGGCGAGATCAGGGGCGGGAGAGACAAAATGTGCCAAGGTCATCTCAATTTGAAAATAATGTAGAAAGTCCCGACAGGAAGGAGGCAGAACCGAGGAGCTGCGCCCCTCCCAGTCTAATCAGAAGTAGGAGAACCTGAAGAGGATCAGGCGTGGGCGAGTACAGGGTACAGAGCGGGGCAGCTGGGCTGTCCAGGGAAGGCTGCGTCCTGTGTGCACATCCCCCAGATTCGGGTGGACACGCTCATCTCAGTATAAGCAGCGGATCCTCACCCACCGTGAGCGTCTTACATCGGACAGCTTGGAAGAATTCCTAAAATGTTGCATTGACATTGATGAAAAACCTTCCTTCAAATCCATCGTCTTAAACATGTGCGGCAGGAACCTGAAGACCATTCCAGCCCACATTCCAGAAGACTTTAGATCTAAAGCTAACATAGGGTCTAGAAGTTCAAAGCTTTACTGAGAGCCCCAAGTCACCACAAAGTGAGGATGAACATCGGGTACTTTCTGATTCCTGCCATAATAAGGAGCTTCTTCCATGTTGAGCTGGCGTGTTATTTCTCATGGTTTGCAATACTTTCATCATGCCATGGGAATTTCCCATTCCGGGTATTATTATTTCTATTTTAAGTTCAGTACTAATTGTGTGCATTTATGTTTGAGTAGGTAGTAACTCATACAAAATAACAAAAGTCATAGAAGAGTACATCACGCAAAGCTATGTCTCCTCTTATCTTTTATTTCAAATAGGCAGGTCAATTCCTGCTCATGGATACCAGTTTATTTTGTGTTTTCCAGAGGCCGATGATAATACATGCATATATTCATTACGTTTTAAATCAGTGATACAACTATACATATCTTCTGCATCTCTGTTTTTCTTCACTTTTGATGCACCCAAGAGATTTTCTCCAGTTAGCACAGTTTCCCCTTTCATTTGAGGGACTGTAGAACATTCTTCTACAGTGTGTCTCAGGGCTTTCTGGGGTGGGAGTGGAGGTGGGGCTCAGCAGGTTAGGGATCCCACATTGTCACTGCTGTGGCACGGGTTCGATCCCTGGCCTGGGAATTTCTGTACACCGTGGGTGTGGCCAACACCCAGAAAAAAAGCGTGTCTCAGGGTTTCCCTTAGCAGAAGGGCGACAGGGGCACTTGAAGGCTGTTTCCAGTCTTTTGGAATGACAGCAAGCCTGTAACAAATATACTATTGCAGAGGCCATTTTCCACTTGGGGAAATAAGTCTGTCAGACAAATTCTTAGGGGAGGACTTGCTAGATCAACAGGATTTGCATTTAAATTCTGATAGAGATTTGTACCGACTGGCACTCCCCTAGCCGGAATCAGAGCGTGCTAGTTTCCAGGAACTGCTGCCAGCTCAGCGTCCTGTCCAAACAGTTCTTTCTGGCCCATCTGAGAGGTGACACGGGTCTCTCCTCATCTGACTTTGTGCATCATTGCTAATCAGTAAAGTTAGACTGTTTTATTCTTTTATATTTTTGCCCGTTTAAAAACTGGGTTGTTCTTTCCTCACTGATTTATAAGCCGTGTCACAGCTTAAGCAAATGACCTCTGTGAATCCATTATAGATTGCAAATGTTCCTGCTCTTCAGGGTTTTTTTGTTTTTGTTTGTTTGTTTGTTTGCTTTTCTTGAAATTTTCTACAACTAATCACTCTTGGGCAGATTGTTTTCCAGTTCTTTTAATGCAAATGAAATTGTTTGTTTTTTGGAACATGAGGCCCTCCTCATAACTCTGGTAATCACTTTAGTGATTCTTGGCCAATCATTTTTTAAAATTGTCTTGAACAAAACTGTGAAGACGTACATATTTCACAAATGAGCTACAGCGTCACACAGTTAAAACCTAAGAAATCTTTCAGAATATACTTAACTAGAATCTTTTCTCCCTTTAACAGCGTCACTGAGAAGTTTAACTCCCATACCAAGGACTTTATAAGGCCCAGGCAGTACTGCAACTAAGGCGATGCTAGCCACGTCGAGGATGGCTGAAACATTAAAGTGGCTTCCACTTTTAGTTGCTTCAATGTCTTCTTTTAGTTGCTCTATATCTTTATTCAAATCTTCAGCTTTCTTTTTAAATCCTTCTGTAAGCAGTTCTTTTTGCATCTGTAAAAAGGAAAGAATCCCCTTTGAAAATACCCAATTAGCAGCATTTTGCATTGAACAGCTACAGCAGATAAGCAGGTATGTAGACTTCTCTGCTACCTTAGATATTTTTGGATGTTTGGCCAATAATTGCCAACGTTTAGACCTGGAGAGTAAAAGCATCCGGGCCATGATCCTGCATCAGCATCCCCCTGGGCGGACGTCAGGCCTTGGAATCTACCCCAGTAGGGTGTTCCGGCCCTAAGAGTGCACTTTGGGAGAGAACGTAGGCCAATTCTAAATATTTGTCAGTTTCGCTGAGGTAGGAGGACTATACACACGTCACAAATAATGGCACTGCTGATCTCTTTAGAAGACTGACCATCAGACTCCAGGTTGGGGCAAAGAATGTATTGACTGTAGGTGTATAAAATGCAGGCAGGCGTTCCCTCGCGGCCTAGCGGGTTAAGGATCTGGGGACACCACTACTGCGGCTTGCGTTGCCGCTGTGGCGTGGGTTCGATCCCTAGCCAAGGAACTTAGGCATGTCACTGGTGCGGCCAAGAAAAAAATAAAAAGAATCAGGCAGATCTGGAAACAAATGCAGCAAGTTTTAGAGCTTCCAGCATCCTGTGTTTCACACCATGCACAACCTGACACTTGCAAGAGCAGAGGGAGCTATTCCAGGTCTATGATGGTTGTACCAAAGGTTCTAAGGACTGCAGGGCTGAGGTCCTAACCAGTGGGGGGCAGACGTGGTCCATAATCACCACAAATGCAGCCCAGGAGCCTAGACCGTGTCTCCTGTGCCCTCCAAACCCCAACCCTACGGAAGGCTTGAGTCTTGAAGATGTAAGAGATGTACGGACCACGTCTCTTTGATGTTACAGTGAATCATGTATCTTTGGATTTCCCTCTGCGATCTGGCCTAAGGTCAAATTTTGGCTCCTTTCTTCTTGAGGGTTGTGTCCCTCACGCCCTGCCCAGGCCCATCGGACTCACCTTCAGCTTGTGCTCCAGCGTCATTTCCTGCAGTTTCAGATGGTTTTCTCTTTCCTTATTCATCTTTTCTTCCAGCTGTGCTATACTTTCCTGGAGGCTTCTCTGTTGTGCCTCCATTTTCTGCTCCTCTTCTTTCTGTTTCTCTCTTAACAGCTCCTGCTCCCTCTCTGCTGCCTGCATCTTGGCACACTCAACTGTTTCGGGGTTTTTAAAGAGAGAATAAAATAACAGCTTGGCCGAGCTGTACCCAGCTGAGCTCAGAGACCCAAACGACCCTGAAAGGTCAGGGAAGAATCTGCATATTCCTGCTAGACACCTCAGAAAACCTGCTTCCGCCTGTGATGGGAAAGCGCTGATCAGGTGTGCACGCACCCCAGACTCCCCTGGTTACTTTCAGGCACAGCAGAGAGATTCCACAGAAGAAGAGGAAGCCCTGGTGTCAGGGAGGGTTGCTCTAAACCCGCCAAAGGGCGGTACAGGAGCCGCCTTCCCCTTTGTGAGCCCAGCTCTCCCCCGTACCTCCCATGGCTTTGTCTCCCTCGGTGAGGGCTTTGTCTGCCAGCAGGA
Source organism: Catagonus wagneri (assembly GCA_004024745.2). Lineage (NCBI taxonomy): Eukaryota > Metazoa > Chordata > Mammalia > Artiodactyla > Tayassuidae > Catagonus > Catagonus wagneri. The sequence goes on along the minus strand of PVHT020004944.1, from coordinate 8,037,191 downwards.
TGGCGAGCTCTACTTCCTCCTGTGATCGCAGGAAGCTCTGGAGGACCTCGGTTGCCTGAGGGAAACAACAAGAAGCAAAGACTTGTTTGGCAGCTGAGATCTAATCTAGTCCCCTGCTGGGGAAAGTACTGGTCAGCAAAATTACAGGTTGGACCCTGTCAATTCTCCAGCCTTCCAAGGATCCCCAAATGGTTACTGGACATGGGAATTATGTGAGTCGTACAGACATCCATCCTCCGCTGTTTGCAAGAGCGACACGGGCACGTTGTTTTCCTTCTGACTAATGCTTATCTGTTCTTCCTTTATTAGGATATCATTTGTGGATACTTCAACTTGTAGCTTCTCTCTTCCCTTCCAGGAAGCTTTCCTAAGCTTTCTTCTGAGTTCTGGATAGCTGTCAAGAACTTAGAGTTGCCGTATCAGCCCTCCCCTTTGATGGCTGTGTGATCTTAGGCAACTTCGATGCATACATCATATTTCTCACTTTTATAATGGGGATGACAGCAATACCTATTTCATAACTCCGAGGACTAAACTGATTGTCTAGGCAAAATGGTGGAGTAGAGGACTTCTTGCTGTGGCTCAGAGGGTTAAGGACCCAACGCTGTCTCAGTGAAGATGCAGGTTTTATCCCTGGCCTCGCTCAGTGGGTTAAGGACCTGGCATTGCTGCAAGCTGCAGGTGCAGCTTGGATTTGGCGTTGCCGTGGCTGTGGTGTAGGCCTCAACTGCAGCTCCAATTCGACCCCTAGCCTGGGAACCTCCATATGCCGCAGGTGCAGCCCTAAAAAAAAAAAAAAAATATTGGAGAAGTAGAAAAACCCGAAGCTCAACTCCTCTCATAGGCACACCAAAATCACAACTATTTGCAAAACAACCATCAAGGAAAATGACTGGAACTTATCAGAAAAGATGCCCTGCAGGTGAAGATATAAAAAAGAACCACAACAAGGTGGGTAGGAGAGGCAGAGCCCGGACATTGTCCAATTCTGTCACCCCGGGTGGACTCTTCACAGTCCAGAGGAGAATGACAATGGTAGGGGCTCTTCCGGGGAGTGAGAGGCCTGCGCCCCCTGGTGGGCTCCCCAGCCTGGGGTCCTGTACCAGGAAGACCATCCTCCAGAGCACTGGGCTTTAACTCGAGGGCATTCCAGAGGGTGGAGAAGCAGAGTCTTCACGCTGACGGGACACACACTAGACCTCACGGGCTCTGGGACCCAGGGCAGACGCTGTCGTCTGATGGGAGCCTGAGTCAGGCCCACTGCTGCCCCCGGAGAGTCTCTCAGAGAAGCAGGACGCCGCTGCAGCTCACTCTGGGGACGCGGATGCGGGAGGCATCCGTTTTGGGGAGCTTGTTCTACCACGTGGACACTGGTGCTGGCAAGAGCCATCTTAGCATCTTCTCTCCAGCTCATTAGCCCCAAGACCCAGCCCTGCGCTTGTCCAGTGGTCTGCAGGGGCCGGTTCTGGGGCACCTCAGGCCAAGCAACTGACTAGGCGTGGACACAGCCCCAGCTACCAGTAGACAGGCTGCCTTTACACTGCTTGAGCCCTGCACCCATGGCGTGGAAAGGAGCCTTGCCCTCCGGAGCGCCAGGCACCGGCCCCCTGCACCAGTGCACAGGCACTAAACCTGAAATCCCCAGGGCACTACCGCCAGAGAGCCTAGGACCCAGATCCACCCACCAGTGGGAGACACCAGTTGCAATGAAAACTCAGTCCCTTAGCTGGTGGACCCTGCCCACCGACTAGCAGCTCAGATCCTGCTCTGGGACCGACTTGGCTCAAGCCTTCCCCGTTGGCAGGTCAAGAGACGCCCCCGGCCAAGCAGCCAGCTCTGGCAGGGACTGGCCCTACTCAACACTGACCCAGCAAGTACTCTGGGATCCCCCGGCCAGCACCCAGGCCTCGAGACTCGGCTCTCTGGACCCTTACTCCGCTCACAGTGAGTGACCCAGAGCCCCCCGGAATTGTGCAGCCCTAGACCCAAAGCTGCCCAGAATTCCACAGTCAGCCTGCCGGTGACCTGGTCCCACCAACCAGCAGCCACCAGCCCCTGCCCGAGGCGGGACCTGGCAATCGAGTGAACCAACAAAGACCTTCTGACTCCAATCTGCTCTTCTCTCCCAGCCCCTACTCCTCACCTTAACTCCTTTCTTGGGCACTAGCTTATAGTCCTCTTCAACTTTGTTCTTTGCTTTTAAGTAGAGACTGTGTCCTCCGGGGACAAAGAAAGCTCCGCTTGAAATGCTTGTCATTAAGGCCTCCGAGAGCGTCTTAAGCTCAGCCTGACAGCATTTCAGAGATACATCTTCATTCTTCTGCAGAAAATCTTCCTTCGTTTTCTCAATCATGACCTGTCAGAGAAATAGGGGGAAATCCAATAGAAAGAAGCTGTTAGGAGGGAAGGTCCAGCTGTGATGCTCCCGAAGGCAGCAGCCCGAGGACATCGGGGTGGACCGAGACACAGACTAATGGACGTGGACTCAGGGGTCCAGTTTTAGTCCCGGTTCAGACCCATTCTTTGTGTGACTAGAAGGAATTCCTTTAACGCGCTTGGGCTCAGTCTCAACATCTGCGATGGGGCCGGCAGGGGCGAACTACCACTTGAACAGCAGTAGCAAGCATCACGATCCATCCATCAACAACCAACAAGGAAAGCTCAGTTATGACTGCGAATAAGGTTCCCGCTGCACACTTGGGTGGTGGTATTGATAAAAACACACACGTAGCAAATCAACTAGCTACTAACGAATGAAGTATACACTGCAGAGAGTCTGGAACTCTTCACAAATTCTTGCTTCATTGAGGATCTGAGTGTGTGACAAAATAGGAACAGAAATTTTTTGCTTCTACTTATAAATTACAACTGATCTGGTTTTACTCTGTATGAACTAGGAGCTTTTTCTAATTTGTAGGATGGTCTCAGGTAGACTGAAAGACAAACTTTGGCGAAGATCCCAGTGGTGAGTTGAATTATGATGTCCGAAAGTTCTCTCCCCTGGTGTCCCCACCCTGCAGAGTCCCTGGACTTGTGGACAGTGCTGTGTTTAGATTGGATTACATGGAACAGGTGGACTGTCTGAAACGGAGATTGCCCAAGTGGGCCTTACCTACCCACAAGCCCTTTAAAGGGCGTTTTCTCCAGTTTGTGACAGCAGAGGTAGAGAGATTAGGAAAAAAGAATAGGATACTCGTGGGCACTATTTGTAAATGCAAACGTGCAGCTCCACGTTAAATGCCATCAAGAATTGCAGGACACGGACACAAACATGAAACAAGGCAGGGCTTATCTCAGCCCAGGACACTGTGGGACTGCCCGGTTCCAGGTGCATAAAGCCAGCCCTGCAATCGCCTGGCTGAAGATGGAGATGGGTCCCTCAGACCTCCGTGTGACCCCCGAGCCCGTTTGAACCTTGTAACAGTTTGATGCCCGGAGCGGAGCACCCATGTACTTTGTCCTGGGATCAGACCTGAAGAACTGTACGCTGATAAATGTGTGTTGCTTCAAGCCACTAAGTATGGGGTGATTTGTTTTGCCACAGGGATGGACTGTAGCCCATAGAGCCCTGGCACTCGCAAGAATGTAAACCCGCTTATGATGAGAAGTGCATGAGCCGTGGAGTCAGAAGGAAGGGTCTAGGCCCCATCCTAGAAGAAAGGAAACAGGAAGGGCATATTCTAGGGCCCATTACCACCAGCTTCTTCTGGAACTCCTGCGTGTCATCCTTGAAGGAGCGCTCCAGGAAGATCGTGAGAGCCTCCCTCTCGCAGGCCGCGTGCACCTCCAGCAGCTCCAGGAGCGTGTCTGTGGGGAGGCTCAGTCGCTGGGCCATCTGCTCGCTGTAGTGGTCGGCTGCCTTCTGCACGGCCGCTGAGTTCTCACGCTCGGCCAGAGTTTTCACTGCGCTCTCCAAACAAGGAACTCCTCCACTGTTGATGGTTTCTAGGTAGGACTGCACCAGAGTCCCCAGCCCTGAGGGGTACATCATATTTAGTGAATAGAGTTCTCATCTGTTTAACTAGATTTAGAGATACCTGACCAGCATTCTAAAAATTACTAAAATTTTATTGAACTTGAAGTATCCTTTAGTTTTTCTTCTCCTTATCTTCATCCTTTCCCCCCCTCCACCCTTCCGTTCTCTTCCTTTTTCTTTTATGAATCTATTTTTTAAATAACATCACTGTGTCTCCTGGTCACTCTGTCTTCCATGGTTCTCAAATTCATCCCATTACGACATTACCCGAATGATCTCAAACAATACGCTTAAGGGTCTCCCAGAACACTTCTCCCATTGTAATAACATAAAAAAAAACTTATTATGCATGTGAGTAAATTACATAACTGTGGGCACTATTTGTAGATGCAAATGAGCTGCTCCACGTAAAATGTCATCAGGAATTTCAGGACAGTGACACAAACATGAAACAAAGCAGGGCTCATCTCAGCCCAGGAAACCGAGGGGCTGCCCAGTGCTGGGTGCATCAAGCCAGCCCTGTACGTAGCTTTGTACTTACGTTTGTTGCTCAGACCCTCAGTGAGCTTACACGGATTCATGGCCTATGTTTATTTTCTGATTCGTGTCGATTCACTAAGTATCTTGCATAGCGTAACTTGAAGCCCTTATCCCATCAGACAGCACATCACCGTGCTGATTCCTACCCTTGACTCATTATCTTTAGTGTAATACTTTCACGAGACTTGGTGGACTTCAAAAACACTCATATAGGGACATTTTAATGGCGAGACATGCGTTTCTATGTGAGGCATGAAGCTCTGTCTTCCCGCACTGCACAGAGAAGAAGACGATTACTGATACACTCAGAGTGCGAACACGAGTCCCTCACACACACTGAGCCGCAGAGACAGGCTGTGACAGGAGAGACTCACCGGACCCAGTGACCGAGATTCCGTAACCTAGGGTCTTGGTCTTTGCGTGATCGAAGATGTACGAACAGAAATTTTTTGACTGCTCCCGGAAATTCTTATCCAGCTCGTCATCTGGCAGTTCTTCAATATGGAGTAATTGTTTTCTGTCATTTGTAGGCCGGTCAAAGACAAAGCACTTCCGTTTCGGAAAAAACTTCCTGATACACTCTCTGGGCATGTTGGAATTTTGGATGTGGGGATCCCCGCCTGAAGAAGTGGGAAAAGAGCAATCAGGTAAAAGGGCTGAGGATTTTCGCTTCCAGGGATCGTTGCAACGCTGTCACTCCCGTGCCTGTCAAAAATCCTTTAACTGAATCATGCAAATCTCTCGAGGCTCATCTATTTAGGGATGGAAGATCCCGCTCTTTTTCGGTGCGGAGCTAAGAGCAAAGGAAGTCCTTCTGAGCGGGAAAGGGAGGTACCCAGTAGCCAGTAGAGAACATCCGATTATTTTTCTTACTCTTCCATGGGGTTCAGCGGATCAACTATTTACTAGATGTTTCTTGGATGAATGATGGATTCATCCAAGAAATTGTCGGAAGTATTTTTCTGCTCTCACAGTCCCCATGTCAGAAATGACACGTGGGTTAAAGTAAATAAGGATACCTTAAGACATTGCTGGTAAAGTAACACGTGGAGGACAGATGACCCAGGATGAGGAAGAAGAGTTTTGTAAAATCAGATTAAAAAAAATACACATTCTATGAACACGTTTGGGGATACTTTAGCAGACACCGTCCCATGGTAAGTTCAGCCTAAATGAGACTTGGAGATCTCATCACCTCTCTGCATCATTTTACATTGGACGTGAAAGTGCCATGTAGAGTGATTCTGGGAATATATCAGCGGTTCAGTAAATAGTTATTGAAAGGATAAATAAATGATTAAGTTAAAAATGACTACTGCAGAGTTCCCATTGTGGCTCAGTGGTTACAAACCCGACTAGTATCCATGAGGATGCAGGTTCAATCCCTGGCCCCGCTCAGTGGGTTAAGGATCCGGTGTTGCAGTGCATTGTGGTGTAGGTTGCAGATGCGGCTTGGATCTGGTGTTGCTGTGGCTGTGGCGTAGACAGGCAGCTGTAGCTTCAATTCGACCCGTAGCTTGGGAATTTCCATATGCTGTGCGTGCGGCCCTGAAAAAATAAAATGAATATTGCTTCGAGGTACTACCCATTATCTGCTGTGCCAAATACAATCTGAGTAATTAACTTATAATATTAACATGACCGTGTAAGGCTCTAGAATTAAGAGTGTGAAAATATGAGGAAAAGCATTGAAGGATCTGACAGTCTTACTGTAAGGACATGGCAATGCTTTTTTTCTGAATTCTTTAGTGTATCAGTGCCCTGCCTACAAAGGACGTGGCTGCCTAGGCTAGTAGGTAACACAGTGTGAAAGGCATTTCAAAAATTAGCACTTTTGTGTACCTTGTGATTCTGTGCTTACCAGTTTCCCATTTGACTGGGCATATCTTCCTCAAGTAGGAAAAGAGAAGCACTTAAACTTAATATGCAACGCAAGTACGTCAGCTTTTCTTTTGCATGGTATTAATTTTTCTAAAACCGTTTGATGTAACATTGGGTTCTAAGTTTCCTCTGTGAGCTTATGCTCCAGGCACTGGAGTCTCTCCAGTGACGGGGATGACGGAAGTCATGCCCACCTGTCGTTCACCAAGCACCATTAGCATGGCCTCAGTCCACTGTCAAATAGAGACTGACATCAAGTGCCGAATGGTCAAGCTCTGTTGACCCCCCCTACCGGACCTGCCACCACCCCGGCCATGCTCTGATACCTGGAATCAGCCTTAAGGCATTCTCCAGGTACTCGTCTTCGGTGATGGGGTACCCATCTAACTCCAGCTCCAGCATGAAATCCCGAACTGTCCAAACAAAGTCTGGAAAGAAGCTCACAAATCCGGCCGAGTCCTCCACTTCATCGGAGGTGGCAGAGGACGTTGTCCTGATGAGCTTTGTTAGTTCGGTCACGTAGCTGGGATCTCAGCTAAGGAATGAGGAGTACCTTGCGACCCAGCTTCCAGACCTCACGCCCCAAGTTTTATCAACATTGCCCTCTGCCCCATTTTCCCTTCTCATCAGCTGCGGGAAAGGAGTCACGGGAAAGAAGAAACAGTGTCAGTTGCTATTCCCCGTAACCCAGTGAAACCTGGTGGTTGAGCTCCCGGAAGGATACTGCAGCTGCTCCAGGGCCTGGTGGTTGATGGTGTTCATGCTGTTGTAGACGAAGATGCTGCTCAGAAGCACGGCCAGGGCAAAGATCCACGAGTCGTTCTTAGAGTCGCCCTAGAAAGCACACGACCGCAGGGAGCTGAGGCGTCTTCTCATTCTCTCGTTCAGTTGTTCATTCGCTATAACAGCTGTACTGTAACTCAGCCGTAAGGCAGATAACATACACGTTCAAGACAGTGCTAAATTCAGACCTGTCTGCTGTTGACCCTGACCCCTCTCGGGGCCTCCGTTTTATCGGCTGTTAACAGAAGTGAGTGACATCGTAAATGTGTGTCCAATGTTTAGCACAGTGCCTGGAGCACAGAATTTATGCAATAATAAGTGGGACAGGATTCCTCTGCAAATTTTTTTCCTGATCGTGAGCCATAGTAGGGACGAAAACACTCTTCGGTTAAAGTAATCAACTACTCATTGTGCCTTTAGCAAACAGCAGAGCCTGCATTTGCTTGTGCACTTGCATGGGGCGGTCCCTGCCCTAGAGAGATGGCTTTCTGGAGGGGCGGATATACATGGGAACGTGTAAATACATCCAAGATGATGAACTACCAGGTGTGGAACGAAGTGTTTTCATGTAAAAGGCGTCTGGCCATTCCAAAACACCAGAAAAAGTACCCTGTGAATTCGGAGCGAGACTGTGATTACGTCTGACAGTGACGTGACGGCATTTAGGCCGACAAGGGCTGGGCTGTAAAGGACTGAGGGAGTGTAGATTTGTGGAGCTGTGGGGACCACGCGGGTGGGCGGGCTCGCAGAAGCTGCTCACAATTGTCAGAGAGCGTGGTCGTGGGAAGGTGTTACATGGTTGTTTTCCTTGAGTGAAGCTGTGGTACCCATGTGGTAGCAGGTGATAAGGCTGAAAATGAGATTTAGGGCAAAGTCATAAGCGACTTTGGACTAGAATTAGATACGGCCCCAAAGCACTACGTGTAGCGATCGCAGCAAGTGGTTCTGCTGCTCTCAGCTTAGGATTTGGTACGTTTTGCCTCCGCAACAAACGTACTTGGATCTAAAGAAGGTTAGGCAAACGGCAGCCTCCTAGGAACCGGCAGACCATCCCTCAGGTGATTACTGAATGCTTTAAATCTGGAGTTTGAAATTCGGAATTTCTGCGTTCAGGTCCCCAAACTTTTCTGCAGTAACGGAAGCCAAAGATTCACTGTGACTACTTTTTTGTGTGTGTGTGACTACTTTTAATTTAGATGCAGACTAACACAAATAAGGAGAAAAGCTTGGGGACTGCAGGTAATACTGTGAATACAAAATATCTGAAGTTACCCCATTTATATTTTTTTGGTGGCTATCTAGTTCATGTTTTTATAGAAGCCACTGAAGAGTTCATCTTCTAAGCCCCCGAACTTGGAATAAAATGTCCCTGGTATAACTGGAGCTTTTCTGGAGATTTTAAAAGTAGATTATTCACTGCAAACCTATTTGAATTGTTCCTACCTCCAGTCCCATCAACCCCACACCCCTTAACCTGTAGAGCCTGTTGACTCCCCACGGATTATAGCTTCCGCTACTATGTCTCCCTGAACCGGGACAAGTGGGGTGGGGTTTCACTTTTTTCCGGTCCATGGTTACCTGTCCTGATAACACCGCTCATTTCTTATTTTCCTAACTAAGATCTGGGCCCATATCTCGCTCACTGTGATACGCGTTGCACTGGAATTCAGGTGCCCAATAAATATTTGTTAACTTACATCTTTCACCCCACTGTTAAAAATAAGAAGAGCTATCCTTAATAACCAAAGTGTTTATTTTATTAAAGAGTAAGTTCAAGGAAAGAGAATTTAGCCTCATTATCCATAATTGGATTTGTAGTTGAAAGGAATACATCACAAAAGTTGAACTGGGGTGGGAAACTGAAATGCAAGTGGAGTATCAAGACCAAAGAAGATTCCTTGCCTTACCTTTTCCACATCGCCCAGGCCCTCGGTGTCCAGAAGGACCAGTATGTGGTCCGGCTTGGAGGGGTGGGGCACACACCACATCCAGATGCCCTTGGTTTCAGACCTCACTGTGGAGCCCAGACGGAAACCTGCAAAGGAAGAAGAGAAAGCAACACAGAGTAAGAGCAGATAGTCCAGGCTGCCCACGGGTCACTTCGGGTACACTTGTCTGAAGGCGCCTGCTTGCCTGGGAGGAAGGCGCTTCCACTTCCGCGAGGACAGCAGATCCAACCTCTACACACATTCAGAACCTTCTCAAGAAACAATCTGTGTCCCCTGTTCTCCTTCTACCAGTAATGGCTTAAAGCGTGTCCTGTTAGAGAATTAATGTAACCTTTCCAGTTTTATCAGACACTGAAGAGCTCCCTTGTCCTCGAGTTTCTAATGGGCTTTCACTAGTGAGTGGTACCAGCAGGACAGCCGAAACCAGACACCGTTCCCCTAGCTTCCACCCTGGTGAGCCACTGTGTCGGTGCTTCTGTTCCTCTAGCTTCATCACGGATTCTTTCATTTAACTGCATCCAGCAGCTCTGGTCTTTGCCACAGTCTGGAATCTACTCATTTTACGCCTCTTCAGGCTATAGGAGTTACAGAGGCTACCTGGCCATTGTCCTTGCCGCTCTCTGGTGCTTCTCCTCCCTCATTGGTACCCTTTACGCTGCTCGTGCCCTTGTAATTGTCCTTCCGTTAAACATCCCCAGTTGCCGTCTAAGTGGATAATCTGTGTCCCTCCTGGATGTGGACCAATGCATCAGCTTTTGTTAGATTTTTTTCCCCTCCGCTTCCTCCCTGGATTTTCCTCATTTCTGTTCTCTTCAAAAAATGATAAATTCCTTGTTCATTGACTCGGGTGGAGATAATACTAGAAGGGAAAGTATAAAAGACCCGTGAGACTTGCTTGCCCTTCTTTCCAAAGGTTAAGGCCCCAGAGGGAGAGGATGTAATGTATGTGCCTCAGAAGCTCCAGGCAGCATATCTTGTCCAACAGTCCAAGATTTTGACCAGCTTCCTCATGCCAGTGCTTCCTTCAACTGAGGACAGAAACGGACATGACGAAATACTCGGAGGGGCATGGCTCAGCCTGATTCAGGCCACTCAGTATCCACATCCTGCATGTCCTGTACAGAGAGCATACCAAACCTGAGATGATCTGCCGTCTTCTACATCATGATGGTGTTTGGCAGCTTGCAGATCAATACAGAGCTCTCTCTCCCCTGGGGAGAAAAGACAGAGTGTACCTGGAGTTCGTCAATGTCAGTTATGAGAGGTAAAGAACAGACAAAGAAGTCATCAAAAGGAGAGAGAGTAGCGATTTCGTTCTGCTGGTTAACCCTGACTGGGTGTGCATTTTGTTTGCTGTTCTTCCTGTGTTGGGACTGGGCTGGCGAGTCACAATTCAGGTGTTTTAACATTCAGAGAAGAGTTAAGACTTGCTCTTCTGAAACTCTTTCAAAAAACTGCAGAGGAACGGAGTTCCCCTTGTGGCTCAGTGGTAATGAACCGGACTAGTAACCATGAGGACTCGGGTTTGATCCCTGACCTTGCTCAGTGTGTTAAGGATCCAGCATTGGTGAAGGTCATAGACGTGGCTCAGATATGGTGCTGATGTGGCTGTGGCATAGGCCAACAGCTGCAGCTCCAATGTGACCCCTAACCCGGGAACTTCTACATGCTACAGGCGTGGCCCGAAAAAGACACATACACAAAAAATTGCAGAGGGAGGAACACGCCCAAGTTCATTCTGTGAAGTCACCATCACCCTTATACCGAAACCAAAGATACCAGAAAAAAAGAAAATTACAAGCGATTATCACTGATGACATAGATGCAAAAACCTCAACAAATTATTAGCAAACAAAATCCAACTATATATTAAAAGGACTATGCAACATGATCAAGTGGGATTTATCCCAGGGTTGCAAGGATTCTTCAATATCTGCAGATCTATCAATGTGATACACCACATCAACAAACTGAAAAAGGAAAACCATACAATCATATCAATAGATGCAGAAAAAGCTTTTAACAAAATTCAACACCCATTTCTTTTTTTTCCATTTTGTAAGGATTTTTTTCCATTATAGGTGGTTTACAGTGTTCTGTCAATTTTCCACTGCACAGCAAGGCGACCCAGCCACACATACACATATATATTCTTTTTTCTTACATTATCACCCTCCATCACAAGTGACCAGACATAGTTCCTGGTGCTATAGAGCAGGATCCCATCGCTTATCCATTCCAAAGGCAATAGTTTGCATCGATTAACCCCAAATTCCCTGTCCCTCCCACTCCCTCCCCCTCCTCCTTGGTAACCACGAGTCTGTTCTCCACATCCATGATTTCCTTTCCTGTCAACACCCATTTCTAATAAAAACTCCCCACAATGTGGGTACAGAGGTAATCTACATCAACATAATGACAAAACCACAGCTAACATCATTGCCAATGGTGAAAAACTGAAAGCATTTCTGTTAAGATCAGGAACGAGATGAAGACATTAACTTTAACCACTATTATTTAACATAGTTTTGGAAATCTAGCCCCAGCAATCAGAGAAGAAAAAGAAATAAAGAGAATCCAAATTGAAAAAGAATAAGTAAAACTATCACTGTTTGCAGATGACATCTTACTATACCTAGAAAAATCCTCAAGACACTACCAGAAAACTGTTAGAGCTCATCAATGAATTTGGTAAAGCTGCAGGATACAAAATTAATACACAGAAGTCAATTGCATTTCTATATACTAACAATGAATTATCAGAAAGAGAAATTAGGGAAACTATCCCATTTACCATTGCATCAAAAAGAAGAAAATACCTAGGAATAAACATACCTAAAGAGACCAAAGACTTGTATTTTGAAAACTACACACACACACAAAGATGACACACACAGATAGAAAGATATACCATGTTTTTGGATTGGAAGAATCAACACTGTCCAAATGAGTAGATTATCCAAAGCAATTTTCAGATTCAACACAATCCCTATTGAATTACCAAGGGCATTTTGCACAGAACTATATAAAAAAAAATTTAAACTTGTGTGGAAAAACAACAGATCCCCAAATAGCCAAAGCAATATTGAAAAAGAAAAATGGAACTGGAGGAATCCGGTGCCCTGACCTCAGACTCTACTGCAAAGCTACAGTCATCAAAACAGTATGGTAATGGCACAAAAATGGAAATATAAATCATGGAACAGGAGAGAAAGCCCTGAATAGACCCAGGTACCTATGGTCAACTGATCTATGACAAAAATCATTAAGAACTAAGTCAGGCAACCTGGCAGAAAAAACTTCTTGAAATAAGAAATGCAAATTGCCAATAAATACGTGAAAATATGCTCAAACTTATTTGCCATGAGGCAAATAACATACAATTATACGGACATCAGATCAACAAGAGCTACTGTTTTTACCAAATTTTTATGAGGATGTAGAGAATTCTAAATTACTGCTAATAAATGTATACATTGAATATAAAGCTTAAAAGGCTGTTGATATTATCTAGAAAGGCTGAAGACATAAAAAGCCCCTGATTCAGCAATTCTGCTTCTTAGTATATCACAAGGAAGTTAGTGTACGTGTGCACCAGGACAGAGATACAAAAATATTCAAGACCAGTCATAAAAGAGAAAAGCGACAGATAATATCAGTGTTCATCAACAGCAAATGGATGAATAAATTGTGATAGCCTCTGTCAGTTGCAAAGTATAAAATAATGAAAATAATTACAGACTCCTATGAGAAACTAGATGAACCTCATAAACTTCTTATTGAAAACATGAAGCAAGTTATTATGTAATCCCCTGTATTATGGGGAGTTGCCGTCCTGGCGTGCTGGACAAGAGTCTGACTAGGAACCATGAGGTTGCAGGTTCGATTCCTGGCCTCGCTCAGTGGGTTAAGGATCTGGCATTAAGTATACAGCTGTGCCGTAGGTCATAGACACGGCTCAGATCTGGTATTGCTGTGGCTGTGGTGTAGGCCAGCAGCTATAGCTCCGATTGGACCCCTAGCCTGGGAATCTCCATATGTTGCAGGTGTGGCCCTCAAAAGACAACCACAGTAACAAAAAAGAGACAATAAAAAGAAAAAAGCAAGAATGCACTATGAAAATCAAACTGGTGAGCTCTAGTGAGGGTATGACTTGGACTTTTGGGTATTGGTGTTTTATTTCTTGATCTGGGCATGACTGAACAGATCGCTTTATCACCTTTATTATATATGTATTTTTATGCACTCTTTTGAATGTGTTATGGTTCACATATTGGAAAAGACTAGTTAGAGAAAGAGAAGGGGAGAGTTTATCAAAGTTTTGTTGTGAAATTAAGCCCCCCCACCCAAGGATGGTGGCCTCACTGAAATATGGGATATAGGAGTTCCCATTGTGGCGCAGTGGAAACAAATCTGACTAGTAACTGTGAGGTTGCAGGTTTGATCCCTGGCCTCACTCAGTGGGCTAAGGATCCGGCCATCAGCTGTGGTATAGGTTGCAGATGTGGCTTGGATCCTGCTTTGCTGTGGCTGTGGCGTAGACTGGTAACTGTGGCTCCAATTAGACCCCTAGCCTGGGAACCTCCATATGCTGCAGGTGCGGCCCTAAAAAGCAAAAAAAAAAAAAAAAAAAAGTGGGATATAGGTATTTTGCTGTCTGTTCTTCCTTCCATCCCTTTAAAAAGTCAAGACATACTGAACACCATCGGTGTGCTATGTGAGATGACCCTGTAGTTCAGGGCAAAAATGATGGAGGAGAAAGGAAGGGAGTAATTGTTGAAGATGAGCCCTGAGCAGTTGGGAGTGGATGGGATCAGGGCTAAGGCGGTGGGTGTTCTGATGGGGTTGGGAGCTCTCTCTTACTGGGAGAAGGAAGAGCTAGGGATAAAGCTATAAATTTGGTGGTCCAGATCACAACTTAGGCTCTTCTTTCATGCGATTCTAGAGGAGGAGGATCAGCAGCCTGTGTTGTCGCTGCTCCCAAGCAAATGGTCCTGAACAACATAGTGTCGGTCAACACTCACCATGGTTCTGTCCTGCCAGGCGGTTCATCAGGTAAGATTTCCCAGTCCGATACAGCCCTGCAATGGCCACCACCACCACCGGCTGAGATATCTCATCCAGAATCTTCAGTGCTTTGGGATTTACTGTCAGATGATTTTTCTGGTTTTTCACCAGACAGATGGGGTCCATCGTGGTGGCTCCCGATGCCATGGGAAGCTGTAACACAGAACAACAACTCAATAAAACACAAGATGCCAAAGACACCTCTCATGGTTACACAGTCACGTGCACACCAGCTTTCTGCTTGTGGAACATATACATCGATTTTTTAATGTTTGTATGTTTCTAAAAGATAAGTACTTAGCCTAGTGGGTCCAGGCCTGTACCAATACCTCATTACATTACCCTAGCGATCCTTAAATGAAGCCTAAAACCACCCTGCCCGTGGGATGCATACATTGAATAGAATGAGAAAACGAAGCACTGATGATGGAGCCTTCAGAACGTGAACATTTTGGGGGTGAGTGGAGGCAGAGTGGGACATGAAAGAGAGGCAGGATGGCCAGGGATGATTTCTAGAGTCCGGAATGAGTTGGTCTCTCATTAGCTGCACAGATATTCATTGAGAACTGCCACGTGCTGGCCACTGTTCTGGGTGCTTAGCATCAGTGAACAAAATGCATACCATTTCCTGCCTTTTCTATTCTCGTGGAAGAGACCCACACTATAGAAAGCGAGGACTGCAGACATGCACCAGCATGTTAGCGGATGGTGAATGCTCAGATGGAAACAGGCAGGGAAAGGCGCAGAGCGTGCTCGGGAGTAAACTGCCACAGGAGGTGATGAGGGGAGACTCCGGCACCAGAGGAAAAATGAATGCGATCGGTGGCCTTGATGGGGACAAGTGCAGTGAATCGGTGGGAATGGGAACAGGCTGGAGGAGGAGGGACTGTGAGAGGAAGAAGGGGGGACCACGAATGCAGCTTGCTCTCAGACACAGCAGGGCAGACGTTTATGGCACCATACAAAGCTGTGTATGTGGGAGTTCACTTACTAACTGAAGTTGAAGGACAGTTCTTGTTATTTAAGCCAACAGAGGAGAAAGGCGAGCAACCAGGGTATTTTGAGGTCTTTTCAGGTCTGTGGGGTCTCACGTCCGGGTGAGGTGCTAGCCTTTTTTTTTTTTTAAGTGATTTTTATTTTTTCCACTATAGTTGGTTTACAGTGTTCCAAAATGATTTCACCACGAGGGTATTTCATGCTATCAAAAGAAAGCAGTCCGAGAGCTGTGACGGTCCCTTTCTTTTCTCAAAGACAACACTAAGCAACATCCCGTGTTCCTGTATTTCACCAGCCTGTGCCCACCGGGAAGATTAATTTCTCTGTGCCCCCGGGTTTTTCCTTCTATAACATGACAGCACTAAAAGTAAAAAACAAAAATCTGTTGGTCATCAGGAGGCTACGTCTTGTGATGATTATAAAGCTCTTAAAATCATGCCAGTACCTAGTAAACCCTACGTAGGTCCCGTTTTAAAGCTGGGTATCTCTGAAGGGGGTCGTTTCTGAATGAAAGTGGAGGATCGGTTTTGGCCTCAAACAGCGACACTCGCCTCCCTGGTTGTGAGCAAGTGGGAGAAGGAACCCCCCTAGGAAGCTGGGCGGTCAGGGGGCACCCAGCAGGAGGAGCCAAGACAGAGGACAGCAATGGAGGAGTCGGGCTGGGGGAACTCTGGGCTCCCCTGGGGTGTCCAAGTTCAGGTTCTGGAGGCTGGCTGTCAGGGTTCATACAAGAGTTCAAGTCACTCACTGTCTGCTGAGACCTCAGAAAAGGGCCTTACTTCTAAGGCCCCCATCTTCTGAGCAGTTTATAGGTAAAACAACAATTCCTGCTTGATTCGTTACAGTACAGCTGGTAACAGGCCCTTAGTTATGAAAATAAATTTTCCTGAATTCATGTACTATTTCCATAATCAGCAGTGAGCCAGGGTGTTATAGTGTATCAGTGTGTGTTCTGTAAGCTATGGATCGCCAAGAAATACTTTTTATCAGAAAAATACATGAATTTATTTAACAGACTTCCTCTGTACAATTTCTTTCTTTTTCTTTCTTCCTTCCTTCCTTCCTTTTTTTTTCTCTTTTTTATAGTGCACTGGGAACAGAGATGGGGGGTAAAACACAATCTTCTACTGCTGTGTTAAGGGCCACCTCACTCAAAGGCATCGGCAGGCCAGAGACGGAACTCGCACACAGAAGGACCGAGGTCAGAGGAGGGATTGTCAGTCACAGACCCCAGGGGGCGAGTCATCTACAGGAGTGACTCACCGGTGAGGTGACGGTCCCCAACAAGAAAAGGTGTGCACTGCATCTCTTGCAAGAACATGCTACTCAGACAGCTCAGCCAATGAGAACCAGTCGTCTCCCTGCACGCACGCTTTTTTTTTCCCAAACCACCCTCTCCAGCTCTCTCCTTTTTTTTTTCCTCTATAAAATAATGTTCTTCTTTGTTGGCCTCGTCTATGGCATTTTCTATAGCTTGTTTGTCCCAAATCTCAATTCCTCTGCTCTCTCTAGATAAACCCCCTTTTGCTGGTAAAATCACGGTTCTATTTTTCAGGTGAATAGCGATAAGCAAGAGAAACTGAAAAGTTTACTTCTTAGACTGAATATTAAGAACCCTTTCTTTGTGTAAGAGTCATTGAATCTACTAAGATTTTTTTTTTCATTCAAAGTATCCTGAAGTATCAAAACCAAGAATCGTGTTAGTAGAACTGCTAGATGCTAGACTGTGACCAGCAGTTTCCAAAGGTCACTGTTCAGGAGAATGACCTAAAGTGAGAGCTAAACATACCCCACACCTTGTGTTTTCACAAGTATCAGAAGTTATCTGATGCAGTTCGCCTGCGGACCAGTCATTAAAGACAGTGCATACTAGACAAACACGATCAGGCCTTAATTATTCACAGTTTTGTTTTTTAGTGAGAGTGAGGTTGAATTAGTTCATATAAATACAGCTCTGCAGTATTTGCCATATCAAGGGTTAATTAATAGAAATAATAATCCAAGGATTAAATATTAGGATTTAGATTCCCTGTCCGGGAGCACGTTTTCTGCTCCCTCAGCGCCCAGCAGGGGGCAGTCCGAACCTGGCCGAGGAGGGGCTGGGGAGCCACCGACCCGGCGCCTCCGGGTGAGGGCGAGGACGGGTGCCCCCAGCCCAGGAAAGGCCCTCGGCCGCTTGGCGTAGGTGGAGAAGCATGCACTCCTGTCCCTGGCAGGGCCCTGCGCTGGCGTCGGGGGTCCGGGGGGGGGGGGCGAGCGTCGCACACCCTCCCACCGCGCTTGGCCCGCGCTCCGGCGGGTGGGCGCTGCGCCGGGGGACTTGCTGGGGCCGCGGACCGCACACGTGCCTGCGAGCGGATGCGCGAACTTACTTGGAGCGGCGCTGCAGCCTCGGACAGGGGCCCGGCGCCCCGGCTCCCGTCGGGCTCCTTCTGCGTCTGGCTGCTCAGACTGACTCTTCTCAGGAGAAGCTGAGGGTTATTAAAGCGTTTCCAGCTAGGGGCTGGTTTACAGGAACTGAAAGTGAAATCGAAAGGACGTGGCTTTTCTTACCTTTCTTCTTCTTCTTTTTTTTAAAGCAGAGTCAGAAAGCTAGATGGAGTTAGGCAAAGACAGGGATTCCTTCACTCATTCCCCGCCAGCAAGGAAAACGCAGCTGCGTCCTCCGCCACAGGTGGCTCAGTGCCCTTGACCCCGCGCTGAGCCACGGACCGAGCGATGGTGCGACGAGCGTGTTCCACTGCCTGGCTCTCAGGGGTGCTTTTGTGAAAGAAGAGGTTTAGTAATTTTCACAGGATCATTTTCTTTCTTTTTCCTTTTTAAAAAAGTTTTTTTTTTTAACTCAGCGTTTTTTTTTTTTTTCTTAGCAATAGAAGTACGAGTGTGTATACAATTCTTGATTGTGTAGCCCAGATACATTCACTATTCTTTTGTTGCATGTACTTAGAATTCTTTCCTTCTCCTTTACTAATGTCGATCCAGATTAGGGTTAGGAGTTGGGAGTTGAGGAGGGAGAACCCTATGTAAGTTGAGGGCGAATCCAGGTTAGGGGGTTGGGGGTCGCTTCAGATCCTGTATCCTTTCAATCATTGTACTTACATGCAGGTTTAAAGCTTCGCTGCTGCTCTTAGGGAGTCAGCGCCTTTTACTGGAGGAGCTGCAGGCCAAGACGCTGAGATGCTGAGGTTTGCAGCAGAGAAAGAGTTTATCTGCAAAGCCACCAAATAAGGAGACAGAAAAACAAGTCTCAGGTCGGCCTCCCAGAAAGGGAGGGGCTTGGGATAAAGGGGAGGGGACTGGTGTTTTGTGTATAAATTCGGGGGCGGGGATGCTGTGAAACAGACTGGAGAATTCTGGACTGTGATGTCAGCAGGTCAAGTATGTGTTCCGTGCAGACTCTGTTCAACTATATTGGTTCTACCCTTTTTCAGCCAGTTTTTTGAAGAGGAGAGTTTTTTGGTTTCGGTCTGTTTTAAATAGGCTGTTTCCTTATCTGCTGTTCCGTTAGATGAACTCAAGAATTTTCTTAGTCACCGGTTTCTGTTACAGGTTTTTAAGCCTGCGGGGCAGTGTCACTACCACAGCTGTGTCTCGGGTAGAAGAGAGGGAAAAGGTAGAAAATGATCTCAAAGTTCTGTGGCCAAGACTCACCCAGAACAAGTGCTTTGGCCCCTATTTCATATGCAGACTTATCTAACTGCTAGAAAAAAGTCCTTGGCCTGATTGCCAGTAAGCTTGTTTTGTGAAATAGAACGATACACTATTTGGAACTGCAAAGCATGTGGTAACTCTAAAAAAAGCACATGCAACAATATCAGGGACAGATATTTGTAGAACCCCGAGACTAACCTTGGCAGATTCAAGGCTTGAACCCAAGCTGGGAGAATTACCATGGCCCCATAATTCCTGATCCGTGGAGACTGATTTAGGGGGAGACTGGGAGCATGACCTAAGACCAAATAAAGTTAATCATTGCTAAGTTACCTGGATACAAGGACTTTCTCTTTTTTCTCTCTCACTCTTGGTCTTGTACTGGCTGTCTTGTTCTCCTCTATTAATTAATTTAAAAAAGTAAAAGTACCTTGGATATTTCTGAGCACAGAAGTAAACAAGGTAAGTTCGCGTCGGAGCACAGCAGACACGAATCCGACTAGGAACCATGAGGTCGCGGGTTCGATCCCTGGCCTCTCTCAGTGGGTTAAGGATCTGGCATTGCTGTGAGCTGTGGTGTAGGTCACAGATGTGGCTTGAATCCTGTGTTGCTGTGGCTATGGTGCATGCTGGCAGCTGTAGCTCTGATTTGACCCCTAGCCTGGGAACCTCCATATGCTGCCCTAAAAAGCAAAAACAAAACAAAACAAAACAAAAAAACCAAAACAAACAAACAAACTGGAAGCTCCAGGTGTCTGTGGATTCATCATGATGGAGTCCCATTCAGTGTTGTTGTTTCCCCTAATTTTTTTGGATCGACACACACTTCACCAAGAGTGTTTACTTTCTCTTTCACTTCCACTACTTTTAAAGAAAATTGGAGCTTCATTGTCTTATCACAATGTCAGGATTATAGTGTAGATCTTAAACTACGTAATACTAGTTCACGTAATTCCTGCATGAGAAGTAAGTTAGATGTCTAGCAATTAAACTGCTGCCTTCTTTTGTCTTGTTTCTTACTTGCAGGTGAAGGGAATAGAAACTGCTGCTAACAAGGACCTACTCCAGTTAGGCACAAACTGTCTCTCTTTCAAAGTATTCCCAACTTTTCAATACATTCAGTTGAATTCTACTCCTTATTTGTGTCCTTTGCATATGCCCAGTACCATATAATGTTAAGAAAACAAAGGAAATCCCACTTCTGGGCATATATCTAGAGGAAACCATAATTTGAAAAGATACATGCACCCCCAACTTTCATTGCAGCGCTATTTATAACAGCCAAGACATGGAAACAATGTAAATGTCCATCAATAGAGGATTGGATAAAGAAGATGTGGTGCATATACAGAATCGAATATTAGCTATAAAAAGAATGAACTAATGCCATTTACAGCAACATGCATGGACCTAGAAATTATCACACTAAGTGAAGTAAGTCAGACAAAGATGATATGATATAACTTACATGTGGAATCTAATAAAAATGATACAAAAGAACTTGTTTAAAAATCGGAAACAAACTCCAGATTTCAAAGCCAAGCTAATGGTCACCGTAGGTGAGCCCGTGGAGGGGAGGGAAGAGTTGGGAGGGTGGGAGTAACATCCACACACCACTCATAAAATAGATGATTAACGAGACCCTGCCGTGCAGCACAGGGAAGGTTATTCAGTAGCTTGTAATAGCCTCGATGGGAAAAAAGAATGGATTTATTTATATGTATGACTGATTCGTTTTGCTGTACACCAGGAACTAATACAGCATTGCAAAATAACTATACTCCAATAAAATTCAATTTGAAAACAGAAAAGAAAGGAAAATCTACTTGTTAATACAGCCAACTTTGGAGAACATATAAATCTCTTTCTAAAGCTATAGCTTTTCATTTAGTTCCTTGTCTGTGTTGGCTGAAACCATAGCAGGACTCAACCTCTAGCATTCAAAAAGCAAATAAGCCAGTACTTGTAGTAAATAGAATTGAAATGAATGCAACAGGAATAATGCATTCAAGGTATATGAGTCAATGAAAGCATATGTTATTATGAGACATATTTAAACTATAAGGCTATGGAAAGGGGATTTGATAACACTAAATATATAATAAAAAGTATAGAAAATTAAAAATTATTATACAATACAAAAATCATTTACAAGTGTTACATAAAAAAAGAAATTGTATTATGTGTATGTGATATGTAGCAGCATATAAAAATAGACTTTAAGAGCAAAAGAGCCTGCCTGTAGTCATATAGAAAATTGATGAAAGTTCCAGTTGTCCAGAAAGATATAATATTGTTATATTAATATGTACTTATAACATATGCTTCAATACCTGAGGAGGGACTAGGTAGAACTAAAAGAATAGGCAAGACCACAATTTTAAAAACACAATTATCCCACTTCTGTGATTAGTTGATAGAACAAACACAAAATCAGTAATAATACTTACGATCTGAAGAGAAGAATTAACAAAATTTAACAAATGGTTATTTGATAGCTGTTATCAAACACTGTAGGAAACATATTTTTCAACTTCAAGGATTAAGATCAAGTAGAATATACCAGTTTACCATAATGCAACGCTAAAAGATGATGACAAAAAGATAACTAGATATATAAATTAAATATAATTTTAAATAATCCACAGTTCAAAGAAAATTGAATTTTGAAAAATATAAAATATTTAAATGAGAAATACTGATAATAGTATATATCAAACTTTTGTGAAAATTTCAGTGAAATACATGACCCCAAAGCCATACACTAGTAAACAAAGTGGAAAGCAAACAAAACATCAATCTCTACAAGTAATACAAATACAGAAAAATTAGAAGAAATCAAAATAAGAATGAAAGCATGCTTAATGAAATAGAAAAGCTATAAACAATAAGAGAATCAAAGCATCCAAAATGTTGTGACTTTATAAAACTGGTAAAGCTAGAGGGACTAATTGAGGGAAATAAGATCCATATTCCAAATGGCTATGAATGAAAAATTCCTCAAGAGAATATTGCTCCAATCTGAAAAACAAGAAAGGACCAAATATCTATAAAATAACACTTTTTAAAATTCACCACAAGTGAGGTTGCAAGGCAAGAAGACAAACTGAATTCCAAAGGGTCACAATCCCCTTTGAGAAGACAAGCCACACAAACTTTTTAATCTTTAGATTAAAAAGATTAGAGAGATTGGAATAAATTAAATATAATTTCAGTGAATTTCTTGAAGACTGGGTGAGGGACAGAATCCCTGAGAAACCTTGACAAAACCCACACCTACTCATAAAGAAACTTTCCACTTGCTCCACTTGCTCATAGAAGTAGTAGATATAGGGCAGGAGCTATGTGATGGTCTTGGCTGGGCAGGCTGACTGGGACCCCAATGTTTGAGGTGCAGAAGGAATACCTGTAGAAGCTAGGAGTATGCAGGAACCCAACAAAGCCTTGCATTAATGAAAACCAGGAGTCTACCATTGGAATAGGTAAAGAGCACGGAGAGAGACTGCCAGTAAGACAGAGAGCGGGGTCTGTTGAAAGTTGAGGGTGGGACGGGAATACTCAGAAAACCTTCTGCTGCTTCAGGACTTCCACCGTGAAAACATAATGACAGAATTCCATTGGAGAAATGTGAAGCTTGTACTGTACTTGATGTAGCTATAGGAACAACAAAAACCAACCAGGTGAATTAAAACTGTATTGAATTGATGCCCTTCATAATCGTCTTAACTGAAAAAAAGGTGTGCCATTTTTCAAACATAAATATTATGTCTAAATCTACTTTTTTTACAATGCCAAGCATAACATATAAATGGAGCCAAGCAGAAAAACAAAACAAAACAAAACAAACCTGTGTCTTACCAGTAATAGCAAACATACAGTAAAGGTAGGGAATCATCTGCAAACAAAGATGATATCTAAACCAGTAATCATGAGAGGAGGAGAATACAAATGCAGAATGTTTGAAATGCATTCAAAATTAATGATCAGCAACTTAAATTACACACACACACACGCACACCCAGAATCCAAGGAGATCAGGACAAGATGGCTGAGTAGAAGGACTTAAGCTCACCTTCTCTCACAGAAACGCCAAAATTGCAACTAACTTCTGAACAACCATCAATAAATAGAATGGCAACTACCAAGGAATCTTCCACACCCCAAGACAAAGAAGAAGCCACAACGAGACATTAAAAGGGGTGCTTTTGCAATAAAAGCAATCCCATAACCACTGGGTGAGCAACCCACAGACTGGAAAATAACTATATCACCGAGGGGTAGGGGTTCTGAACCCCACATCAGGTTCCTATACCTGGTTGTCTGGCACTAGGAGGTGGATCCTCTGGAGCATTTGGCATTGCAGGTTAGTGGGGCTGATGCCAAGGACCTCCAAAGTAGGAAGAGACTCAACTCCTGGAGGGTGCACGTGGGATTCCATGTGCACTGGGTCCGAGGGCAAAGCAAGGACTCCATGAGAATCGGCATCAGATCTACCTGCAAGTCTTGGAGGGTATCCTGCGAAAGCTATGGGTGGCTGTAGCTCGTTGTGGGGGCAGGACATTAGAGGCAGAGGTCCTGGGAATGTTCATCTGTGTGAGCTCCCCTGGAGGCTGCCATTTTGGAAAAATCTGGCACTATCATCAGGGCTGAGAAGTCCCAGGGCAAACAATAAAAAGCGTGGGGACACAGCCTCACCTGACTGCAGACAGACTGCCTAAAATCCTCCTAGGCACAAGTTGCCTCTAATTATACCCAGAGACACAGCCACGCCACCAGAGGGAATCAGCTCTACCTACCAGTGGGCAAGCACCAGTTCCTCCCATCAGGAGGCCTGTAACAAGCTTCTGTACCAACTTCCCTCACAAGGAGGCAGACATCAGAACAAGAGAAGCTACATACAACCCTTTAGACTGCAAAAAGGAGTCCAATTGAAAAGCTATACAAAATGAAAAGGCAAAGAAATATAAACAAAACCTCAGAAAAACAGCTAAGTGAACTGGAGATAAGCCTCCTCCATGAAAAAGACTTGAGAATAATGATAGTAAAGATGATCCAAGATCTTAGGGAAAAAATGGAGGCAAAGATTGATAAATTAGGAGAAACATGGAACAAGCAGAAATATGAAAATTCAATAAATGAAATAAAAAATTAACCAGAAGGAACCAATAACAGATTACAGGAGGCAGAAGAACAAATAGGAGGGTGGAAATCACTGATGTGGAAAAGAATAAAGAAAATAAATGAGAAGAGTCTAGGAGAATTCAGGGACAACCTTAAATGCAACCTTAAATACACCAACATTTGCATTATAGTGGTGTCAAAAGGAGAAGATAGAAAGTGGCAGAGAAAAATATTTGAAGACATAACAGCCGAAAACTTAACCTAACATGGGAAAGAAATCACTCACTCAAATCCAGGAAGCACAACGAATACCATATAAAATAAACCCAAGGAGGAACACTCTGAGGCACAAATTGATCAAACTGACAATAATTAAAGACAAAGAGAAAATATTGAAAGCAGCTAATGAAAAGCAACAAATAACATATAATAAGATTGTCAGCTGACAGACCTACAGACCAATGGAACAGAATAGAAAATTCAGAAATAAACCCAGACCCCTGTGGTCAATTAATCTTCAACAAAGGAGGCAAGAATATAAAATGGGAAAAAGGCAATCTCTTCACCAAGTAGTGCTGGGAAAACTGGGTAGCTTCATGTAAATCAATGCAATTAGAACACACCATCATACCATGCACAAAAATAAACTCAAAATGGCTTAAAGACTTAAACATGACACCATAAAACTCCTAGCAGAGCACATAGGCAAAACATTCTCTGATATCAACTGTACAAATGTTTTCTTAGGTCAGTGTCCCAAAGCAGTAGAAACAAAAACCAAAATGAACCAATGGGACCTAATCAAATTTACAAGCTTTTGCCTAGCAAAGGAAACCATAAAAACAAAACAAAACAAAACAACAACGCATAGAATGGGAGAAAATAGTTTTAAATGATGCAACCAACAAGGGCTTAACCTCCAAAATATAAAAACAACTCATACAACTCAACAGCAAAAAACAAACAGCCCAATTGAAAAATGGGCAGAAGTCCTTAATAGACCTTTCTCCAGAGAAGACATATGGATGGCCAACAGGCACATGAAAAAATGCTCAACATCACTAGTAATTAGAGAAATGCAAATCAAAGCTACATTGAGGTACCACCTCACACTGGTCAGAATGGCCATCCTTAATAAGACTACAAATAACAAATGCTGGAGAGGGTGTGGAGAAAAGGGAACCCTCCTTCACCAATGGTGGGAATGTAACTTGGTACAACCACTATAAAAAACAGTATGGAGGAACCTCAGAAAACTAAATACAGAACTGCCATATGACCCAGCAATCCCACTCCTGGGCATATATCCAAACAAAGTTTCACTGAAAAAGACACATGCACCCCTATGTTCACTGCAGCACTATTTACAATAGCCAAGACATGGAAACAACCTAAGTGTCCAAGGACAGATGAATGGATTAAGAAGATGTAGTACATATACACAATGGAATACTACTCCACCAAAAAAATAAAATAATGCCATTTGAAGCAACATGGATGGAACTAGAGAGTCTCCTACTAAGTGAAGTTAAGTCAGAAGGAGAAAGACAAATACCATATGATATCACTTTTATCTGGAATCTAATATATGGCACAAATGAGCCTATCTACAGAAAAGAAACAAACTCATCGACATGGAGAACAAACTTGTGGTTGCCAAGAGGGAGGGGGAAGGAGTGGGAGGGACTGGGAATTTGGGATTAGTAGATGCAAACTGCTGCATTTGGAGTGGATAAGCAATGAGATTCTGCTGTGTAGCCCAGGGAACTATATCTGATCACTTGTGATGGAACACTATGGAGGATAATGTGGAAAAAAAAAGGGAATATTGTAAATCAACTATAATAAAAACTTTTTTAAAAAAAAGATTGTTTGCTGATTTTTCAGCAGAAACCCTGCAGGCCAGAAAGGAGTAGCACGATATACTTAAAGTGATGAGAGGAACAAAACCTCCAACCACGAATACTCTACAGAGCAAGGCTCTCATTCAGCTTTGAAGGAGAGATCAAAGGTGAATCAAAGCTTGTTTTACAGACAAGCAAGAGCTAAGAAAATTCAGCACCACTTAACAAGTTTTACAAAAAATACTAGATGGAAAGAAAAGGCCACAAACAGAATCAAGAAAATTGCAAATGAGAAGACTCAACAGTAAAGGCAAACATATAGTAAAGTTAGGAAATCATCCACATACAAATGTGATATCAAACCCAGCAATCATGAAAAGAGGTGGATGCAAACATTTTCAATTTTGTATTTGCATTTTCAATTAAGAGACCAGCAACTTAAAACAATATTGTATATATATAGACTCCTATATCAAAATCTCTTGGTAACTGCAAACCAAAAACCTGTAATAGATACACACACGAATAAGAAAAAAAAAACCATGCACAACTCTAAAGATATCTATCAAACCACAAGAAAAGAGAGTAAGAGAAGGGAAGAAAAAAACACCACGAAACCAAACCCAAACAATTAGCAAAATGGAAATAAGCACCTGTATCAATAATAACCTTAAGTGTAAATGAACAAATGTGTTCCAACCAAAGGTATAGGCTGGCTGAATGGAGACAGAAGCGAGACCTGTGTGCATGCTGTGTGCAAGAGATGCACTTCGGCTCTATCAAAAATTTAGAGAAGAGTTCATGCCTACCCTTTTGAAACTACTCCAAAAAAATTGCAGAGGAAGGAATACTCCCAAGCTCGTTCTATCAGCCCAACAGTACCCTCATATGAAAAGCAGACAAAGATACCACAGAAAAGAAAATTACAGGCCAATATAACTGATGAACATAGATGCAACAGTCCTCAATAAAATACTACTCATGTATTCTGTCAACATGGATCATTTTTCTTCTTCCTTCCAATTTTGGATGCCTTCTATTTCTCTTTCTTGCCTAATTGCTCTGCCTAGGACTTACAGTACAATGTTGAGTAGACACAGCAACGGTTCGTACCCTTACTTTATTCCTCGTCAAGCCTGGCTTGGTGTGAGAATCAATGGGACCTGAGGGGGACGGTGGAAGGAGGAGGAGGAGCTTTGAATCAAATTTAAGAGAGATATTTTAAAATGTAGATGAAGTTGAACTTTTGATAAAAGATCTACTCATTAATCTGAAAGTGAGTAATGAACTAACGGCAGGAATTGCCTTTGAAGAAGTTATACTTGGAACTGAAGGAGAAGGAAAAAACTAAAAGTAGGGAAGAAGAGAGAGAGGTTGAGGGGCCTGACGATGGCGGACTGGAGTTACCTAAGCGATATCATGGATAGAAGTGGTTGACCATCCACACATCAATCCATTTTGCACAGGGGCAAGCACTTTCCCTGCCAGGGTTCAGGCAGCCCCTCAGGGCCCACACACAATGCATTCTGCACCCACTGGAGGACTACACCCTGAAGTTAATGGTCCCAGATCTCCTTTACTGGAAGACAT
Organism: Catagonus wagneri; assembly: GCA_004024745.2. Lineage (NCBI taxonomy): Eukaryota > Metazoa > Chordata > Mammalia > Artiodactyla > Tayassuidae > Catagonus > Catagonus wagneri. The sequence goes on along the minus strand of PVHT020004944.1, from coordinate 8,009,793 downwards.
CGTTTGACACAATGGCCACTAGGCAGTAGTGATGCTTAACTGTGTTGCATGAATTTGTTCACTCACAGCAGATTTTTCCAATGTTCACAGCACTTCAGCTCAATCCCAGGACCAAAGTAAACCCTTGAGTAAGAGCGTATGTCTGAGGATATCAGACGGGTCGTGTGTGCCGGGGGTAAAAGTCTGCTCTGCATAGAACCCACCTGATATCTCCAAATTGGTTGAAAACTGCATCCCGATTTTACAACTTAACGTTTCTCTAGAGTCCATGTGCACGATTTCATATGTCTACGATCCAGTTAAGGATCATGCTAATCGCTAATACCATAATTAAGCATGCATTGAATCACTCTATATGTTCAACACATTATCTTCGCAGTTTACTTCATCACTGCAAACTTTACACGTCAACAAAAACACAAGTCTCAAGATTTCAGGTTTGGTTTAGTGGCAATGGTTTGACGTCTTGAAGTTGCTCATTCACCTTGTTCTTAGCAGATGGGAGCTGGCTAGGAGACTTTGTTCCTTGGATTTTTAGAGAATGTTACACTTCAAGGCTAATTCAGCCTTTTTCATTTTAATAGTATGCATTTCTTTAAGAATATTCATGCTTTCCTGTGGGAATCCTTCCTCAAGGAGTTGTTTCTGTTCCTAAAAGAGAAGATGGAGTCGGAACTCACATAATGCACAACAATTTCCACATTTGCTAAATTATTTCATACCTTTATGAATCCCTCATGGGTTTTGAAGCATTTTTTTAAAATCTTTTTCCCCCTTAACTTCCATTAGATCATTCTTTCTCAGGTCTCCTATGCCTGTAAAAAATTTTCTGGGCTTTCTGTAGCTGTAGAAATGTTGTAGTCTTACAGTTTCTAAAATGTTAATGAGCCAGAAATATTTTTTTTTCCACCTCATTCACTCAGGTGCAGCACAGTCTTTCTGGGAAAAAAAACCGTCTTTTCCCACTTCAACTCTGATTTATGAGGTGGGAACTCCCAGATACATATCTAAGGAGGATGGACTCCTATAGGAAGGTTATTACATGATCCAGAATCACAGCAGATGTCTGATCAAGAAATTAAGTCCTAGTCTCCAGAATCTGGTGGCAGAGATCATAGGAATAAGCTGAGGGGATCAAGTCTGCACTGGTCCACACTGTATGTCTGTGTGGACATCCTGACTCTGTATAGACCTGGACTAGGGCCCAGAGAACAGGAAGGTCCTGGCAGCCTGGGTATTTAATTATGTGGCTGGCTGTGTAGACGATCATGCAGCCTTCCTACTCATTATGGTGCCTCCAGGGATAAAGTCAGACCACGTCCATCAGGAACAAAGTCACTGTGGACTCCGGGATGTGCGTAAAACAGCTCAGATATTTTTCCACAAGGAAGGACTCAGAAAAGCTACTCATCTCTCATGAGATCACAGTTTCCTCTCGGAAACGTGACACTGTAACGTGTACCTGAAATGTAACATGAGGACACGATGGCCAAACGTCTGTAAAGCCACTCTGCAGTGCCTGGCAGTGCATAGCTATGGTTACTTAGTGATGTAACAATGAAGGCCCCCGTGAGATTTTATCCTGCAAGTAGATATCCTTCAGAAAGCAGAGATGACCACGGGCAGAAGCAGTGAGCGAATGAAATGTCTAGCTGTGTTTGGGCTAGAAGAGTCCTTAAACTGACACCATGCTCCAACTTCTAAGCAGTGTTTGTGATTCGGCACAACAGAAGACAGAGTGGAGGTGACACAGTTAATACCTGAGATTTGAGTTTGAGAGCCCTCTTTTGCTCAGCCACTAACTGATCTCTCTCCTCTCCTATTTTGTCAGCCAGTTGTTGCATATGCTCCTGGTAACTCTTCTTTTTTTCTTCTATCATCTCCTCATTCTTCTTTTGCGTTTCCTCTAACATTTTCTTTGCAGCCTCTGCAGATTCAGACTTCATACGTTCCACTTAGGAAGAAAATCAATCAGAGAAATATGAGGATTCAATTGTTATACTCTTATTTTGCCTCTCACCATTTTTGGGTTGTCTTTGATTTATTATTATTTCATGGAGAAACTTCTTGTGGTGATTTTTGCACTGACTAATCAGTTAAGGAAAAAAATCCCCTATAACTATGAACTATACTTGCTATTCTCTGCTCTATAACAGTATTCCAGTGGACCAATGTGGCTAACGTTAAAATTTCTTTTTTTTTCATTTTTATTTCAGGGCCACATCCATGGCACATGGAGGTTCCCAGGCTAGGGGTTGAATCAGAGCTACAGCTGCCGGCCTACACCACAGCCACAGCAACACCAGATCCGAGCCACGTCTGTGACCTACACCACAGCTCATGGTAACGCCGAATCCTTAACCCACTGAGCGAGGCCACGGCTCGAACCTGCAACCTCATGGCTCCTAGTCAGATTTGTTTCTGCTGTGCCACAAGGGGAACTCAAATATTAACATTTCTAGGACTTTCCCACTCTCTAGTGTTTTCAGCTGTTCTCACCTTCAAACTCTCTCTCCTTTTCTGTGAGGGACTCGTCAGCATGTAGCAGTGCGTCATCCACGTCCCCCCTGGAGTCCAAATACTCCTTCAGGGTCTCCTCCGCCTGGTGGTGCAGAGGGAGTTAAGATTAGGAAACAGAGCTAAGGGGTGAAGTAAAAGCCAGCAACGCATCCGTTAGTTCAGTTTAATTCTCACCCATTTTAGAACTCACGTGCCATTTCATACCAAACTGGTTTAAAACCCAGCTCTGGATGCATCCTGAAAGTTGCCGCATTCCCAGTCACCCCAGTTTTAGTAATCTGAGTTCGTAAATCTGGTCTTCTAGTTGG
>PVHT020004944.1:7969019-7986386 GCA_004024745.2 Catagonus wagneri | reverse complement strand
CAGCCTCCCACATGAGTTTATATCTGAAGAGACTGGGGACTTGAATTTTAAAGCCCTGCTGAAAAACCACATGCTGATGAGCCCCAGTGTGATCAAAGCCGCACAGGACCTGAGCACAGAGGGACGCCTCAGGACAAAGGGGACGCATGGCTCCCAGTGACAACGACGCCCTCGTTGGGGATCTTGGTCTTTGCCTGGGTGATGAGGCAGGAGCAGGACGTTTTTTAATGCACCTTGTAATTACTACCTAGTCCGCCCTCTGGCATGTTATCAAGGTGCAATAAGAGATTTTCTCCAACTGTCAGCTGGTCAAGGACAAAGCACTTCCATTTCAGAAAGAACCGCCTGATAACACTCTGGGCATGCTGGAATTTTGGATTTGGAGAATTCTTACCTGCAGATGTGGAAAACTGGTGATCACTGAAGGGGCAGCCTTTAGTCGATGGGGCGATGGGAGGTGGTCTGGAAAAAAGCAGGAAATGGGGAGAGAAAGTATTGGGGCTTGAATTAATATGTAGACTCTTCTGAGAAAGCGACACAAGGAAGGTGATCTCCGACCTTCATGAGGACAAATGTAGTGAATCTGTGGGCACTGGAGATGGACTGGATGGAGGAGGGTTCTTGGGAGAAGAAGGAAGGGCTAGAGGATGTAACTGTCTCTTACAGTAAGGACGGGGCCATTCAGTGAAGAGGAAGAGCAGGTGGGAGGGGACCACGGATCGCTGAGCCCAGGAAGAGGAACCCAGAGCCCCCTAAGGACGCCGCACTGTGGAGACTGTGGCGTCCCACTGTCAGGATTCAGACCTGAGGTTTAAATCACGTACAGCCCATGAAAGCTTAGAAAAGGGTCTTGTGTATTTTAGTCTCCACGTTCTTAACAATGTACGGCTGAAAAACAATGATTCCTTCTGGATTTATTACCGGTCTGGGTAATAATAAATAGTCGCCCCATAAACTATTTTTAATTTGCCAGGATTCACACACTTTTTCTCCAATGAGCAATTGAGGCAATGATTTCTTAGGTCAGTAAATCCTAGAAGCTGTAAAATGCCAAGAAATCTAGGTTAACTGAAAATCTTTTGTCAGAAAAAAATATAGATTAGCTTTACAGACCTCCTCTGTACAATATATCTTAACTTATTTTATCTATTGGAAGGAAGTATGGAGGAAAACTTTTCTTGCTGTGTTATAAGCGGGAGAAATCAAAGAACTGTTTGATTAGAGTTAATATTTCAAAAGTTTGGGGGAGGAGTAGATGAGCTTACCTGTTGTGGGTGTGGGGAGTTTTGTTTGCCCACTTTTGTTTTTACTGCAAAGGAGGACAGTTATCCAGGCAAAAAAGCTTTAAATTTCAAGTTAAACAGGTAAAGAGTGATAACTCTTAGATTTTGCAGATGATCAACAGTCTCCAAAAGCTACTGTCCCTAAGAGTCATCTAGAGTGATGATTAAAAATGTCCCAGATCCCTATTTGCCACAAGTAGCAATTAATTTTCGTGTGATTGATACATGGACCATTCTTTTACAAAATATCTATTTATATATACTATAAATATATATGTTTATTTTGTCCTTTTTAGGGCCGCACCCCTGGCATACGGAGGTTCTCGGGCTAGGGGTGGAACAGGAGCTGTAGCCACCAGCCTGCACCACTGCCACAGCCACAGCCACAGCCACGCCAGATGGGCACTGCCTCTGCAACCTACACCACAGCTCACCACGAAGCAGGATCGGTGACCCACGGAGCCAGGCCAGGGATCAAAGCTGCCCTTCCGTGGATACCAGTCAGATTCCTTACCACTGAGCCAGGATGGGAACTCCCTGGATCGTGCTTTTAAAGAAAGAAATGCATGATACACAAAGGGGAGTAAACGTTACAGTTATTTTTTTTAACAGTTGGTGCGTGTAAACGAGACTGAATTATCCCATGTAATACAGCTTTGTAGGATTTATGAAATTCAACACAGTTCATAGGAAATTAAGCAAGAAACGACGTTCTGGGACGTACACGGCCCGAAGGTCCTCCGCTTCTCCGGCGCCCGGCAGGGGGCGGTCGAGGACCCGGAGGAGGGAGGAGGGGGCGCGAGGAAGCCCCGCCGCGACGCCCGGGGGCAGGGGGCGCGAGGAAGCCCCGCCGCGACGCCCCGGCGAAGGAGCTGGACCGCCGCCTCGGACGACCGACTCGGCCCGCCTTCCACGGCCAGGTAGGACGCGCGCGGCCCGCGCCCTCGGAGGGCTTCCTGCGCGGCCGGGCTGGACGCCGGGGGCCGCGGCCGCGCCGGGGACCTCCTCCCGCCGCTGCGGGCGCGCGGAGGCGCCGGGACGACCGCTCGGGAGCGAGCCTGCGCCGCCCGGGCCGCGGCGGGGAGCCGGTCCCCCGCGCAGCCGCCTCTGCGCTTCCCGCCGCGGGAGCCGCCGCTCTTGTGGAGAAGCCCGAGTTCGCGCTGGGTATGCACGCGGCTGGGGGCGGGGAGACCCGCAGGGAGACGCGCCTGGGCCGTGGCTCTGCTGCTGCGGGTCTGGCCGCCGCGGCGCTTACGCGGGCGGGGCCGCCCCGGGGCGGGGCCGGCGCAGGTGCTCGGCCCGGCCGGGAGGGAGGCGCGTCCTCGCGGAGCGGCAGGTGTCGGCGGGAGCGGGTCGCCGCGGGCGGAGGCGGGTCGGCGGTTCACAGCCCGTTCCTCGGGGCGGCTTTGCCAGTAAAGAGGCTCGCGGTTTTGTTTGTGTGACGGAGTTTGTGGTTTTCTGTTGACTTTTACTTAGGCACGTCTTGTTTTTCTCTCTGCGCTCTCTGGAGGTTTTAAAGAGTACTTGTGCAGTTGACGTGGACACTCCGTTCGCGACAATAAAAATACGTTGATGTCTGTGCAAGTGTAACCCCCCGAATGTTAAAGTCCGGAGGTAATCACTGGGAGTTTGCTGCACAGCCTTCCTCGTTTTTTCTTTGCTTTTATTATACTGATGTCTTGATTTTGAGATCCTGAAGCTTATATAATTTGGGGGTACTGCTTTAACTAGTTGGTTTCAAGATTTTAAATAAAATAATAAAATCAAAAATCAGAAGTGAACTTTTAAAATTAAGAAATAAGTCCTAAGTAACATTGTCTTCCAAGTTGCCAATGCTACAAGTTTTATGTCTCAACTTTGATGTTTTACTTCCGTCCGAGTACTTACTGTCGTATCGAATTTTGGTGTGAGCATATAAAGTTGAAGCGTATAGCAGAACCATTTTAATGCGTTTTACAATTTCATTCCATTCCCCGGAACAACAGAATGAGAATTATAATGGAATTATCTTTTTACTGTATCTGTTGTCTTCTGGAGAGATATAAATAGGAGCTGTTTTGCTAGGACAGTGTGTTTTTCTGGTTGATTAACTTTCTATGTTCAGTGTGTTCTGAGTGAATTGAGAAGACGTTAAGAGCCTTTTCTAATTTCGCCAGTATATTTTTGTGAAAGTGGCTGTTTGTAGCAGGGTAAAAACTCAGTGCTAACCTTTAGATGTTAGGGATTCACTTTTCAGGTTCCCAGTGTGGCAAACTGGTATCGTAGGTGATAGAACAAAACAGCATGTAGATAGGACTTCATATTGAATTTTTTATTATTGACTTTCATTGATGTACCTTATTTTGTTATGTGTATGACAGTGATTCACAGTTATCAAAGGATATATTCTATCTATAGTTGTTATCAAATATTGGCTGTGGTCCCTGTCTTGTTCTGTATATCCTGTGGCTTCTTTATCTTGCACATAGCAGCGTGGACCTCTCAGTCCCTTACCTCTGTTTTGCCCCTCTGCCCTTACCTTTTCCCAACGGTAACCATTCATTTGTTCTTTATATATATCTTTTTTTTTTTGTTGTTGTTATATTAACTAGTTGGTTTTATTTTTAAGATTTCACATGTAAGTGATATATAGTCGTATCTTTCTCTGATTTATTACAGGTAGCATAATACCCTCCCAGTCCATCCATGCTATTGCAGATGGCAAAATTTCATTCTTTTTTATTGTTGAGTATTATTCCTGTCTAGGCAATCGGTGATTGTAAATACCACTGCTATGAACGTTGTGCACGTATCTTTTTCAATGAGTGTCTCCATTTGTTTCAGATATGTACCAAGGAGTGAAATTGCTGGGTCACACGATAGTTGTGTTTTTAGTTTTTTGAGAAATGTCCATACGGTTTTCCATAGTGGTTGCATCAATTTACATTCCTGCCCACAGTGTACAAGGGTTTCCTTTTTTCCACATCCTCATCAATATTTGTTATTTGTGGTATTTTTGATACTAGCCATTCTGAAAAGTGTGAGGTGATATCTTGTGGTTTTAAGTTGTGTTTCTCTGATGATTAACGAAGTTGAACATCTATTCATATGCCTGTTGACCGTTTACTGCCTTCTTGGGGAAAATGTCTGTTCAGATCTTTTGCCCATTTTTTAGTTGGCTTGCTTTCTGGTGCTAATTTTTTTCCCCTCTTTTTAGAACCGCATTCATGACATATGGAGGTTTCCAGGCTAGCAGTCGAATTGGAGCTACATCTGCCAGCCTACACCACAGCCACTGCAACACAGGATCTGAGCCGTGTCTTCGACCTACACCACAGTTCACGGCAGTGCTGGATCCTTAACATATTGAGCAGGGCCAGGGATGATCCAAGCCAGATCTGTGACCTACACCACAGCTTGCAGCATTGCTGGATCATTAACTCAGTGAGTGAGGCCAGATAGCGAACCTGCATTCTCACAGACACTATGTTGGGTTCTTAACCTGCTGAGCTGCACTGGGAACTCATTAAGGTCTTTTTTGTGTGATGTAAGTATTGCTACCCTAGCTTTCTTTAGCTTTTCATTTGCACAGAATACCTTTTCACATTCTCTCACTTTCAACCTATGTGTGTCTTTTATCTGAAGTGAGTGTCTTATGGGCAGTATATACATGGCTCTGTGTTTATATCCATTCAGCTACTCTGTATCTTTTTTTTTTATTACTCAGTGAATTTTATTATATTTATAGTTGTACAACGATCATCACAACCCAGTTTTATAGCGTTTCCAACCCAAACCCCCAGTGTATCCCCCTACCCCCATAACTTGTCTTGTTTGGAAACCAGAAGTTTTTCAAAGTCTGTGAGTCAGTATCTATTCTACAAAGAAGTTCATTGTGTCCTTTTTTTAGATTCCACATATAAGTGATAGTGTATGATGGTTGGTGTCTCGCTGTCTGACTGACTTCACTTAGCATGATAATTTCTAGGTCCATCCATGTTGCTGCAAATGCCGTTATTTCTTTCCTTTTTAATAGCTGAGTAATATTCCATTGCATGTATGTACCATATCTTCTTTATCCCCTCCTCTGTCGATGGGCATTTAGGTAGTTTCCATGTCTTGGCTATTGTATAGCGTGCCTTACTCTATATCTTTTGATTGAAGCATTTATTCCATTTATATTTAAAGTAATTATTGTTAAGTGTGTACCTATTGGCTTTTTGTTAATTGTTTTAGGTTGTTATACAAGTCTTTTTTATCCCTTGCTTCTCTTGTTGTCTTATGATTTGATGACTGTCTTTAGTGTTAAGTTTATATTCCTTTTTCTTTTTTTGTGTGTTTATCTATTATTGATTTTTGGTTTGTGGTTACTGTGAGGTTTATCATAGCATTCTATCTATCTATCTATGATTATCTGAAGTTGCTCATCTTTTAATTTCAAATGCATTTGATGCTGCTGCCTTTGTACTCCCCTCCCCTCAGAATCACTATTTTTGTTATCATGTTTTACCTCTGATTGGCTCTAGGGGTTTCTGCTGTGAGGGCTGAGTGGGTTTATCTTTTGTGATAGGCTGACTCTGTGGGCTTGGTTGGCCCCCAGTCCATGTGGTTGTCAGCTGCTACCTTGTCTGGAAGCTGCCAGACACTAGTTGGCGAGATTAAGTCACTAGGTGGCTGACTGTGGAACCCCAAGGGCCCCTGGGGCTGGTGCTGGGTTATTGGTTGGAGAAGTCAGGGTCCAGGCGTTCCCAGGGTTGTTGTCCACCTACTGGTGGCTGGAGTCAGGTCCTGGCAATACTGCAAGCCTACTGCTGGGTGGAGCTGAGTCCTGGGTCTGAGTTCGGGGTCCAGGGGTCCCAGAGCAGGTGTCAGATTGCTCGTGGGTGGGGCCAGTTCTGCAGGGTCACCTGCGGGGACAGAGGTATCTTGAAGTTTGTGCTGTCCTACTCGTGGGTCAGGCATGGGCCAGCCATTTTCAGGGCAAGATCTGGCCTGCTACGAGGTGAGCTGGGTCTGCAGACTGTGGGACTGTGGTTTTTTTGCTACTGGTGTCCGCCTGTTGGTGCGTGGAGTGGGGTCCACCTGAGGCTAGAGCCAGCTTGCTGGTAAGTGGGGCTGTGTCCTGGGGATCCCATGGCTGGAGTGCCTTCTGTCTCTGAGATCTAGTGCCTATGCGCTAGTGCGTGGGGCTGGGGGCTGGATCCTGCGATGGCTCAGGCCGTGTCCTGAGATGACTGTGGGCTTAGGGGATCTTAAGCTAGCCTGTCTGCTGTTTGGCGGGGCTTTGTTCCTGCCCAGTGTGTTGCTTGGCGAGAGGCCTCCCAGCCCTGGCCCCGCAGACCGCTGGACCAGGGCAGGGCTGGGGCTTGGGGCCGATGAGCTGGAGGGAAGAGTCTAGTATGCCCACTGCCCATACCAGTGCCCACGTGGTAGAGCGGGCTCTGAAACATGGCTCCTGCCAGTGTCTGTGTCTTCAGGTGAGCTGCGGTTGCCTCCTGCCCATTTTAGAGACTCCCCAGGGTCAGCAGGTAGGTCCGACCCAGACTTTTGTGAAATAATTGCTTCTGCCCTGGGTTCTGGAGCATGTGAGATACTGCGCGTGCCCTTTAAAAGTGAATTCTCTATCCCCCAGCCCTCTGGGAACGCAGAAAGTTAGCCCTGCTGGCCCTTTGATGCCAAACTCTCTCAGGGATTATTTTCCTGGTGCAGGATCCCTGCCCTGGAGGACCCGGCTGGGGTCTTGGCCATCTCGCTGCTCTGGGAGAACCTCTACAGCTGGAATTATTTTCTAATCTGTGGGTCATCCAGCCAGGTGCATGGGATTTGACAATGTCTGGACTCTGTGCCCTTACAGATGCCCGCTATAGATGGAAATGCTCTACTTGAAAACGAAGTCCTTTAATGGGTTTAACAGATGAGTGAATGAATACACAGCAGAGGAAAGGATCAGAGAGCTTTAGTGAGGTCAGTAGAAATTAACCAAACAGAAGCATGACGGTAGTCAAGGCGTGAAAGCAGTAACTGAGCATCTAGTAGCTCAGGATACCCTACACAACAGTATCTAAAGGTTTACTGTACATGTACAGTAGGATATAAAAAAGAGAAAATGGAAAGGAGAGAGAGCTTTCTAAAAGTCCTGAAAGACAACTCTCTACAGGTCTGGAAGTTCAGAGAAACCCAAGCACAGTAAATGCAAAGGAAAGCACACCTAAACACACCATAGGCAGGGTAATGAAATCTGAACGTAAAGAAGAGATCTTGAAGACCACGAGGAAAACAAGCAAACAACTTTATGGTCAGAGAACCAAGAGTGAGAATGTGAGCAACCTCCTTCTGGAAACTATGCAGTTTAGGGAAAGTGGAAAAATATTTCTAAAGCATTGAATAAAAATTTTATGTTAACTGCAGATTCTCTACTCAGTAAAAAAAATTCAGAATGGATGTGAATACAGAAATTTCAAAGCCAATCTGATAGAAGTATTTTTTTTAATGGATTCAGTGTAATCAACATGAAAATCTAAACCATTTTGGGGATATGAGCTCATTCTAAAATTTCTGTCTGGGTGTTCCGGTTGTGGCGCAGTGGAAATGAGTCTGACTGGTATCCATTAGGACATGGGTTTGATCCCTGGCCTCGCTCAATGGCTTGAAGATCCGGTGTTGCTGTGAACTGGAGCATAAGCCGGCAGCTGTAGCTGCACTTCGACCCCTAGCCTGGGAACATCCGTGTGCCGCAGGTGGGGCCCTAAAAAGCAAAATAAATAAATAAAAATAAAATTTATGTCAGGATTTCGTGTTTGTAGGATAAACACACAGAGGAAATAAAGCATCCTTCCAAATGTGACATCACGCATGAGTGACTATGAAACGACAAAAGTCTCCCTGTGTCACCCGAGGCACTCATGTTCTTTCCGTTCCTTGTCGCCAGCATGGGTTCGGCTCATTTTACCTTTTCTCCTCTTCTGCCCCAAGTATGTTCGCGTCGAGCCACGTCGTGGGTGGTGACCATAAGCACTGCTGCAGATACGGCCCTGCAGTCTTGGCAGTTCTTCATTTTGCCCTGACCCCAATCCCTAGGAACAGATTTGGTGCCTCTGGGGCGAAGCCAATTGGAAAGAACACCTTCCCCCTTGGCCCCCAAATCCAATCTGTGAAATTAAAACACTAGTTAAGATCATCGGGCCTTCTCCGTTGCCTGTGACATCCGTTTCCAGGTGGTGAATACGTGTGTGAGTACATTATCATAAGCTTGAAATCGCCCTTGCGAACGTGTCCAAGACTAGTTCATTTCAAGGTCAAGGAATCTTCAAATTCTGACTCTGGCCTCATGTCAAAGTCTGCTGTCAAAAGAAGTTGTTTTTCATTTTGCCTGTTTGTCATTATCATAGCTCCGATGCCTTCACAACTAGTCTTTGTGTTGGTAAAACAGAGTTAATAGACATAGCATAGTCTAAGACCAGGGAGTGGCTCTGAATGGCCCGATCTAGGGTCCCCACTCAAGGTCCCAGGACATCCTGGATTCTGCCTGTTGGATGGGCTTCCTTCACGGTACTTGAGCTGCTCTGTCCCCAACCTCAACATCAGAGCTAGGTCACCGGTTGGGTCAACTCTTTGGGAAAAATCCTTCTCCAGATGGTGGGAGGAATGCCCTAGTCTGACAGAGAACATCAACTCCGTGTAACGGAGGAGGACTGTTCGTTTTTTAAAAAAATCTTTGGTGCCTCTCAATGACGGCATCCAGCATGTGACACTTTGACAGAACGGATGGCCACCTGGGCCTAAGTCACCAGTCAAGTTCCGTGTGACTTAGCTTATTGTAGAACCGCCCCTCCCCAGGTCACTTCCAATTCCCATGAGACAAATATAGAAAATTAGAGGTATAGTATGGAGGTACGTGAGAAAGTTTCCACTGACCGAACCTGCCTAATGTCATCGCCACTAGAGGCAGTGATAAAATGCCCCTTATAATGCAGTTCATAATCTCTTTGAGGAAGCAGTCGACAGCTAACCTATTGAAACTACTGAAGTACACATTTTGCCAGTTATGAGCATCCTAACTTTATAACTCAGTACAAAAGTTCAGTATAATTATTGTGAAGTTTATTTACATGATGATTGCCTCAAGTTCTCTAGTTTCATGTTCCTTTGTGTCTTTGGTGAAAGTGAACAAGAAAAGGAAGTTGTTATGTTTAGCTCTTTAAAGAATGATGCATTTACCGTTCTCCGAGTCATTTCTCTGCAGATTCTTGAGCTCATTTTGAAGTCTCTCTTTCTCAGCTTGGACTGTCTCCCGGATCCTTTTAGCCTCTTCCTAAAGAGTGGTAGATAAAACCAAAGAGCTTAGGATAAAGTAATGTCCGGGTCATTGGTGGGAAGAGCCCAAATCATTGCCTTTGCCTTACTTATTCTAACCTGTCAGTAACGAAAGACAGCCCCGAACCCCTCCTTTCCATTTGTGTGCAGTTTCCCTCTCATTCTGGGTTGCCTACTTGTGTAACTCTCTTTCTCAGGCTGCAGAAACAATATCCTCTCTCAATTCTTGGGTTATTGAGGCCCTAAGAATTTCATCCCCGGGCTTCTTCACCCTTTTTCCGTAGGCATCCTGAGTCACAACCTGGCTTCAGTTCTCATCTTTTCACAGAGGAATGTCAGATCTGGTTTTACAGGGAGAGGCTGAGAGCACAGCTGGGTGTCTAGGTGCCATCTACAGTCTGGCGAGGAGTCTGAGCCTCAGCTGAGGGTCTTGGGCTCCACAGTCACGGGGCCAAAGCAGAAGGAAAGAGTGAGGAGATTCACCCCAGGCTGAAATTACTCTGCTTCAGTGCAGGGCTGTCGTCTCAAAACTGTCTTGGAGCAGGACCTTCCCAGAAAACACCGTAGATCAGCTCCCCTGGGGAAGGGGGAGGGCGCTCTTTGTCTCATAAGGGTGCGCACAGAAGAATTTCAGACTAGGTTTGCAGAAACGAATGCCCTGCAGATCCCATTCACTGGGAAGGCAGTTTTGATAACTTCCTGGTTTTGATAACTTGCCAGGCTGTGTGATACTGGCATTTACTTCCCTCTTTGGAACCTAATGTTTCTAATCAGGAAAATAGGGACATAATAGTTCTGCTTCACAGTGAGCAGATTAGATGAGAGAATGCATGTGAAGTGCTTTGTACAGCGCTTGGTAAATAGGAACTACTAACTGATTGGCCTGGACGAAACAAACTCTGCGAGATAAAGGCCTTCAGAACCAGCAACAATGAAGGTAAGTATAGGGGTGTAAACACAGTGACATGTCAGGCTTTAATTTAACATAGCGACAAAGTGACCAAAGGAAAAGCCTATCTAGAGCAAGTAACAAGAGGACAAAAAATACTATAATTACTGTGGGTTAGAAATGTCCTTGGACTTTGCTTAACAAATTACAGTGCTTATGCTGTGCCCAGCACCATTCTAAACACAAATATTCACTCATTTAAGTATCAAAATAGCCCTATAGGGTAGTGATTGTGGCCATCTCCAAACAGTAGCTTTAGTGAGAGGTGGAGCTGGGATTCTTACCCAGGCTCTCGGATTCCAGATTCAGCCTAGGTTTGCAGAAACAAAAGCACTCCTTATCCTGAGCCATGGTATCATGCCTCCTCTCCCGTGCTGTCATCCATACAGAGAGGAGAGATAGGAGGAAAATCCAGAGATGAAATAATTGACAAATACCTGGAGATAACGTTCCTGGGCCCTCTGTTGCAGTGCCCGCTGGTACAGTCTCTCTGTTTCCACTCGTCTCCACTGCTGCTGATGGAGTCTTTGGTGCTCCTCCATCATTCTGTGGTGCTTCGTCAGAATGGCCACTAACACTTGTGCTTTCATGTTCAAAGACTCTGCTTGCAAATGTGCTTCTGAGAGAGAAGAAGATGACAAACTGCTCTAGAATGAAAGTACCCATCCTTCTCCCTCCCACTCTTCTTTGTTATTGATGCTATCTTATAGAGCCCTCATTCTGTCCAGATAGTCCTATTATAGCTGACAGTATATGCCATATTCATAGACAGACTGAGGAGCTAAGAATGGCACATCTTGCTGTTCTTGCTCTAGTTTAATGACCCCAGGCAAACCAGGCCAACTTAATCACCGTGTGTAGAATTTCTGTCTTGCATCTTTTCCATTTTCTTCTTACCTTCCAACTCCATTTCCGTTTGTGTGAGAGCCAGATCTGTCTGGAGAATGGTATCGTTCATAGACTTCTTGGATTGTAAATACATGTGCAGAGCTTCTTCAGCCTGAAACCCCCAAAGTGCAGTTAGTGGTAGGAAGTGGTTAGAAACAATGAAAATGTCTTCATTTCTTTTCTTCCCAGCATCTTTTCCTCCCTGGAAGTGCTCAGCCTATACTGAGTGGAGCTGTCAATCATACCTCTTCTGTCAAGGGGTGGACACAGGCTCAGGGCTGGCCTATCAGAGTACACAAGTCCACTTGATGCAAAAGATTTGGGGACAGGTGAGAAACTACTGCAACTCAGGTGTTCTAAAGACTGATGGGGAAAGCCAGAAAGGTGCTTTTCTCTTCTGTGGGACTGAGGGCACAACAGACAAAAGCTGGGAACTGCTGGTGTCATCTTTGCTGCCACCTGAGTTGAGCCCGCCCGAGAATGAAGCCAATGGTTAGGGAAACAGAACAGAAAGCTGGAGTGGGGCTGGAAAGAAAAAGAAAGGGGAGAACCGATTACACCGTTCCACGCAATTGACTATTGTGGTAAACTCTTGACCGTATCTGTTCTTACAACTAAATATAAACGTTTTACTTTTATGTTTCTATCTTGTGTAACCAAAAAAAAAGAAAGAAAGAAAGAAAGAAAGAAAAGTCCCTTTGTTGCCAGGCATATTGATGGCTTCTGTGGAAGCCTGGTGATTATGGTGGGTGTTCAGTTTAATCCCAGAGTCCCCTCCCTGTCTGTGATCACTGATTTTTGGAAGAAGACCCCTCACAGTTTCCATAATTAACACATAAACTAGATGTACCTGTACCCCTTTCCAGGGCGCCTGGTAGTATGCCGCCTTCAGCTCTTCTATCCTCTGAAGGAAGAGATGATGACCCCCTGGTTTTGAATAAAGCCCCAGTTCTACTTCATCTTCCAGAGGTTGAAAAATAATCTCAAGTAATGAGAAGCAACGGTCTAGCGATGCCTGCACGTTCTTTTTGTGGAAGTCATCCCCTTTGGCTTCTAGCAGGATCTTCAAAGGGACAGAGGCCAAATGGAAGCGATGTTAGCAACCCTGAAATATTTCCCGAAATGATTCACAAAACAAATCCCTGCAATTGTTTCTGGGAAAGTGAGGGCTGCACTCAAGACTGCAGCCTCCCCACCAAACCTACAAAAGTTCCAAGGGTGATACACTGTAGAAAAATGACTTATTGGGTTTGAAATTTCCCGAGACGCCTTTCTTTTGCCTTTTATGCTTTAGATATGATCTTCTGACTGCAGATCTGTCATCTCTTGCCCTAATTTTGTTATTATTATTTTTTTAGGGCCACACCTGTGGCATGTGGAAGTTCCCAGCATAGGGGCTGAATCAGAGCTGCAATTGCCAGCCTACACCACAGCCAGATCCAAGCTGAGTCTGCAACCTGCACCACAGCTCATGGCAGTAATGGAGCAAGGCCAGGGATCAAACCTGCATCCTCAAGGGTACTAGTCACGTTCATTATTGCTGAGCCACAGTGGGAACGCCAGTATCAGCTTTTTTTTTTTTCTTTTGGGGTCCACACCTGTGGCATGTGGAAATTCCCAGGCTAGGGGTCAAATCTGAGCTGCAGCTGCCTTCCTACAGCACACACAGCTGGGGCAACGCCAGATCCTTAACCCACTGGGCGAGGCCAGGAATGGAACCCACATCCTCATGGATACTGGTAGGGTTCTTAGTATCTGCTGAGCCATAAGGAGAACTCCTCTTGCCCTAGTTTTAAAAGCAACCTCCCGTTTTACAGCCATCCTGGTGTCAGGATTATTATTCCCAGTGAGGATGTAGAATGGATAATTGGCCAGAATGATGAGTGTATGCTCTAAAAGCTAGGGGCATAATCTTTTAACAGGTCCATTTGGCAATTCTGTATGGTTGGTTGATAAATAAAGGAAAGTTCACTAGTACTTTATGGATACAACTTTTAAAGGGATAAGGTTGCTTAAAAAAATTTGCCCATGGCTGTAGGCAAAGTAAGGTGAGCTGTCTGCCTGTGAAAGCTTCAGAATCTATTGGGTCCAGAGTAGCTCTGTGTTTATTTGTTTGGTTTTTTTGTTTGTTTGTTTTCAGAATAATAGCGATATCTTGATCCCAGAAGTGACAGTCATTATCTTTCAAAGTCTAGTAAGAATTGCTTTTCTTTTTTCTTTTTCGGCCACACCCATGACATATGGAAGTTCTGATCCAGGGATCGAATCTGAGCCACAGGTACGACCTACACCACAACTGCGGCAATGCTGGATCTTTAACCCACTGTGCTGGACCGGGGGTAGAGTCCATGTCACCTCAGAGACAACAACAGGTCCTTAACCCACTGTGCCACAGCGGGAACGCCAAGAATTGCTTTCCTTAAGTCCTCCTTTTGCCTTTCATAGTAATACTTTGCCTTATATTGACCCTAAGCCCCATGAACTATAGGGAAAAAAAATCAATTACCTCTAATTTTTTTTGGAACCCGTGGTTCACATCCTTGAAAGAATTGATTGTGAAGATTTCAATGGCCCCTCTCTTACTGGCCCTGTGCAGCTCCTGCAGCTCCTCCAGGGTTTCCGTGGGTAGGCGCAGATTCTGGCCCATCTGCTCGTCATAGTAGGCAATGGCCTTTCGCACTGCGGCCGAGTTCTCAACCTGGGCCAAGGCCAGGACTGTGTTCTCCACGCAAGGCAGGTCCCCACTGCTGATGGCATCAGCGTAGGTCAGCACCATTCTCTCTAGATCTTCACAGAAGGAAGAAATGCTTGAATTAATCTCAGAGAAAAAAGGACATACTCTGAACCGGGTAGTTCAGAGAATGTTAAGCCTTCTACACAGCGTTCAAGTGCCCCAAGTAGGCACCTTTGGGAAATTATGTGACCACGAAGACAGATCTTTCATTGTTTGAGAAAAGAAAGTGTTCAAATGGAAACTTAAAGGTCCATGTGATCACCTACATTTCACCATTTTCTTTTGGAGAAGAGGAAATGGTTATAGAAGACTGTGGGGAGTCATTTGGTTAGCACACTGTAGGCATTTGCCTCTTGACTCTTGCCTTTCTTTTCCTTGTCCTCAGGCTTCTGTTCCCTTCACAGTCCCTTTTCTCCTCTACTTCCACGTGTAAAGCTGGTAGGAGTGTCACCTTCATCAACAAAAGCACAAAGTAGGCAAACGAGACCATGTCAGCTGTACTCTTTGTTGGCTGGAACTTTTCTATTTGACTTCTTTGACCTTTACATATTTTTGTATGCACCCAACTTCCCTTTAGAGTGTAGTGATAATTTACAAAGTTCCATGACATATTAGGACTAAGAAGTCTGCTTAGATTTCTTTTAAGAGTTCCAGACAACTTGGGTGTCTGTGTGCTTAGTCTTTGTATCCAGTAGATCCCATTTCTGTGGAGAATGCATGTGTCTTTCTTATCTTCTGCCTAACGAAAACTGGGACACATAGTCATACCCGCTGTATCAGTGGAACAAATATTCCCGACCCAAGTGGGTTAGTTATTTCAACAGTGGACCATTTATAGATAGAACATTTTTAACTTGACCTTTTCTTCGGGTTATAGCCCTGTTTTATTGTGCTTTGCAGGCATTACTAAAAAAGCCTAAAAATATTTTTGGTACTCACTGGAATTTGGTAAGTACGATGCCTGTGATTCCTTGGCAGCGGCCGCCTGGGCCCTTTCATCATTGACAGTGCAAGGAGAAAATGACAACAGTGTCCCCAGTCTCTAGTTTGGATTGAAGGAAAACCCTTAAGAAAGTACTCACCGGAGCCCTTGACCTTGCTGCCGTCTGGAAGAGTTTTAGGTTTGGAATGGCTGAAGATGTAGGAACAGAATTCTCCTACTTGTTGTACAAATTCAGGTTTCAGGGCATCATCATGTAGTGTCTCAAGCTGGGCAAGCTTCTTCTGGTGAGTGGGGGAGTCAAAAATACAGCACTTCCTTGTTGGAAAGAATTTCTGTATACACTCTCGGGGCAAATTAAAATTCTGAAGTCTTTTATCAGTCCCTGAGGAAGGAAAAACAGGATTTTATTCAGTATAGGATTAACATTCGTTTTAGTTTATTTCCCACAAATAAGTGTGCCTTCTACCTGAGGCTGTTTATTCCGCTACGTCTTCACAAACCCTAAGCAGAAAGTCAACAGGCGGACAGACAGGGAAAGGAAGATGGGAGAGTCACCTGGCTTTGGCCTCAGCGAATTCTCCAGGTATTCATCTGCTGTGATGGCTTGTCCGTTCACTTCCAGGTCAAGGTAGAAATCTCTCAGAGTCCACACTAGGTCTGGACGGTTGCTCGCGGGGTCCTCCGGGCTGCACGCCTCATCAGCATCAGTCGAGCACACTGTTCTGAGCCATTCTGAGAGTTCTGCCACGTAGCTGAGATGCGCTTAAGGAAACTGAACTGCCTCTAAGCCGTACTTAATTCGGTGTCTTCCCATCTACCTCGACGTCCCTCGTACTGGGCCTGGTTCCTCATTTCCTTAGTAGATATAAAGACTTTCCTGTCTTTTTAAATGTTTACGATGTTTTCATTTTTGTGTTTGATTCACAAAGATACATGAATATAGATTCACAAAGACACATGAATATACGTGAACAGAGGAGTGCTCTCCTGGCTTTTGGTACCACCCTGAACTACAAAAGGATACTGCAAGAGGTCGATGGCCCTCTGGTCAATTTTGTTCATGGTGTTGTATACAAAGGTATTACTCAGTAATAGTGCCAGTACACATATCTGGGAGTCATTTTTATTGTCGCCCTAAAAGTCAAAATAAATTTCAGTCATGTCTCATGGCATTCCTAGGTGAGCCGTTATTAAAAATAGACCTGCAATCTATAAATCCTAAACAAGTGAAACAAAAATGGTCATGAGAAACACATGAACTTGGAATAGTTCTGTCTTTTTGCACTAACTCTATGCAAAACCGTATATTGCTAACAAGTCAATCCCTCTTATAACTGGTCGGGGATTTGCAAATTGGTAGTCAAAAGTTAATGAGAGTAGCCAGAATATTTAAAATCAGAATTGTCAGTTGTGCAAAATACACTTGGCCTGTATACGTCATACATACATCTGTTTATTGAGTAGCTGTCATGCACAGTGCAGCTCACATTACTGATCTTATCTGAGACCCCAGACTATGTGGTGACATAACTTTTTTTTTTTTTTGGTCTTTTTGCCTTATCTAGAGCCGCACCCGCGGCATATGGAGGTTCCCAGGCTAGGGGTCTAACAGGAGCTGTAGCCGCCGGCCTTCGCCACAGCCACAGCAACGCGGGATCTGAGCCGCGTCTGCAACCTACACCACAGCTCACGGCAACGCCGGATCCTTAACCCACCGAGCAAGGCCAGGGATCGAACCCGCAACCTCATGGTTCTTAGTCGGATTCGTTAACCACTGAGCCACGAAGGGAACTCCTTTTTTTTTTGGCATAACTTTTTAACTACTGTCTCCAACTTAGAGATGATGAAACTGAGACAAAACTGGGTTAGACCGTTTCGAATTGCAGTAAGTGAAAAGCACAGTGAAGACCTAAGAACAGGGGAAAGATCCAGTTTTGTGCTCGAGCCGGCGCCTCTTAGCTCCGCCCTCTGCGTGTGATGCCCCACTTCGGTGGCTCGGAGTCGGCCAGGATGCGAGCACCTAGGAGCCTGGCAAGTGCTGCCGACCAGGCTTTATTTTTCCCCAGGGAGCCGGCGCTCGGACACTTAAGCGGCGTGGAAGTGGTACCGACTATGCGATTCCTGCTCAGATGGTGAAATGGATGAGACTAAAGGGGAATCAGAAGATTTGAGGAGGAGTTCCCTTCGTGGCTCAGTGGTTAACGAATCCGACTAGGAACCATGAGGTTGTGGGTTCGATCCCTGGCCTTGCTCGGTGGGTTAAGGATCCAGCGTTGCC
>PVHT020004944.1:7909032-7968019 GCA_004024745.2 Catagonus wagneri | reverse complement strand
AAAAAAGAAGATTTGAGGAGACATATTCTTGCTTGTTAAGGTCAGCGAGCGCCCAGTGCCAGGGCTTGGTTTGGACTCAAGTCGTGCTGACCCGGAGCCCATGACTAATCTCTGTCCCCTGCCAGGTCAGGCTCCTGACAGTGATTTTGTTTGTCCCGTCTTTCTGCAGTTGGGTGAACTCCCTGTCTCCACATTAGCATAGTCTCCCAGTTATGATTCCACTTTATACACATATTTTTTTTTCAGGTTCCCAAACTTGGACCATTAAAAATAGAAAGGGGACTAGAAAGTTATACCCTGGTCAAGTGGAAGTATTAAAAAAACCCCAAACTTCTCTGTGTAAAGAGTGTTCAGAGACGAGGAGGTCGATTAAAAAGAATCCTTGCTCCTTTTACCTTCTCTACATCTCCGAGTCCCTCGGTGTCCAGAAGGACCAGGGTGTGGCCTGGCTCCCTGGGGTGGGGCACACACCACACCCAGATGCCCTTCGTGTGCGAATGAATCGTAGAGCCCACGGAGAAGCCTGCGGGGGGAGAGGAGAGGCTGAAGCAGAGGGCATCCGGAAATCGGAGCTGTCCTTGACAGTGGAGCTGTGGTTTAAGCAAAGCACGACGAGGAGGCGGCAGGAACGGTGACCCAGTATTGATCCGAGTTACAGTAGAGGTAAGGCGGTAGGAAAGCCACGTACCGTAGGTTGGACGTTTGCTGCGTTTTTTATTCATAATTTTTTTAAATTAGTATAGTTGGTTTACAGTGTTGCCCCGATTTTTGCTGTATAGCACAGTGACCCAGTCATTCATATCTATGTATCTATTATATCTCTCTCTATATATACACTATCTTCCATCATGTTCGATCCCGAGAGACTGGATATAGTTCCCTGTGCTGTACAGCAGGACCTCATTGTTTATCCATCCTAAATAATTTGCATCTACCAACCCCAATCCCCACCCATACCACTCAAAATGGATTAGGACCTAAATGTAAGGCCAGATACTATAAACTCCTAGGGGAAAACGTAGACAGAATACTCTTTGATATAAATCGTTGCCACATCTTATCTTTTTTTCAAACAAGAATATTAATGCTACTAAAATTCTAATCATTTGTAGTTACCTATGTAGAAGTTATTTCATTGATGGCTTACTCCTTGTAATTGAAAAATACTATGATTTTTTTTCTGAAGGAGATATTGAGGGAAGAAATAGAGGTGCTCGGTCAGAAACGGGCCTCTCCTCTTTATCTCCCGACTGTGACCCACACGTCAGCTCTCGATATTGCTCCTGGTCTCTGGGGCCCTCTCCTGGCCTCACCGTCCTTCCCGCCGGGAGTGCGTGTGGCCAGCGGGGGCTCAGCCGGGCCACTCACCCTTGTTCTTCCCAGCCAGCCTGTTCATCAGGTAGGATTTGCCTGTGCGGTAGGGACCCACGATGGCCACCACCACCACGGGCTGCCTGATGGCAGACAGGATCTTCAGCGCTTTCGGGTTCACCGACAGTCGCCCATCGACGTTCTCAATGAGGCGCTGTGGGCGTGGCATGTGGACCTCTGAGGCCATGTCCGCGGTGTCCCCTGATCTGCAAGGGGAGAGACGGGAGGGACTGAAATTTCTAGACTTTAAGCGGAGAAAAATCATTTTGCTTCCTCCACCTGCAGATATGCTATTTCCTAGCATGGCCTACGTTTCTGAAGAAATTAACCAAAAAAGTAAAGATAGTCATGTTAAAATAAGTGCTAGCCTCCTCAGCATCCTACCATACACTACCACGCTGGTTCCTACATATTTAGTGGGCGTATGGAAAACCATTTTCTGAGTCTAATCTGCTGGTTTGAGTCTGACTCTTCTCCATTGGTGTTTGGCTTGCTCATGTTTCTTAGTTTTTACCTCCCTGAATCCCCAGATTGAATCTTTGTGACCACTGATGGTTATATTAAACTTCTTGCTTTTACCTGGTATCAACTTGCTTTTCTCTAATTTAGGGCTCTGTCCAGTCAAAACATATCATACTAAATCCTGCCAGGTCATTGTGTAGCATCACCTAACAAATAATAGTTGTTTACTTCTTAAAGTTTTACTTTTTTTTTTTTTAATGGCTGCCCCTGTGGCATATGGAAATTCTCAGGCTAGGGGTCTGAATGGAGCTGTAGCTACTGGTCTACACTGCGGCTCCCAGCAATGGGGGATCCTAATCCACTGAGCAAGGCCCAGGGATCGAACCCGTGTCCTCATGCATATTAGTTGGGTTCATTACCGCTGAACCACATTGGGAACTCCCTTAAAGCTTTACTTTTAAAGAATTCTTTATATAGCTATTAATGTGTGTTCTGCAGTCAGAACTTTAGTAAGTGGTCATTTTATGAATGAGAAAGTAAGTGACGATATTTTCTTAATACTTAACTATTTACTTTCTAATTTCTGGACATCAATTCCTTTAACCTAAAGAGTCCCTGATAAAACATTTTTAAGCTATCTGAGCTTTGAACAAATGCTTGCTTTTCTGCCTTGCCTTATCATAAAGAGCAATTTTCTTCCATTTTAGAAGTGAGTATTTACAACAGAAGCTAGAAATCCCCCATCTGCTTGCCTTTAGAAAAACAAACTGAAATCTTGCAGTGTGAATGTCTGGATTCCTTTGCTAGCTAACTATAAAAGCTGCTTTTTTTTTGGAATTATAAGGGCCATTCTCCCCATTTCTTTGTAGCCAGTGCCCCAGAGATGAACCAGGTAGCAGAGAAAAGAGAAAGTGCCTGGCAGCAGTTAGGAGATCCACTGCAAACAGCGTGGCACCAGGGCTTGGGGACCGGGAAATGTCCAGTCCAAGCAGGATCCCCAAAGAGAAGATTCCACACAGCTTTCCAGGCTCAAACGCCAAGTCTCTCTTCATTCTAATCCACTTCCAGTGCGATACTGGAATGCAATACAATGCATCCTGTGGCAGCTGAGTTCTCTTCTCTGATTTGTAGGTAGCAGGAGTCTTAATCCTTTTCCATTAGAAAGATCTGGGGACACGGCAGTAATGAGCCACAACAGTTAGCTAGGAGAACAGAAGGCCCACAATCTGTATCTCTTTGCAGAGACTGGACCCTTATCAGCTCTTTTGCTTTGGAGTGATGTCACTAATGGGAAAGGAAGTTAATTTGTCTGAATGTTGCGACCTCTTAATGATCAGCACTAGTGCTGTGCATCTATATCGCTGCAAGTGTTACATGTATTGTCCCCAGATGTTATCTTGGTAACATCTTTAATACTTTTAGGACAACTCAGTTTCTAAGACGTCTTTGCAGATTCAACGTGTTTGAGCCCCATACCTAACTATTGCTCTGTCTTCATGAATCAGTGACGTATGCTCTGAGATCAGTCTCCCAAACTCTGCTAGAGCCCCATAACCTTTTGTAAATAGAAACAATGCAAAAGTGCATCAGCATATACACACAAATACACATTTTGGCTTTGATTTCTTTTTTTTTTCCTCTTTTTTCTTTTTAGGGCCGCACCCACAGCATATGGAAGTTCCCAGGCTAGTGGTTGAATCAGAGCTACAGCTGCTGACCTACAACCACAGCCACAGCACTGTGGGATTTGAGCTATGTCTGTGACCTACACCACAGCTCATGGCCACACTGGTGCCTTAACCCAATGAGCGAGGCCAGGGATCGAACCCACATCCTCATGGATACTAGTCAGGTTTATTACCACTGAGGGACACGGGAACGCCCCTGGCTATGGTGTCTAATCTCAGACCTGCACCTGGCTATCTGTGTGACTTTGGCATCCCACTAATACTCAAAGCTTATCTTCAAAAAAAAAAAAAGTGAATAAATATTTCTTTATATCTGTATAACTGCTAGCTGAAAAGAGAGTGAGAGCTGTAAAAATATGTCAGTGAGGAAAATGCAAGAAATATAGGCAAAGGGGCTCAGAAGGGCTTACTGATAGAGTTTCTGGGAAAAAAAAAACCCTCCGTTTTCAGCCATACAGTTCTAGAAGGGTTTCGTGTTACTTTCGTTATGGTTGTTTGCTTTCACTTTGTGTTTTTATGGTTTGAGATGGCAAGAGAAGGAAAAAGCTCTTGGTAAGGAGGAAAATGGAATTCAGACAAGGAGTTTTGTGAAGTCTGTGCCATCATAAGAAATTCAAAGGAGAAGAGAGATTCAAGGAGTAAACAAAATTGCCCTAGACTATTGAGCAGTCTTGGGGGGGGACAGGCGTTGTACTAAGTGATTCATAACAGTGGAGTCCGTGGAGTAGTAGAAACAAAAACTAATTACTAATTACTATTCAAAACTAACTGCTAATTACTATTAAATCCACCTTCAAAGTCCAGGCCAGTGGCTAAGATATATGGCTTTTTTTGTTTTGTCTTTTTAGGGCGGCACCTACAGCCTATGTAAGTTCCCAGGCTAGGGTTGAATCAGAGCTGCAGCTGCTGACCTGCACCACAGCCACAGCAGCTCGGGATTCTTAACCCAGTGAACGAGGCCAGGGACCGAACTTGCATCCTCGTGGATAAGTGTCACCATGGGCGCTTCGATATGTAGTCCTTTTTATGAAACCTCTTCACTGTTCAATATGGATGTCAAAGTTTCTTCCTTCCTTCCTTCCTTCCTTCCTTCCTCTCTCTTTCTTTCTCTCTTTTTTTCTTTCTCTCTTTCCGTCCTTAACAATGCAAGCAAGCCATTTACATTTCATGTATTCAATGCCATTTCTCATGAAAATGGGACCGTCATAGTTCTTGAAAAGTGAAGGCTGCAGTTGGAAGGCTCTTTAATCAGATTTGTCAAAGACAAAAAGGTAACTAAAGTGGCAGCTCTGGTCCCCACAGATCGTAAGGTGGCAACGGAAGAAAACCGGTGCGAAGGCATCTAACACTCTTCGTCCCCACGCGTGCCTGTGCCTCCGTCAGCCATGAGCAGAGGAACTGGCGTTTCGTGAATCCTGCTGCCTGTCTGACAACAGCAAAATTTAGCCTTTCATGAGGTCTGATAGCGCACACCCACCTCGGCTTCATGATGTCACGATTGGACTTCCGAAGACCTCCTGAGCCCAGCACACATTGCCCCACGCGTGGCCCGCTCTTACCTTAACTGTACAGTCAGCAGCGGGGACCTTTTACTCGCAGGGAGAAGGCTACTTTTATGATGACTTGGTGAGGCTTCTGACTCTGTCCCTTAGTTCAGCTGTGTTCGTTTTTTATATACCTTTAAAAAAAAAAAAAAGGCCAGTCAGATTTCCTTTCTCTCCATGCTGCTGGCTGCCACCAGGCAGAGGATTAGAATACAAAACAAAACCAAAAGTGGAAGGGTTTCTGAAACAACGTCACTGCAGGGAAAGCACAAGCCACACTTGATGGCTAGTTGATTTTCTTATACGAGGGCTGGAATGTTACTGACCTGATTTCCTGGAAACTGCATATTGCTCATGGACTTTGAAATCATTTTTTGCTGTATTTTCTGTTCCAAACTGCCCTTGGGACTGTAAGAAACCTTAATAAGTCTACAGCGACAGTGGGTATAACCCCAAAGTATGTCTAAGTTATGTAAGTGTTCCTCTTTTTTTTTTTTTGGTTGTTTTTAAGGAACAGCCATCCTGTGTAATTCAGGTCGTCTCTTGCCAAGCATTTAGGGATTTTGATAAAATTGTTTTCTGAGAAAACTTGAGTTTGACCTCACAGTAAACTGCTGTATAAGTTTAATGAAAAAAAATTAGCTTCCAGGAGTTCCCTTTGCGGCTCAGCCGTAATGAACCTGGGCTCGCTGAGTGGGTTAAAGATCCAGCGTTGCTGTGAGCTGTGGCAGCTGGTAGGTCACAGATGAGGCTCGGTTCCTGTGTTGCTGTGGCTGTGGCTGTGGCAGCTGCAGCTCCAATTCGACCCCTAGCCTGGAAACTTCCACATGCTGCAGGCTCGATCCTAAAAAACAAAAAACAAACAAAGGAACAAAATTTAACTTACTGAGTAAATAAAGCAGAGGCTAAACAATTTGAAAGAACTTAAAACAGTCAGTCATTAAATGGTCAACAGATTTTTGTAACTGCATCTCTCATCAGTCAGGTAAGAATTCAGAGCAAACAGTTTGCATACCTGCTACGTACTCTACGGCGTTCGCAGTGAAGCATCTTCATCCCAGTCTCGCCGGCTCCCTCGCTTCCCTGAAACCCAGTTCTTCAAAACATACAAATATTTGCTTGGTGTGTCTCCCTCATTTTCAGCCTTTGTCTGGTAGTGCTGGCCCATCATTTTTCCAGAGCTTCATGACAGCTCTACTTAAATCTATCAACCACCCGAGATATCAACGGCAGAAAGTTTTCTGATTTTTTATTATCACTGAAATATAACTGACATATAACATTGTGTATTTTTAGGTATACAGCACAGTGGTTTGGTATATGTATACACTGCAAAACGATTACTCTAAAAAGTATTGTTAGCATCTGTGACCACACAGTGACATATTTTTTTCTTATGATGAGAACTTTTAAGATCTCCTCTTTTTGGGACTTTCAGATAGCACAGTTTTGTTACCTGTGGTCATCTTGCTGTGCGTTATATCCCAGGACTTATTTATAAGTGGAAGTTTGTGCCTTTCGACCACCTGAACACAGTGCACTGTCCTTCCCCTCACCTCTGGCAACCACTGACCTGTTCTGAGTTCGGTTTATTGTGTTCTTAAGATTCCAAATACAGTAAGATCACACAGTATTTGCCTTTCTGTTTGACTTATTTCATTTAGCATAATACCCTCAAGGTCCATCATGTGGTCCTTCCTTTTAATGACTGAGTAATATTCCATCACATCTACACACCGCATTTTCTCTCGTTCATCCATTGATGGACGATTGGGTTGTTTCCACATCTTGGCTAGTGTGACTAATCCTGCAAAGAATAGGGAGATGAATATATCTCTTCAAGGGAGTGCTTTCATATCCTTCAGAGATACGCCCAGAACTGAAATTGCTAGGTCATGTGGTGGTAGTTCTATTATTTCTTTCTGAAGGAACTTCCATACTATTTTCTGCAGTAACTGTGTGAAACTTACATTCCCACCGACAGTGCTTGAGTGTTCCCTTTCACCACATGTGTATCAGCACTTGTTATTTATTTTATATTTGATAATAGCCATGCTAACAGGTGTGAGGTGATATCTCACTGTGGTTTTGATTTGCATTTCCGTAATCATTAGTGACACTGAACTTTTTTTTTTTAGGTACCTGTTGGCCCTTTGTATGTCTTCTTTGGGAAAAAAATGTGTACTCAGGTCCTGTGCCCAAAATTAATCATATTTTTTTCCTTTAGAGTTGAGTTCTTTATATATATATATTTTGTATTAACCCATCTAATAGATGACTTACACGTATTCTCCTGTTCTGTAAGTTTCCTTTTCATTTTGTGGATGGTTTCCTTGCTGTGCAGAAACTTTTTCATTCAGTGTTGTCACAGTTGTTTATTTTTGCTTTTGATGTTAAATTAAAAAAAAATCTTTACCAAGAACTTTGTCAAGGAGCTTTCCCCCATGTTTTATCTTAGGAGTTTTATGATTTCAGGTCTTACCTTCAGGTCCTTAATCTCTTTTTATGTATGATGAAAGATAGTGATCCAGGTTCATTCTTCTGTATGTGGCTGCCTAGTGTGCCTGATACTATTTATTGTTTATTGAAGAGACTGTTCTTTCTCTGTTGCATCTCCTTGGCTCCTTTGTTTTAAAATAACTGACCATATATGTGTGTGTTTATTTTGGAGCCCTCAATTCTGTTCTGTTGGTTTGTGTCTATTTTTAGGCCAATACCATACTGTTTTGATTACTGTAGCTTCATAATACAGTTTAAAAGCTAGAGGTGTGAGGCCTCCAGTGTTGTTTTTCTTTCTCAAGATTGCTTTGGCTACATGGAGCTTTTTGAAATTCTATACAAATTTTGTTCTATTATTAAGAAAAATGTCATCAGAATTTTATTAAAGATTGAATTGAATCTGTAGATGGCTTCGGTTAGTATGGACATTTTAACAATATTAATTTCCAATCCATGAGTATGTAATATATTTCCATTTACTTGTGTCTTCTTTAATTTCTTTTATCAGAATCTTAGAGTTTTCAGTGTATAAGTCTTTCACTTGCTTGAGATTGCACTGTTGCCTCCCAACCACCACACACCATCCCTGGGCAGGTCAGCCACTGCCTTCCAGCCTGCAGTGGGGGGTCTGCACTGGGGAAGTTGTCGTTGTTGGTTAATGGGAAAGTGCAGGGATGACCACATTTGGGAGTGAATTTGTGTGGCGAGGGTTGCACCTGGGGGACCAGTTCTCAGTTCTCAGCCACCTTTGCTCACCACTCCTGCACTTCGTGCCCCTGGCTCCTCCGGAAACCAACTCTTTTCTTCAGAAGTTAAAATTCGAGCTGGGTGTTAAAGCCTCTGGGGATGAGGAGAACCAAAAGGAGATGCGCTTATTTTGTGGCTTTAACTGTTGTGGGTTCAAACTGTTGTTGCTTTTAATCAAGGTGGGAGAACGCCAGTGGGGTGAGGCTGGTGGCAAGTCGACTCCACCTGGCTCAGAAGCCCCTGCCTGGCCCTCTATGACAGCTGATTCAGGTTTTCTTGGCGCCACAGTAAATGCGGAGCAGCAGGCATAAATGTGAGCCAAGTAACCATAGGGTGAGACGGTTTCAGCCGTTCAACAGCCTGTTTCTCTGGGCTGCTTTGTCAGGAAAAAGATTTGGGGTTTTGTTTGTGTAACTGGTTTTGTGGCTTTCTGTTAATTTTTACTTAACGCATTTCTTGTTTTTTCTCTTTGAGCTCTCTGGAGGTTTTAAAAGAGTACTTTTGTGGTTGACATGGACACTCTATTCATGACAACAAAAATACCTATATGTATGTACATGTGTAAACCCCCTAGTTAGAAAGTCCAGAGGTAATCACTGTGATTTTGCTGAACATCCTTCCTCATTTTTTCTTTGTTTATGTTAATGTATATCTTGATTTTGAGATCCTGAAGCTTATGTAATTGGGATACTGCTTTAAATAAATAAATAAAAATAAAAATTCAAAAGTGAACATTTAAAGTAACATTTTCTTAAATTTGCATTGCTACAGAATTGTATCTTAGCTTTGAATTTTTACTTCTATTTGAATACTTCCTTCCTGTCATAATTGAATTTTGGTGTGAACAATACTGCTGGCCTATAAAGTTGAAGCATGGCAAAGAACCTTTTTAATGCATTTTACAATTTCATTCCATTACACTGAGCAACAAAATGAGAATTATAAGTAAATTATCTTTTTATTATAGCTGTTATCTTCTGGAGAGATATAAGTAGAAGCTGTTTTGCTGGGACAGTGTTTTTTTTTTATTAACAATGAATTTTATTTCAGTTATAGGTGTACAAAGATCATAAGTCAATTCGATAGATTTTTGTGTCCCAAACCCACAGTGCATCCCCACACCCCCCCAATTGTCTTAATTGAAAAACCAAGGTTTTCCAAAATTTGTGAGTCATTGTCTGTTCTTCAAAGAAGTTCATTGTGTCTCTTTAGTTTCCACATGTAAGCGGTAGCATTGGGTGTTGCTGTCTAACTGTCTGACTGGTTTCACTTCGTATGATAATTTCTACGTTCATCCATGTTGCTATAAATGTTGTTATTCCGTTCCTTTTAATGGCTGAGTAATATTCCATTGTGTGTATGTACCATATCTTCCCTACCACTCCTCTGTCGATGGGCATTTAGGTTGTTTCCATGACCTGGCTTCTTCCCTCTCTAGCTGCTTTAGATGTAAAGTTTGGTTGTTTATTTGAGTTTTTTTACCTCAGCTGTCCTGAGATAGGCTTGTATTGCTATATACTTTCCTCTTAGAACTGCTTTTGCTGTATCCCAGAGGTTTTGGAGTGTTGTGTCTTTGTTGTCATTTGCTTCTAGGTATTTTTTAATTTCCTCTTCGATTTCTTCAATGATCCATTGGTTGTTTTCTTGTTTTTGTATCCATTCGGCTAGTCTATGTCTTTTGGTTGGGGCATTCAGTCCGTTAGCATTTAAGGTAATTACTGATATATATGTTCTTATTGCCATTGTAATAACTGTTTGGGGTTTTTGTTGCTCTCTTTTTTTTTTTTTAACCCTGAAGTTTTGATATAGGAGTCTATATACAAATGAGATTGTTTTAAGTTGTTGGTTTCTTAATTGCACATGCATCTCCAGTGACCTGCATTTGTGCTCTCTTCTCATGATTTCTGATTTTGGTAGCATAATTGTGCATGGATGATTTAGTATCTTTACTGTATATATGCCTTTCCTGGTGAGCCTTGCCATTTGTGGTGTTTTTGTTTCTGGTTGTGGCCTTTTCTTTTCTGCCTAGAGAAGTTCCTTTAGGATTTGTTGTAAAGCTGGTTTAGTGTTGCAGAAATCTCTTAGCTTTTGCTTATCTGTAAAGGTTTTGATTTCTCCTTCAAATCTGAATGAGAACCTTGCTGGATAAAGTAATCTTGGTTGGAAGTTTTTCCCTTTCATCACATTAAGTATATCATGCCACTCCCTTCTGGCCTGCAGGGTTTCAGCTGAAACATCTGCTGATAACCTTATCGGGGTTCCCTTGTATGTGATTTGTTTCTTTTCCCTAGATGCTTTCAGAATTTTCTCTTTGTCTTTAATTTTGGTCATTTTGATTAATATGTGTCTCGGGGTGTTCCTCCTTGGGTTTATTTTATATGGTACTCGTTGCACTTCCTGAATTTGAGTGAGTGGTTCCTTTCCCATATTAGGGAAGTTTTCGACTATTATCTCTTCAAATATTTTTTCTGTCCCCTTCTCTCTCTCTTCTCCCTCTGGCACCCCTATAATACGGATATTGGTGCATTTAACAGTATCCCAGAGTTCTCTGAGACTCAGCTCATTTCCTTTCAATCTTTTATCTCTTTTCTCTTCCGCATGAGTGACGTCCACTAATCTGTCCTCCACCTCACTGATTCATTCTTCTGCCTCCTGTATTCTACTGTTGGCTGCTTCTAATGAATTTTTTATTTCAGTGATTGTATTTTGCATTTCTTCTTGTTTAATTTTTACAGCTTGTATTTCTCTGCTCATTGTTTCCTGTAAATGATCAATCTTTGCCTCCAATCTATTTCCAATGCCTTGCATCATCTTCAGCATCAACAGTCTAAAGTCTCTTTCTGAGAGACTTATAATCTCCTCATCACTGAGCTGTTTTTCTGGGCTTTTCTCTTTCTCCCTTATCTGAGTTAGAGTTTTCTGTCTTTTCATTTTTATAGATTTTTGGTGTGGTGATCTTTTTGCCAACAATAGAGTTGTAGCCTCTCTTAGTTCCGGCGTTTGCCTCCTCTGTGACTAAAGTTGGTATGGGCGGGGCTTGCTGTAGGCTTCCCGCTGGGAGGGACTGATGCCTGCTCACTGGTAGGTGGGGTTGATTCCTCTCCCTCTCATGGGTGGGGCTTTGTCTCTGGATAAGATTAAAGGCTGGCTGTGTGCCTGAGGGGTCTTTAGGCAGCCTGTTTACTGATGGGTGGGGCTGTGATCCCACCTGGATTATTGTTTGGCCTGGGGCTTCTCAGTGCTGATGGGAGGGACCAGATTTTCCCAGAAATGGCCACCTCCAAAGAAATGCAGGCTGATGAATGTTCCCGAGAGCTTCACCTCCAATGCCCTTCCCCCACCACAAGCCACAGACACCCCTGTTTTCCCAGGAGATCCTCCAAGAATTGCAGTAAGGTTCTACCCGGATTCCTAAGGAGACTGCTTTGCCCTGGGACCCAGTGCATGTGAAAGTCTGTGTGTGCCTTTCAAGGATGGGGTCTCTGTTTCCCCCAGTCCTGTGGAGCTCCTGCACACAAGCCCCGCTGGCCTTCAATGCCAGATGCTCCGGGGGCTCTTTCTCCTTGTGCCCGATCCCTAGGTGTGGGGTTTTGACGTGGGGCTCAGAACTCTGAGGCCTGTAGCTGAGTCTCTGTGATGCAGTTACTTTCCAGTCTGTGGGGCTACCCACCCGGGAGGTATGGGGTTTCTTCTATCGCGTAATCGCCCCTCCTACCTCTTGGTGTTGTCTCCTCTTTGTCTTCTGGAGTAGAATATCTTTTTTGGAAGTTTCCAGTCCATTTGGTTGAAGGCTGTTCGGTATTTGGTTGTGGTTTTGCTGTTTTTCAGGAGAGAAGTTGAGCTCCAGTCCTTCTATTCCGCCATCTTAATCCAATCTGAGGACAGTGTGTTTTTATGGTTGATGAGCTATCTTTCTATGTCCAGTATGTTCTGAGTGAATTGAAAAGACATTAAATTCTTTTCTAATTTCACCAGTATATTTGTGTGAAACAGGCTCTTTGACAATAGCAGAGCTAAAAGTTAAGTACTAACATTTAAATGTTAGAGATGCACTTTTCATAACTTCTGTCAAGTTCCTCCTAAGGCAAACTTGTATCATAGGTGATAGAATAAAATAGCTTATAAATAGAATTCCATATTGGACTAATTGTTATGTATGGTGAGAGATAATGATCCAGTTTGATTCTTGTGTATGTGGCTGCCTAGTGCTCCTGACACTGTTTTTTTGAAGGGACTTTTCTCTCCCTGTTGCATCTTCTTGGCTCCTTTGTTGTAAAATAATTCACCATATATGTGAATTTATTTTGGGCTCTCAACTACGTCTGTGAGCGCCCAAAACATTTGATCTGTGCATCTGTTTTTTATGCCGATACCATAATGTTTTGATACTATAGCTTTGTAATACAGTTTAAAAGCTAGAGGCAGGATACCTCCAGCTTTGATCTTCTTTCTGAAGATTGAATTAACTACATGGAGTTTTTAAAATTCTATACAAATTTTTTTCTATTATGAAAAATGTCGCTGGAATTTTGATAAGAACTGAATCTGTAGATTGCTTTTGTTAGTATGGACATTTTAACAGTATTAATTTCCAATCCATGAGTATGGAATATCTTCTTATTTTCTTTAACTGCTTTTATCAGTATCTCATATTTTTCAGTGTACAGGTTTTTCACTTGCCTGGTTAAATTTATTTCTAGGTATTTTATTCTTTATGATGAAATCACCAATGGGATTGTTCACTTAATTCTCTTTGTGCTGGTTTGATATTAGTGTATAGAAACACAGCTGTTATTTGCATCCTGACTGTATTCTGAAACCTTATGAATTCTTTAATTAGTTCTGTTAGTTTTTGGTGGAGCCTTTAGGGTTTTCTATGTATAATAGTGTGTCATCTGCACCTAGAGACAGTTTTACCTCTTCCTTTCCTATTTGATTTCTTTTATTTCCCTTTCTTGCCTACTTACTCTTGCTATGGCTTCCAATACTTTTTGTTGAATAAAAGTTATGAGACTGAGCATCCTTGTCTTTTCCTGATCTTAGAGGAAAAACCAGTTTTTCATCATTAAGTATAATGTTAGCTGTGGGCCTATCATATATGGCATTTATTATTTTGCAGTGCTTTCCTTCTATACAATTTTATCGAGAGTTAATTAATGGGTGTTGAATTTTGTCAAGTGCTTTTTCTGCATCTGTTGAGAAGATCATACGATTTTATCTGTCATTTTGTTATGTGGTCTATCAGATTGATTGATTTGTGAATGGTGAACCATTCTTGTATGCTGGGAATAAATAGAAAATTATCCCTTTAACATATGATTCTTTTAATGTGTTGTTGCATTGATTAAGCTTAGAACACCTTGAAGGAGACTCTATAATTGAGTGGTCCAAATGGAGAGAGCAGCCAGACCAGACTGTGCTATGAGCTGAACTGTGTTAGTACCTCTTTAAACTTCTTATGGCCCCACCTCATACTCTGGGATCTATTATTGCAACCAGTTCCACATGGGTAGGAGAGGCTTCATGCCGATGAGCACTTTGCCTGTGGCCGGTACCCTATATCATTTGATTCCTGCCCTGAGGCTTTTCTGATGATCTCCTGGATCTCCCCTGAGACTATGCTTATCACACATTCTTGCTTAAATTAGAGAATGCCTCATGCCACCTCCTTTATCAATAAAGGACAGATGCTGATAGATATGTGCTTCCCTTTTTCAACTTCTTAAGGGAAGAAGTTCCGAAATGCCTTTTGTAATATTCCCCAAAGATCCAGGGGAATTAAACAGCTCTGTTATGTAAGTGCCCAACTTGATAACGCACTCTTTTATTGAATTTCCTTCCTTCCCTGTTTCACTGCCTCTCATTACTGCTCCCTGGGATCATCATATTTTTAATTAAAGCACCTGTGAGTAGCCTGTGTTTCATTCTTCTTGTAGAGAAGCGAACGCTAAGAAAACGTGAATGTATTATCTTAGATATCTGAGACTATTAACAGTAGATAAAGTTTACCAGACTGAGCTTAGAGCATTGTCTTCTCTTTTTTTCTCAAAACCTCTTTCACTTCTAGTAATAACTTTGATATCCGTATTATGCATCTGTGTGCTTAGGGAGTGATAATTCTATCTTTACAAAAGACTCAGAAACTGACCAGTTTTCAGCACCCTTCCTATCGTCTCCCCAGTATATTCCACCATAGGTTTTGGTTGAGATTATTGCAGGAAGCTTCAGTAGGTCCACTTTCTGCTTCCGCTCTTTCTCGTTTGCACTCTGCCAGCATCCAGTGCGATTCTTTTACAGTGAAAGTGAGATCCTACACTTCCATTACCCCACTTTTCCCAGTAACTTTTCTTAAAACTCAGTGCTTATATTGTCTCAGTAAATATGGCTCCTGCTCTCTCTCACCTCATCCCACTGCTCGCTGCCGCCTTGGGCTGCTCCTTGAATGTGCCAGAGATGCTCCTGGTTCAGTACACTGCACATGCTGTTCCCTTTACATGCAGAGCTCTTCCTTCAGAAATTGGCATAGCTGTGTTCCAACTTCAATCAAACATCAACCGTCTGTCTGTAATACCTTCCTTGGGCTCTCTAATTGAATTTGCAAGCCTCTCTCCTCCCCTGACCTAAATTCCTACCTCTCCCTTCTTTTCTTTTTTCATAGCATTTATCATAATCTATTTTACTAATTTATTTGTTTTTTTTTTCCTATCTCCCTTCATTAGAATATTCCATATGATAGGTCTCTGTACCTGCTTTGTTTACTGCTGTATCTCCAGCACTACAAATGCCACACAGCATAAAATGGGTACTTATAAATACTGATGAAATGAATGAATACATGGATGAATGAACAAATGACCTGGTATCTATAATATTTATAAAATGTGATACCAATTCAACGTGAACACTTGACTTAATTACAGCTGCTCATAGATCACTTCCCGTGGGCCACAGTTCACTGATACCATGGTGGATACCAAACTGAGCTAATTTAGAGGTGCTTCTTTGGTTAAGGATCAATGATCTGGACTTTCAATGACAGGATGAAAAGTTAG
Source organism: Catagonus wagneri (assembly GCA_004024745.2). Taxonomy (NCBI): domain Eukaryota; kingdom Metazoa; phylum Chordata; class Mammalia; order Artiodactyla; family Tayassuidae; genus Catagonus; species Catagonus wagneri. The sequence continues at coordinate 7,952,656 of PVHT020004944.1, read as the reverse complement.
AGCAACAAAACTTACAAATATAATTAGACACATATGGCAAATTAATAATTCAAAATGGCCTGATTAATCTAAGTAATCAGGTTAAATATATAAAATTGAAAAAGGGAATGTGGAGTGCAGGACAGCAAGTTTAAAAATGCTAATTCATATTCTCAATGCGAATGGGTGTACCTTTGTTCTAATTAAATGACAAGCCTCTCATGAAAAAAGGACCATCCTGTGACATGAAGAGGGTCTCAGAATAAAAAGATGTAAATATTGAGATATAAAGTCAAATAAGCCTGAATAAGAAAAATGAATACTTCTCAAAACTGATTAATGATAAGAAAATCAAATTAAAAAATTCTTGAAAGCAGAGCAAAAGAATAAAGACACACCATGAAAGAAAATACAGAGTGGGTCCATGAGGTACATTGCAAGAGTTCCAGGGAGTTCCCTGGTGGCCTAGTTGTTAAGCTTTGGCAGTGTCACTGCTATGGCTTGGGTTCAGTCCCCAGCCCAGGATATTTTGCACACCATGGGTGCAGCCAAAAAAAAAAAAAAAAAAAAAAAAAAAAGCTCCATTTGACAATAAAAGCTATCTACACAAAAAATACTGTAAGAAAATTTTCTTTATCTGAAATGGCAAATCATCAGGTTTATCCTTGTTTAGCCTGAATTCCAAAGATAAAGAAACTAAAACTTTTCTAATTAAATACTTCTCACCCGTAACAGTAACACTATAGAAAACACTGTACGGTGACTCAGAATTTTTTTTTTTTTTGGCCGTGCCTGGTATGAGGAAGTTCCCAGGCTAGGGATTAAACCTGTGCCAGACAATACAACACCAGATCCTTAACCACTGGGTCACCAGGGAACTCCAAAGGTGATCTAGAATTTTAAATCAAGAAAAAGTACCACTCATATGTGTGTGCAAAAATAAAGACTTTTTGTAATAATGAAGAAATCGGAAAGTTTATGACACACAATTTTTGTAGAGGAATTCAAAAACGTGGTCACTATTGATAGCAGCAAAACTACCTTAAGATCTAAGCAGCTCTTGGTAATGTACCTGTGAAACCTGTTGTAACATTGACTGTTGTCATGGAAAGGCTCTGGTTAGCGTCTAAATGTCCTTGCCCTCAGTGAAGATATCACATAAGGTGGTCTCCCTGGAAAGCCTTGTTCCACAAAACGCGGTGCTGCCTTCTACCACCCACCTCCTTTATTTAGCTCTGTCGCTTGGCCCCACCCTCATTCTTAGGGCTGAAGTAGAAAATCCTTCCATCTCTGAAGACCAGCACCTTTTTTAGTGCTGCGGGAACCCAAACTCAATCCCTGCCTCATTCCTGAAGTCCGGCAACGCCCTCATGAGCGCAGGTCTGTAATTAGACATCCTTGTCCTCTCGTTCTGAGTCCATACCGTCAGCCGCATACCTCACACCCCTTGATACTGTGTCCTGGCCCTCACGCAGGCCTGTCGCCGAGGAGCTGGGCTCCTGACCGTGACCTCTGCTCTGAGCTCGTTGCTCTTGATTGCTACAAAGACTTTCCAAATGCTGAAGACCTGCCTCAATTCTTTGGTACCCTGCACAGACTGTCCACTATTCACTTGCCTAGAATACGGATTTCTACTCTCATAATCCATGGACCTGTTATTCGTTAAGCAGAATCATCTTTTATTCTTTGCTTATTCTATGACTTTCTTTTTGGCCCATTCCCCTCTTAAATAACCAGGCTTCAAGATAATAACCAAAGTTCTGTATGAGTCATTCTTAGTAAGTGACTGTCTAACAATTACTAAATGAATAGTTGAGTTGCAGTACCTGAAATATTCAGTATCTCAGCAGAGTGTTTTAAAATGTGGTGGATTTTCTTTTTTCAAAATTGAAGTGTCTTCACTGATTTTTGATTACAAAATAATTGACTATAAAATATACATATGCTCATTTTAAAAAAATATGGAGGAGTTCCTGTTGTGGCTCAGTGGCTAACTAATCTGACTAGGAACCATGAGGTTGCGGGTTCGATCCCTGGCCTTGCTCAGTGGGTTAAGGATCCGGCGTTGCCGTGAACTGTGGTGTAGGTTGCAGACGCGGCTCGGATCCCGCGTTGCTGTGGCTGTGGCAAAGGCCAGCAGCTACAGCTCCTGTTAGACCCCTAGCCTGGGAACCTCCATATGCCGCGGGTGCGGCCCTAGATAAGGCAAAAAGACAAAAAAAAAATATATGGAGACCATATAGAAGAATAATTGTTCACATCTAATGCTACCTAGAGTAGGATAATAGGCTCGTAATGTTTTTGTGCCTGTCTTTCTGGCTTTTTTTTTACATGTATTTAAACATTTTTCTTTGGCTGTGCCCATGGCATGTGGAAGTTCCTAGGCCAGGGATCGAACCCACACCACAGCAACAACCCGAGCCACTGTGGTGACAGTTCTCAGATCCTTAACCTGCTGTGCTACAAGGGAACTCCCTAATATTTTTGAAAGCGTTCACTGCCCTGTGCCCCTACACTGTTCACACAGTATGAGAACCAGACAGAAATAGATCAGTAATAGGATGTGGTGTCTATAAAGCCACAGTTTTTATTTTGTTGTTTTTTGTCTTTTTAGGGCCGCACCTGTGGCATATGGAAGTTCCCAGGGTAGGGGTCAAGTCGGAGCTGCAGCTGCCGGCCTACGCCACAGCCACAGCAACTCTTGATCCGTGCTGCATCTGCAACCTGTAGCACACAGCTCACAGCAACACTGGATCCTTAACCCACTGAGTGTGCCAGGGATCGAACCGTCATGGTTACTAGTTGGGTTTGAACTGCTGAGCCACGATGGGAACTCCCTAAAGTTCTAATGATGCATTTAAACCATTTTTATTTTATACAGAAGCAAAACGCTACTGTGAGGATTTTGTATATACTCCAGTCTTCAAGAGAAGTTTTACATGTGTGCATTAAGGTATTAAATATAAGCAAAATATTAACAACAATGTATACATCATAATGCATTATTATAAGTTTTGTGTCCTAAGAACTTTCCCAGAAGAAGCATATATTGAACAAGTTTGTGGAAATATGTTTTGATTTTTTAGAGTTCATTAAAAGTTACCAGTTTCAAATGATCACAATGAGGTTGCTATGTGGCAAGCCTTTAATGTACATCATCTCAGTTAAGCTTCACAAATCATTATGAACTGGCTGTTAATGTGCCTGTTGAGAATATGGTGGGAAAGTCATCAAAGCCGATGCGTGGCAGTTGGTTTACCTGAGTAGTAAGCAGCGGCTTCCTCTAGTCGTGGTTCTGTTTTCCTCCACTGCATTTGGCAGAGCCAGAGGCGGGGGAGATTCGATGCCCTTGTTCCTCGTTAAGATTTCCAGACCGTTTATCCTTCTTCTGTAGACCCCTAGGTCCGCCCCCTGCCAGTATAAAAGCACAAAACAATGAATGTTGGGAGTTCCCATTGTGGCTCAGTGGTTAACTAATCCGACTAGGAACCATGAGGTTGAGGGTTCGATCCCTGGCCTTGCTCAGTGGGTTAGGGATCCGGTGTTGCCATGAGCTGTGGTGTAGGTTGCAGACGCGGCTTGGATCGCACGTTGCTGTGGCTGTGGCGAAGGCCGGCAGCTACAGCTCCTGTTAGACCCCTAGCCTGGGAACCTCCATATGCCGCGAGTGTGGCCCTAGAAAAGGCAAAAAGACAAAAAACAAAACAAAACAAAACAAAAACAATGAACGCCATCAGCAGAGCACACAAGGTGTCTTTGAAGGCCAGGTCATCAGACTATGCTTCTCATCACTCCCTCTCATTCCAGGGGCCCTGGATTTTCCGACCCCTTCATTCCCTGTAGATTTCAGCATGTGATTCTTCTCCTCTTGACCACTGATGCTGCCCATCTCTGTGCCCGTATCAACCAGCAGACAACCATCGGGTACCCTGAGCTCTCCGTTCCTGAAGTCTTCTCAGTCTTCTCTGGAGATTTTGCTGCTGGGAACTAAACCTCCCCCCAGCCTCAATTTCAAGTGTACCACTCAGTCCTTCTCTGGGCCTTCTCCCTGGTACCACATCGAATGGCCGGTGCCCCTCCCCCGTCTTACTTTGTTTCAGAGTATTCGACCAAGACTACAGTCCCTCACTTCCTGAAACGTTTGATTTTTTCTGGCTACTTCTCTGTCATACATTTCTTGTTTTTCTTTTTCTCTCTAGCAGTTGTTTTCAGTTTCCAATTCTGTGTCCTCTGCACTTTTCATGCTGTAAATATTGTATCTTCTCTGTCCCTAGTTTTTTCCTCCCTTAATTCAGGGCCATGGATAAAGTAAATATACATAAATAATGTCCAGATTTATGTTTTCCAGCAGTCTTCACTCTTGAACTTGAAGCTTTTAAATTAAGCTGTCTGTTTAACATTTCCACCTCTGTACCCAATAAATGTCTCCAATTTAACGTATCCACACTAAAACTCTTGATTTCCTCCTGTGATCCCAAACCTGTTCCTCCCATGGTCTTTTTATATCAGTAAGTAATGACTCCTTTAGTCCTTCTGAAGTCCCATTTTTCTCTCTAGACTTAAGTCCAATCCAGCGACAAATCTTGTCAGCCCTAAATGTGACGCCCAGCTGGGATCCAAGTCCGAGTCTGCATAACCACACCTGGAATTCAGTGGTCATCATGTTATACATTGCCCTCCTAGATTCTATTCCAGGACTAGAAATAGTCACTGTTTAAAAAAAATTGAGGTAAATTCGTTTGTAACAAGTGTCACGTGCATTGTATTTCTGCTTCTGTGTACACCACAGCACGTCCACCACCACAAGTTTAGTCTCCATCTGTTACCGTCCGCCTGTTTCATTCTCCTCTGCCGGCTGACCCTTCCCCTCTGCTGAGCACGGCTTTGTTCTCAGACCCTACAATTTTGTTTGTTTTTTTTTTTTTTTGGTGTGTTCATTTACCTTGTTTTTTTTTCTTTTTTTGGCTTGTTTTTATATTCTATGTATGAGTGAAGTCGTATGGTCTCTGTCTTTCTCCATCTGACTTATTTCACTTAGCACAGTACCCTCAAGTTACATCCATGTTGTCACTAATGATAAATCAATATGGTAAAGTTGAATATACAAAGTCAATCTACAAAAATATACCACATTTCTATATTCTAATAAGGAGCTAGCAGAAAGAAAAAGAAAACGATCCCATTTATAATAGCAGCAAAAAGAATAAAATATCTTGAATAAATTTAACCAAGGATGTGTACACTAAAAACTACAAAACACTGATGAAAGAAACAGAATTATACAAGTGGGTGGGAAGATACTTCAGTATCTCATAGATTTTGGTGTGTTATATTTTAGTTTTCATTTGCCTTCGGGTGTTTTTTTATTTTGCCTTGGATTTCTTTTTTTTCTTTTTTTTTGCCTTTTGTCATTTTGTGGCCGCACCCGCGGCATGTGGAGGTTCCCAGGCTAGGGGTCTAATTGGGGCTGTGGCCACTGGCCTGCGCCGCAGCCACAGCAACGCAGGATCCGAGCCGCGTCTGCGACCTACACCACAATTCACGGCAACGCCGGATCATTAACCCACTGACCAAGGCCAGGGATCGAACCCGCAACCTCATGGTTCCTAGTCGGATTCGTTAACCACTGCACCACGACGGGAACTCCTGCCTTGGATTTCTTCATTGACACAATAGTTGTTCAGTAGCATGTTATTTAGTCTCCACATATTTCTGAGTTTCTTCCCAGTTTTGTTCTTGTAGTTGATTTCTAGTTCCATACGGCTATGATTGGAAAAGATGCCTGATATGATTACAGTCTTCTCAAATTTATTGAGACTTGTTTTGTTTACTACCTATGGTCTATGCTTGAGAATGTTGCATGTGTACCTAAGAAGAATGTACATTATGCTGCATTTGGATGGAATGTTCTATACAAATCTCTAAATCCATCTGTTCTAATGCATCCTTCAAGGACATTGTTTTCTTATTGACTTTTGTGTAGATGATCCATCCATTGATGTAAGTGGGATATGAACATTCCCTACTAGTATTGTGTTGCTTTAATTTCTCCTTTTAAATCCATTAATAATTGTTTATATACCTTGTTGCTTCTATGTTAGGTGTATATATATTAATTTTATGTCTTCTTAATGAATTACCTCTTTATCATTATTTAATGTTCATCTTTGTCTCTTGTCACCTTTGTTGGCTTGACGTCTATTTTGTCCCAGATGAGGGTAGCTACACCCATTTTCTCATGGCTGCCCTTTGCTCAAACCCTTCACTTTGAGCCTGTGTTTGCCTTTAGAGCTGGGGCAGGTCTCTGGGAAGCAGCAGACAGATGGGTCTTGTTGTTTCAGTCCATCTAGTCATGCTGTGTCTTTGATTGGTGACTTCAGTCCATTTACAGTTAGGGTGATTATTGATAAATGAAGACCTGGTACTGCCATTTTATCCTTGTTTTCTGGTTGTTCTATATAGCCATTGTTTCTTTTGCCTTATACTTCTGTTTGCCATACTGGTTTGCTGGTTTTCTATGGTGTTTTTCTCAGTTTCCTCTTTTTTAATGTTTCGTGACTCTGCTCTAGATTTATGTTTTGTGGTTACCATTGGGTTTCTAAAAAGTGTCTCATGGATAAAATAGTCCTTTTTCTGCTAGTAGGGTCTTGTCTTCATTTGTTTATACGGGTTCTGTCTTTTACCTTTTCCCCTTTAGGGGATTTTTTGGTCTTAAATTATCCCTTTTTTTCTGTAATTCTGAAATTTTTCCTTTCTTTAACATTTTTTTTAGCCCAAGAATCTATATGAGTAACAGAAGCCACTAGTCATTCTGATGTTTCTAAGGGAACTCTGTCTGCAAAAACCCTCAGTTTTGACTAGAGTATTTTTATCTCATAAATATCTATGAGGAGTTCCTGCTGTGTCACAGTGGGTTAAGAACCTGACTGCAGCAGCTTGGTTGCTGTGAAGGTGTGGGTTCGAGAGGTGTGGGTTCAATCCCCAGCCCAGCACAGTGGGTTAAGGATCCAGTATTGCTACAGCTATGTTGTAGGTGCAGCTGAGGCTTGGATCCAATCCCTGGCCTGGGGAACTTCCATACACCGTGCATACAGCCATAAAATTAAAAAAAAAAAAAAACAACAACAGCAAAGATCTGTGATGTGGAACTAAATTCATTCCAGCTGATTTTTAAGGCCCTCACTTCAGAGCTCTGTAAATACGAACAACCTCTTCCAATGATAATTGTCTGCAGGCTTCTGGATGAAGAGCACCCCTGTTCTCTGGATCTACAAACCCCCACTTCTGTAAGGGGTGGTATTTGATCAAGGAGGTCCATAAAGGGAATTGAACTTTCCCTTTTGAAAATCAGTTGGAAAATAAGTCTAAAAGTACCTTTCCTCAATTTGTTTAATTGTGGTAAAATACATTAACATATTTATCATCTTAACCATTTTTAAGTAAATAGTTCAGTGGCATTAAGAACATTCATATTGTGTGCAGTCCTCACTAACATCCATCTCCAGAAGTGTTTTCATTTATAAAACTGACCCCTATATTCATTAAGCAGTAACTCCACAAGCCCCCTTTTCCCAGCCCCTGGTAACCACCATTCTGTTTTCTGTTTCTATGACTTTTATTACACAAACTACCTCATATAAGTGGAATAATACAGTATCTGCCTTCTTGTGACTGGCTTATTTCACTGAGCATAATGTCTTCCAGATTCCTTCGTGTTGTGCTCTGTGTCAGAATTTCCTTCATTTCTAAGGCTAAATAATATTCTATCATATGTATATACCAAATCTTGCTTTTCCATTCACCCATCCATGAACATTTGGCTTACTTCCACATTTTACCTATTGTGTATGATGCTGCTATGAAAATGCATATACAGATATTTTGTTGAGACATGGTTTTAATTTGGGGGATATGCATTCAGAATGAGAACTGCGAAGTTCCCATCGTGGCTCAGCAGTTAACAGATCTGACTAGGAACCATGAGCTTGTGGGTTTGATCCCTGTCTTCTCTCAGTGGGTAAAGGATCCGGCGTTGCCATGAGCTGTGGTGTCGGTTGCAGATGTGGCTCGGATCCTGCATTGCTGTGGCTGTAGTGTAGGCTGGCAGCTGTAGCTCCAATTCGACCCCTAGCCTGGGAACCTCCATATGCTGCAAGTGCGGCCCTAGAAAAGGCAAAAAGACAAACCAAAAAAAAAAAGAGCAGAATGAGAACTGTTAGATCACATGGAAATTCTATTTTGAATTTTTGCGTTATCTTTTTACACTCCCATCAGTGGTACACAAGGGTTCCAGTTTCTCTTCACCCGCATCCTACTTATTAGTTTCATTGATACTCTGTATTGTTTCTCCATTATTTACAATATCCCTCATTATCTGTGGTTTTACCTTCCATGTTTTCAGTTACCTACAGTCAACTTCAGTAGAAATGGCCATACTACCCAAAGCAATCTACACTTTCAATACAATCCCTTTCAAATTACCCAAGACATTCTTCACAGAACTAGAACAAACAATCCAAAAATTTATGTGGAACAACAAAAGACCCAGAATCACCAAAGCAATCCTGAGGAACAAAAACCAAACAGGAGGTATGACTCTCTCAGACTTCAGGCAGTATTACAGGGCCACAGTACCAAAACAGACATACGGACCAATAGAACAGAATAGAGACCCCAGAAATAAACCCAGACACCTACAGCCAATTGATCTTTGACAAAGGAGGCAAGAATGTAAAATGGGAAAAAGACAGTCTGTTCAGTAAGTATTGCTGGGAAACCTGGACAGCTGCATGCAAATCAATGAAACTAGAACACACTCTCAGACCATGCACAAAAATAAACTCAAAATGGCTTAAAGACTTAATTATAAGACAAGACACCATTAAACTCCTGGAAGAAAACATTGGCAAAACATTCTCCGTCATCAACCTTACAAATGTTTTCTCAGGTCAGTCTCCCAAAGCGACAGAAATAAAAGCAAAGATAAACCAATGGGACCTAATCAAGCTGAAAGGCTTTTTGCACAGCAAAGGAAACCAAAAAGAAAACTAAAAGACAACTTACAGAATGGGAGAAAATAGTGTCAAATGTTGCAACTGACAAGGGCTTAATCTCTAAAATATACAAACAACTGATATAACTCAACAGCAAAAAAGCCAACAACCCAACTGAAGAATGGGCAAAGGACCTGAATAGACATTTCTCCAAAGAAGATATGCAGATGGCCAACAAGCACATGAAAAAATGCTCAACATCACTGATGATGAGAGAAATGCAAATCAAAACTACCACAAGATACCACTTCACACCAGTCAGAATGGCCATCATTAACAAGTCCACAAACAACAAATGCTGGATGGGGTATGGAGAAAAGAGAACCCTCCTGCACTGCTGGTGGGAATGTAAGCTGGTACAACCACTATGGAAAGCAGTGTGGAGGTAACTTAGAAAACTATACATAGAACTACCTTATGACCCAGCAATCCCACTCTTGGGCATGTATCCAGACAAAACTTTCCTTGAAAAAGACACTTGCACGCGCATGTTCATTGCAGCAGTATTCACAATATCCAAGACATGGAAACAACCCAAATGTCCACTGACAGATGATTGGATTAGGAAGATGTGGTATATATACACAATGGAATACTGCTCAGCCATAAAAAAGAATGAAATAATGTCATTTGCAACAACATGGATGGAATTACAGACCCTCAGACTGAGTGAAGTAAGTCAGAAGGAGAAAGACAAATACCATATGATATCACTTATATCTGGAATCTAATATACTGCACAAATGTACCTTTCTACAGAAAAGAAAATCACGGACTTGGAGAACAGACTTGTGGTTGCCAAGAGGATGGGGTAGGGAGTGGGATGGTAGGGGGTTCTGGGGTTAGTAGTTGTAGACTGTTGCCTTTGGGATGGAAAAGCAAGGAGATCTTGCTGTATAGCACTGGGAACTATGTCTAATCACTTGTGACGAATCCATTTATGTATGTGTAATTGGGTTACCATGCTGTGCAGCTGGAAAATTGACAGAAATCTGTAAACCAGCTATAATGGTAAAAAAAAAAATACTACAGTTATCTACAAGTCACAAACTGGACTCTCACCAGACATAGGTTCTGCCATCACCTTAATCTTGGACTTTTCAGCCTCTAGAACGGAGAGAAAAAATTCTGTTGTTTAAGCCACCCAGTCCATAATATTTTTATAGCACCTTTGTCTTGGGATCCTGCCTTCCCCTCCGGGAGACAGGTTCATGGTCTGAAACTGGTTTGGACCAAGTCTAGGGTTGTGACTTTGTTGTCAAGGCTACCTCTCAGCCTCCTGATAGACATCCTAGATCCGGTTTGATTGTCTCCTCCCCATCCCTTTGGAATTTACATAGACACTCAGTTCAGTCTACCATCTTCAGAATTTTCTCCGGTCAGGTCCAGTAAGCTGCCACCCAACCATGTTATGGATTGAAAGTCCGTGTTCCCCAAAATTCGTCTGAGGAGACTCCAACTCCCAATGTCCCAATGTACTTGGAAGCGGGGCTTTGGGGGAGGAAATGAGGTAATGAGTGTGGGGCCTGCATGAATATGATTAGTGCCCTTATAACAGAGAATCAAGAGATTGTTCCTCTCTCCTTCTCTCCCCCCACCACCAGAAGACACAGCAAGAAAGTGTCCTTTTGTAAAGCTGCAAGAGGAAGCTTATGAAGAGCCCAACAATACTGGCATACACCTTTTGGGTTTAGAGCCTACAGAATTTGGAGAAATAAATATTTGTTAGGCCGCCCAGTCTATGGTAATTCGCTCTAGCAGCCTGGCCTAAGACAAGCCATCAGTCTCATCACTGTCATGTACGGACTTGGCTTCTGATGTTTAAATGCCAACATCTGGCCTCAACGTGTCAGGATTTCTCATCTGCAATACTCTCAGGGCATCTGACTCTGCAGTGGAACATGGCCCCTCGGTGCTTGCCTGCAGCCTAGAGGCCACCCCTGAATTTCTAAGGATTATTGGATTCCTCTCGCAAGTGCATATTTTAATGTTCAGAAATTTGTTGAACTGATCAACAAATTCAGCAAAGCATCAGGATAAAGATTAACATTTAGAAATTGGTCGCATTTCTGTATACTAACAATGAAATATTAGATATCCAAATGGCTTGAAGGTACGTGAAAAGATGCTCAGCATCACGAAACACTGGGGAACTGCAAATGAAAACCACAGTGAGTTATCACCTCACAGCTGCTGAATGGTCATTATCAAGCAGACGGTGATTAACAGGTCTTGGCGAGAAAAAGGAGTCCGTGTGCACTGCAGGGAGGAACAGACACTGGCTCAGCTGCTGCGGAAAAGAGGGAGACTACCCCCGGAAAGCCGGGTCGAGCCACTCTGTGGTCCAGGACTTCCCCTTCTGGGTAGACAGACAAAGGGAACGGAAACAAGACACTGAAAAGGTATGCGCATCGCCTTGGTCACTGGGGCTTTAGTCACCGCAGTCAAGATGCAGAAACAACCCGAACATCCGTCAAAGGATGAAAGGCTACAAAGCTATGGTGCTTATATGCAGGGAAAGACGATTCCATCATGAGAAAGAAGGAAGTGCTGTTAGTTAGGACAACTTGAATGGACCATGAGGGCATCAGGCAGAGAAAGGCAAACACTGTATGATCTCACTCATGTGCAGAATATAAAATAGCTGGATTTGTAAAAAACAGAGTAGGACAGTTGCCAAAGGCGAGTGGAAGAATTGGGGATACAGGCTGTCGGGGTACAAAATTTCAACTAGTAGGTAGTAAGTCCTGTTGAGCCAATGCACAGCAGAGAAATTATAGGTAACAGCACTGCACCATAAACTTCAAAGCTGCGGAAAGACTAGATCCTGTAATCCCAACAAAAGTAATAATAATCAGATATAGAGATGTTAGCTAATGGGCGATTATCATATTTTGATACATACATTTATCAATACATTGTATACCTTAAACTTACACAATATTGCATGTCAATCTTATCTCAATAAAAATAATTTTTAAGTAAATTTATACATGAAATAGGTAAGAGTTAAACAAATGAGGCAGGTGTGTGAGATTACGTTGTTCCTACTGATATTCCGTCTAGCCTCGAGGAACCAGTTGTGTTAGATTTCTCTGGATTAAAAAATGTATATGGCGTTTTTTCCCCCCTGAGAGCCAGGAGACGACCCGAATCCCTCCTCCCTCCAGGCAGGGCTCTTTCCGCTCTACCTGCTGGTTATGGGACACGGTGTGGGGCTGTTGCCTCTCACCCAGCACTGGTCAAATGCCAAGGCCGAGCTTTCTCAGAATTAAAGCCACCACCTGACCCCTGCAGTCCAGACGGTAGCTGGCTCTCCTCTCTATGCTTGAATCAGAAGTCAAGAGTCTTGTCTTAAGACTAAGTTGCACGCCAAAGAAATTGATAAATTAGCATTTCTATTCCAGAGCTCTTCAGGTTAGTGAGTTCCACCAAAAGTTCCCAGTTATTTCCTATTCATCCTTGCTTTCTTCCCTCGTCCTATCTTTCTGTTGCTTTTTTTTTTTTGTAGAAGTTGAAACAAAAAGGAGAATTCTGTTTTCATTCTGACAAAGGAAACAAAGCAAAAGACTGAAAATAAAAATAATAGTAATTAACAGGTTGTTTTTGGTAGGGACTACGCATTGGGAAGCAATGAAGGATTAAAAAACAAAAAGGTTTAGCCCTTAGAGTTATTTTTGAGTTGATTAGAGAGAGTGAGAATGAATTACTTCATATAAATACAGTTTTGTTGAATTTTGTAATATCACCTGTGGCTAATGTAATAATTGTTTAAAATATTTAAACTGCAGAAGCAGAACTTTCTTTTCTGTTTACCCACTGCCCAGAGGATGTGTCAGAGGAGGGGAAGGAGGGAGCGACCCCATTCAGCTCCTCTGAGACGGTGGGGGTTGGGGTCTTGGTCCCTGGGTTCCGGAAAGGACTTCGCCCCTTTATTGCCGGTCAGGTAGCTTACACTCCTCTCCCATCAGAACTGCAGCCGCCTGGACGCTCCAGGAGGAGCAGCGCATCTGGGGACAAGCCTCGCAGCCGCCAGCAACCAAAGGGAGGCGCTGAGCTGCCTGGCCAATGCCCCACGCGCCGGCTCCTGCCGCCGGCAGCCCCCCTCCAGCAGTGTGGGCGCTGGGGCGGGGAGAACCGCTTGGAAGGTCAGGGTTAGGAGCACACTTGGCGCTCCCGGCCTCTGGGCTTCTCCAGCCTCTGGCGCTTCCAGAAACTGACTCCTCCTCGCTTAGAAGCTGAAAATCCAGCCGGTGATTACAGCTATTCTGTTACGGTGGCAAGTTAAGGAGAAATGTAACCGAAATAACCGAAATGGAAAGGACACAGGTTTCTCCTGAGTTTGTCGCAGGGTTCTGTCTGTCTCCACCGAGGCCAGAGACACAGGACGGCGGGCCAAGCCCAGGGCGGCCCCTCTCCCACAGCCGGCCTGGGCGTCTTTGACCCGGTGGAGGTAGAGCGGCAGGTGCGGAGGTGGGCGCGGAGCAATGGGCTGAGACGGGTCAACTGCCCATCTCTCGGGGGTACTGCTGCGGGGAGGCAGTGGAGGATTTTTTGGTTTTAATTTTTTGCTTTGGATTGCTTTCAGTTTCTCTTTAAATTTAACTTAATTCAGTTGTATTTCAACTTAAAATTCTTGGGTATAGTTTATTTACAATGTTGTATTAGTTTCAGGTGTACAGCAAAATGAATCAGTCAGACATATAAAATATGTCCATTCTTTTTTCCCATATAGATTATTACAAACCACTGAGTAGATTTCCCTGTGCTACACAGTGGGGTCTCGTTAAGGGGAATAATGTATTCACACTATTGCATGAAAGAGATGACTAACGAGAACTCCCTCTCTTTTTAAAAGTACTCTTGATATTAGCATAAGTGCATTTTCATTAACATTGAGTGTGTGTATGAAATTTTACTGTCCAGCAATAATCTCTATTATCTCGTAGCATAATTTTTCTTGTTTCTTTTTTTTCGTGGTCATGGCTCTGTGGGGGATTATGGAGGTCTGGAGGTTATATGTTTTGAGTGTTTGCATTAAATAAAATAAAGGTAGAAATTCAATAGTGAATATGAATTCAGAATGAACAAAGAAATCATAATCATCATCAATTTTTTAAAGCTGGCAAATGGCCCATATATTTAATCTCAGTTTTCTTTTTTTATTGTCTCATAAGGTTCTTCCCCTCATGCTTATCCAATTCTAAATATAATAGTTTGCATCTACCAACCCCCAAATCCCCATCTAGCCCACTCTCTCCCCCCTCTCCCCCGGCAAAAATGTCTGTTTTCTATGTCTGTGAGTCTGTTTCTGTTTTGTAAATAGGTTCACTGGGCCATGTTTTAGATTTCACATATAAATGGGGATCTAATTAAACTTTAAGGCTTTTGCGCAGCAAAGCAAACCATAGGAAAAAAAAGAGAAGACAACTCACAGAATGGGAGAAGTCTTTGTAAATGAAGCAACTGACAAGAGATTAATTTCCAAAATACACAAACAGCCCATACAGCCTTATATCCAAAAAGCCAAATAACCCAATCAAAAAATGCGTAGAAGCTCTAAACAGGCATTTCTCTAAAGAAGACATACAGATAGCCAAAAAGCACATGAAAAGATGCTCAAAATCGAGAAGCGCAAATCAAAACTGCAATGAGACATCACTTCATACTGGTCAGAACGGCCATTATCAAAAAGTCTACAAACAATAACTGCTGAAGAGGGTGTAGAGAAAGTGGAACCCTCCTGCACTGTTGTTGAGAATGTAAATTGGTGCAACTGTTGTGGAGAGCAGTACGGAAGTTCCTTAAATAATTGAATATAGAACTACAATATGGAACAGCAATCCCACTCTTGGGCGTATAGCTGGAGGAAACCGTAACTGGAAAAGATACATGCACCCCAGTATTCACTGCAGCACCATCTGCAATAGCCAACACACGGCACAACCTAAATTCTATAGACAGAAGAATGGATAAAGAAGATGTGGTGCATATATACAATGGAATATTACTCAGCCATAAAAACAATGAAATAATGGGAGTTCCCGTCATGGCTCAGCAGAAAAGAATCTTACTAGCATCCATGAGGACACGGGCTCGATCCCCAGCCGCACTCAGTGGGTTAAGGATCCAGCGTTGCGGTGAGCTGTGATGTAGGTCGCAGGTGCAGCTTGGATCTGGCATTGCTGTGGCTGTGGTGCAGGCCAGCGGCTATAGCTCTGATTCAACCCCTAGCCTGGGAACCTTCCTATGCCGCGGGTGCCACCATAAAAAGACCAAAAAAGAAAAAGAAAAAAAAAAAGAATGATATAATGGCATTTGCAGCAACATCAATGAATCTAGAAATTTTCATACTAAGTGAAGTAAGTCAGAGAAAGACAAATATTGCGTGATATCATGTATATGTGGAATCTGATTTAAAATTACACAAAAGAATTTTATTTACAAAACAGAAACACACATTTTGAAATCGAACTTACAGTTTTACCAAAAGGGAAGTGGTGGAGAGAGGGACCACTTAGGAGGATAATTTTAACAGCTGTAGACTACTTTATATAAAATAAAAGACCGACAAAGGTCTACTATACAGCACAGGGAAGTCTGCTCAATATCCATAATAACCAATATGGGAGAAGAATCTGAAATAGAATGGATGGGGATATGCACATGTGTGACTGAATCACTTCGCTGTACACCTGAAACTAACTCAGCGCTGTGAGTAAACTGTAGGCCGATAAAATTAAAAACATGCTAAATAAAATTTAAACTACGCCTTGGTGAAATTTTAACTCAGAACATGTGGGATTTACAGGGGAACCAGGAGGGAATTGTTTTATGTGAGAAATTGGTTCTTTCCTCTCAAGAATATATATCCGCTTGTATCATTATTCACATCTGACTTTCAGAAGGATTTCTACATGAGTATATTCCAGTGTTAGTTTTTTTCCCCCAGACATTACAGATTTGACCTTCTCTTTGTCTTCTACTCAGTTGTTTCCATTTCCACTTAAATTACCAATCCAGCCATATTAATTCTGTCTTCTGTTTGCCAGGCACTGATGTCCTATAGTAGATGATGTTTCTATTTTAATATTAAAAATTTGAGGTAACAATATAAAAAAAGTACACACAATAAAAATAAGCCAGATCAAAAAGCTTTTCTGAGAACTTTAATATTACCGGAATTTAAAAGAAGAAAAAAAAAACTGGGTAATTAATGACCACACATGTTTTATCTTCCCCTAAATCTGAGATGAAAACAGAGTCATGAAGTGTTTTCTTTGCCATTGTCTTCTTTTGCCTGTGAAGTGCTGTCATTTTCAGTATTTTGCTCATTATCCTCGTCATTATCGTTATTCGGCGTGGCCTAAAAATACATGCTGTGTTAGTCCATGGGAAACTTTTCAAAACCTCAGTCTTTCAAAAACGAGATTTTTCTATTAACAATTTATAAGATCATTTACGTTTTCTTTTAAAGAGTTCTTTCTTATTAAATCATGAGAAGGTATTCCCGTAAACAGGAATATCTCCTTGTTTAGCCTTTGAGGACGACAGCAAGCATAGCACAACCTTACTCATACTGAGCCGTCACTAGGGTTTTGCGAGAATGCTAACCAGGCTTGCGGATAATTGTGAGAAGATATGCCAGGCAAATGGATGCTCTTTGGGTAAGAGGCTTTCCTGTAAGTGGCACAGTTCTCACCCACATCTTGGAAATACTGGGAACTCCTAAGCTGATCTCGAAATGGGATGGAAACACTTCTGGATGGAGGAAGAGAGAGCAGCCCCGAACCTACAGGCAGACTCTGGCAGAAGACACCTGCCATCCAAGCGAGAGCTCCAACCCCTGCCTTTCAGCTGTGTGCACATCTGATAGCTTTAGTTCAGCGAGGCCCTCTCTTAGGGTCTTTGATTGGGACCAGGATTCCAGACACTTGGCAGTAACCTTGGTCAGGGGAAGCAGTGTATGCTGACAGGAGCTACTCTTGCTTGGAGCATCCACTTGACAACGCTGGGAGCCCACTTAACACTGACTCCGTGAGATTACACAGGAATCCCTCAAATGGGAGTACAAACTCTGGGCAAGTTATTTATATTCTATAAATGCTTAGAGGTACCCAGGACCTCCTGGACTCTTCAAAAGCTCACTGCGAACAGAACTCAGGTGCCTGGAAGAAGCCATGAAAACCTCAGGGCTTCTAGCGACTCAGAAGCAGTAAAGAGCAACTTTGCTTCTCTCTGTGACTTTGCTTTAATGCCCAGCCTTCCTTTCCTGAGGTTCTGGGCTTCGCGCCAAAGTTACTGCCCCACCCCTGACTTACCTCAAGCTTCTCAATCCTCTCGTTCATCTTTCGCAGAACACTGTCTCTTTCTGTCATCTTTTCTGTTGTTCTGGTTGTAAACTCCTCAAAGACCTGTTTCCAGTACTTCAACTTTTCCTGCAATTCTTTATGATTTTGCTTGCAAAGATCATTTTCCCTCTCAGTGGCCTCTTGTTTGGCCCTCGCTTCTGCTCCAGGAACATTACACAAAGGGAGCAAAACAGCAGTCGGCCTGAGAGCCACAATCCCTCATCCCCCAACTCCCCACTTTCTCATTGACCAGACTTTCTCGAAAAAAGCAGCTGGACATGTCTGAAGTCACCTGTGAGCACACATCAAGAGCAGGTGTGAGAGTGGGCTAAGAAAGGCCCCGACTGGCTGGCCGGACCTACAGCCACAACTGGCCCGGTTGTTTGCAGATGTGGCAGAGCGTGTTCACGGAAGCAGAGCAGGCTCTCGGCTTCTGGAAGTCCCCCACCCAGGGTCTCAGAGGGCACCGCAGGGGCCTGCCCACCCACTGTGAACAGAACCTCCCCTGTACCTGCTGAGTTCTTTTCTCTTTCTCTCCTCTCCTCTGCCAGTTGGGCTTTTAACTCCTTGGCTGATCTTTCTTGGTCCTCCAAATGCTGCTGCAGCTCTTTAATCTCTTCTTCAAGAGACTCCTTTTTCCTCTCAGTGTCTTCTCTTTTGGCCTGTTCTTCTGCTCCGGAAAGATGATCCAAAATGAAGGAAGCAGCGGTCAGCCCTGACCTGAGAGGTACAAGTCCCCAGTTCCCAACCCTCCACTTTCTCAGGGACCAAACTGTCCTGCAGAAGCTGAGGGAGGATCTAAATTCACCTGTGACCACATACTGAGGGCAGGCGTGAGAACCTGTCAGGAAAAGCCTCAACTGGCTGGCTGCACCTTACAGCCACGACTCTCCTTGTGGTTTTCAGACGGGGCAGAGTGTGTGCACGGAGGAGAGGCCCTTGGCTTCTGCACATTCCTCCTGCCGGAGTTTTGGGGAACATTCCGGAACCGACCCAGCCCTCCTGTGAGATGTGCCTTCCCCGTACCTGCAGAGGCCGCTTTTCTTTCTTTCAACTCCTCTGTCATTTTGACTGTTAGTTCCCTGAAGACGGTTTCTCGGTCCTCCAAAGTCTGCTGCAATTCTTTAACCTTTTGTTCAAGAGGCTTCTTTTCCCTCTCAGCTTCCTCACTTGTCTCCTGTTCTTCTGCTGCAAGAAACTCTGAGAGAGGGAAGAAGAGAGTCAGCCTCGAGTGTCAGAACCCGTGTGCCCCCGGTTTTTACCTTCTTAGAGATCAAACCGTCTAGAAGAAGACGGGGTCGTGTCGAAGTCCACACGTGACTGCACGTGGCGGGCAAGCTGGGGCTGGGCTAGGAGAGACCCTGGCCGAGTGGCTGCACTCCAGCCCCCGTGAGCTTTGTTTTCTGTAGCCGAGGCAGAGTGGGTTCAGGGGAGAAGGTCCCGTGTCCTTGAACCGCCTCCTGCCGGAGGAGGGCGTCGCAGGAGCCGCCCCCCCCCCCCCCCGAGAGCCGAGCCCTCTCCTATAACCTGCTGGGCTCTTTGCTGCTTCCAGAAGGAGCGTACCTTTCACTCCGCAGCTTTCCTTTAGTTTCTCTGCTATTCTCCATAAGCTCTGCAAACCAAGTGTGCAAAGACAGATCAGGCGGGTCAGACCTGGATTCCTCGGAAATATTCTGAGAAAAGAACTGTTCTGAACAACGTTCCCAGGTGGCTCCCCACTGCCTACAAGTCAGGCGTCCACGATCCCACCCCCCCACCAACAGCCCCCTTGCCAGTTGTCTCCCGCCACCCATGCCAGCTTCCATGAGTCAGAAGAATATGCTTTTTACAAATATGTGACCTTGGGTGCTTTCACATTTTTATGCTATTTTTTCCACTTAACGACTCTTCTGATATTATCTGCCTTGAGTAATATGTACACATTTTTCAAAATTTTCATCCCTGGCCTCTGCCAGGAAGATTGCCTACAACCCTTTCCCAGGTGGAATCGTTGCACAGTGACTTTGGTACGTTTTTGTATCAATTATACACTTTAGGAGTTCCCGTCGTGGCGCAGTGGTTAACGAATCCAACTAGGAACCATGAGGTTGCGGGTTCGATCCCTGGCCTTGCTCAGTGGGTTAAGGATCCAGTGTTGCCGCGAGCTGTGGTGTAGGTTGCAGATGTGGCTCAGAACCTGCATTGCTGTGGCTGCGGCGTAGGCCAGTGGCTACAACTCCGATTAGACCCCTAGCCTGGGAACCTCCACATGCCGAGGGTGCGGCCCTAAAATGACAAAAGGCAAAAAAAAAAAAATTATACACTTTAAATGCGTGAAATTTACAGTTTATGAATTACATCTCGGTAAAACTGTTAAAAGATACGTGATTGACTCCATCTCAAAAACAAAAAAAATGAAAGGTCCATTGTGCCTGCTAGTGAGTGTCCTAACTCCCCGAGCCTCCCCTGGGACGTGTTGGGCTCACACTGTATATGCTCAGTGGTTCCTGGAAACTGTAGCGTCCTGAGATTCTGTCTACGCGGTATGGTTATAATGGCAGTACCATTGAAAGCTCAGTAAAGAAGGATCTGGTAAGAGAATCTTCCCAGAGCGAGCTGGCTTACTTTGACTGGGAGAGAGTGCGCAGTCAAAGCAACCAGCTCAAAATAACTTAGGTGTGTTCCGAGCCCCTCGGGAAACTTGACAAACATCACTGAAGGAGGACATCTGAGGGCCTAAGCAGACTTTGCTTCAGACAGATTTCCAGAAAATGTATCTGAGTTTGGAAGGGGGGACAAAAGAGATTAATAGAGTCCTTCAGAGATCTCTTACTGAGAGGAATCAGGACGCTTCTACTACGAGTGGCAATAAATCTGTGGCCAACTGGGTGGCCTTTGGGTAGAGGGGGGAACGTGCAGACCCAACTCATAAGACAAGTCGTCGTGCACAACCGCAGGAACGTCTCTTGCTTCTGTGAGACACACTCGGTTAGAGCATCTGCTCGGTAACTGTGGAAACCCCATTTAATATTGACTCCAGGAGATCCTTCAAGAATCCCTCAAGACATCAATCAGCACATGGTCTGGGAAAATCGTTTACATTCGGGAAATGCTTAGAGGCACCAAGGTTCTTGCGAACTAGTCACCAACTCGCTGTGAACAGAACGCAAGTGCCTGGATATAAGCCACTAAAAACGTAAGGCTTCTAGCGAATCAAAAGCATATAAAAGGCAATGATGCTTCTCTCCTAAACGTTTTGCCTCCATTTTCCCCCGTCCCTTCCCGAGGCTCAGGAGCTTCATTTTTAAGTTACTGCCTTGACCCTGGCCAGACTTACCTCCAGAATCTCAATCTTCCTATTCGTTTCTCTCCTAAGGATTTCTTTTTCTTTCATCTCCTCCGTCATTTTATCTCTAAATAACTTGAATTTGCTTTCTTGCTGCTCCAGCTTTTCCTGCAATTCTTTAAGATTTTGCTCAAGAAGCTCCTTTTCTTTCTCAGCAGCCTCTATTTTGGCCTGCTCTTCTGTTCCAGGAAAATTTTAGAGAGGGAAGACCTGAGACAGGCCCAAGACCTTCAACGTCCCCAACCGACAACCCTCTATGTTCTAAGTAATCAAAACATTTGGAAAAGGCCGCTGGACATGTCTGAAGTCACCTGTGACCGCACATCAAGGGCAGGTGTGAGAGTGGGCTAAGAAAGGCCCCGACTGGCTGGCCGGACCTACAGCCACAACTAGCCCGGTTGTTTGCAGATGTGGCAGAGCGTGTTCACGGAAGCAGAGCAGGCTCTCGGCTTCTGGAAGTCCCCCACCCAGGGTCTCAGAGGGCACCGCAGGGGCCTGCCCACCCCACTGTGAACAGAACCTCCCCTGTACCTGCTGCGGTCTTTTGTCTTTCTCTCCTCTCCTCTGCCAGTTGGGCTTCTAATTCCTTGACTGATCTTTCTTGGTCCTTCAAATGCTGCTGCAGCTCTTTAATCTCTTCTTCAAGAGACTCCTTTTTCCTCTCAGTGTCTTCTCTTTTGGCCTGTTCTTCTGCTCCGGAAAGATGATCCAAAATGAAGGAAGCAGCGGTCAGCCCTGACCTGAGAGGTACAAGTCCCCAGTTCCCAACCCTCCACTTTCTCAGGGACCAAACTGTCCTGCAGAAGCAGAGGGAGGATCTAAATTCACCTGTGACCACATACTGAGGGCAGGCGTGAGAACGTGCCAGGAGGAGTTCCCACTGTGGTGAGATGGGATGGGAGATATCTCCGGAGCCCTGGGACGCAAGTTCGAACCCAGACCTGGCACAGCGGGTTAAGGTCCACCATTGCCACACCTGAGGCATCGATGGCAGCTGTGGCTCAGATCTGGCTTGGGCCAGAACTCCATATGCCACAGGGCAGCCAGAAGATAAAAAAAAAGGGGAGAGAGAATGTGCAGGAAAAGCCGTGAGTGGCTGGCGGGACCTGCAGCCCCGGCTCTCTTGGTTATTCTCAGAAGTAGCAGAGTGTGTTCACAGAAGGCAGGGAAGCTCCCACGTCAGGAATTTCCTCGGGCGGAACCTCAGTGGGCGCTGCAGGAGCCTGCCCACCCCACTGTGTGCTGAGCGTTCCCCGGTACCTTCTGAGAGTTTTTCACTTTTTCTGATTTCCCTTGTCGTTTTGATTGCAAATCCAGTGAAGTCCCTTATTTGGTGCTCCAGCTTCTCCTGAATCTCTTTATACTTTTGCTTAAGAAGCTCCTTTTCACTCTCCGTTAGCTCCATTTCCGCGCACTCTGCTCATCCGGGAAGATTTTCAGAGAGGCAAGAACACAGCAGTCAGTCCTGAGAGCTACAGCCTCCTGCATCCACCAAACCTCCACTTTCTCAGGGGCCAAAATGTCAGGAAAAGGCAAGCGGACTGGCCTGAATTCACCTGTGACCACACATCAAAGGAAGATTGAGGAACGGGCTCGGAAGGGCCCAGGATTGCCGGCTGAACCTACAGCCGTACTTCGACTTGTTATTTTCAAATGAAACAGTGTGTGGGTGGAGGGAGAGAAAGCTCCCTGCTTCAAGAATGTCGCCCTGGCAGAGGTTCAGTGGGCACTGCAGGGACCTACCCACCCCACTGGGGGCCCAGCCCCTCTCCGGTACCTGCGAGGGTCGCTCCTGTCCTTTGAAGGATCTCATCTGTCTCCATGCAGCATTCCTCCAGCTCCTTCTGTATCTTCTCTAAGCTCTGGAGACGCAGGGAAGCAAAGGCACGGTCAGGCCGGTCAAACTTGAACTTCCGCTGACAATTTCAAACTTGAACTTCCACTGACAAATGAACTATACTGACTGACATTCCCTGGTTGCTTTCCACTGCCTAGAAGTCAAGTTTCTGAGACCCCGCCCGCCTCGCTGCCACTCCAGCCTCGTGGCCAGGGTCGAGTTGTCCAACCAAACTAGTTAGCTTCTACCAGTCAGGAAAATGTGCGGCTTTATAACTATGTCAGCCAGGGCTGTATATTTTTCATATGTTGCTTTTTGGGCACGCAGTTGTTCTGACAGCCTGTTACCATGGGTAATACATACACGTTTTTCAAAATTTTCATCCCTGGCCTCTGCCAGAAAGATTGCCTACACCCCTTTCCCAGGTGGAATCGTTGCACAGTGACTTTGGTACGTTTTTGTATCAATTATACACTTTAAATGCATGAAATTTATAGCTCGTGAATTACATTTCAGTAAAACCCTTAAAAGATACGTGGTTGACTCCATCTCAAAAACAAAAATAATGAAAGGTCCATTGTGCCTGCTAGTGAGTGTCCTAACTCCCCGAGCCTCCCCTGGGACGTGTTGGGCTCACACTGTATATGCTCAGTGGTTCCTGGAAACTGTAGCGTCCTGAGATTCTGTCTACGCGGTATGGTTAATGGCAGTACCATTGAAAGCTCAGTAAAGAAGGATCTGGTAAGAGAATCTTCCCAGAGCGAGCTGGCTTACTTTGGGAGAGAGTGCGCAGTCAAAGCAACCAGCTCAAAATAACTTAGGTGTGTTCCGAGCCCCTCGGGAAACTTGGCAAGCATCAGTCAAGAAGCTTATACCTACTTTGCTTCAGAGGTCAGACAGATTTCCAGAAAAAGCGCCTCTGTCTGGAAAAGAAGGAGATAAGCTGGAGTCCTAGACTCTATTCTTTTCTGCCTTGACCCGGACTTACCGTGAGCATCTCAGTCGTTTCATTCATCTTCCCCCAAAAGTTGAATCTTTTTATCGTCTCTCCTACTTTTCTGACTATAACACTGATCGAGGGTCTTTTTTGGTGCTCCATCTCTGGCTGTAATTCTTCAGACTTTTGCTCAAGAGGCCCCATTTCCTTCTCAGCTGCCTGTCCTCTGCTCTGCCCTTCTGCTCCAAAAGATTTGAGAGAAGGGAAAACAATGGTCAGATCTGAAAGCCACAACCCACAATGACCTTCTGTGCTCTAAGTGACCAGAATGTCTGGGAGAAGCAAATGGGCGTGTCTAAATTCAGCTATGAGTGCACAGCCGGCTTTGGGAATGGACTGGGACAGTCCCCGACTGGCTGGCTGGACCTACAACCACAGCTGTCCTTACTGTTTCCAGAGGAAGCCCAGTGTGTTCACAGAAGAAGGCAGATCACTGCTTCGGAAAGTTCCTCCTGTTTGAGCCTCAGAGGGCGCTGCAGGACCCTTCCCACCCCACCGTGAGCTGAGCACCCTCACCCCGGAGCCCCTACCTCCTGAGCTCTTCTCTCTTTCTCTTATATTTTCTGTTATTTTGGCTTCTAATTCCTGTAACGCTCTTTCTTGGTCTTCCAACTTTTGTTGCAGGTTTTGAAACTTTTGCAGCATACAGTCTCCTCCCCCCGCGGCTGCCTCACCTTGGGCCAGCTCTTCTGTTCCGGGAAGGTTTTTTAGAGCTGGAAGAAAGCAGCAGTTGGCGCTGAACTCTGCAGCCCCTCACCCCAACCCTCCACATTCTCAGTAGCCAAACCATCTAGAAAAAGCAAAGGGGCACATGTCTAAATGCGTTCATGACGGGCGGGTCCGGGAGTGTGTTGGGGAAGGCCTTGCTTGGCTGGCCGGACCCACAACCACGATCAGCCTTCTGTTTTCCGATGAAGCAGAGTGAGTTCACAGGAGGTGCACAAGCTCCTTGCTTCTCTCCTGGAAGTTCCTCCTGTCCGAGTCTCAGGGGACACTGCGGACCTCCCCCCGCCCCCCGCACTGCGGCCCGAGCCCTCTTCTGTACCTGCTGAGGTCTCTGCATCATAAGCCCTTGCTTTCTTCCTCACGCAGCATTCCTTGTGTTCCTCTGTCACTTTCTGTAAGAGCTGGAGACCACAGCGGGTAAAGACGTGTCCGGCAAATCAGGCCTGAGCGCCCACTGCAATCCTCTGAGACATGAACTGTTCTGAATCGATTGCTTCCCACTGGTGATAATAAACTTCCAGGGTCCCGCCTGCCTCACGACCCCTCCAGCCTCCTCTGCCAGTGTAGCTTCCTCCAACCCAGGCTAGGTTCCAAGAGTCAGCAGAATGTTCAGTCTTACAAATATGAAACCTTGAGTGCCTTCATATGTTTCATATGCTGTATTGTTCTGCTCGTGGTTCTTCTGCTGACATCCCGTGTTGAATAACATGTACAACTTAAAAATTATGTTGCATGACACTTCCAGGAAGATTTCTGTAAGCACCTTCCCCAGCCAAATCACTGTTCAATTATATTGGTGCATTTTGTATCAATTGTATATTTTAAATAGATGAAAGTTAGGGTTTGTAAATTAAATCTCAATAGAGCTGTTTAAAGAAACTTTTATTACTCCCGTCTCAGAAAAATACTGAAGTACTCTCCCTGCAGCTACTAGAAAATGCCTCAGTGCCCTGAGCCTTCCTTCTGAAACGCTGGATCTCCACTATATAGTCTGTCTGGTTCCTCGCACCTCCAGCAACCTGAGAGTCTGTCTACAGAGTACGATTAATAGTAATACAACTGGAAGTGTAATAAAGATAGAGAAAGGGCTGCAAGGAAAAATCTGGCTTACCGTTAATGGGAAAAAAAAATACAAAGAAAAAGCAGCAGTCTGAAAATAACTTAAGTATGTATCAAACACATGAAGACATTTTGCAAGCTGTTGTCAAGGGGGACATCTGAGTGCCTGTACTGACTTGGCTTCAGAGGTCAGACAGATTTCCAGAAAAAGTGCCTGAGTTTGGAAAAGGAGATAAATTGGAGGAATATAGTCCTATGGAACTCTCTTCCTTAGAGAAATCAGAATCCTTCTGCTATGAATGGTAGTAAATCTGTGGCCAACGAGGTTGGCTTCTAGGTAGAGGAGGTAACATGCAGAGCTCCTGGTGTGGCTCGGTGGTAATGAAGCCGACTAGACTAGCATCCATGAGCATGCGGGTTCAATCCCTGGCCTCGCTCAGTGGGTTAAGGATCCGGCATTGCCGTGAACTGTGGCGTAGGCCAGCAGCTGCAGTTCTGATTCGACCCCTACCTAGCCTGAGAACTTCCATATGCTATGGGTGCAGCCCTAAAAAGACCAAAAAAAAAAAAAAGAAAAAAGGGAATCAACTGTTAAGACAAAGTACATGTAATTACACGTGCTACCTCAGTAACGTCTCGGGATTATATTAAATCAGTCACATAGCTACCTGATAATTTTAGAACCCATTTACTATTGGCTTTATGAGATCATCCAGGAATCCCTCAAAATAGCATAGACCCCGGGAAAGTTATTTACATTCTGTAAATGCTTGGAGGTACCAAGGTCCTACTGAAATCTTCAGAAACTCACTGTGAACAGCACTTAGGTCCCCAGATATAAGCCAAAAGCCAGGGCTTCTAGTGACTCAAAATCAGTAAAGGACAACGGTGCTGCCCTCTTGGGACTTAACTTTCACCCGTGCCTTCCTGAGGTCCCGGGGCTCTGTTCCGGAGTTACTGCCCTGACCCTGACCAGACTTACCTCCAGAGTCTCAATCCTCACGTTCATCTTCCCCAGACTGCTCTCATTTGCCTTCGTATCCTGTATCACTGTCACTTTAAACTCCTCAAAGGCTCTTTCTCCGTCCTGGAACCTTTGCAGGAGCTCCTTACACTCCTGGCTGGGGCGCTTCTTTTTCTTCTCAGCTGCTACCCGTCTGGCCTGCTGTGCTGCTCCCGGAAGATGTTAGAGAGAGGAGAAAACAGCAGTCGGCCCCGAGAGCTACAGGTCCCCCTGCCCAGGCTCTGCCTCCTCTGAGACCGAGTTATCCGGGGAAAGCACACGGACGTGTCTGAACTCATCTGCGACCACACTCGGAGGGTCGTGTGCTAGGAATGTGCTAGGAAAGGCCCTGCCTGCCTGGCTGGACCCACCACGACCACAGCGGGCTCTGTTATTTTCAGAGGTAGCAGACTGAGTTCAGAAAGGGAGAAGAACATTCCGCTTCTGTGAGTTCCTCCTGTCAGGATTCTCAGAAGACTCTGCAGGAAACTACTTACCTCCCTGGGAGCTGAGCCTCCTCCTGGAGCTGCTGCCACCTCTTCCACATCTGGAAGGACCTCCTCCAGCCTCATGCGGCATTTCTTTAGTTCCTTCTTTATCTTCTCTAAGCTCTGGGGACACAGAGGAGCAGAGGCACATCAGGTCAGTCAAACTTGAACCTCCACTGAAACAGTCTGACAAATGAACTATACTGACTAACATTCCTTGGCTCCTTCCCACTGCCTATAAGTCAAGCTTCCAAGATCCCGCCTGCCTCACTACCACTCCAGCTTCGTGGCCAGTGTTGCTTCATTCAACCATGCTCGCTCCTATCAGTCAGGAAAATGCACAGTTTTATAAATATGTAACCTTGACCATTTTCACATTTTTCACAGCTTGTTTTTTTCTGCTTGTGGCTCTTCTGGACACAGCCCACTCTGGATAGTATGTAAAGCTATTTCCAGAATTCACATCTCACTCTCCTTCTAGGAAGATCTCCAAAAGCACTTTCCCCGTGTGAAATCGCTGTACACTTATCCTGGTACTTTTGCATCAATTGTACATCTAGATGAGTAAAATTTATAGTTTTGAATGATATCTCAATAAGACTATTATTTGAAGAAACTTGCTACAGAAAGTGGGCATAGAAGGAACCTACCTTGGTGTAATAAAGGCCATATATGACAAACCCACAGCTAACTTCATTCTCAATAGGGAAGAGCTGCAAGAATTTCTGCTAAGATCAGGAAATAAGACAAGGATGTCCACTCTAACCACTTTTATTCAACATAGTTTTGGAAGTCCTAGCTATGGCAATCAGAGAAGAAAAAGAAATAAAAGGAATCCAAATTGGAAAAGAAGAAGTAAAACTGTCACTGTTTGCAGATGACATGATACTATACATAAAAGATCCTAAAGATCTCACCAGAAAACTACTGCAGTTTATCAGTGAATTTGCAGGGTATATTATTAATACACAGAAACCTCTTGCATTCCTATACACAAACAATGAAAGATTAGAAAGAGAAATTAAGGAAACAATCCCATTTATCATCTCATCAAAGAGAATAAAATAACCAGGAATAAACCTACCTAATGAGTCAAAAGAACTGTACTCTGAAAACTATAAGACACCGATGAAAGACATCAAAGATGACACAAATAGATGGAAAGATACGCCATGTTCTTGGATTAGAAGAATCAATATTGTCAAAATGACTATATTACCCAAGACGGTCTACAGATTCAGTGCGATCCCTATCAAATTACCAATGGTATTTGTCAAAGAACTAGAACAAAAAAAAATTTAATTTGTTTGGAAACACAAAAGACCCCAAATAGCCAAAGCAATCCTGAGAAAGAAAAACGGAATTGGAGGATTCAGGCTCCCTGACTTGAGACTATACTACAAAGCTACAGTCCTCAAAACAGTATGGTACTGGCACAAAGAAAGAAATATAGATCAATGGAACAGGATAGAAAGCCCAGAAATAAAGCCACACACCTATGATCAACTAATCTATGACAAAGGAAGCAAGAATACACAATGGAGGAAAGACGGTCTCTTCAATAAGTGGTGCTGGGAAAACTGGACAGCAACATATAAAAGAATATTAGAACACTCTCTAACAGCATACACAAAAATAAACTCAAAATGCATTAAAGACCTAAACATAGACCAGATACTCTAAAACCCTTAGAAGAAAACAAAGGCAGAACACTCTGACATAAACTGCAGCAATATCTTTTCAGATCCACCTCCTAGACTAATGAGAATAAAAAGAAAAGTAAACAAAATGGACCCGATTAAACTTTAAAGCTTTTGCGCAGCAAAGCAAACCATTAAAAAAAAAAAAAACAGAAATACAACCCACAGAGTGGGAAGAAATCCTTGCAAACAAACAACGAACATGGGATTAATATCCAAAATATACAAACAGCTCATACAACCTTATATCAAAAATGCAAATAACCTGATCAAAAAACAGGCAGAAGTTCTAAACAGACAAAGAAGACAGACAGATGGTCAAAAAGCACATGAAAAGATATTCAAAATCACTAATTAGAGAAACGCAAATCAACATTACAATGAGGTATCACCTCACACTGGTCAGAATGGCCATCATCAAAAAGTCTACAAATAAAAAGTGCTGGAAAGGGTGCAGAGAAAAGGGAACACTCCCACACTGTTGGTGGGAATATGTATTACTACAACCACTATGGAGAACAGTACGGAGGTTCCTTAAAAACTAAATATAGAACTACCATATGATCTAGCAATCTCACTCCCGGCATATATCTGAAAACATAACTGGAAAAGATACATGCACCCTCCTGTTTGTTGCATTATTATCTACAATAGACAACACATGGAAGCCGCCTAAATTTCTATAGGCAGAGGAATGGATAAAGAAGATGTGGTACATATCTACAATGGAATATTAGTCATAAAAGAAATGAAATAATGCCATTTGCAGCAACAGGATGAACCCAGAGATTATCATATTCAGTGAAGTGAGTCAGACAGAGAAAGACAAATATGTGAGATTGCTAATACGAGGAACCTAATTTAAAAAAAGATGCAAAAGAACTTAGAAAACAGAAAGACTCAAAGACTTCAGAACCAAACTTATGGCTACCAAAGAGGAAACGTTGAGGGGGGTATAAATTAGGGTGTTGGGATTAATCAGTACACATTACTCATGTTCCTATTGTGGCTCAACAAGTTGAGAACCTGATATGGTGTCCATGATGATATGAGTTCAATCCCCGGCCTAAGTGCGTTCAGTGTCCAGCATTGCCACAAGCTGCACGTAGGTCACACATGCTGCTCGGATCCAGTGTTGCCATGGCTGTGGCATAGGCCAGCGGTTGCAGTGCTGATTCCACCCCTAGTCTGGAAACTTCCATATGCCACAAGGACCTACTGTATAGCACAGGGAACTCTACATGACACTGTATAATAACCCACAATGGAAAAGACTCTGAAGAAGAATGAATACATGTATATGTATGACTGATTCACTTTGCTGTATACCTGAAACTAATACAATATTGTTAAGTCAACTGTATACGCCAATAAAATATAAAAAGAAATTTGAATTATTCCATCTCAGAAAAAATAGTGGAATATCTATTATGCCTGCTAGTAAGTGTCCTGACTCCCTGAGCCTCCCTTGGGAAATGTAGGGGTCACGTTATATACTCTCCATGGTTCCTCGAAACTCCAGCGTCCCGAGACTCTGTCTATGGGGTGTGATTATGAGTAGTACCACTGCAAGCCCAGGAAAGGTAAAGAAGGATCTACTAAGAGACTCCTCCCAGAGGGAGCTGGTTTACTATGACCGGGAGAGAATGCGCAGTAAAAGCAACCAGCTCAAGATAACTTAGGTGTGTTCCCAGCCCATGAGGAAATTTGCAAGCATCAGTTAAGAAGGACCTCTGAGTGCCTGTACCTGCCTTGCTTCGGACGTCAGACAGGTTTCCAGGAAAAGTGCCTCAGTGTGGAAGAGAAGGAGATAAATTGGAGCTATACAATCTTCTAGAACTCTCTGACTCAGAGGAATCAGGATCCTTCTACTATGGATGGTAGTAAGTCTGTGATCAGTATGGTGACCTCTAGGTAGAGGAGGTAACGTGAGGGAAGAACGAACTGAGACAAATTACCCTGTTGTCTGTCAGTAAATCCAGTTTGTTACATTTCATGGAGTGCGCCATTAAATCTTGTCTGTAGGCCACCTTTGGCACTGCCAGAATCCTTTTTGTGGGAACCTCACCCTGCAAAGCTGCTTAATTCCCACATTAGGACCAGAGTTCTTCAAACAAGGAATCGCCCCCTGTTGAAGGCAGCCATGGAGGTCACCACCAGAATCCTTAGCGCTGAATAAGGCAGGAAAATTAGAGGATCAATTATCAGTGACATATAAACCTGAACCTACAATTCTTTTTTTTCTTCTCCTTTTCTTTTTTTTTTCCATTATAGCTGGTTTACAGATTTCTGTCAATTTTCCAACTGCACAGCGTGGTGACCTGGTTACACATGTTTGTCGCAAGTGATTAGACATCGTTCCCGGTGCTATACAGCAAGATCTCCTTGCTTTTCCATTCCAAAGGCATTAGCTTACAACCATTAACCCCAGGCCCCCAGACCATCCCACTCCCTCCCCCACCCTCTTGGCAACCACAAGTCTGTTCTCCAAGTCCGGGATTTTCTTTTCTGTAGAAAGGTTCATTTGTGCAGTCTCTTAGATTCCAGATAAAAGTTATATCATACGGTATTTGTCTTTCTCCTTCTGACTTACCTCACTCAGTATGAGGGTCTCTAATTCCATCCATGTTGCTGCAAATGGCATTATTTCATTCTTTTTTATGGCCGAGTAGTATTCCATTGTGTATATATACCACATCTTCCTAATCCAATCATCTGTCTGAACCTACAATTCTTAAGTGATTTTTTTTAACCCTATGTAGTACGAAAATCTTCGTAAACTTCATCTCTTCCTACTCAATTCATGTTTTCCTTCCTATCGATCTTTGTTGTACGGTTTTTCAGGTTGATGTAGTTTGAAATTTTAAATATCTTTTTTCAGTTAATATGCTCTGGTTTATTCTGGAAAAAGACTTTCCCAGAAAAGCATGTGAAAAATAAAACAGAACAATCATACAACCCTATACTAAAATAAATAGTTAAATAATAATTGTACTTGATGATTGAACAATTTATTTAAATTATTATTTTAGTGTATTGAATTTACCTATTAAATTCTAATGTATTCAGATTCAATAACTTATTTAAATTATTATTTACTTCATTATTTACAGTCCAATTATAACATAGGCATAGGAGTGAAAAAAGCTTCAAATTAGACTTTTACATGGATGACAGGTACAGGAAAAGGTGTTCCACATCACTAATCATTAGGGAGAAGCAAGTCACAACCAGAATGTCATATCCCCTCACACGTGTTAGACACGTTGTTATCCAGAGAACAAGAGATAACAAGTGTCGACGAAGGTGCTGAGGTGAGGGAGCACTTACGCCCCGCTGGGAGGGAGAGCCGCTGGTCGGGCTGCTGTGGAAAAGAGGTTGGAGATACCTCCATCAGCGTGTGTCAGTGTCAAGAAAGAATGTTTGTTAGAAGCCAATAAAAACTACATCTTAATAAAAGAAGTCAATGAAGAATAACAAGAAAACCAGTTTCTTCACCTTCCGTGGAGTGTTCAGAAAGACTGGGAACCAAACTCTGATCTCAGGGGGGTCAGCACGACTCCTGGACGCGTTGACCATGGGGATTAATTACGGAAGGAGAAAGAACCGCTCCTTCCGCAGGTGTGCTGAGTGGCTCCTTCCCAGTTTTCGGAATGTCCCAGGGAGAAGCTGCCTGCTAGCCTGGCCCCGAGCAGTGGCTGAAGGCTATAAGGCCAGGAGACAGCTCGCTCGTTTTCCAGCTTTTAAGGGTGCAAATGGGGGTGAGATGAGGCTGCAATCTTTAGTCCCTCTGTTTCTGAATGGCATTATGTCCTGTTCCGTAAATAAACACAGCCGGAACTCACTGAGCCAAGTATCATCATGACTCAAAGACAAATAGGTGGAAGGTGTATCTAGCGTGGTGACCAGGTTGAGAACCAGCGACGAGTCTCTCCTGAGGCACATACAGTGAGGACACTGGAGGTCATGGTTGGGGACGATGCCTCCCACCCCATTCCCCCACCTGCCAGGAGGAGACCCGAATCCCTGCTGCTCCAGGCAGGCTTCTTTCTGCGCCACCTGCGGCCGTCTTGGTTATGGGACATGGTGTGAGGCTGTCGCCTCTCTCCCACCACTGGTCAAATGCAAAAGGCGAGCTGTCTCAGAACAAAAGCCACCACCTGAACCCTGCGGTCCAGACTCCTCTCCATCCCTCACATATCATTTGGAATCAGAAATAGAGAGTTCTGACCTCAAGACTAAGTTACATGCAAAAGAAAGTTGATAAATTACTCATCAGGTCAACCAGTTGAACAACAAAA
This sequence comes from Catagonus wagneri, assembly GCA_004024745.2. Lineage (NCBI taxonomy): Eukaryota > Metazoa > Chordata > Mammalia > Artiodactyla > Tayassuidae > Catagonus > Catagonus wagneri. The sequence goes on along the minus strand of PVHT020004944.1, from coordinate 7,919,837 downwards.
GCAAGGAGTTCCCGTTGTTTCCCATTCATCCTGCCCTCTTCCCTCCTCCCGCTTTCCTGTCCGCACCCATGGGAGCTGAAAGAATCTGAATTGTTTACATTCTCATAAAGGAGACACAGTGAAAAAACGGAAGCTGAAAAATAACAGTAATTTGGGTCTCAGGAAGGGGGCGCTGAGGAGCAGGGACCACACATTTGGAAGCGATGAAGGATGAAACATAGGCTTGGACCTTGCGGTTGTTTTGAGGAGTTGATTAGAATGTGAAAGGAATCATTTAATAAATAAAATACAGTTTTGTAGAGTCTTTGGAATGTTACATATGGCCAGTATAGGAGGTTTTAAAAAAATATATTTAAATTCTAAGTCCAGGACCATCTTTGTGCTTCGCCAGTGCCCAGCAGGGGGCAGTCAGAACGCCTGAGGAAGGGAGGGGGGAGCGGCCCATTCAGCCCCTCTGCGGGGGGCTGCGGGGGGGGCTGCGGCCCGGGGGTTGGTCCATCCGTTCTGGAAAGGGCGAGTGCCTTCCTTGCCGCGGGAGCTCTGTGCTGCGGCCCCGCACGGCATCCCGGAGGCAAGCCTCGCACGCGCCCCGCACCAGCGGATGAGCCGCCCCAGCAGAGCGCGCCACGGGCCGCACACCTTCGGGCGGGCTCCGGCCGCCAGCGGCCTCCAGGCCTGCGGTGTGGGGTCGGGGCTGGGGGATTTATTGTTATTTAACAGAAAGGTGTTTGGAAGGTCAAGTTCAGGAGCCGGCTCACCTGGCGCGGACGCTGCACCGCGAGACACCTGCTCGGCCGCTCTGGGTCCCCTGGGGCTCCTCGGGGCGTCCGGCTCCTCCCGAAAATGATTCTTGTCTTTAGAAGCTGAAAAACAAGCAGGTTGCTGTAGCCGATAACCGTCCTGAAAGGTGCGGGTCGAGAAGAAACGAAACTGAAAGCTTTTCTTTTTTTTTTTAAGGGCCTCACTTGCAGCGCCAGTAAGTTCCCAGGCTAGGGGTCAAAATCGAGCTACAACTGCCGGCCTCCGCCGCAGCCACAGCAGCGCAACGCGGGATCCCAGCCTGTCTGGGTCCCTGACGACAACAACCCCCATCCCCATCCACTGAGTGAGGCCAGGGATCAGGTGCGACCCGCGTCCTAGCTGTAGTTTCCGTCGGGCCACAGGGGGAAACTCCCTCGCTTGGGTTTTATTGTTACAGCTTTTTATCTTGTTTTAAAAGAGGATCAAGACCCAAGACTGTGGCCGAAGCCCAGGCTGGCCCCTCGCCCACGGCTGGCTTAGGTATCCCTGACTCACAGTGAGAAGCAGGTGTTGATGTGAGCAAAGTAGCCGCGGACTGAGATGCTTCAATGGCCTGTCTCGCGGCTACTTTTTAGGCGATGCGGTGGAGGCTATTTTGGTTTTAGTTGTTTGCTTTGAATCTCCTTTTGTTTCCCTCTCTCTCTCTTTTTTTAAAGTACTCGTGTTACTAACCTAAGTACTTTTTCACTAACAACATGTGAGCTATGAAACTGCTAATTTTACCGTGCAGAAATAATCACTATTATTTTGTTGCATACTCTGCCATTTACTTCTGGAGGGGGCGCGTTTTTCTTTGAAGAATTATGGAGGTCTGGAGGTTATATGTTTCGAGTGTTTCAAATGAAATAATATAAAGGTAAAATTCACATATGGGTAAAGAAATCATATTCATCAACCCATTTTTTTTTTTTTTTTAAGCTGGATAAAGGGCATTCTCTTTGTTGGCTCAGCGGTCACTGAACCTGACTAGGATCCATGATGATGTGGGTTCGATCCCTGGCCTCGCTTAGTGGGTTAAGGATCCGGTGTTGTTGTGAGCTGTAGTGTAGGTCGCAGATGCGGCCTGTTGCTGGGGCTGTGGTGGAGGCCAGCAGCTATACCTCTGATTTGACCCCTAGCCTGAGAGCTTCCATATGCCGCAGGTGTGGCCCTAAAAAAAAAATGAAAATGTGTAATTGGAGGAAATATTTTTAAATTTTTTATTATAGTTGATGTACAATGTTCTGTCAATTTCTGCTGTACAGCAAAAAGGCCCAGTTATATATATATATATATATATACATTCTTTTTCTCATGATATATTCCATCATGTTCCATCACAAGTGATTAGATATAATTGCTTGTCCTTTACAGCAGAATCTCATTGTTTATCCGCTCCAAATGCAAATAGTTTGCATCTACTAACCCCAAACTCCCCGTCCCTCCCACCCCCTCCCCCTCCCCCTTGGTAATCACAAGTCTGTTCTCTACCTCCGTGAGTTTGTTTCCGTCCTGTATATAGGTTCATTTGTGCCAATTTTATTTATTTATTTATTTAATTTTAGGGCCTCAGCCATGGCATATGGCAGTTCCCAGGCTAGGGGTCGAATTGGAGTACAGCTGCCGGCCTACACCACAGCCACAGCAACAGCAATGCAGGATCAGCATGATTCGAGCCTTGTCTGGGACCTACACCACAGCTCAGGGCAACTCCAGATCCCCAACCCACGGAGCAAGGCCAGGGATCAAACCCGCATCCTCAAGAGTACTAGTCAGATTCATTTCTGCTGCACCACAATGGGAACTCCCAACTTGTGCCATATTTTAGATTCCACGTATAAGTGATATCAGATGGTATTTCTCTTTCTCTTTCTGACTTACTTCACAGTATGAGAATTTCTGGTTTCATCCATGTTGCTGAAAATGGCATTATGTTTGTTCTTTTTACAGCTGCGTAGTATTCCATTGTATATACGTACTGCATCTTCTTAATCCATTCATCTGTCGATGGACATTTAGGTTGTTTCCATGTCTTGGTTACTGTGAATATTGCTGCAGTGAACATACAGGTACATGTATCTTTTTCAAGGAAAGTTTTGCCTGGATATATGTCCAGGGGAGGAATGGCTGGATCACATGGCAGTTCTAGATTTAGTTTTCTATAGTAAATTATAATTATAGTTCTGTATTTCATTTTCACAAAGCTTGGTGGAGGATGAAGCTGCAGTTATACAAGCCGTTCTAGAGAAGCGAAAGCAGGAAGCGGTTTCAGGTCCGAATTGTGTGGAATGCCTGTGTTCCTATGTCTGTGCTCATAGACTGCTGTTCATCTTCACTGCTGGAAATACCCCTTCATACACGTGTCCAAAGTTTTTGCAAGGATGGTCCATTTTAGTCTAGAGAATTTTCAAATTTGTGACCACGGTATCAAGGCAATGAAACTCTACTGGCAAAATTATTGATTTACATTTGTACTGCCTGTCATTGCTGTACCTTCAAAGCCTTCAAACCCAGCATCTGCGCCGATGAAGGGAAATTAATGGAGGCAACAGGTGTAGGCAGAAGACTCAGACCAGGACATGCAGGGGCTCTGAATTCCCTGATCAGGCTCCTCCCGAGAGCTCTCCGAAGGGACGAGGACCCCAGGTCACAGTGGGTTCTGGTTGTCAGATGGGCTTCTTCTGTGTAACCTGAAATGCTCCAGCCCAAACCTGAATGGCGGAGTCAGGTCACAGAGCAGCAGAGCCACCCAGGAAATAAACACCCTTCCCAAACTGCAGGCAAAATGATCAGACTTGAAGATGGACGTCAGGTCCTTGTAACTGAGGAGAGCTGTAGCCAGTTTTTGCTAAGATTTTATGTCTAGCGTTTTTCACCAAAGTTTGACAGAATCAGGTTTCTTCGCGCTTTTGCCTGTCTCTTTTCTTTCCTCCATCTTGGCCTCTTCCTCTTTTCTCCTTTCCATCCATTTGCTCCTCCTGCTTCTTGGGGTGTTAGCCTGAGTCTGTTGAATCACAGGTTGCTATTTAGAACAAAGTTCGTTCCATACATTTAGTTGCCAGTTGCCATGGGTACATCACAGCCACACAAATATAAACTTGTGTGTGTTATCTGCCATTATAAAGAGTTAGAGTCGTTAAATATACCCGGTTTGTTTCACAGGAGTAATGCTTCTGAAAGGCTACTGTGTTTTAGGAGCCACTGTGTGTTTGCTTAAGGTGACTTAAAGTACACTCAGGAAATCTGTTTGGACTCATCCACTTAAGCTGAATTTAAGTTCCCTATGACCTGCCTATTTCATGTCAAAGTACATATCCAGCAGAAATGTGGTTACGTGTTCATTAAAAAACAGAGAAGGACTGATCATTGCTGAAATGTGTATAAAAGCTCTGAAGTGAATGTACACTACCCAAATGTCCATCCACAGTATAAAAAAAAAAACAACCTTCAATAATCTGTGATATATTAGTTTAATTGACTGTTTTATAGTAATGAAAATAAACTATAGTTAGTAGAAACAGCACGGATTAACTTCACAGTTGCAACGTTGAGTGTAACAAACATCCATAGCGCTGTGTAGAATAGAATACTTATTGTTTGGTTTTGTTTCCATAAAGTTCACAGACAGGCAAACTTTGCGTCTGATGAGAAAAGCAGGAAGAGTGGGTGCCTTTGAGCAGGACGGAGGGGTCACTGAGATGAAAGGGGCATGAGGAAGTGCAACCATCTTTCTTAAACCTAGGTAACGATTACAGGAATGGGTTTATTGGTTCACCTACTGTAAACTTTTGAGCTAGCCACTTCTCTATTTCTATCATATCCTTTCATTTAAAACTTTAAAAATTCTGGCAAAGCTCTTATACTAATAAAAAGGCCACTTGGGACATTTAGTTATCAATGGCTGTGCTTCAAAAACAAAGCCAAGAAACAGCAATGAAACGGAAAAGAAAAACCGTTGCTTCTTTTATGTCACAGTTAGCAGATAGAATTTGGAGAATTTTGTGGAAAATAGGGACAGCTTAAAACCTGATCTAAAATTCAGATTCCCAACTATCAGGAATGTTGGCTCAGATGAGAAAATGACCAGAATTTCAGTAGACTTGGGGGCTGTAGGCAGTGTTCCTCTGAAAGAATCGGGGAAGAACTCAATCTCTCTCTCTCTCCTCTTGCCTTCTCTAGTCTTCTCCTGCCTAATTAATCGTTTGCAAGTAAAAAGCTCTAAAAATTGTGCTCGTCTTCTTGCCAATATCAAATTGCTGAATCAACTTCAGGACAAAGTTTGATAGTCCGTTTTCTATTAATATAACTCCGGATGAAAGTGAAAGTGGAGCAGGGCTACTGTGAAATCTGACTAATGCTCAGAAAACAGGGGCTTTTTCTTCTGACCAATAAAATCTTTGCTTATGACAGGGAACCAAGAATAGTTTCAGAGGTTTATGAGAATGGTTAGGAGAACTTTGCAAACTGAATTTCCTGCCTACACACCCAACCCCTATCTTATCTCTGTAAGACAGAACCTTAATGTAGACTTGCTGGGTCAAAGGTTTTCATGCATTTTAAATTGTGATAAATACCTGTACCAATTTCACTGAAACTAACGAATATGAGAGAGTCCTGCTAGCCAGCCCAGGGTCCCAACCAGTGTGTTATTTCTTGATGATTTTAGAAGTGAAACATGTAACTCATAGTTTCGATTTTGTTACACTTACAGTAAGTGTAACATCTATAATTTTCTCTGCTGTTTTTGTTCATCCTTTTTGTGAAGCCCTTGTTCTTTTTCTCACCAACGTTTGAGACTGATACACGGCATGAAGACATCATCTCCTTGTCTGATATAAGTTGCAGATATTTTCTTCACCTTGCCATTTGTCTAAGTTTTTAGTTCCGTTTTTCATGTTTCAACTTGATCCATCTGAAATTTATTTTGGTAAAATATATAAGGGAGTTTCCAATTTTATATATATTTTTTCAAATGGCTACCTCGCACCAAAGTGGGTATAAAGGGAACATATCTCAACAGAATCATAGCCATTTATGACAAACACACAGCTAGCGTAATAGTCAAGGGTGAAAAGCTGAAAGCCTTTATTCTGTATTCTGAGACCGAACAGCGATGCTCAGTCTCACCAAACTGGAAATCCTAGTCACAGCAATCAGACAAAGACAAGAGAAACTAATTGGGAGAGAAGACGTAAAATGGGTATTGTGTGTAGATGACGTGCTAACCTACGCAGAAACCCCTGAAGGTACCACCCAAAAACCAATAGAAGTGATAAATGAATTCAGCGACACAGACAGATACAGGATTAACACACAGAAATTCGTTGCATCTCATTACACTAAAGATAAAATATTAGAGCGAGTAACTGAAAAATCCTGTTTAAATTTGGGCCAAAAATAAAAATAACAGGGTATAAGCCTAACCAGTGCGGTTAAAAGACCTACATGCTGAAGACCATAAAATATTGATAAAAGGACACTGAGGGTGATTCAAAGAAAATTTTAAAATAATACAAATGGACTTGTTTACCACACAGAAAACAAAGTTATGGCTACCAAAGGGGAACAAGGAGTGGGAGGGCTAAGTTAGGAGGACGGGCTTAACAGATGCTCACCACGATGTGTAAAATAGACAATCAACAAGGGTTTGTTCTATGGCAGAGGAAACTATATTCAGTACTTCATAATAGCCTATAACAGAAAAGAATTTGAAACATATACATATATATATATATATATATATATATATGTATAACTGAATCACTTTGCTGTACACCTGAAACGAAAAAAATACTGTAAATCAAATATACTTCAATAAAAAAGGGAAAAATTTGGTATTTCTTTTACTGAATATCCCATATGCTTTCATTAATGCAAAACACCAAATTCACCTAGTTCTAAATTCCAGTATGAATTTGAGTCTATTTCTAATCTCTCTTTTCTGTTTGATTTGCTATTTGAATATTCAGATATTAGCACCAGTGTGCTGACTGTTGTCATGTTCTGTCCTACGATTACAGAGTTCCCGCTCATGTATAATCATTTTTTCAGAATCACACTGTGTATTCTTGCTGTTAGACTTTACATGTCTAGTTAAATAAGTTTTTCTTCTTTCAAAGCACTTTTACCCATACTTGAGTAATACTAATTTTAAGGATAGACATTTTCCCCTTATCGCCAGCCATGATTTTGAGACACAGGAAGAGAAAGAGTCCTAGTTACTGTTTCCTTTAATTCAGTAAAACATGGTGGGTGGTTCCATTCCTGAAGGATGCTGCGGCTGCTTCAGAACCCGATGGCTGATGGTGCCCAGGCTGCCGTGGCATCATTCCTGCTCAGAAGCACAGTCAGCGCAAAGGTCCATGAATCATTCTTACAGTCACCCTAGAAGCATAGTGCAGAGAAGGTTTTAGGTGTCCACTCTTCATTCACTAGTTGCTCACCCACTATTTCAGCTGTGCTATGTACAGCCAAGCAGTGGGACAGAAACATCACTTTTGAAGACAATCTGAAGTTGAAATGTCAGCTCTGGTGTCTACCTTAAGTCCTCTCAGGGCATTCTGGTTTTTTGTTCTTGTTTTTTTTGGGTTTTGTTTTTTGTTTTTGTTTTTTTTTTTTTTCTTTTTAGGACTGCACCTTTGGCATATGGAAGTTCCCAAGCTAGGGGTCGAATCGGAGCCACAGCTGCCGGCCTACACCACAGTCACAGCAACTCGGGATATGAGCCCATCTGCAGCCTACACCAGAGCTCTAGGCAATGCCAGATCCCCAACCCACTGAATGAGGCCAGGAGTCAAACCCACATCCTCATGGATCCTAGTCAGATTTGTGTCTGTTGCACCACAGTGGGAAATCCCTCTGGACACTCTTTAGCTATTAAAAGAAGTGAAAAATGTTTAGGATTTTTGCATCTACATTCCTCTAATATATTGATCTGTAATTTTCTTTTTTTGGTATCTTTGGTTTTGTAATCAGGGTGATGGTGCTCTCATAGAATGAATTTGCAAGTGTTCCCTCCTCTTAGATTTTTTGGAATAATTTGAAAAGGATAGGTATTCACTCTTCTGTTTGGTATAATTCCCCTGTGTCGTTTGGTCCTGGAATTTTGTTTGCCAGGGGCTTTTTTCTTCCAAATTCAATTTCAGTACTAGTGTTTGGCCTGTTAAGATTGTCTATTTCTACCTAACTTCAGGCTTGGAAATTTGTATGTTTCTAGCAATTTGTACACTTCTAAAATGCCCAAATTTTTGGTATAAAACTTTTTGTATTATTTCCCGGAGTTCCCGTCGTGGCGCAGTGGTTAACGAATCTGACTAGGAACCATGAGGTTGTGGGTTCGATCCCTGGCCTCGCTCAGTGGGTTGACGATCCGGCGTTGCCGTGAACTGTGGTGTAGGTCGCAGACGCGGCTCGGATCCTGCGTTGCTGTGGCTGCGGCGTGGGCCAGTGGCTACAGCTCCGATAGACCCCTAGCCTGGGAACCTCCACATGCTGCAAGTGTGGCCCTAAAATGACAAAAGGCAAAAAAAAAAAAAAAAAAACTTTTCGTATTATTTTCTCCTCTCTATTTTCTTGCTAAGCCTGGCTAAAAGCTTATCGATTTTTTTTTTTTTTGGGTTTTTTTAAACAGGTCATGTTTGCATTGTCTTTTTTCTGGTGGGGGGGATTAGTCTCTATTTTACTTGTTTCCTGTCTGATCTTGTTTAATTCCTTTCCTCTGCTGACTTTGGACTTCATGTGTTCTTTTTCTAATTCCTTTGCAGGTTAAGTTGTTTATTTGAGGTTTTTCTTATTTCTTTAGGCAGGCCTATAGAGCTATAAACTCCCCTCTTGGAATATAAATGAAGAAAAGTAAATCTCATCAACAGGTGGTGGTAGCTTCTAGAATGCAGTTGATTTCTGTGTATTAATTTTGTATCTTGCAGCATTACCAAATTTTTTTAATTTATTTTTTTATTAACAATGAATTTTATTTCAGTTATAGGTGTACAAAGATCATAAGTCAATTCGATAGATTTTGTGTCCCAAACCCACAGTGCATCCCCCCATCCCCCAGATTGTCTTATTTGAAAAACCAGGGTTTTCCAAAATCTGTTCATTGTGTCTCTTTAGTTTCCACATGTAAGCGGTAGCATTGGGTGTTGCTGTCTAATTGTCTGACTGGTTTCACTTCGTATGATAATTTCTGGGTTCATCCATGTTGCTATAAATGTTGTTACTCCGTTCCTTTTAATGGCTGAGTAATATTCCGTTGTGTGTATGTACCGTATCTTCCCTATCCACTCCTCTGTCGATGGGCGTTTAGGTTGTTTCCATGACCTGGCTTCTTCCCTCTCTAGCTGCTTTAGATGTAAAGTTCGGTTGTTTATTTGAGCTTTTATACCTCAGCTGTCCTGAGGTAGGCTTGTATTGCTATATACTTTCCTCTTAGAACTGCTTTTGCTGTATCCCAGAGGTTTTGGAGTGTCGTGTCTTTGTTGTCATTTGCTTCTAGGTATTTTTTAATTTCCTCTTTGATTTCTTCAATGATCCATTGGTTGTTTTCTTGTTTTTGTATCCATTCGGCTAGTCTATGTCTTTTGGTTGGGGCATTCAGTCCATTAACATTTCAGGTAATTACTGATATATATGTTCTTATTGGCATTGTATTAACTGTTTGGGGTTTTTGTTGCTCTCTCTTTTTTTTTTTTTACCCTGAAGTTTTGAAATAGGAGTCTATATACAAATGAGATTGCTTTAAGTTGTTGGTTTCTTAATTGCACGTGCGTCTCCAGTGACCTGCATTTGTGCTCTCTTCTCATGATTTTGGATTTTGGTGGCATAGTTGTACATGGATGATTTAGTATCTTTACTGTATGTATGCCTTTCTTGGTGAGCCTTGTCATTCTTGGTGTTTTTGTTTCTGGTTGTGGCCTTTTCTTTTCTGCCTAGAGAAGTTCCGTTAAGATTTGTTGTAAAGCTGGTTTAGTGTTGCAGAAATCTCTTAGCTTTTGCTGATCTGTAAAGGTTTTGATTTCTCCTTCAAATCTGAATAAGAGCCTTGCAGGGTAAAGCAATCTTGGTTGGAAATTTTTCCCTTTCATCACATTTAGTACATCATGCCACTCCCTTCTGGCCTGCAGAGTTTCAGCTGAAAAATCTGCTGATAACCTTATTGGGGTTCCCTTGTATGCGATTTGTTTCTTTTCCCGAGCTGCTTTCCATATTTTCTCTTTGTCTTTAATTTTGGTCATTTTGATTAATATGTGTCTCGGGGTGTTCCTCCTTGGGTTTATTTTATATGGTACTCATTGCACTTCCTGAATTTGACAGAGTGGTTCCTTTCTCATATTAGGGAACTTTTCGGCTATTATCTCTTCAAATATTTTTTCTGTCCCCTTCTCTCTGTCTTCTCCCTCTCGCACCCCTATAATACGGATAATGGTGCGTTTAACATTATCCCAGAGTTCTCTGAGACTCTGATGTCAGTACAGCCCATGTACGACTTTTGCACCCTGCACTGTAACCCTGTTAAAACTATGGCAGGTTCATCAGTAATATGCAAACTATGAGTGGATGAAGGTGAGCCTTGCTCGTAACCTATTTGTTGTTCTTGTCGTCATCACCATCATCTTCGGCATTAGGTTTCCTCTGCTGGTTCCGTGACTTAACAGAAAGCACTCACTCCAAGAGGTTGTATGTACTATGCAAAGCAAGGAAATTAAAGGATTTTACTTAGACTTGTTTTGCATTAGTGCTGAGTTTGGGCTTTTATTCTGAATCCAGTTATTTATTTACTATCACTCTAAATAAAAAAAAGAAGATATTGAAACAATTTAATAAACTAGGTCACACTTCTTTAGCCATTGATAAAGCGAGAAAATTATCCCCGGAGACCTGGGGAAGTTCAGCCTGAGTCAGTGGACTGAATCATATTACCTTTATCTTCTACACGGAGAGGCAGGCAATTTAAACCTATTTTTGGGCAAAGCAGACACGTCTGCTACAGACATTGTTAAGCGGCCACATCCTCTGCTTTTTCTTCA
>PVHT020004944.1:7869432-7885368 GCA_004024745.2 Catagonus wagneri | reverse complement strand
CCAAGTTCCCTCAGCTGTGGCACATCACTCCCCAGCCTATGGAACACTGCCCCTAGCCCCTCAATCTGTCTGCACATGATGAACCCCAGTTCTCTCCCCACAAGTGACCTCCAAAGCCTGAGTCTCAATGCCTAGCCCCGACCCGAGTGTCTCAGGCCGTGGTGTCGGGGGTGGGAGGGAGGTAGCAGTGGTCTGTCAAACTTTCTTTCTGCTTTGCCCTCAGTCCAGCAGCTGCACTTTTCTCTGAGGCTTTGAGATTCCCCCTCCAGGCCCCTGGCCTCTGAGGGTGTGGGTTCTTTTTGTCTTTCACAGCTCCCTCTAAAGGGTGCTGCTGGTCCCATCCTCATTCCCCCCGACACACCTTTTTTTTTTCTCTTCTCTCTTTCTCTTTTTTTCCTTTTCTTCTATCCATTTATGTGGAGGGGTTCTTTTCCTTTTGGGAGGCTTAAGGTCATCTGTCAGTGTTCAGCAAATGTTCTCTGCCAGTCATTCTACATGCAGAGTGATTTTTTTAATGTGTTTGTGGGAGAAGGTGAGACCCACATCTTACTCCTCTGCCATCCTCATTCCCCTTAGTTGCATTATTTTTATCATTATTATGTTTTTAATTATCACATTTGTTAATATCAACTATGTAGCCGATTGTCATGGGCGCACAAGTGTTATAACTTTGTACATAACTGTCTTGCACTTGCCATCATTTTGATCAACCTTGAGGACAAAGACTGATTTATGAATCATCAGCACTTGGCACATCAATTATCATGTTGTTGGATAAAGAAATGAATAATTTCTGTCTCTGGTGGATTTAGAAAGCCATGCTCATTTGGGGGGAAATGGACATTTCTGCTCTGCTCAGGAAGAAATAGCGTTGTGTGGACCGTAGAGCCTAAAGCTGTCACCATGTCCCCCTGCTCTGTCATTACCCACACCTGCTGCTGTGCTCTCAGATTTTCAGGAGACACCTTTGACCGTATTCCGAAGCTCCCCGGGTCCCCTTATTCCTCACCTTCACTCCTTTCCTGGGAACTTGGCAATAGTCTCTTTCAAGCATTTCCTTTGCTCTCCTGTAGAGTTCATGGCCTCCAGGAGCGTAGAAAGTTCCTGCTGAAATACTTTCCCTCAGGGCCTTTGAAAGCTGATCAAGTGTGTGCTGACAGTATTTGACAGATGCTTCTTCATTCTGCAGCACGAAACCCTCCTTCTTATTCAGTATGATTTCCTGCAAAGGAAACGCAGAGCGATGTCACCAGAAACAAGCAACAGAGGATACAAAATTCCAAAGACTCTGGCGGAAAGATTGGTCTAGCTGTGGTCCTCATGAGAAAAGTGTCCTGTTGGTGGACAAGAAGTAAAGCAGCAGTCGCAAGACTTGATCTGCTCACAACGCTGAGAACTCTCTGTAAGACAAAGGGAAAGTTTCTCAGCCCCCCTTCAGGATCTTCATCTGAAAGGCTGGAGCCAAACCACATAATCCTGTGGTTCCTGCAGCTGCAGCATTCAGTGATCCTATCTTCAAGGGTACAGGGAGAAACCCACGTTGAACGTGGCCTGGAATGAGGGTTTGATGAGAGAAATTTGGGTCCCGGTCATGGGAGTATGTGCACAGAAAAAGAAAGCAGCTTCTGAACGACTTTTGGGTGTTGTGAAGAGGCCTGGAATCCATCGCAGTATTTATATGTACTCCAGGAAGCTACCTCTACTGTTTCCGCGTCAGAGATCAGAGAGACTCCCAGATAAATTGCCTGTGGTTTGGCAGGAAAGGAAAGGAGATGTCGTCCTTTGAAAAGCTAAGCCCCATGAGAACATGGACTGCTTTATTCCTTAGTGTCGGAAGGGCCACAGGTTCAGTAAAGCACTACCAAGCTCCATTCTTCAGGAGGAGGGAACAAACGTTAAATAGTAAGACAAATTACCTCCAGCTTCCTCTGGAACTCCTGCGTATCATCCTTGAAGGAACATTCCATGAAGACTGCAAGGGCCTCCCTCTCGCAGGCCGCGTGCACCTCCAGCAGCTCCTGGAGCGTGTCTGTGGGGAGGCTCAGTCGCTGGGCCATCTGCTCGCTGTAGTGGTCGGCTGCCTTCTGCACGGCCGCTGAGTTCTCCAGCTGGGCCAGTGTTGTCACTGCGCTCTCCAAACAAGGAACTCCTCCACTGTTGATGGTATCCACATAGGTCACCACCAGCGTCCCCAGTCCTGAAGAAGCCGTGAAATTTAAGGGATAAATATCAACTTTTCAGTCAATGAGATCTAGGATTCTGAAACTACATTTCTAACACACACACACGCACGCCCCTACCTCCTTCAACTGTCATCACCTTCATTTTCCCACTGACTCTTCATTTTTATGGTTTTTCAGGCCACAGGGCTAAGAAAGTTAAAAATCTACACATTTACCTAACATACTAGGGGGTATCTGGAAAATACAGTTTCCCATTTTAAAAACTGAAAGCCAGATAGATTACATGGGTATTCAGATGATGCAAGTTATGTCAGATTGTATTTATTCCTAATTTTGAGGCTTTTACTGGATTTTTCAGTGATTTGTAGCTACTCTGTATTTTTGGTCCACTCTCGCCTCTCCTCCAAATATCTTTTGTTTTGCTTGGGAATAATACTTACTGTATAAGACTCTCCCTGAGTAAATACAATATTCTGATTTTATACTGAGGTAGTGATTTTTCCTCAGTGGAGGGATGTTTCAGGTAAGTGGAAGCCACAGATATCGATGACAAAGCTTGCAGTTTGGGGGGAGGATTTTTAACCCCCCAAAGTATGATAGTTATAAGCTACATGCATTTCTTCAAACCATGATGCCTAAAAACACATGATATAAACCATTCAGCATGGATCAGGCCATATGGAAATGGGGGAATAAAAGACTCACGGTTCCCAGTGACTGTGATTCCATCTCTGAGAGTCTTGGTCCTTGCGTTGGTGAAGACGTAAGAACAGAATTTTTTTGTTTGTTCCTGGAATTCAGGATCCAGTTGGTCTTCAGATACATTCTCAATACTGGCCAGCAGTTTTTTGTTGTTTATTGGTCGGTCAAAGACAAAACACTTCCGTTTGGGGAAGAAATGCCTGATGTACTCTCTGGGGAGATTGGATATTTGGGCTCTGCGATGTTTGCCTGAGGGAGGGAAAAACAGACTGGAGTGGAAAGAGTCTTGAGCCAAGAGAACAAAGGGCGTGTATGACAACAGGTGTGTGTGTGTGCCTTTGCTGTCGTTTGTGCTTATGGCTCCTTTACCATAGACGTTCAGTGCTTTGCACCTCAAACACCAGTGGTGTAGCTTGGAGAGGAATCTGGGAGACATCTGATACAGTAAACCCACGGCTGGTATTTCCGCCCTGTACGCGGTAGCGTAGTTGCCTATTAGATGCTTACTGTACTAATGGCTAAAAGAATGAAAGGCCACATGTAACTTTTGCTCTGCTGAATCTCACGTAGGAATTTTGAGCTGTGGGATGAAGAAGAAGTCGTGCACCAAGCATTCCTTGGAATTTTAGGAATGTCATCCTGATTATTTAAGGAAAACTATTTCCTTGCTGAAAATAATGGATACGGAGTTAGCTAATTTTTAGCAAAAACCTCTCAAGGTTAAATATAACTAAAATGTAATTTTAAGACGTCGCCAATAATCTATAAACTCCTTGAGGTAGAGGGTTCTATTTGATTTGACAGTTGTCCTCTTCTGTCTAGTCAGTGTCTCAATACTTGTTTTGAGAAAGCGTACACAGAAACATGAACGCAAGAATGAATACACCAAGTGATATTGCTCTCAAGATTTCACTAGATACACACTCCTATATATGTAACCCATTAACATAATTTATTATCTTGTAATTAAGACATGGGTAAATATGTGCAGATTACGAGAAAGCTGTGATGTGGATGGTAAAGTGAGTGCTCTCATGATTATCAGAAATACTGAAAAGACACACACACTTCTTCAAAATTACTTAGAACATAAAGTCATTTGCAGATGATGTAAGTGTTATGTGACAGAGAAAAGCAGAAGCCAAAATAGGGAACGTGTGTCTGGCCTTTTGAACGTCTTAGCCCCACTGTAAGTAGGATGCTAAGTTGCAAATGGTATAAAAAAACAAATTGATTTTGAATAATTTCATTTTACTTTGCTTTTCTTAAGCGAACTTCATCTCTAGTACCTAGAGCTTCGAAACCCACTTTCCAGCCACCTTTTCTACAGGCTTCGTAGAGTCTCAAATACAGATGCCACCCAGAGGTGACGGAGCGTCTCCGGTAGATCCCACCTCTCTTATACCGTCCGATGCGCAGGAATACCTGGAATCGGCTTCAAGGCGTTCTCCAGGTACTCGTCTTCTGTGACAGGGTGACCATTCAACTTCAGCTCCAGGGTGAAATCCCGTACAATCCAGATAAATTTGGAAAGAAACTCACAAACTCTGAGGCATCTTCCACTCCATCATTTTCAGAAGAGGACTTGGTCCTGATGAGCTCTGTGAGCTCTGTCACATAACTAGGACTTGGTTAAGGCAAAGAAACTCCCTGTCCACAGAATGCCCACGTCTCTTCATACAGAAGCAGCACAAACACTGCCTTCTGCGCGTTCCCTCCGCTCCACCAAAAGGAACCAAATGGCAGGGCAGGAGGCACCGACTCTATTTCCAGCCCCGTAACCCAGTGAAACCTCCCGGAAGGATACTTCAGCTGCTCCAGGGCCTGGTGGTTGATGGTGTTCATGCTGTTGTAGACAAAGATGCTGCTCAGAAGCACGGCCAGGGCAAAGATCCACGAGTCGTTCTTAGGGTCACCCTGGGAAGCACGTTGGAGTAAGAGATTCAGGGCTTACTCTTAAATTAGAAGTTCACTCACACTTTTATTCTCTCAGCTTCCATTTATTACTTCAGTTGACATGGCATGCAAAGAAGTTTTTTAAAGACAGACATAAAGACAGATATCAGCTTTCACAATTGCAAAGATGTTTCTTGTGAATGCAAATTTTTTCATAAGTAAAAGGATTCCAGTCTTCACAGGGCTTTCTTCTACCTCAATTGGACAAAGTAACATAATGTACAGAAAAAAATCAGTATAGTGCCTTGTGTGTAATCGTATCAGTAATGAGTATTAGTACTTACTGATTACACACATATTTATTCATTACAGTCCGTATAAAGTATACCGTAGTCGTCATAATGGACTATTTAAATTTTATCCAATCAATAAATACTCGAGAAGTTCCTGTATGTTTCCTACTTTTCTTAGATTTTAGAAGCCATTGTTGTAGATGACAATTAGTCCTTTTATATGGAAAAAGATGACAGGATTTAAAAATGCCTGTATCTTGGTAATGCATATAAGCCGTGGAACCTATAGTTTTAAGATTAAATTAAAATTTAGAAATCCGTCAAGGCAGAACAGAGCTATGTGAACGCTGGAGGATGAGTGTGTGATATGAAAGCTTCCTTGAAGTCTTGAGCTGAGTATTAAATAAGAGGCAGAATGTGGACATGACGAAAAGGATGTGACCACATATATAACAGCCACATAATTAAAATGAGAAGTGGGAGACTACAGATGTGTTGTAATTAAATCAGAGTTGTTTGGTTTGACTGAAGCAGAGGGTACTTGGGGAAGTGAAGGTAAGCTCTAGTGCAGGCTGATGAAGGCCCTTAAAGGCCACGCTAATTTGTTTGTATAAAGTATAGCATTTTCTAAAAATGGCATAAACACAGGAATTATTTCTTCTATAAGCAGTGTGTAAATCTCTTCCCTAGAGCAAATGCAGAAACAGAATAGGGAGTGAGGGGGGAATAGTGTATTTATTACTTTGTTTTCCCAAACCCGATTTTTAAAAATGATCAATTAGGACAAGAAGATGCAGCACATATCACAAATAAGACATTATTTCCACAATAAGACTAGGTCGTTGTTTGAAATGCGGCTTTAGGAGATTGGATTAAGATGGCGGAATAGAAGGACTGGAGCTCAGCTTCTCTCCCAAAAAACAACAAAACTACACCCAAATGCCGAGCAATTCAACCAAATGGACTGTAAACTTCAAAAAAAGATATTCTACTCCAGAAGACAAAGAGGAGACCACATCAAGAGGTAGGAGGGGCGATTATGCTATAGAAACAGCCCCATACCTCCTGACTGGAAAGAAACTGCATCACAGAGACTCAACCACAGGACTGAGATTTCTGAGCCCCACGTCAAATCCCCACGCCTGGGGATCTGGCACAGGCAGAAAGAGCCCGTGGAGCATCTGGCATTAAAGGCCAGCAGGGCTTGTGTGCAGGAGCTCCACAGGACTGGGGGAACAGAGACCCCATTCTTGAAAGGCACACACAGACTTTCACGTGCACTGGGTCCCAGGGCAAAGCAGTCTCCATAGGAATCCAGGTGGAACCTGACTGCAATTCTTGGAGGATCTCCTGGGAAAACCGGGGTGGCTATGGCTTGTTTTGGCGGAAGGGCATTGGAGGCGAAGCTCTTGGGAACATTCATCAGCCTGCATTTCTATGGAGGGGGCCATTTCTGGGAAAATCTGGTCCCTCCCATCAGCGCTGAGAAGCCCCAGGCCAAACAATAATCCAGGTGGGACCACAGCCCCACCCATCCGTAAACAGGCTGCCTAAAGACCCCTCAGGCACACAACCAGCCTCTAATCTCATCCAGAGACAAAGCCCCACCCATCAGAGGGATAGGAATCAACCCCACCTACCAGTGGGCAGGCATCAGTCCCTCCCATTGGGAAGCTAACAGCAAGCCCCCTCCCTACCAACTTTAGCCACAGGGGAGGCCAACACCAGAACTAAAAGAAGCTACAACTCTATTGTTGGCAAAAAGATCACCACAACAAAAACCTCAAAAAATGAAAAGACAGAAAACTATAACTCAGATGAGGGAGAAAGAAAAAAGCCCAGAAAAACAGCTCAGTGATGAGGAGATTATGAGCCTCCCAGATAGAGACTTTAGACTGTTGATGTTGAAGATGATGCAAGGCATTGGAAATAAACTGGAGGCAAAGACTGATAATTTACAGGAAACACTGAGCAGAGAAGCACAAGCTGTAAAAATTAAACAAGAAGAATGCAAAATACAATAACTGAAATAAAAAATTCATTAGAAGCAGCCAACAGTAGAATACAGGAGGCAGAAGAACGAATCAGTGAGGTGGAGGACAGATTAGTGGAAATCACTAACGCAGAAGAGATAAGAGATAAAAGATGGAAAGGAAGTGAGCAGAGTCTCAGAGAACTCTGGAGTAATGTTAAATGCACCAATATCCGTATTATAGGGGTGCCAGAGGGAGAAGAGAGAGAGAAGGGGACAGAAAAAATATTTGAAGAGATAATAGCCGAAAACTTCCCTAATATGGGAAAGGAACCACTCGGTCAAATGGAGGAAGTGCAATGAGTACCATATAAAATAAACCCAAGGAGGAACACCCCGAGACACATATTAATCAAAATGACCAAAATTAAAGACAAAGAGAAAATTTTGAAAGCAGCTAGGGAAAAGAAACAAATGATATACAAGGGAGCCCCAATAATGTTGTCAGCAGATTTTTCAGCTGAAACTCTGCAGGCCAGAAGGGAGTGGCATGATATACTCAATGTGATGAAAGGGAAAAACTTCCAACCAAGATTGCTTTACCCTGCAAGGCTCTCATTCACATTTGAAGGAGAGATCAAAACCTTTACAGATAAGCAAAAGCTAAGAGATTTCTGCAACACTAAACCAGCTTTACAACAAATCTTAAAGGAACTTCTTTAGGCGGAAAAAAGAAGGCCACAACCAGAAACAAAAACACCACAAATGACAAGGTTCACCAGTAAAGGCATATATACAGTAAAGATACCAAATCATCCATGCACCGTTATGCTACCAAAATCCGAAATCATGAGAAGAGAGCACAAATGCAGGTCACTGGAGACGCACATGCAATTAAGAAACCAACTTAAAACAATCTCATTTGTATATAGACTCCTATATCAAAACTTCAGGGTAAAAAAAAAAAAGAGCAACAAAAACCCCAAACAGTTAATACAATGGCAATAAGAACATATATATCAGTATTTACCTGAAATGTTAATGGACTGAATGCCCCAACCAAAAGACATAGACTAGCTGAATGGATACAAAAACAAGACCCATACATATGCTGTCTTCAGGAGACCCATTTCACTTCTAGGGACACATACAAATTGAAAGTGAGAGGATGGAAGAAAATATTCCATGCAAACGGCATCAGAAGAAAGCCGGAGTAGCAATACTCCTATCAGACAAAATAGACTTTAAGATGAAGAACATTTTAAGAGACAAGGGAAGGGCACTACATAATCATCAAAGGATCAATCCAAGAAGAAGATATAATAATTTTAAATATCTATGCACCCAGCATAGGATCACCACAATATATAAGGCAACTGCTAACAACCTTAAAAGGAGAAATCAACAATAACACAGTCATAGTGGGGGACTTTAACACCCTACTTACAGCAATGGACAGGTCATCCAGACAGAAAATCAATAAGGAAACACAGGCCCTGAATGAAACATTAGATCAGATGGACTTCATAGATATTTATAGGACATTCCATCCAAAAGCAACAGAATACACATTCTTCTCAAGTGCGCACGGAACATTCTCTAAGATTGATCACATCCTGGGCTACAAATCAAGCCTCAGTAACTTTAAGAAAATTGAAATCATATCAAGCATCTTTTCTGACCACAATGCTATACAACAGGAAAATCAACAACAAGAAAAAAATGGCCAAAAATACAAACATGTGGAGACTAAACAACACGCTACTAAACAACCAATGGCTCACTGAAGAAATCAAAGAGGAAATTAAAAAATACCTAGAAGCAAATGACAACAAAGATATGACACTCCAAAACATCTGGGATGCAGCAAAAGCAGTTCTAAGAGGAAAGTTTATAGCAATACAAGCCTACCTCAGGAAACAAGAAAAAGCTCACATAAACAACCTAACTTTACATCTAAAGCAGCTAGAGAGGGAAGAAGCCAGGTCATGGAAACAACCTAAGTGCCCATCGACAGAGGAGTGGATAGGGAAGATACTGTACATACACACAATGGAATATTACTCGGCCATCAAAAGGAACGAAATAACATTTACAGCAACATGGATGGACCTAGAAATTATCATGCGAAGTGAAACCAATCGGACAATTAGACAGCAAAACCCAGTGCTACTGCTTACATGTGGAAACTAAAAAGACACAATGAACTTCTTTGCAGAACAGACAATGACTCACAGATTTTGGAAAACCTTGGTTTTTCAACTAAGGCAATCTGGGGGATGGGGGGATGCACTGTGGGTTTGGGACACAAAATCTATCGAATTGACTTATGATCTTTGTATACCTATAATTCAAATAAAATTCATTGTTATAAAAAAAGAACTGAAAAAAAAAAGAAATGTGGCTTTAAAAATAAACAATTTCTAATTCCCTTTGAGAGAAAATAAAGAGCTATAGAAATGTAGGTACTATTACCAAATAATCTGAAAGTAATGGGAAAAATGAAAAATATTTCATCTGTTAGTAGAAAGGTAAAATATGAAAATTCCATCTTCGTATGTTTCTTGTAGGAAAACGTGCACTTCTATAGAACCAGTCCATTCAGAGGCATCGCTGACGTTCCAGAATGCTCGGTAACCAGTTGATGAACTTCATAGACAATGTAAACCCATCTCTTAACTCCAGCCCTCAAATACACTCTTCATCTGGTAGCTAAGAAGGGGACTCAGAAATCGTTCCTCGCTTCTGGGCTGATGTTTCTCCTCTTTCTTACCAGAGCAGCCTTCCCCTTAACTGTAAGTGGTGGCAACCAGGAGGCGCTGCCTGGATCACCTTCCAAGACTGGAGGACGTTTTCCCCCAGCTGTTGGAGTGCTGATGGAAGGCCTTCTTGAGATGTCAGCCCTCCTAATTAGAAAGGCTCCCAAAGCATCTTCTCAGTAGTGTATCCACACCCTTGTCCCAACTCAGAATGACTCAAAAGGGCCATTCCGGCCAAGAGCCATGGAACTGAGAGGAAGTTGAGCACGGCACGGCAATGCGACCTCATCCTCCATCCAGCCTGCTTCTCCCCCAGACACGCTTTGCTAATCTGACTGCATGTGTGTGGGCTTGTCAATGGAAATAAAGACTCTCTGAGGGCAGAACCTTGCCTTTGATCACTGATCTCTGCAGTTCTAAGCCCCAAGGCCTGGGACTCTGCTGTTCAATAATAATTTATTAAATGGAATAAGCATCCACATAGTGCCCAGCAGTAAAAGATTTTATCTCTTATACCATGATTTCTTTTTAGAAATTATTCAACCAAACCATAGTTCACTTCATTTACTATAGTTGATTTATGTTTTACAAATAGATTATGGCAGTTAAATTTCTAGATTCATCAAGGGATAAGTAGAAAATTCAGAATAGAAAGTATTTATCCACAACTTTTCTGACTTACCTTTTCCACGTTGCCCAGGCCCTCGGTGTCCAGAAGGACCAGCGTGTGGTCCGGCTTGGAGGGGTGGGGCACACACCACATCCAGATGCCCTTGGTTTCAGACCTCACTGTGGAGCCCAGACGGAAACCTGCCAGGGGAGTGGAGAAAGCAACATTCGGTGACAGCAGAAAATCAAAGCAGCCAAGGGGCTACGGAGTCAGACTTACTGGACTGTAAATACCCCAGCATACAGGATGGTGCTGTCCCTGTTTCTTCAGGAGTGTTCTGCTTTGTGTGTCTTCTGTTTCAGGGAGGAGAGGATGTTACCTCTGCTTCATGGATGCCAAGCAAGGGCTCAACGTGGAGACAAAGTGGCATCCATGAATCAGACATAACAGGGGCTGCTGATAACCCTAACGAGAGTATTTTGAAATAATGGTGAATTTCATAGCCAGAAAGAAATGGATTGATGAGAGACATGGGAAGGGAAAAATTAGAAAAAAATCAATTTTTAAACTCCTGTTTAAAAAGGGGGAGAGACACTGTCATGCAGTGGCTTACAAATCTGACTGCAGAAGCTTGGATCACCAAGAAGGTGTGAGTTCGATCCCTGGCCCCGTGCAGGTTAAGGAACTGCTGTTGCCTCAGCTGTGGCATAGGCTGCAGCTGTGGCTTGGATTTAATCCCTGGCCCAGTAACCTCCATATGCCATGGGGGTAGCCGTGAAATTTAAAAAGAAAAAAAGTGGAGGAGGAGAGGTATTAGCCATAATCAGATGGGAAATTCAGGAAGTATTTTTAAGGTGCTGTATACTCAAACATCTCTGTATAGTCATGAGAATATTCCATAAAAAAAGGCAAAATATGTTTTGAGAGAAAGAAGATGTATTACTAAGAGCCCGCAGTTGCTTAAGCTGGTAGAAGGTAGGAATTTTTGCATTTGGAGGGGTGATTTTGCTTTATGTGAATAAAACAAAGACTATGGTAACACATTACTTTCAGGTAATGATTTAATGGTGAGAATTAGAAGTGGAAGGTTGGTTCATTGAGAGGAATTTGACTCTCCCTTCCCATGACCAGGAAGAAAACTCAGAAGCTGAGATTTCACCTAGA
Organism: Catagonus wagneri; assembly: GCA_004024745.2. Classification (NCBI taxonomy): domain Eukaryota; kingdom Metazoa; phylum Chordata; class Mammalia; order Artiodactyla; family Tayassuidae; genus Catagonus; species Catagonus wagneri. Next base: position 7,873,789 of record PVHT020004944.1, on the reverse strand, counting down.
GGAAAGCACCTGGCCCCTAAGCCAGAATGACACTCACCATGGTTCTGTCCTGCCAGACGGTTCATCAGGTAGGACTTGCCTGTACGATATAGCCCTGCAATGGCCACCACCACCACTGGCTGAGAAATCTTCTCAAGAATCTGTAGAGCTTTCTGGTTCACTGACAGCAGCTGATTGTTGTTTTCTATCAGACAAATGGGGTCCATCGTGTTGGATCCAGAAGCCATGGCAACCTGCCAGCCTGGAGGAGCTGCCTGGTGGAAATGAGATTGCGAAGTCATTCTCTAACTCAGAGTTGTACAAAGAATCCATCAACTTAGGACTGGGCAAGACTTCTGTACTTTCCATGAGACAGAATGTAACCTGGAATTCATATGCTACAGAGGTGTTCCTCCTTCATTTCCCCACCTCTCTGATGATGCTGACAATGAAACGCCAGGTGTTGTCACTCTCCGTGGATTTACTTGGATAATAAGAAAGTCCAAGTTACTGTTACCCAGCACTGAGGGCCCACAATATGCCAAACCCTATGATTCATCTTAGCAAACCCAGCTAAACTGATACTTAAAAAACCCTGAAAGTGAGAAATCAATATACCCCTTTTCAAATCAGGTGAAAGGGTCTCACAAAGTCTGAGTTAATAAATCATAGAGAAAAGATTAAAAATCCAGACGGCTGACAAGACGGCAGACTAGCAAGCTCTAAGCTCTTATTTCCCAAAGGAGACATTAAAAACAAAGTATCGGCTAGAATACCCCCATCGTAAAATACTCAAAAGTATAAAGCAATCAAGCAAATTCTCAATGAAGAAATAGCCTCATTCAAATGGTAGGAAATTGTGTGACGGTGTTGTTTGCTCTCAGCCCACACACTCCCCAGTGTTGTATGGCCTTGTCTGGGGGAAGTGGAAATTCCCAGTTCCCTCCCTTGATCCAGAGGGAACAGAGCAGACCTCGTTTATAAAGTTCTGACCTACGTGCGGGCTACTCTTCAGGTCTCTGTTTTGCTTCACATGGACCCACATGAGGGTGGCAGGGTAGAGGTGGTGGCAAAATTGACGCCAGGCAGAAAGAAGTCGTGGCATTGCTTAAGGAAAAGTGCACAGACCTATCGCCACAGACGCCTGGACCAAAACATGACCACGGAAGATACGAAATAGACCATCTAAGGCATCGTTGAAGTTGCCCGTCCCCTTCTTCAAACTCAAGAGGGCATAGCAGCTGCATTTACGATGTTCTGACCTGTTATGGGCTGCCTGAAGGACTGGTCTCTGTCTTAGCTGATTTGGATCGCAGGCGAGGTGAAGCAGGGGCCATGGGTTGGGAAGGCTGCAGGGAGACTGAGCAGTAGACACCGCTGACAGGACCTCCTGGGTGTGTGATATTGAGATTTATAATGTGAAATACGTATTTGCCCTTTGTCCCTGTTCCTGGTATGTAGCTTCTAACATCCTAACTGATGAGAGTGATGGAAATATCTTTCATCTGACTTTCGGTCTTTTGATCTGTGTTCTGAAATAGCTCCGGAATGATCAAAGTACAGTATTGCGTCATTTACTTATAACATGCTCCTTGCAACTACACCTATGTTTATGGTGATGAGGTGATTTTGGAAAAGCCCCTAGATAATCACAGAATGGAGGCTGGTCACTTGGGAAGCCAACCGTGTTATTAGAGAGTCTCATTCTCTAACCTCTGGGGATCAGAGGAGAGCTGAAAGTTGAGTTAATCACTAACGATCAATGATTTAATTATATGTACCTACTTAACAAAGCCTCTATTAAAAAAGAAAGCAGTGAAGAGTCTCACAGCGCTTCTGTCTTGATGGACATGCGCGGACAGAGTGTGGCAAGTCCGAGGGGGCATGGAAGCTCTTCCCTCTTTCTTTATACCTGTCCGCATGAATTCCTTCTATCTTGCTTTTCCTGGCTTGCACACTGTTTTAATAAACCAATAATCTAGTGAGTAAACTGTTTTGCCTGAGTACTGTCGGCCATCCTAGCAAGTTATTGAACCTGAGGATGAGATAGTGGGAACCTCCAGTACAGCCAGTTAGTCAAAAGCACAGCTGACAGCCTGGATTTGCAATTGGCATCTGATTTAGGGGGCAGTATACTGGGACTGAGCCCTAAATCTGTGGGGTATGGACTAACTCTTTGCAGTTAATGTCAGAATTTCTCAGTGTACAGAAAATGCCCATATATGTGGTGATGAGAAGTGAAGTATTAAGAACAACAGAGAGTTGAGAGGAAAAAATGATTTTTTACTCTTCAGTTTGGAGACAAACAATAGGTGATCAGAAGCCCCAAGGAGAGAGCCTTGGGGAAATTAAGATATTTAAAAGCGGTACATATATGGGAAAATCAAAACACACACCCACACACACACAGGTCTAGGGAAGATGCATACTGAGGGATGCTTAAAAAGATATTAAGGTTTCACCTTAGCTTAATGTTCAGTCTCCAAACCAAGGGCCAGCTTAGTGAAGACTTCCTTGGCACAAAGCTAGTATACAAAGAATTGGAAATGTGGCTGCTTTTTTAAGTAGCCAGTTTTCAACAACAACAGCAATCACAAATACAAGTCATACAAAGAAACATGAAGATATTTCAGTGCAGGCTCATTCAAAGCAGGGAAATAAAGCGGGTTAAAAGACGTGCATCGAGCATTCTGGGCAGAGAGTTTAAAAGAGCTTTCTTAAATATACTCCAAAAGCTAAAAGAAAATACAAAGAACTAAAGAAAATCAGAAAAAAATGAACAAAACTAGGAAATCAACAGAAATAAAGGTAATTTAAAGGAACCAAACAGGGAAAGAAACAGATACTCAGATACAGCAAGAACAGAGGGTTCCAAACAAGATGAAGCCAGACCTACATCAAGACCTATTATAATAAAAATGGCAAGAGTGAAAGATAAGGAGAGGATTCTGAAGGCAGCAAGAGAAAAACAAAGAGTAAATTTCAAGAACTCCCCAACATACCACTCAACATTGAAAAGTTGAAAGACTTCTCACGAAATTCAGGAACAAGACAAGGATGCCCACTCTCCTAGTTTCTATCCAACATAGTATTAGAAGTTCTAACCACAGCAATTAAACAAGAAAAGGATGTAAGAGGCATCCAGTTTGGAAGGGAAGAGGTAAAACTGTCTTCATTTCCAGAGGCCACAAGCCTATATATAGAAAACCCTAAAGACTCTGCTCAAAAAACTATTAGAATAATTGGATTCAGCTTGGTTGCGGACAAAAGATTAATCTGCCTCATCTCCATCTGGATTAGTCCCTTCTTGCCTACATGAAAAAAATCTGTAAGTAAAGAGAAACACCACTACCTTACTCCATTCCAACCCAATCAGCAACTGCTCACAAGTCTCGCCTCTGGCAGGATCTGTCTTGGGGTCTGAGCAGGGTGGAATCCCTGGTCATTGGCAGTCATCTCGGTAAAGCAAATCGGTTCCTGCTTGTGTCAGATACACTCGGTGGGAACATCCACTCGATGTAACCATGGGACCCCTATTTACCATTGGCCCCAAGAGAGCATTCAGCAGTCCCTCCAACAGCAGCCCAAGAGCTGGGAAAGTTATTTATATTTATACGTGCTCCGAGGTACCAAGGGCCTGCTGGACTCCAGCACTCCCGGAAAGCACCGCAAGTGACTGGCTGTAAGCCATGGAAATCTCGGGGCTTCTAATGAATCAAAAGCAGTAAAGACAACGGTGCTTCCTACTCTGACGTTGCTTTAATTTTTAACCCTTCCTGCTTGAGGTCCCAGGGCTCCGTTCCAAAGTCAATGCCCAGACCCAGAGCACACTTACTTCCAGCATCTTAATCTTCTCATTCATTTGTCTCAGTAGCCTATCCTTGTCTCTTATCTCCTCTGTCATTTGGGCTCTGAATCTCTCGAAGGCTCCTTCTCGGTCCTCCAAATCTTGCTGCAATGCTTTAACACTTTGTTCAAGAAGCTCTTTTTCCCTCTCAGGAAAAGCTGAAGCCCCTCTGTTGGCACCTGTTCCAGCAAGATTTGAGAGAGGGAAGAAAATAACAGTCCTCCCTCAGAGCTACGGCCCCTTATCTCCCAAACCTCCACTTTCTCACTCTGGCAAAAGCAGATGCATGTGTCTCAATTCGCCACATCCAAGAGTCAATGGCAGGTTTGAGAGAGTGCTAGGAAAGGCCCTGACTGGCTGGCTGGACCTCGAGCCACACCTGGCCTCGTTACTATTATCAGCTGTCTCAGAGTGGGACGCAGAAGGAACCTTCCTTGCTTTTAGAAGGTTCTCCTGTCTGAGTTCTCAGACAGCACTGCCGAAAACCAGCACCCCAGGCTGCACGATTGCCTCCCTTGTACCTGCTGGGAT
>PVHT020004944.1:7797175-7864939 GCA_004024745.2 Catagonus wagneri | reverse complement strand
CCAAGTTCCCTCAGCTGTGGCACATCACTCCCCAGCCTATGGAACACTGCCCCTAGCCCCTCAATCTGTCTGCACATGATGAACCCCAGTTCTCTCCCCACAAGTGACCTCCAAAGCCTGAGTCTCAATGCCTAGCCCCGACCCGAGTGTCTCAGGCCGTGGTGTCGGGGGTGGGAGGGAGGTAGCAGTGGTCTGTCAAGCTTTCTTTCTGCTTTGCCCTCAGTCCAGCAGCTGCACTTTTCTCTGAGGCTTTGAGATTCCCCCTCCAGGCCCCTGGCCTCTGAGGGTGTGGGTTCTTTTTGTCTTTCACAGCTCCCTCTAAAGGGTGCTGCTGGTCCCATCCTCATTCCCCCCCGACACACCTTTTTTTTTCCTCTTCTCTCTTTCTCTTTTTTTCCTTTTCTTCTATCCATTTATGTGGAGGGGTTCTTTTCCTTTTGGGAGGCTTAAGGTCATCTGTCAGTGTTCAGCAAATGTTCTCTGCCAGTCATTCTACATGCAGAGTGATTTTTTTAATGTGTTTGTGGGAGAAGGTGAGACCCACATCTTACTCCTCTGCCATCCTCATTCCCCTTAGTTGCATTATTTTTATCATTATTATGTTTTTAATTATCACATTTGTTAATATCAACTATGTAGCCGATTGTCATGGGCGCACAAGTGTTATAACTTTGTACATAACTGTCTTGCACTTGCCATCATTTTGATCAGCCTTGAGGACAAAGACTGATTTATGAATCATCAGCACTTGGCACATCAATTATCATGTTGTTGGATAAAGAAATGAATAATTTCTGTCTCTGGTGGATTTAGAAAGCCATGCTCATTTGGGGGGAAATGGACATTTCTGCTCTGCTCAGGAAGAAATAGCATTGTGTGGACCGTAGAGCCTAAAGCTGTCACCATGTCCCCCTGCTCTGTCATTACCCACACCTGCTGCTGTGCTCTCAGATTTTCAGGAGACACCTTTGACCCTATTCTGAAGCTCCCCGGGTCCCCTTATTCCTCACCTTCACTCCTTTCCTGGGAACTTGGCAATAGTCCCTTTCAAGCGTTTCCTTTGCTCTCCTGTAGAGTTCATAGCCTCCAGGAACAGAGAAAGTTCCTGCTGAAATACTTTCCATCAGGGACTTTGAAAGCCGATCAAGTGTGTGCTGACAGTATTTGACAGATGCTTCTTCATTCTGCAGCACGAAACCCTCCTTCTTATTCAGTATGATTTCCTGCAAAGGAAATGCAGAGCGATGTCACCAGAAACAAGCAACAGAGGATACAAAATTCCAAAGACTCTGGCGGAAAGATTGGTCTAGCTGTGGTCCTCATGAGAAAAGTGTCCTGTTGGTGGACAAGAAGTAAAGCAGCAGTCGCAAGACTTGATCTGCCCACAACGCTGAGAACTCTCAGTAAGACAAAGGGAAAGTTTCTCAGCCCCCCTTCAGGATCTTCATCTGAAAGGCTGGAGCCGAACCACATAATCCTGTGGTTCCTGCAGCTGCAGCATTCAGTGATCCTATCTTCAAGGGTACAGGGAGAAACCCACGTTGAACGTGGCCTGGAATGAGGGTTTGATGAGAGAAATTTGGGTCCCGGTCATGGGAGTGTGTGCACAGAAAAAGAAAGCAGCTTCTGAACGACTTTTGGGTGTTGTGAAGAGGCCTGGAATCCATCACAGTATTTATATGTACTCCAGGAAGCTACCTCTACCGTTTCCACATCAGAGATCAGAGAGACTCCCAGATAAATTGCCTGTGGTTTGGCAGGAAAGGAAAGGAGATGTCGTCCTTTGAAAAGCTAAGCCCCATGAGAACACGGACTGCTTTATTCCTTAGTGTGGGAAGGGCCACAGGTTCAGTAAAGCACTACCAAGCTCCATTCTTCAAGAGGAGGGAACAAACGTTAAATAGTAAGACAAATTACCACCAGTTTCCTCTGGAACTCCTGCGTGTCATCCTTGAAGGAGCGCTCCAGGAAGATCGTGAGAGCCTCCCTCTCGCAGGCCGCGTGCACCTCCAGCAGCTCCAGGAGCGTGTCTGTGGGGAGGCTCAGTCGCTGGGCCATCTGCTCGCTGTAGTGGTCGGCTGCCTTCTGCACGGCCGCTGAGTTCTCCAGCTGGGCCAGTGTTGTCACTGCGCTCTCCAAACAAGGAACTCCTCCACTGTTGATGGTATCCACATAGGTCACCACCAGCGTCCCCAGTCCTGAAGAAGCCGTGAAATTTAAGGGATAAATATCAACTTTTCAGTCAATGAGATCTAGGATTCTGAAACTACATTTCTAACACACACACACGCACGCCCCTACCTCCTTCAACTGTCATCACCTTCATTTTCCCACTGACTTCATTTTTATGGTTTTTCAGGCCACAGGGCTAAGAAAATTAAAAATTTATACCTAACAAACTAGGGGTACCTGGAAAATATAGTTTTCCATCTTAAAAGTTTAAAGGGGAGTTCCTGTTGTGGCTCAGCGGGTTAAAAACCCAAGTTAGTGTCTATGAGGAGGTGGGCTGTGTCCCTGCCCTCACTTGGTGGGTTAAGGATGTGGGACTGCTGTGAGCTGTGGTGTAGGTAGCAGATGCAGCTTGGATCTGGCGTTGCTGTGGCTGTGGTGTAGGCCGGCAATGCAGCTCCTGTTAACCCTTAGCCTGGAAACTTCCGTATGTCAGAGGCACAAGCCCTAAGAACAAATGAATAAAAATCTAAAAAAAATAAAACAAAGCAAAATAGAGTACATGGGTATTCAGGCGATACAGCATATCAGATTATAATTATTCCTAAATTTAAGTCTTTGAATATATTTAGGGACTGACAATGATTTAGGGACTCATTAATTTTTGGACTGATCTAACCTTCCAAAACACCTTTTGCATTCTCCTTGTGAAAAATACTGACTGCATAGGATTTACCCTGAGAAAATGGAATATTCTGCTGTTAGACAGTAAATTTTTTCCTCAGAGGAGGAATTTTTCAGAGAAGTAGAAGCCACAGACATTAAAACTTGAAATTTGGGGTAAGGATTTGTGAATCTCCTAAAGTAAGATCATTACAAATAGATCCATTTCTTCCTGGAATGTGCATGTCTGTAAAATCATTTCCATGTAGAATCAAACAAAAGAACCGAAAAACACAATTATACAAAATATTCAACACGCATCGCACTCCATGAAAACGGTGGGGGGTGGGGTAAGACGCACGATTCCCGGTGACCGTGATTCCTTCTCTGAGGGTCTTGGTCTTTGCATTGGTGAAGATGTAAGAACAGAAATTGCTTGCTTGTTTCTGGAATTTAGGATCCAGTTGATCTTCAGACACATTCTCAATATCAGCCAGGAGATCTTTGTCATGTGTTGGTCGGTCAAAGACAAAACACTTCCGTTTGGGGAAGAAATGCCTGATGCACTCTCTGGGGAGATTGGATATTTGGGCTCTGCGATGTTTGCCTGAGGGAGGGAAAAACAGACTGGAGTGGAAAGAGTCTTGAGCCAAGAGAACAAAGGGCGTATATGACAACAGGTGTGTGTGTGCCTTTGCTGTCGTTTGTGCGTACGGCTCCTTTACCATGGACGTTCAGTGCTTTGCACCTCAAACACCAATGGTGTAGCTTGGAGAGGAATCTGGGAGACATCTGATACAGTAAACCCACGGCTGGTATTTCCGCCCTGTACGCGGTAGCGTAGTCGCCTATTAGACGCTCACTGTACTAACGGCTAAAAGAATGAAAGGCCACATGTAACTTTTGCTCTGCTGAATCTCACGTAGGAATTTTGAGCTGTGGGATGAAAAAGAAGAGTCATAAACCAGGGTTGATGGACAGTATCCCCTGGAATTTTAGGAATGTCATCCTGATTATTTGAGGAAAACTCTTTTGATGCTAAAAATAATGCACACAGAGTGATCTAATTTTTAGCGAAAACCACTGAAGGTTCGATGCAACTAAAATGTAATTTTAAGATGTCGCCAATAATCTATAAACTCCTTGAGGTAAAGGGTTCTATCTGGTTTGACAGTTGTCCTCTCTGTCTAGTCATTATCTCAATACATGTTTTGAGAAAGGTTACACAGAAACATGAAAGCAAGACTAAATAAATCAGAAATGATATCTCTCTCAAGATTTCACCAGATACACACCCCTATAAATGTAACCCATTAAAATAATTTATCATCTCATAATTGAAACATGGGTAGATATGTGGGAAGTAAGAGAAAGCTATTATGTGGAAGGTAAAACGAACGTTCTAATAATTATCAGAAACATTAAAAAGGCATAGATTGAAAAGGCACACACTTCTTCATGCTTACAACATAAAGTCATTTTGTGCATGATGCAACTGTACAGGTTAGAAAGTTTATTACTCCTTGAAAAGAATAACATCTACCTAAAAAAGTAAAATGTACTTTTGTTATTCAAGAGACTTTTCATTGTAATTTCATGTAACAAGTATGAGGTCAGTTCTTTTCCACAACAGAGAAGTGCAGAAGCTAAAACAGGGAACATCTGTCTGGTCTTTAGAGGGTTTTAGCATGCACTGTAACCTGGATGTTAGGTTACAAACGGTATAAAAAACAAATTGGTTTTGGAGTTCCCTTGTGGGTCAGCAGGTTAAGGACTCCACATCATCTCTGTGAAGATGCAAGTTCGATCCCTGGCCTTGCTCAGGGTTAAGGATGTGGCATTGCTACAAGCTGTGGCATGGGCCTCAGCTGCAGCTCCAATTTGACCCCTAGCCTGGGAGCTTCCATAAGCCGCAGGTGCAACCAAAACAAATTGTGAATAACTTCACTTTGATTTTCTTAAGTGAGCTTCATCTCTAGTACCTAGAGCTTCGAAACCCACTTTCCAGCCACCTTATCTACAGGCTTTGCGGAGTCTCAAATACAAATTCTACCCAGAGGTGATGGAGAGTCTCCGGTAGATCCCACCTCTCCTGGCCCCTCCGATGCGCAAGCCAAGCTCTGATACCTGGAATCAGCTTCAAAGCGTTCTCCAGGTACTCGTCTTCTGTGACAGGGTGACCATTCAACTTCAGCTCCAGGGTGAAATCCCGTACAATCCAGATAAAGTCTGGAAAGAAACTCACAAACTCTGAGGCATCTTCCACTCCATCATTTTCAGAAGAGGACTTGGTCCTGATGAGCTCTGTGAGCTCTGTCACATAACTAGGACTTGGTTAAGGCAAAGAAACTCCCTGTCCACAGAATGCCCACGTCTCTTCATACAGAAGCAGCACAAACACTGCCTTCTGCGCGTTCCCTCCGCTCCACCAAAAGGAACCAAATGGCAGGGCAGGAGGCACCGACTCTATTTCCATCCCCGTAACCCAGTGAAACCTGGTGGCTGAGCTCCCGGAAGGATACTGCAGCTGCTCCAGGGCCTGGTGGTTGATGGTGTTCATGCTGTTGTAGACGAAGATGCTGCTCAGAAGCACGGCCAGGGCAAAGATCCACGAGTCGTTCTTAGAGTCGCCCTAGAAAGCACGTTGGAGCAAGAGATTCAGGGCTTACTCTTAAATTAGAAATTCACTCACACTTTTATCCTCTCAGCTTCCATTTATTACTTCAGTTGACATGGCATGCAAAGAAGTATTTTAAAGACAGACATAAAGACAGATATCTGCTTTCACAATTACAAAGAAATTTTTTTATGTTTGCAATTTTTTATATATAAAATGATTCTCATCTTCACAGGGCTTCCTTTTCCCTCAATTAGATGAAGTAAAACAACATGTACATAAAACTAGTATAGTAGTTGGTGTGTAGTTCTGTATTCAATGATGAGTGCTAGCACTTTTTCATTCTACACAAATTTATTTATCATAGTTTATATAAAATATACCACAGTTGGCATAACTGGGTATTTAAATTATATCTAAGCAATCAGTATTTCCAGGAAGCTACTGAATAGTCCCCACTGTTTTGAGATTTCAAAAAGCAATGTTAAAAATGATAGTTTTTCCTTTCAAGATGCCTATTTCAAAGCAGTGGCAAACATCCGTAACAATAAATGCAACAAAGATGAGAGTATCTGTAAAAAGCACACATCTTAGAAATGTACACATAAGCAGTGGAACCTCTAACTTTAGCATTCAATGAAAACTTAGAGGTCTATCAAGGAATAACAGAGCTAAGAAAGTTGGAGAAAGAGTGGTATGATATGAAAGCTTCCCAGAACTCTTGAGTTGAAGATTAAAGAATAGATAAAGTGTGGATTTGAAAAAATGATAGATGTGCCTACAGAAGCACCATTGGAGATGGGAAAAATCAGGGGTCTTATAATTAAACTAGGGTCATTCGATTTGACCAGAGCAGAGGGTGAGCGAAGAAGGAAAGATGAGCTCTAGTAAAACCTGGCTCAGAGGAAACAAATCTGACTGGTAGCCATGAGGACACAGGTTCAATCCCTGGCCTCACTCAGTGAGTTAAGGATCTGACGTTGCCATGAGCTGTGGTATAGGTTGCAGATGTGGCTCAGATCTGATGTTGCTGTGGCTGTGGTGTAGGTCGGCGTCTGCAGCTCCAGTTTGACCCTTAGCCTGGGAACCTCCATATGCTGGGTGTGGCCCTAAATATATGAAAATAAAATAAAAATAAACACAGAATTGTTTTTTAGGGCCACACCCACAGCATATGGATGTTAGCAGGCTGGGGTTCTAATTGGAGCAGCAGCTGCAGGCCTACACCACAGCCATAGCAACACCGGATCAGAGCTGCGTTTGTGACCTACACCACAGCTCGTGGCAATGCCAAATCTTTAACCCAGTGAGCAAATCCAGGGATAGAACCTGTATCCTTAGGGACACTAGTTGGGTTCTTAACCTGCTGAGCCATGAAAGGGACTCCAGCACAGGATTTCTAATTCCTCTTCAGGAAGAAATAGAAAGCTATAGAAATTAAGGTACTGATTCCAAATGCTTACAAAGTACGTGGAAAAAAAAAAGGATAAATAATTTATTTCATCCATTAATAGAAAGGTAAAATACCAAAAATCTATCTTAAAATGTTTCTTTGGGAAAACACATGCTTTTTATAGAACCAGTCCATTCAGAGGCACCACACAGCTTTCCAGAATGTTCGGTAACCAGTTGATGAACTTCATAGACAATGTAAACCCATCTCTTAACTCCAGCCCTCAAATACACTCTTCATCTGGTAGCTAAGAAGGGGATTCAGAAACCGTTCCTCGCTCCTGGGCTGATGTTTCTCCTCTTTCTTACCAGAGCAGCCTTCCCCTTAACTGTAAGTGGTGGCAACCAGGAGGCGCTGCCTGGATCACCTTCCAAGACTGGAGGACGTTTTCCCCCAGCTGTTGAAGTGCTGATGGAAGGCCTTCTTCAGATGTCAGCCCTCCTAATTAGAAAGGCTCCCAAAGCATCTTCTCAGTAGTGTATCCACACCCTTGTCCCAACTCAGAATGACTCAAAAGGGCCATTCCGGCCAAGAGCCATGGAATTGAGAGGAAGTTGAGGACGGCAAGGCAATGCGACCTCATCCTCCATCCAGCCTGCTTCTCCCCCAGACACCCTTTATTGAACCTGATTGTGTGGGCTTGTCAACGGGAATAAAGGGCAGAACCTTGACTTTCATCACTGATCTCTGCAGTTCTAAGCCCCAAGGCGTGGGACTCTGCTGTTCAACAGTCGTTTGTTAAATGTAATAATTCAGCCACACGGTGCCAAGCAATAAAAGATTTTATCTAATATATGGTAATATCTTACCTAGTAGTGAGAGTCGAATGAACTAGAGTTTGCCTCATTTACTCTAGTTGATTTCTAGATTCTACAAAGACTTACAGCGGTTAAATTTCTAGGATCATCAAGAAGTAAGGAGAAAATCCAGAATACAAAGTATTTATCCACGACTTTCTGACTTACCTTTTCTACGTCTCCCAGGCCCTCGGTGTCCAGAAGGACCAGCGTGTGGTCCGGCTTGGAGGGGTGGGGCACACACCACATCCAGATGCCCTTGGTTTCAGACTGCACTGTGGAGCCCAGACGGAAACCTGCCAGGGGAGTGGAGAAAGCAACATTCTGCGAAAGCAGAAAATCAAAGCAGCCAAGGGGCTACGGAGTCAGATTTACTGGACTGTAAATACCCCAGCATACAGGATGGTGCTGTCCCTGTTTCTTCAAGAGTGTCCTGCTTTGTGTGTCTTCTGTTTCAGGGAGGAGAGGCTATTAATTATGAGAAAGATGCCAAGCAAAAGTTCAGCATGAATCAGAACAGACGTTAATGATAACAATAACAAGAATATTGTGAAATAATGATGAGGTTCAAAGCCAGAGAGAAGTGGGTGAAAGTGAGATATGGTAAGGGCAAAAAATGCAAAAAGGAATTGAGATTATATTTTTTGCCAAACAAAATTATTTTTATAAAAGGGGAGAGGTGTTAACCACAGTAGGATATGAAATCCAAGAAGGATTTTTAAGATGATAGATTTTCAAGCATCTTTTTATGTTGATGAAAATATGCAATTTAAAAAGCAAAATATGTTTTGAGTAAGAGAAGACACAGTTGCAAGAGCCCAGTCCTTGAGCAGTTTAAAAAAAAAAAGTAGGATTTTGTGCGTTACTGCCTTACGGGAATAAAACAAAGCTTATTGCAATCGATTAAAGTAAGGGAGTGGTTAATAGTGATGAGAATTAGAAGTTTTGTTCATTGAGAAGAATTTGACTCTCCCTTCACATGACCAGGAAGAAAACTCAGAAGCTGAGATATCACCTAGAGGAAAGCACCTGGCCCCTAAGCCAGAATGACACTCACCATGGTTCTGTCCTGCCAGACGGTTCATCAGGTAGGATTTGCCTGTACGATACAGCCCTGCAATGGCCACCACCACCACTGGCTGAGAAATCTTCTCAAGAATCTGTAGAGCTTTCTGGTTCACTGACAGCAGCTGATTGTTGTTTTCTATCAGACAAATGGGGTCCATCGTGTTGGGTCCAGAAGCCATGGCAACCTGCCAGCCTGGAGGAGCTGCCTGGTGGAAATGAGATTGCGAAGTCATTCTCTAACTCAGAGTTGTACAAAGAATCCATCAACTTAGGACTGGGCAAGACTTCTGTACTTTCCATGAGACAGAATGTAACCTGGAATTCATATGCTGCAGAGGTTCCCATCATTCCCTCAAATGGACGGTGGTGTTGGTTATAAGACACAAAGTATTATCACTCTCCATGGTTTTACTCAATAACAACAATAATAAAATTGATGTCATTACTACTGTGCACTGAGGCTTACAACATGCCAAGCTCTTTGGTACATAATTTACACATCCAGCTAAACTGATACTTTAAAGAACTTGAAAGTTAGAAATTAATATACCTCCTTTGACAATGAGGTAAACAGGTCTCATAAAGGCTGAGTAAGTCATAGAGCAAAGATTAAAAATCCAGAAAGTTGAAAATGAGGCCCTACCATACAGCACAAGGAAATGTGTGTTATTGGGTCACCTTCCTATACGACGGAACTTGAAGAAACTTTGTAAATCAACTATATAATAATAATGATAATAAATGAAATATCATGATAACAAATGAAAAAAATCCAGACCGTTGAGACGTTCCCTTGTGATTCAGCACGTTAAGGACCCAGTGTTTTCACTGCAGTGGCTCTGGGTTGTTGCTGTGATGCCAGTTTGATCCCTAGCCAGTGAACTTCCATATGCCAAGGGCATGGCGAAAAAAAGATAAAAAATAAAAAAAAATTCAGACATTTGAGTAAAATGGCAGACTGGCAAACTCAAGCTCTGGTTCCCTCAAGGATACATCAAAAACAATCAAAATATTGCTTAGAATAACCCTGTAGTACTGCAAAACAGTCAGATTTCTGAAGCAACCAAGCAAACATGCAACCAAGAAAGCTTCATTCAAAATGGTAGGAAATTCTGGGGGGTTTTTTGTTTGTTTTTTGTTTTCCTTTGTCTGTTAGGGCCACACCTGCTACAGATGGAATTTCCCAGGCTAGGGGTCGAAGCCACTCCACAGGAGCAACCCGAGCCAGTCCAGTGACAGTGCCAGAGCCTCTACCCACTGCTCCACAAGGGAACTCCAGAGACTGTGACTTTTAACTAATAAGGATCAGCACTGTGGGGACTAAACTTACCTCTACAGAGATATTCACTGTGAAGCTTTCTAGAGTATGATTAATAGAGAGGTTAAAAAGCAACTATCTCTTCACGTGATAATCCTCTGTAACCTCCTTGCCAAGGGACTGTCTTATCTGAATTCTGACGCCAGCCACCGAGCTTGACAAAGCAGGGCAGACAACTCCCTTGAGGACTGTTTCCAGGAGCAGCACTGCCAGGAGGACACAGCGTGCCCGACTGTCGTTTTGCAGCCCCTGCTGGTCCAAGCAGAGACGTCGAGCTGCCCCCTCCCCTCCGCCCCCCTCCACCCTTGAACTAAAGCCAGCCTCAGACCCCTGCCCTCCAGATGCTGGGAACCCTGCCCTTCCTCAGCTGTCCCTTTGAGTCGAAAATCAATCTTGGGCTGCACATAAAAGAGAGGGACATACCTGCTCCACCAGCAGGGGTCCAGGAACGGTGCCAGCGGTCTCTCTCCTCGCTCACTGTTCCTTCCAGGTCTCTCTCCCTCCTGTCTCAAAGCTTAGACTGAGCAAGCTCGTCCTCTCTTCTTGTAAAGAGCTGTCTTAAATGTGAAAGTGAAAGCAATCCATGCTGCTGTTTCCTTAGCAGAGTCATGCCAGGGGCCTCCTGCACGGCACGAGCAAACAGGGGTGTGGGGCCGAGGTGAGAGGAGGCTGTGAAAGGCCCGTTACTCAGCAGTCGCATCTTAACACAGGCCACCAGCTTTCTTTGGGCCTCCCCTCGTGTAAGTTTGCTTCAGGTGGCATAAGTTCCCTTGGCAAACAAGAAAAGTAAAAAAATCCATGGCATGTGGATAAGCACTGAGATCCTGCGGTATAGCCTTGGGAACTACACCTAGTCACTTGGGATGGAGCCTGATAATGTGAGAAAAAAGAATGTATACTTGTATGTGTGACCAGGTCACTGCTGTACGGTAAAAGATTGACAGAACACTGTAGACCACCTGTAATGGAAAAAATGAAAAGCATTAAAAAATATAAAAAAAAAGAAAAGTCATGGCACAAATGTTAGCAAAATTATATAAACCAAGTATATTTCAAGCATTTTTCTCTAAGTGTTGAGCCCCGGATGCTCTCGTCCATGAAGAGCCCTTAACATTTTAAATCTGGAGTTCCCGTCGTGGCTCAGAGGAAACGAGTCTGACTAGTATACCATAACAGGCAAGACAAATTATCTAGGCTCAAACATCAGCTTCCCCATCAGCTTCCCATGGAAGCAGCACAAGGCCCGATCTAAGATACAAGGGCTTGTAGGCACTGCCACCATGTGGTAACTCAAAAATCATAATTTATCTGGTAATACAGCAATTTTCCTGGGAAAGGTACTTTATTGAAGTCACCCATATATACCAATGTATCATATGTATGCAATAATAATTTTGCCTCTGTGTGCTTCCTAATATTGACTATAATGTAGTTTTTTAAAGGTTAATTGAAATGAAGAGAGAAGTAGTGAGGTCATAAGCTCTGATGGAGAGAATGTTTCCTCTTGGGTTTTCCTTCCCAGAAAGAGACTTGGATGCACATAGTTATCAGGGAAGTGATGACAGGAAGCCAGAGGAAGGAAAAAGGGGCAAAGGAGAGTAAGAAAGAGAAAATGGAAAAGTCAAAAAGGTGAATTAGGAGTTCCCGTGGTGGCGCAGCGGAAACGAATCCACCTAGGAACCATGAGGTTGCAGGTTCGATCCCTGGCCTCACTCAGTGGGTTAAGGATCCAGCATTGCTGTGGCTGTGGTATAGACTGGCAGCCGTAGCTTTGATTAGACCCCTAGCCTGGGAACCTCCACATGCCATGCGTGCGACCCTGAAAATGACAAAAGGCAATAAATAAATAAATAAATAAATAAATAAGGTAAATTATTGAGCTGGTTACCGTTGTGGAGACTGGAGACCCATCCCAACATACATATTCTGAAGAACCCCCTAGAATGCACTTCAGAAGTGTGCCTGTGAGGGGCGCTGCAAGGATGTGTCCAACAGCTCATGGTTCCTGTTGACTGAGAGGGGCCGTTGAGACCTTTAACCTCTCAAACTTACAGGCTGTTCTTGGGCAATGGGCTGCCTTGCATAACTTGAAGAAAAGCCTGAGAGAGAACAGATGAAAAATGCTCGAGGCATGACATGGACGCGTGCTGACCAGGACCCAGAAGGCTCTGCTACAGTGGGTCTGAGAATAGAGGCAAGAGACAGAATGAACAGATAAAAAGTACTGGCAATTCTGAAGCCTAGGAATTGGGAAATACACTGACCTAATTTGAATAATCTTTTCAGATAAAGCCTTGTACTACCAACAGTTTAAAATTCTGCATTAAGAAATTATCTTTTTAAGAGCAAAAAAACTTTTGACAAACTAGTAATGAATGGTGTCATTAGGTCAAATTTCAAGGGAAAATGGGAGCTCAGAGAGTTAGGAGAGCATTGAAGCTGCTTCTTCCTGATAGTGTTTGCCGAACAAGGGACCGTAGTGTCAGTTTTAAAGGCATTTTGAGATAAGGGCCCAGAGTTCAAAACCAGAGCTTGTTGCCCAAAGAATCTGTGGGAATATAATGCAAGATAGTTGACTTGACAACACTTATTATGGTGATGAATCTGTAATGTACATAAATGTTGAATTGTACACCTGAAACTAATACATTTTATGTCCACTGTACTTCAATTTTTAAAATTTTTTTAAAAAGAAATATTACAGATATTTTCCAGAAACACCTTTTTTTCTTTTTTTTAGGGCCACAGGTGCAGCATATGGAAGTTCCCAGGCTAAGGGTCAAATCGGAGGTACAGCTGCTAACCTATACCACAGCTCATGGCAATGCCGGATCCTTGACCCACTGAGTGAGGCCAGGGGTCAAACTTGCATCTTCATGGATACTGGTCAGATTCATTTCTGCTTTGCCACATGGAAACTCCCCAGAAATGTTGAAAGGAAACAAAACCACAGATTCAGAACCAGTTAAAAAGACAATTTCAAAAAAAAATCTCCATATAGACACAACATTGTGAAACATTAGAACCACGAAGACAAAAGGAAATCTTTAAAGTAGGTGGTAGGATAGAACAACTAAACATAAAATCATCCAGGATATAGTAGACTTGGCATCACTGTCAGACCATTAGACCTGCCAGACATTTGTAGGACACGTTTCCTAACAGCAACGCTTTAGACGCTCTTCTAAAACACACATAAGACATTTTTCAAGACAGACCATATATGAGGCCATAAAAGAAGCCCAATACATTTTTAGACATTGAAATTATGTAAAGTGTGTTTCTCCAAACACAATGGAATTATGTTAGAAGTCAATAACAGAAGGAAATTTGGGGATTTACAAGTATGTACAAATTAAACAACATACTCCTAAATAAAGAATTTGTCAAAGAGGAAATAGCAGGAGAAATTAGAAGATACTTTGAGACAAATGAAAACAGCAACACAACACAAATATCAAAGTGTACAAATGTGGCCAAAGCAGAGCTTAGAGGGAAAGTCATAGCTGTTAACACCTCTATCGATGATGATATACTCAAGAGCTGAGAGAGGAAGAAGTGTCAACTAAGAATTCTATACCCAACAAAACTGTTCTTCCAAAATGAGGGAAAGGTAACCTTTCTCAGACAAACAAAAGCTGAGGAAATTCATCAGTAGGCCTGCCTTACAAGAAATGCTAAAGGGAGTTATTCAAGCTGAAATGAAGACACTAAACAGCAATAGGAAAGTATGTCAAAGTATAAAACTCACTGATAAATGTAAATATATAGAAAAATACTCCTATTTATTTATTTTTAAATTCAATGAACTTTATTATATTCATAGTTGTACAACCATCATCACAACCTAATTTGACATTTCCATCCCAAAGCCGCAGCCCATCCCTCCCCGCTACCTCAACCTGTCCACTTTAGTAACCATAAGTTTTTCAAGGCCTGAAAATCAGTATCTGTTCTCCAAGTAAGTTCATTGTATCTTTTTTTTAGATTCCACATATAAGTGATAGCTTATGATGTTTGTGTCTCACCGTCTGATGTTTTGTGTTTCACTTAGCATGATAATTTCTAGGTCCATCCATATTGCTGCAAATGCCATTATTTCATTCCTTTTTATGACTAATATTCCATTGTGTATATGTACCACATCTTCTTTATCCATTCCTCTGTTGATGGGCATTTAGGTTGCTTCCACATCTTGGCTATTGTATATAGTGCTACAATGAACACTGGACTACATGTATCTTTCTGAGTCATGGTTTTCTCTGGTAGATGCCCAGGAGTGTCCCAGAGAAACTTTTTCACAAATCTATGGAGATGCATAGAAACAGATAAGCATCTGTCACAGAGGCTAGATGCCCATCCCCCCAGGCAGGTTGCTAACGTGAGTTGGGACAGACAGACCTTGAACAATGCAACCATGAGCGGAAAAAAATAGTAAGACATAGACCCACTCTACAATACAGCACATAACATCTACTTTAAAAACATATACATGTATTACATGATAGCATATGTTTTAAAAGAATATATATGAATTGAAAGATGCATAAGAAGCACATTAGAGAGCGTGGGTTGAGAAGGTGGTGGAGGAAATGGGAATGAGAACCAGAGGAAGAGATAAAAGTATTGAAATCTAAGTGAAAATTAAACAAATTTGGTGTGGGGCCTCAAGTGAGCGCTCTCCTTGTTTTTTTCTTTTTAAAATTTGGACTTTGGGTGCAGGGTTGAGATCATAACACGCTTTGGTGTTTGTCTGGGAACCACCGCCTTGGTCTTAGCTCAAGCCTCCTCTCCAGCTTCTCACCTCAGAGCTGTGAGAGCTGAAATCCGAATTGGGTTCCACTTCCGACGCTGCCTTTAGCTCAGGATCTGGGTGAGCCAGTTGGTTCCTCTTGAGTCTCGGATTCCTCGGCACGGAATGACCTGGGTAGCCCGGTCACAGCTCCTCTACGCCGGACAGAACCTTCCCGCACCCCCCACAGAGCCTGCTGCCCTGCCCAGCGCCGGGCAGGGGGCCGGAGAGCAGAGCCGGGCGGTTCCCTGAGCGCCTCCTGGGCCCCGGGCCTCACCGGTCGTGTCGTCGGGGCTCGCGGCTCCGCGAGGTCGCTTCACGACGCGTGTTTCACAGCAGAGTTTGCGCAGTAGCGCGCTCACATCCCTGCAGCTCCCGGTAGCTGGAACCAGCTCTGGCCTGAAGTGCTGCGGTCCACAGCACCGTCCCACTGCCGTCCCCGCCCCCGAAGGCTACACGGACTCGCTAACACCCGCACGCTTTCCAGCCGTCAGACACTTCCATACCCGTCGGTTCTTTCAGTCCTGTCACCCACCCTGTGACAACGCCACAGAAGGTGAGGAGACGGGCTCAGATGTTTTTAAGGACCTTGTCCAAGGTCAAAGAGCTAAGAAACGGCAAAGATGGTGGAACTTGAATCCGGTTCTCTCTGACCCCATGCCCTTGCCGTGGTGCCCCTGGACCCCATTCTGTCACCACCAAGGGACCCTGTGTAAGTCACTGAAGCTCTCTAAACGTCCCCTGCTCTGCTGTAAGATCTCAGTTATAGCACCCGCCCCCGAAGCCCTCTTGAGGATTAGATAAGTCTGAGAAAGGGTTTTGCAAACGTGTGAATATACAAAAGACAGTAAACGTTTTCCAGACTACCGGCGTCATTTTGGGTGTTTTAAAACTTAACATGAAAGTAATCCAGCAACATATTTTCTTTAGGGTTTGGCTTCTTTTGCTCAACATTGTTATTGTTCTCCAGTGGAAAGTGTGAGCGCATAAACATTCTTTTAATCTGTCAAAATATTAATGGTGATACATAGCACCTGCTAGGATAATCGTAGAAACCTGTTTGCAGATGGGTGTGCCACAGGCTCTTACGTTGGATGCTTAGACATCTCCCCTTTCACTGCCGTTACCAGTCACTACCAAACCTCTTTTCCAATACTTTTCCAGTTTACTTTTCTAATAACGTTATCTCCTTCTGGTAGCTGTAGTTTGCGCCACATAGCCCAGTATCCTAATTCATGGAAATTATTGAGATTTTATTCATTCTGTTATCGCCTAGAAACTTAAGAGAGTTTGTCAACATACATGTACAGGGATTTCTGAAATTTCTGTTTATAATTACCATGCACTGAGGAAACAAAAAGAGAGTGAGCCTTGTACAGCCTCCAGGTATAGGCGAGCAGTTGTCAGTGTTGACAAGGATGTGTTGACTTCCACAACTGTGCACCATACAGAGCATGTGAATTCAGAATAGTGAGGCTCCTCCTTCTAATGAGCTGGTTGTAGGAGTAAGCAGTGAGAATAGGCCTTTATTTTTTTAAGATTTTTGTTTTTTCCATTATAGTTGATATACAGTGTTCTGTCAATTTCCAATGTACAGCAAAGTGACCCAGTCATACATATATATATATATACATATATATATATATATATATATGCATTTTCTCATGTTATCCCCCATCGTTTTTATTTTTGGTCTAACTTCAAAAGAGGGACCTGCGAGAAGCAGTGGAGAAATTCTGAAAGGAGATTAAGTCGTGGGCACAAGAAGGAACTGTGCGGTGCAGAGCGTGCTGACTCCAAGTCTTGAGTCCACGGCCACTCGGAGCTCCAGAAGAAATCACTATCATCGTCGTCCCCAGCCCCGGCCATGCCAAGGACTGCACAATGTACGCTCAGGGCCAAGGAAGGCAAATTAAGAAAAATAGGTAATGAGCGTCAGTATTTTTCCTGCTTTCCAAAATCTACTTAGTTCATAGGCCTCATTCACATTTTCAGGAATGAACTTGGAATTGAATACTCAATTCGGACGGCTCATGTGGATACATTAAGGAAGCCTGGAATAAGCTGCTTTCTCCAATCCTCAGTTCTCCAAGGGAAGTGCAGTTCCTGCTAGAACAATGTAGGAACATACAGCCGTACTAGAACCTTTCCGACCTTTCATGATCATTGAATGTTACCTTTATTTAATGACCTGACACTACCGCGTTCAGCATCTATGTAGGAAAATATAACAGTGACTGAAAATCACAATTGGTAAAGTTCTCTAACAGTTCTGTACCTCTCTATACGCTGTCTACGCTGTGCCTGTAAAGATATTTACTTGTGGCTTTTCTATCATTTATTATTTATTTTTAAAATTCACTAATTTTCTCTAAAAGAGACTAATTTAGATTGGAATGGAATGATGGGTCAAAGTTAATTGGAAGTCGGCAAAGAGGAAGTATTCATAATGATAAGGCAGGTGATGAAAACCCACGACCACATATCATTCAACCACAAATCTGAAAGGAACCACAAGATAAAGCCATTAGAAGGAGTTGTCCATGTCACTGTCAATACAAGAATATGCTTAATTCATTGATGTCAACTCTCCACAAATTAGCCATAGGTGCCAATTTATTTTTTCCTTTTCTTTTTGCCTCAACTAGATTGAGAGGTTTAATGACCAAATCCTTAAAACCTTCGTATAGCTAATATTACCAAAATCTTCCTTTTTAGGAGATGGGGTTACTTGAGGATATTTTATGCCTTAAAATCAGATAACAGAGAATCAAAGAGGTTAAAACTGTCGAAAACTGTCTTCCCCAGTCGGCAGGTTGCCTGGGCTGGTTTTGAAAAGTATGCCCACACATTCTTTGAAGCCTCTTGTACAGCTTAATTCCCCCTTCCTTGAGTGTACGTTAGTTTTAATGACAGATTTTAATGGTTTGGATGTCGGAGATTGGATGGTATAGTCACTTCTGGAATCAGAGGCTACAAAATCTGCCGCTTGCTCCTGGGGAGTGTGCTGCTTCTGCCCGGAGCACTTACTCCGGGAGAATGCCTGTCATGAGGAGAGACCCAGGTAAGCAGGAGCTGAGGCCACTAGAATGAGCTTGGAAGTGGACCTCCAGCCCCACCGAGCCTGCGGAGACTGCAGCCCAGCTGACAGCTCAGCCACAAGGCTGGGAGAGACCCTGGCTCAGAACCATTCAGCTGAGCTCCTCCAAGCTTCCTCTGGAAAGTGCAAGATAACAAATGTTTGTTTTTTAAAGTTGTTATGTTTAGGAGTAATCCGTTACACAGTAGATAACTAGTATAGGTTTTGTTCTGGAAATGGAACGCTACAATAACAAAAATCTAAATGGTGGGAATAAAAAAAAGGGGGGGGGGAGTTCCCATCATGGCTCAGAGGAAATAAATCTGACTAGCATCCATGAGGATGCAGGTTCGATCCCTGGCCTGGTTCAGTGGGTTAAAGATCCAGTGTTGCCGTGAGCTGTGGTGTAGGTCGAAGACACAGCTGGGATCTGGCATTGCTGTGTCTGTGGTGTAGGCCGGCAGCTACAGCTCCGATTCGACTCCTAGCCTGGGAACGTGTATATGCCACAGGTGCAGACCTAAAAAACAATAAATAAATGAATAAAATATAAATAAATAAATAAATAAATAAATAAAATGTGGAGTGGCTTAGAACTGGGCAGAGGGCATTGAAGAGAGTGTTAATGAAAGTCTAAAGTGCCTTAAAATAGCTAGGGATAGTCAGCTTATACTTTTTGACAAGGTAGTGAGTGAGAGCTCACAAGAAAGTGAAGGAACTGTTGCTAGAACCCAGAATCAAGAAGAGCTTTGCATTCCAATGGCAGAAAGTTCAGCAACGGTGTTGCGTGCAGTGATAAGAAAACTATGAAATGGACCTGATCATCTGGGTGACTTAGATTTTCAACTGGAGTGTTAGAAGTGCACCTGCCTTTTTTTTTTTTTTTTTTTTGCTGCTCAGAGTGGATTGCAGGAAGACGTAAATAAACTAAAGGAATAAAAATAAAGGAATATAAAAAGGAGCCATGAGTCAATTAAATTGAACGTTTTTAGCTTCCCAGGATGGCCCATGATCCTAAAATTAGGAAATGGCTTCTTAACAAGATCCAATCCAGGCTGTTGCCAGTGGGGAGTTGGGTCAGATGTGAGTCCAAGGATGTGACTGAAGGGTCTCCTGTTTACACCTCAGGATCCTGAAGGGTGGCTGCTCCGAGTGCAAACGAGTTGGGAAAAGACTCAGAGGAGACTTACCGTCTGAACCACAGAAGCTGTCGTCAAACAGCGGGGCCTCCAGTAGTTTGGGAGCCTTGTTCCTCGGAAAAAACCCAAGAAGGAGATAGGGCTCCTTTGAAAGGCTTTGTAGCTGTGACTTTGGGGTTCGACTTAATAAAATTCACAGAAAATCCACAATGTTTTTAAAAGAACAGTGCATTCAGAAATGTTGCTAGCCTGGCCTGAAAGAGACAACACGGCGCAATACGAAACGCGGGCCTTGGACTACGAAAGTCCGCCGGACGGAGGCAGCCTGGGAAAACCGCTCAGTGGCGGGGCAAACACACTGTCTGTGGAGCAAAACGAAGGATACTCAGAGGGCAACGCCAGGAGCCGGAGAAGGGCTTCGAGGGCTGTGAGCAGGTATCAGGCCTGGAGACGGAATCAAGGCAATTCCCACACGTCTGGGCTTTGTGACGGCTCTGATCCCTGACTCGCAGCCCCCACTGTGCACGGCAATGTCCTGTGCTGTCTACACCGTCGTTCACTGGGGAGAGAAGCAGATCCTTGTCTCTGTAGTTGACACACGTACAGATCTAGGGAGCTGTCCCTGAGTCACTCCCCCCAAGAAAATACACGCAGGGAGCCCCATCCACCTGGACCTGAGGTGGATGAGATTCTAGGAAGCTGGTTACTGCGTGTGTCCCTGTCCCCCTGCTTCATCTTCTTAGCTGCCCTCGCGTCCTGCCTGGCCCACGCTGCGGTAACCAGCTTCCCAGAATGCCCAGGGAGCCTCGCCTCCTCGTATCAGAACTCTGTGAAGTTCCCACCCATTCTGTACCGGGACTGAATGGCCATCATCAAAAAGTCTACAAACAATAAGTGCCGGAGAGGGTGTGGAGAAAAAGGAACCCTATTACACTGCTGGTGGGAATGCAAATTGGTGCAGCCACTGTGGAAAACGGTATGGAGATTCCTCAGAAAACTCAAAATAGAATTACCGTTTGATCCAGCGATCCCACTCCTGGGCATCTATCCAGAGGAAACCATGACTCGAAAAGACACATGTGCTCCAGTGTTCATTGCGGCACTCTATGCAATAGCCAGGTCATGGAAACAACCTAAATGCCCATCGACAGAAGAGTGGATAGGGAAGATCTGGTACATACACACAATGGAATATTACTCAGCCATTAAAAGGAACGAATTACCAACATTTATAGCAACATGGATGGACCTAGAAATTATCATGCGAAGTGAAACCAATCAGACAATTAGACAGCAAAATGAGATGACAAAGCAGTTACCGACTCTGTTCTGGGAAAAGTTTTCCCTCCTGCCTCCCTCCTCCTCCCCACCTTCCTCTTTCTCGCTCTGGGGAAGCCATGTCCCGAGCAGTCCCCAGGAGGACCCATACTGAGAGTAACTGAAGCCTCTTGCCAGCATCCGGAGCCGCGAGCCAAGCCAGCTGTCCAGGCCCCGTAAGGCTCAGGCGACTCCAGCCCTGGCAGACACCTGCACTGAAGCCACATGAGAAACTATGAACACTGTCACCCACCTCTGCCTTCCACGGATTTATACCCACCGAAGCTGTGAAACAATAAATACGTGTGTTGTTGTTTTAAGCTTTGAGGTCGCTTTGAACACAGCACTAGATGAGAAAAACACTGAATTGAATGAACATATTTCACGGAAGCATAAATGAACCACAGACTGGGGCTCTCTTGGTTTTCCAGGTTTTTGGTATTTTTTCCTAAAAAAGATCTTCCAAAAATAGACTATGTGCTTTTCATACCACTTCTGATGTAACTATGACTTTCCACGGTTAATGAAACCAAAAGTACAATTCAGTCCAAAATTCCCTTAGCTCCTTTCTTTTTATCCGTATGATAGAGACTTACCAAGGCCTGTGACATCAAGAGATCCTGTAGACAGACTTGTGGCTGCCAGGGGTGGCGGAGGGAGTGGGGTGGTCTGGGGGTCTGGGGTTAATGGTTGTAGACTGTTGCCTTTGGGATGGAAAAGCAAGGTGACCCGGCTGTATAGCACGGGGAACTCTGTCTAATCGTGTGTGACGAATCCATATATGTATGTGTAACCGGGTCACCATGCTGTGCAGTTGGAAAATGAACAGAAATCTTTAAACCAACTATAATGGAAAAATTAAAAATAATAATAATTTTAAAAAAAGAAAGAAAGAAATCCTGTAGAGGAACTCAGAGTTCACTCCTCTGACCCGCAGACTGGGCAGAATCTGTGTTTCGAGGTCATTTTGACCGCACATCTGTGGAGATGGTGCAACAAAACATAGGGCACAGTAGATGTAGTCACTGGCATTTATAAGTCCTTTGTTTAAGAATGGCTTGTAAGTTGTTTTAAGTATTTTCCATCTTTATTAATTAGCATAATAGCAGTTTCTGCATTTTGCTGCTAAGAAGCCTGGGAAACAGGACTGCTGCTTTCCTCTGCCGCTCACCCACTTACCGTCAGAGCTCAAGTAGAAATACGAATCTCTTTGACTTAGTTTAATAAACATTTCTTGAGCTTCCTCAATATTCCAGATACTTTTCCAAATTGTTTCCTTGTGTTTTGGTAGGTACCCAAACAAAAGGGAACAAATAGGTATGTGTCCATATTCTTCAGGATCTCAAAGTCTCGTAAATGTAAAAGCAAAATGTTTTGAGCCATGATGTCGCAGGAAGGGGCCCCCTTTCAGGGCCGAGCATGGGCTCTTGCCTAGCACTCGGAAACGAGTGTCCGAGGAGACACACACGCTGACAAGGCAGGAGACTTTATCGGGACGGGGCCCCGGGCGACAGCGGCGGGTCAGGGAACCCAGGAGAACTGCGCTGCCGCGGGGCTCGCTAGCTTGGGTTTTACGGGGATGGGGTCAGTTTCAGAGCGGCCTGTGCCCAGCGGTCTTGCTCAGCCCGTGCTTGGTCTGGCTCGGGGTCCCTCTGGACGCTGTGCACACGCCCTCTCAGCCAAATGGCCTCCGGAGCCGTGGACACTGGGGGCTGGTGGCCTCCTGCCCCTCCTCCCGGCCCGCCCCGACCCTCGATAAGTCCCCAGGGCTGCACCGTGTTCCTTCTCAGGGCCTCCTGTTGTGAGACCACTCGTGCAGGTGGCCGCTGTGGAGCCTGGCCGAGGTGGGCAATTCCATCGACAGCCCGCGTAGAGGCGATTTAACCAGGTCCAGGGGAAGCGACGGCGAATGCAGGGGCGTTTACCCTGTTCGCTTATGATCGTGTTGACTGCGGAAAAAAATGCACAACCTGAAAGTTAAGAGTTAAGTTTTACTTGGTGGACCGATCTGAGGACTTGAGCCTGGGACACAGCACCTCAGATAAGTCCGAGTGACAGCTCTGGGGGCAGGGGGGCGCAGGACGCATGCGAGCTTTGCAACAAGGACCCGGTAGTGAGAACATCAATAACTTACTGAAAATTAAAGACAAGTGGATACCTCGGGGATTGAGCGCTTTTCTGTGCATGGGGAGATGCGAGAGTCTGGGCTCATCGAAGTCATCCCGTTGCCAGGCGCCCCAGCTCCCGGGGCCAAGCACCCCATGCGTCCTCATCCTGAATCTCCTGGGGCGCCCTGGCCGGGGCGGCTGCAGAGCTGACCGCTGGATGCCCGCATCCTGTTCCGGCCTGCCTTGCCTCAGGGCTCACCCACCCCGGGGCTGTAAAGTGATGACCTGATGGCTGCAACATCCTTTGTTTGCTGATAGGAGAGGCTGCATTTTTCATTCACCATCAGGAGATGCTGGGCTGAGAATTCTAATAAAGAAAGATTCTTATTTTTCCCCACTGATTTTGCGGTCCTATGAACTCTCAATTCCCTCTGTTCTAAACATAAATAATTGAGAAGCTTATTTGACTGTTATATTTTTTTGTGTAGATGATAGGATGTCAAGTTGGAAATTTTGTCTCATGCATCACAATACACAATAGACGCTTAATTCCGAAGTGAGATGCCAGGCCTCATACACATTTTCAAACAAAATGAGGAGAACCAGCTTTGGTACCTTCAGAGCCTCTCTGCCCCACTTTGAGGATGTAAAGGGTTGTGAGCAGACTGAGAGGGAGGAATTATAAAGAAATTTACGTCCTGAAAAGAGCCTTGACCTTTGTTCCGATGAGACGAGGACATCCTGAAGGAGACAGTCTGTGCTCCCTGCCGTTGGGGAAGCAAGCTGGGCTGGGCTGTGACAAGGCCGAGGACTGGCCCGATGCCATGGCTGCTGGCCTGAGGTATCAGGCGGCGACATGCGTAAGATTTGCTGCTGTTGGCTCATCAACACAGGCGGATGGACAGCAGCCTCTCATCCTGGAATTATTTCAGACGTGCTCCCATCTGTTCAAATAGCACTTTGGCCAGAGGGCGAGAGGTCCCAGCGGAGTCTGGGCTTGGGGTGCGCTCCCGCAAACGCAGATGCTCAGAGGAGCCAGCGGTCAGTGAACGAGGGGCACGGGCCGCTCTTCTGGGGTTGAGGTCAGAGGGGCCCACCAGGTTACCCATCAGAGA
Organism: Catagonus wagneri; assembly: GCA_004024745.2. Lineage (NCBI taxonomy): Eukaryota > Metazoa > Chordata > Mammalia > Artiodactyla > Tayassuidae > Catagonus > Catagonus wagneri. Next base: position 7,841,304 of record PVHT020004944.1, on the reverse strand, counting down.
ATCTAGGATGGTCCCTAGATTCTAGAGAAAAGTCAGCTTTAAACATCGGCCGGGTCGAGGGAGGAAAGAGACAGAATGAAAATACCAGTTAAGGGGGAGTTCCCTGGCGGTCCAGTGGTTAGGATTCAGTGCTTTCACCACCTGCGGCCTGGGTTCAAACCCTGGTCTAGGAACTGAGATTCCATCAAGCTGCAGCATACCATGCTGCCCCCCCCCCCAAAAAAAGGACGGATTAAGTAAGAACTTTCATTTACCTTTCTCCTTGTCCGTCTCTGGGGCTGCTTGTGAGAGCCGAACAGCCCACGGCCCCTGCCTGACAAGGTCGCAGGGAGACAGCGAGGGACATGAGTGTGGAGGAGAGGGGCAAATTCTTACCCACAAATGAAAACTAAAATTGAGCCTAGGCATCCGAATTTCCGAATTGAGCTCTGCTGTGCAAGTTAAGCAACCGTGGCACTTTCTGTTGTTAAATCCCCTTGAGCTTTTATCCAGCAGCAGGAAAAACATTTATCTTCTTGAATACACTCTAAAGTGACAGTGGGAGGCAAAAATAAAAATTGCTTTTCTTATTACCTCCTTCAAACTATGCTTATTCAATATACTGGTTCTATTTATTATGGTGACAATATTCTCCAGGCTGGATTACAGAGAAAACACAGGAATTTAAATGGAAGACTGCATTGTTATCATGAAGAGGGGTGATTATAAATAATAGTCACAATGCCTTACATTTTAAAAGACTGTTAAAAAAACTTAAAAATCACCTGTGCATCTATTTTTCATTATCTCTATGAAAATTCACAGTAGGAACAGAATGAGATATTAAACATCATATCAAGACACCTCGTACATACGTAGCCATCTCAACTCTCTAGGTTTTATAAATCTAATCTAGACTAATAAAATAATAGGTTCATAAAGGATACAGCTCAGCCCGGTTGCTTATCTCTATACCTCTCCCCACCCAGAATCACTGGGTCTGGATCCGGGTCCTCACCAGCTGGCTAGGTCCCCAGACCCCAGCCCCACATCTCCGAGCTCCGCGTTGCTCCCCTTATTCTGGAACCGACTCTGGGGACGAGGCCCCACCTCCGATTCCTGGACTCGGCTACATTCCCAAGTTTTGGCATCTGCCTCCGAAGTCACGGTTGGCTGCTCATCTCCAGGATTTTGCTCACTTGCCTATATTCCAGTTTCTTCCCAGGGCCTTCCCCTAAAGTTCCCCTCCAAAGACTTGGAGGCCCGTCCTAGGAATCGGCCAGGGAACCAAGCCTTCCTTCCCCCTACAAACCTTCCAGCCTTCACCGCCGTGTCTTGCTCAAATGCCTGAACTCCCGGCTACACCGCCTTCGATTCTGTTGCCAGCTATTTGCCTGATTGAATCTGAGCCCTCAGAGGGTCAGAAAGTGCGCTTACCTGGGAGCCTAAGCCTCCAGCCCGGGACTTGAACCCGGTGGCAGCTCCTCTGTGGGTGGGTTTGCGGCCGGTCCTGGCCCTCCTGTGAGCCTATTCTGATGGAAAGAATTGACGGGCTCTGCCAAATTCTGAATATAATAACAGTTAACATTTACAAATATAGTACTAAATTCCAGTCACTGCATGAAGTATTGTATCATTCTGTTTATTTCTTACAACATCTCTAAGAGGCAAGTACTGTTACTGCCTCTTACAAATGAGATCGAGGCAAGCCCTGGTGAGACAACACGCCGAAGGCCACTTTCTCCCAGGCCGCAGACCCCAGGCTTGAGCAGCCGAGTGAGGCTGGAAGGAAGCCGCCAAGCACAAGCCGGGGAGCAGCTGATAATCGAATGCATCCCCACTCACCGGGAAATAAAGCACAAAGTCGATCCAGGAAATGACACAGGAAAACTTTCACCGCCTGGAGGAGAAGGCCACGTGCATGTTAGAAAAAGAACTGACAAGTGAGAACCAACGACTAAATTTGTTGGTGCCCAGGTGAGAGGAACTTTGAAGAGGAAAGCAAACGCTGGATCTGCTAACGGGGCAGCTGGACAGCACTTGGCAAGAGACGCGAGAGAAAAAGAGTGTTTTGGGGAGAAGAACCTCTGGTCGCCAAAACCCTGGAGCAGGAAGGAAGCGCGGACTTTGTCCTGGTCGGACAAGAGCTGGAACTGCTCCCGAGTGCTGCGGGAGCTGCTGGTCCCCGCTGAGCAGCTAGCTCTCCGGCCAGGAGGGCCTTCCACCGCCTCGTGGAAAAGAAGGCATGGATGGCGTTGCTGTTGGAGGCCAACCAAACCGTGGTCCGTGGGTTCTAAGCTCCACCACTGACTTCCTTCGAGAAGATAACTAGTTTTTCTGAGCCTCAATTCCCTTGGTTATAAAATGGGAATCTTTCTATCTCCCATATACAAGGTTATGATGCTGATGAGAGAGGCTTCTGTAAATAACCACCGCAGCACAGACAAATACCTAACACTGGTACCACTGTGATTTGTGAGGGGCTGTGGGGAAAAGACCACCGCGATACCAAGATAAAGGACTGTGAGCTGTATTCCTAGTTCCTGGCAGAGTCCCTGGCACAGACAGGCAATCGATAAACACGCGTCGTGTCAATAAAGGAGTAAAACGATGAATAAATGAATCTCGGTGCTTCCTTCTCAAGGCCCAGAATACAGCTGCTGCCTAGGAGGAGGCAACAGATGTGCTCACGCCTGACTGTCATCCTTCATTCTCTGCGTCCCACAGGGCTCTAGGTCTGCCGGCTCTGAGCAGGGTCCAGAACCGCTACCACGCCGGCAGGCTGGAGGACACACTGACGCTTTTTTTTTTTTCTGTTTTGTCTTTTTTATTTTTAGGGCCATACCTGCGGCATATAGAAGTTCCCCGGCTAGGGGTCGAATCGGAGCTACCGCCGCCAGCCACAGCCACAGCCATGTGGGATCCGAGCCGTGTCTGCGAGCTACACCACAGCTCACCCTGAACACACTGAGCGAGGCCTGGGGTCGAACCCACGTCCTCGTGGATACCAGTCAGGTTCATTACCACCGAGCCACGATGGGAACTCCCGATACACTGACGGTTTTAATACACAGGATTCATGCAAAGAACTAGAGGTCACATGTATGCCACTTTAGAATTTTCATGTGTCTAGAGAGTATTTTTCCAGGCTTTGCCCTTCCTGTGGAGGTAGGGTGGGTCAAGGGACAGATAAGCCAGTCATTTCACTGCCTGGATCCCTCAGCCACCGGAGTAACTCCTTGGCCCTTAGTGTCACGGTGGTCTAAAGCCAGTAAAGGCCATTGCTTGAGTATAGACACCTGAAAGTTCTGCAGAAGCATAGATGCGGCATCTGTTACTTTGAAAATGAACTGAAAATTGGAGAGAAGCAGTAGAAGGCGTTCCAGGAGCAGGCAGCGTGGATTAAAGGAAAGTCAGTGTGGAATGAAATCACACAAGAAAAATGCTACAGTCGTGCAGTAAAACTCTTTCACCACATTCTGAGAGGTTGGCTGAGCTCACTCCATATCAAAGATGTAACATAATAGAGCATTGTGATGGGCCAGCGATTTTGAACCCTGTGATGTTTCTTTTTTCACAAAGAAGGAACAAAGAATGATTTATACCGAGGACATCTGAAGAGTATTTGAGACCTAGTAAACGATGCCGCTCGCGCTGCAATTAATAAAATATCTGAACCCAGCAATATGGGAGGGGACACCAGCTGCCTCGAGGGCCCCGCCCATCCTGTGAGAGCTGCACCCCAGAGCAAAAACGAATATATTAAAGAAGAGAACTGACTATCAAAATAGATGACTGGAGCTGTCGTAGGGGTAGCTGGTTCAGTTCCAGCTCAGGCAGCAGACCAATCTGCGATGTTCTAAGCTCTTTCTACAGCCTGGCACCAGGCAAAAGATAGCCCATCTGTATTGCCGGGGATGGTACCAATGAGAGCGGATCGCAGTTCTCTGTTTACACAGAGACAGACTTCAGCGGCTACAATTACCCTTTATTTGGCATGGCCTCCTCATAAAAACTGAGCATTTAATATGCCAGTAGGCTATAATCAGTCCAATGAATCATTTTCTTCATGCATGGTAAGTTTTCAGTGCTTTTCAAGAGGCTAAACCCACACTTTGCAAGAAGCTGAATGGTTTTACCTTCAAGCGCACTAACGAGAAAAATTATTTCACATCTTGGTGGTGTATAACCATCTGCCCCTTTGTATTAAAAAAAAAGTTTATTTATTATTTCCTTCCCAAATCAAGGGTTTTTCTTAAACTGTCCTTTTTTATGGCTGATGAATTTTTTTCAGGCCTTCACTGGGGAGTTCTATGGGTCTGGATTATAAACCACTTCCCTTTTTTGGCCGTGTTGACTTGTGGGCCTCTGACCCTGATCTACAGAGTAAGGGTAGGAACACTCACCTTAAAACCTGCTGTGGTGGAGTTCCGTCGTGGCGCAGCGGAAACAAATCTGACTAGCATCCATGATGACACAGGTTCGATCCCTGACCTCGCTCAGTGGGTTAAGGAACTGGCGTTGCCGTGAGCTGTGGTGTAGGTCACAGATGTGGCTCGGATCCCGCGTTGCTGTGGCTGTGGCGTAGACCAGCATCTATAGCTCCAGTTCAACCCTAGCCTGGGAACCTCCACAGACCTAAAAAGCAAACAAACAAACAAAGAAACAAAAAACCGCTGTGATGCTCAATGGGACACAGAGCACTTAGCAAAGGGTCTAGAAAAATTAAATATGAAATAAATGTTAGTTAACTCTGCCTCTTTCTTCTCTATTCTCAATGTTCTGAGAGACTCAAATACAACGTTTTTAAATTTTAAAAATAATTTGACCTAAATTTAGCACTTTGTCCAGATGGATGTAGTTTTCAGGAAATAGCTCAGATGGGTAAGTCTATGCAGCTGTCATGATTACGGGCAAAGCTAGTGCATAAATTGAATTTTTAAAATCTAATTATTAACAATGTTTTAAAATCAGAGCTCACAATTAAAAAGAATCCTGTGAGGTAGTACCCTTGCCTGGAAAAAAAAAAATCACCATCCCTAATTAAGAGGTTTCATAATTCTGGGTTTCTGGATCCTATATGAATACCTTGCCTAAAATGGAATATGGCTGTTCTTAGTTTTTTGTTAGCCTGTAATTACATGTCTGTTGTCCGCTCATCAATGTCAACAGACTTTGAAAAAGAGTATTGCGTTATATTTATTATATTTCCTATCTAAAAACATATCTCGTCAGGAGTAATATTTGATTTGTTTAAATAATGGGGCCACTGTTACATTTCAGTCTTCCTTGGAAAGGGCCCGTGTGTGTGTATGTGTGTGTGTACACGCACACGTGTGTTATAACATGGAGTATAAACATACACGTCCCCTAGTATGTAGTAGATGCTTTCTGACTTTTTGTGACTGTTGATTTCAGCAAATATAAAGCTGTTGTCAGCCACTGACACTTCTCGAATGGATTTGACTAGGCAGAGTTCCAAGGGTTGGTAGGAGGAAAATAAGACTGAATGAATGGAGAGGGTCTTACTCTTCTCCACTGAGGGTCTGGAGTTATGGGGTATTGAACGGACTCTAGGGGCCACTGAAGACAAAAATTCTCTACCAATGGAATACATCTGAGAGGAAACACAACGAAATATTAAAAAACCGATGTAAGCTGGGTACAGGCTGTTTTCCTATCGGATTATGTCCTAAAGTACTGTCCATTGTTTTAGCTGCATCGCAAAATCGTCATCATAATAAAATAGTGGTGCATCACAGATCAGTCAGTTTTGTAAGGAATTAAACGTCAGAAGCAGTCCTCTAGCAACAAATATCATTAGCATCATCGCTTCATGTGTTCTGCCTCATCCAGCTGTGATTTCTGAATCTAGTTATAAAGGTACAGATAAGAAATCATTTCTTAAGGAGAGTTTAGTTTTGAGCTCCCCTAGAAACTGCTTAAAAAACCTTAAACCTTAAAAAAATAGTCAAATGCCACATAAAGAGATATTCTTGCACGACAAAGTTAAACAACGTGAAACCCAAGAGATTAGAAATATGGTTTAATCATGTTACAAATTTTGGCTGGCACTGAAAAAGCAGATGTTAGAGGAAACTTTAGAAAGTATTTTGTTTGAATATGATAGATCTAAATTTTTCTCAAATGTGTTTGTTATAGCTCCCACACTATTCATCTAACAATGAAGTCTTTGTAATCTGGTCGTTGGAGTTATCGACTCGTCAGATTGCCTTGGTGTTTCGAGGTCTGAAAGCATAACTTCTGTTTTAGGAAATTAGGAGAGTTACTGTTTTGTGTTAAAAATCACCACTTTCAAATAATTCTGTGCTATTCAAATGGCACGGCATTTGGCGTCACAGGTGCTATTGAGAGAATTACCTATATGCTAATAAGTTTTAAAGCAAGACAGTGGTTTCTAACTCCAACTAGGTGTTCACGGGCATGGATCCGTTTAGTTAGGCACCGAATTAATCGATTCGGTAGAATCTGATTCTTAACTGAATGGCAATTTCTTTTTAACCCAGTCTGAAAAAGCGAAAGTTTTGAAATGGTCTTTATGATCTAGTTCATGCAACATCTCCAACGTAGAAGGAAAGACTTCAGCTCACCTAACAATGAGTCGGCCCGACCTATAAGTCCTCCTTTGTGTTGTGCTTATCAAGAAATGTCGCGCTGTCACTTATGGAGAGAGACCAGGCGCGCACACCTTCTATTCACAAAAATCTGGGTCTTCAGCAGCAGTCGCTGCGGGATGCTGTGTAAACCCATGTTCCTGGAGCACCTAAACGGTTAGCACGTGAGCCACAGTGGGGCTCGGGGCTACTTAACACCCTCCCCACCGCCAATTAATTTGAAGGGAAATATTTGCCATGTGGGGTTCGTGCTTTAGAGAAATAGCCAGGCTCCTTGCTCAACCTGGTAGTTTACGTCTGTCGAGTGGAAATGGTCTCATATGCATTTTCCCCAAAATTCAAACTCCTTGGATGCTGTCAGCCAAGAGATTTCGGTTTGGCTGAACCCTCACAAGGCCCAGCTCAGAAGGCCTGGGTCAAGACCAAGGGCGTTAGTGCTGACGAATGTTGTCGGTCCCGCCCGGCTCTCCCCTGCGTGCCTCTGTTTTGGTTTTGGTGGGGTTTTTTTTTGGGGGGGGGATTATTGCTGTTTTGTTTCATTTTGTTTTGGGGGGGAGGTTTGCTTGCTATTTTATTTTTTTCTCTTTTTATTCCCCCTTGATCTTTCTTTCATTTCTCATTTCTTCACCTCTTCTTAGATAGTTCTGTGTAGGCCATGGACAGAGGACACAGGTCTTGGAGTCAGACAGGCTGTACCCGAGACTAAGCTCTAGAACCAAGCTAAGTGACCGAGAGCAGGTCGGGTCTAATCTCTTTACCTGTAGAGTTGAAAAAGTCGTATCTAATTTACTGTGTTTTCTAAAGTAGGTACACAAGTGTACCATTCCACTGGCGATGTTATCAGGGTTTCAGGGTATCCACACTCTTCCTGAGACTTGTCACTGACTTTTATTTTAATCATCCTTATGAGTTAGAAGCATCAGTATCGCCCTGGCATTTTGATTTGCGTTTCCCCGGTGACGGAGGACATCGAGCGTCTTTTCCTCTGGTTATTGTCTGTCATCGCTGTAGCTTTCTTTCGAGAAATGCTGATTGAAAGACTTGGCCCATTTTAAAACCAGGTTGTCTCTTTATTGTTGAGTCTTGTTTTTATACATTCTGAAAGTAAATCCCTTCTCAGATATTTGCTTTGTGAATGTTTTGTACCATTCTGTGGGTTGTCTTTTCATTTTCTTAACGTTGAGATTTTAATGAATGCTACCCCTCTTTTTTTGCTTAAAACGAATGAGAAAGAACATAGTTGTGCAGATGTATAGAAACAAACGTGCTGGAGGAAGAGAGAAAGACTAGGCAAAGAAATGAGACTTGGGTTTCAATGCAAATCATGTCTTCCCCAGTGCCAAAGCGGCAGATCTGCGCCGCAACACAGCAGATATGTCTATCTGCCACATCCTGTTTCTTTAACATCCAGGACTTCTGAACTCAAATCAGAATCTGACAAAAAACAAAAAACAAAAAACAAAACAATCAACCATGAATTCCTGCACTATAAATATCTCCAGCAGAGGGCACTAGTGTTTTTTGAATATTTTGTGTAAGTAGCTTTAAGCTAGTGATGGATTAAGAAGCAGGAAGGACGCTGTCCCATGCCCACACTCCTGGGATGTAAGCATTTACTGCACATCCACCAACAGCTCATAGAGCAGCCACCGCCCCCCCGCAGCGTGGTAGGGCTTGGGATCCTGAAAGAGAAAAGATACACTTCTTAACTCTCAAGGAATTCAGTCTGGTGAAGAAGCTTATCTCGAGCTCCCAATAACCTCTTCTTCCATCAGTCAAGGAGGGCATTTGCTAACTAGCCATTCGCTTTCCTGTCTCTAACCGCGTACCTATATGCAGAGAGTTGAACAGACGCTCATCTGAAAACGGTAAGTTCGCGAGGGCCTTAGAGATGATATCTAGTCAAAGCCCCTCGTTTCACACGTGGACGCTCTTCACCCAGACGGGGCAAAGCAGCTTACCTAAGGTTGTGGAGCTCAGGTTAACGGAGTACTTCCTATGTGCCCGGAACTGCTCTAATGACGCTAGGCATTGAATCTTCACCACAACTCATTTTTCAAATAGAAAACTAAGGCCCAGAGAAATTAAGTAACAATAAAAATCAAACAGCTCACAAGGGCAAAGCCACGATTTGAATCTGAGTAGTCCTGCTTCAGAATCCATGCTTTTACGCTACGGCATATTCAAGTAGCTATGTCTAAAGGACTTTCTGACTCACGTCTTTACCCTGTCTTGTTATTTTATGCTAACAAGATGGTTTCCAGGACCTCTAAAGGCAATCCTTGGGTCCAAATTTATCAAAGAAATTTCAAGCTATTATGACACTTCAAAGTCACAAGACACTCGAGTTGGGAAAAGTGGCCTAACCGACGTGGTTGACTATGTCACCCGGAGGAGGAGATGAAGACGTACACAACCACGAGAAGTACAATAAGTAATCTCGTGATTAGCAGTTTTTAAGAGAGCTGGGACAACTCGCTTGCTGTCCTGAACCACTCCCGTGTATCCCTCCCACTTCTCCATACCAGTCTCTTAAATGTGCTGATTCTTCAATCAGGTAGGAACAGGTTAGACTGTAAGAGCTGAAGCGGACAGACGCAGAGGTTAAATCTCAAAATGATCCCGGAATAGACAGAATAGGGGAAGCCTCGGGCTTCACTGCATTTCCCTCATTCATTGCTCACCCAACAAATGTCTCTTCTGCGCCTACTATGTTCAAAGCCCTGCACTGGTTTCTGGGGGGTGCACTGGTCCGCGTGATGGATGTGACCTTGCCCTCCTCAAGTCCACAGTCTTGCAGGATTCCTCCAGAGGACGTTAGGGGCCTGTAATTAAGCAGTTGTCAGCTTTCCACCTGCTGGGCCTCGGAATGATGGCTGAGCTGCAGAAGGATTAACGAGTGACTCGGCCAGGCTGGGGACTGCCGAGAGGTGACGCCTCTCTTAGACATAAAGACTGTAGAGGTAGGAGCATATTGTTTAGAAATGCCTATAATACATTATTTGAGTGATTTGTATGAACTACAAAACAGTTCATAAATAGAATCAATTGCATTATGATTATAGTTTGTCAGAGGGCACACATCCTTCTTCTCCTTGAAGACCCTACGAACAAGATATTATATCTGCCTGTTGGAATGGTAAGTAAAAAGAATTAAATCCAACAACTTTATTTGACAATCGAGTTCACTCAAAGCAGACAAAAATATGAAATTTCCACCCACCATATATCCGTTTTTATCCTACAGTATGCTCGCCCCTCATCTTTATTGTAATCAGGCTGTCTGTAACTCCCTCACCTACACGGAGGCCTTTGTCAGCCACCAAAAGCTGGGCTGCTCACTAGAAAGACAGGCTTCCTTTAGGCCCTAAATTCTTTAATTCACCCATCGGGGCTCAGTTTCTCTGAGAAGTCTTCCCCACTTTAACCCACTCTAGATCTGACTACCTTTGCCCTGCAATTTTGTAATGAGCTAAAGGACACCTAGTTTATTATCTTACTGTCCTCTTCATAAGGTCATCTGGTTATATTCAGCTGCCACAAAGCATCTTTGAGTCGTAGGCTCTGAAACATGTCAGTGGTCGGTGAGGATGGCGTTGTGGGTACACACTGGGGTTTGGTCACTTGTTCCTCGCAGATTTATCATGTCTGGCTTAACATTCCCTGGAGGATGCTGGGAGACTGTAGACACCAGGAGGGCAAAGGTCATATCCATCGCACAGACCAGTACATGCCCAGAAACCCGGAGAGTGTTTGGCTCGTAGTAAGCACGGAGTAACTATTTGCTGGATGATAAATGATTGAGTAAAATGAAATGAAGTCTGAGATATCCAAAACATGAATCGCACCTATCTTCTTTTCTTATGTAGCTCAGGATAGATATATTAAACACACTGGAAATTAGAATCTCCTGCCTGGACTGCTAGTGTCTTGCCCTCAGTCTCGCAGCCAGAAAAGCCACCAGGAGGACTCAAGACATCAAGTCCCAAGCTCTTTCTGGCATATATCTTTTTCTTCTCTAGCTCTAAGTTGTTCTAAATCTTTTTCTTTTACAATGAATGTTGATTTTAAAAAATTCTTAATAAACCACAGATACAGAGACATATAGATTGGCTATAGATACATACGTATAGAATCAGTTTAGGTGAGAATTGAAGTCCACAAGTCAATGCATATTCTAATTAACAGATGGCCTTCTATTAGGCAAAGAAACACACACGCGCATGCACACACACACACTCACAAATACATATATACATATATATCAGCTGTTGAGAAAAAAAGGCAGGTGGAAGGGTGGAAATAAAGTTAGGGCTGGTTTTAGACCTGGGCTACTTCAAACCAAAGAAATGGAAGGGTTTATGCTATGAGGAACCTGAGAAAAACCAGCTGCTTAAACCTTTTGCTCAGAGGTCAGCACGGTTCAGGGAGCAGAGACTGAGATTGAGTCCTCATAAGGACTCCGCAAACACTGTCTCAGACAGCAGCAGAGCTCAGCAGGGCTTTTTTTTTAAGGCCACTTTCTCGGAGCTGAGGGCCACCAGCTCTGCTTTAATTCTAAGCTCTCAGTCTGGCTTCACTTGCAAGTATTTTCTTAGAAGTCTTCTTTTTATGGATGGGAAAGGGACAAGAGTCAGTAATTGGCTGGCTACTGTGTGGTGGATTCCAATACGTGACCCAGATGACAGTATGTATTTTTTAAATGGGATTCAAGGGAAACTTTCAAAGAAATATTTGGACATCTTCCCAGAAGACAGACCAACCCGGGATGTCATGCCTCCTGCTGCAGGAATTTGTGCTTTTCTTTGGAGAAGAGGCTGCAAGATCACCTTCCTAGCACCTGACTTATAAGGAAGGGGCAACATATAATTAAGGCAGAGCGGGCAACTAGCCTAGTCGGTGGTGGGAACACATAGTAATCAGTACTGTTTCATACTGGGATCATGATAAAGGAGCAACTCAGGCAGAAAAGTCAAGCCGACCCTGCAAAATTACGTGTTCTGGTCCAGCTACCTTATTCCAAAAGCATGTGCAATGTCCTATTCATCCTGGAATTCTTACCACCGAGCGTATTCTCAGGGGTCAATCTCAGAATTTTCCTCGGGCCCAAGGAAAGCTAAGGTTAAACCTCTGCAACCAGGTGATTAAAAGGGTCTGGAAAACATGGAGAAGTGTTTGGCCAAATTAAATAAGGAAAGATTCTTTATCAGAGGCAATATGCTCAGTCATGCATAGCTGAGCCAGGGGAGTTCGGGCAAAGTTTCTGAGAATGTGAACCCATGAATGCCACCATCTAGCTTTTGCTCTTCTCTTCTAAACTGACATCTTGGTAGAATGAACAAACTTGAACCCTGATGCTGAGACAATATTTAAAAGTAATAGTTCAGTTTCGGACCTTAAAACTAGCCCACTTTGGAGTTCCCACTGTGGCGCAGTGGGCTAAGAACCTGACTGCAGTGGCTAGGGTCATTGCAGAGGAGCGGGTTTGATCCCTGGCGGGGCACAGTGGGTAGGAAATGTGGCATTGCTGCAGCTGGGGTGTAGGTCCAAGCTGTGGCTTGGATTGAGTCCTTGGCCCAGGAACTGCCATATGCTGCAGGTGTGGCAAAAAAAAAAAAAAAAAAACGAAACTACCCAAACTTCCTCAAACCTATATGTTCACATGATTTTCCTACAACCCTGCATGGCCCACCAAACTCAGTTACACTTTAAGATGCTATAAGCTATCTGGATAAAACTTCTCCACTAAAGTGCATATCTCTCTTTTTTTTTTTTTCCTTTAAAGTACATACACATATGTTTAAGAAGAGGAATTATTATTATCATATTTATCTTGGTATTCTCCCTTACTTCTGTCAGATCTCTAGTGCTTTCTTTTATACATTGTGACATTCCATGTTTTAATTAATTTAAAAAAATAGAGGCTTTTTCATTATCAGATATAATTTCAGAATAGTGAATTGGAAAAGAACTGTTAATACTGGATAATATTCTGCCTTCCATTAATCCTAAAAATTCTCAAGACACAGAGAAAACGGAACTCTTATCAAGGCAGCCACATGGAGCATAGTTTAATGCTGATGTCACTCAGAGATGTTTTTTTTTTAAGAGAATCAGCGAGGAAGCAACCTGCCAGACTCAGGAATTAGTTAATTATTAGTTGATTATTTCGGGGGGGGGGAGGTCATGTAATTCAACAACTAGATGGCCAAATTGTAGTGGAGCTTTCAGTTCTATTATTTGTGAGTTTGCTTGTGTCGCCGGCCACATCTGCTGTTCACAGTCAGGTCCCATGTCACAGGAATGTGAAGACCCTGCCGCCATCAATTCTCCCACTCAGTGGGAGGTTATAGAAACAAGAGATTTCTATTCTGCTTCTTAGAGAGCTTCTCAGCTTACCAAAAAGAGACTGACTGAAACATGAGGGTGGATTGGCTATTCTAAGACAATATTTGAGACAGATAAGGCAAAGATGTAGGATTTAGTCTTTCTAGATGTTGCTTCTCTTTCAATACTTAAAGTTCCCTTTTCTTCGTAAGACTTTATCCATGGTGACCACCTCATGCGTTTTTGGTCCTGCCCGTGAATCTGTTGGATACCTAATATGCATTTAATATCTGCGATGGGACTTTTTTCATTTTTTTTAATTTTACGTAAGTATAGTTGATTTACAATGTTGTGTTCATTTCCGCTGTACCACCAAGTGGTTCAGTGATGCGTATACGCGTCTCCATTCTTTTTCGGATTCTTTTCCCATGTGGATTTATCACGGAATATCGAGTAGAGCTCCCCGTGCTGCTCAGCAGGTCCCTACCGACGATCCGGCCCACGTCCGGCGGTGTTCATGTGCCAGCCCCAGACTCCTAGTGCTCCCCCACCCCCTCGCCCTTTGGTAACCACGAGCTTGTGTTCAAAGTCTGGGAGTCTGTTCCTTTGAAGCGCCAGTTTAGACCTCAGCAAATTTGGCTGTGGAAACAGTGACTGACTCTTTTAGAATTTTCTTTGATCAGAATAATCGAGGTATTTTCTTGGAGGAAAATAAAGGGATCAGAGACTCCCTTGGAGAATTTCAGATGCTCCTCTGAGGACTGAGCATGTTTTCTCAATTACAATGTAGTAGAAAAGTTGGGCACAGGCACAAAAAGCCAAAACAGTATTTGTATTTCTCATTATAAGCCTATCCTGGATGTCGGTCATTTCCAGTTACTAAATACTCTCTTTTCTCTATGGGCCCGAATCATGCGCATAGTATTTTTTTTTTTTTTTGGCTTTTTGTCTCTTTAGGGCTGCACCTGTGGCACGTGGAGGCTCCCAGACTAGGGGTCCAATCGGAGCTGTAGCCACCGGCCTACGCACAGCCACAGCAACGCGGGATCAGAGCGCATCTGCGACCTACACCACAGCTCACAGCAATGTCGGATCCTCAGCCCACTGAGCGAGGCCAGGGATAGAACCCGCATCCTCATGGATGCTAGTGGGGTTCATTTACTGCTGAACCATGACGGGACCTCCTCATGCGCATAGTATTAAAGTTCTCAGCAGCATTTGAGGTTGTTCACTTCGGTCCTGTGATGTAGGCAGGAGCTTCTACGAAGGGGAATAGAAGGAAGAAGAAGCGAGAGAAACATCCATTTGATGCCACAGTTTTAGAGGAGAATTCCCAGAGGCAATATCGCAAATTCAGAAGTCTACTTTTGGGAGTTCCCGTTGTGGCTCAGCAGAAACAAATCTGACTAGTACCCGTGAGGACAAGGGTTCGATCCTTGGCCTGGCTCGGTGGGTTAAGGATTTAGCGTTGCTGTGACTCTTGTGTAGGCTGGCAGCTACAGTTCCCATTCAACCCCGTCTGGGAAGGGACTTCCATATGCCGAGGGTGCGGCCCTAAAAAAAACAAAAACAAAACAAAAAACCCCAGAAGCCTACTTTCTCCAGTGTCAGTAATAAATGCTGTCGCCATGGAGGGTAATTTTGTTAACGAGAATTGGAATAACAACATTTATAAGCCGTGTATCTGAGGTCAACTCAGAGCTAATATAGTTTTAATGAACTTGAGCTCTCTAACTTCCTGCTAATGGTGACCTGGATTACGAAGCATGGAGTCACGTCTTCTTTCATACCCTCATTGGAATTGGAATCTTAACAGATCATGGGGTTTAAAATCTCTTATTTTATAGTTGAAGAGGTGACTGCCATGGAGGTTCAGTGACTACTCCAAGCCACACAGGTAATGCTACTGCTGTGACAGAAGAATGGATTCTCTGTTCCTGGATTTGGGAGGAAACATCCCTTTCCAAACAAAGACACTTATGGAAAATAGACATTTAAAATTTTTAATGTCATGACTTTACAGTCAATCGGTATTTCTTAACAGCACTCACTCCCCCCCCCAGTTTCATATTTAATTCTATATATTTTTATCTTCCCAAACCCAAGTCTGAATAGTTTAATGAATCTGTACATACCCAGTGTCTGACACTCATAAGCTCAATTAAAAACTCTATCAACAGGAGTTCCCATTGTTCAGTGGGGGTAACGAAACTGACCAGCATCCCTTAGGACACAGGTTCGATCCCTGGCCTCGCTCAGCGTGTTAAGGATCTGGCGTTGCCGTGTGCTGTGTGGTATAGGTCGCAGACGCGGCTCGGATCCCATTGCTGTGGCTGTGGTGTAGGCCGGTAGCTGAAGCTCTGATTGGACCCCTAACCTGGGGACTTCCATGTGCCAACCATATAAAGACAAAACAAAACAAACAAACTCTGTCAACAGCGACGGAAGGAATGGAATACTCTTTCAGCCCTTCTTCTAGGACTCAGGAAGAAGACAGCTGCCAACCCAGAGTGGCGTGGACAAGGAGAGAACAGAGCAGTGTCACCCAGACAGCCCTCTGAGTCCCTTTCGGGGAGTTCAAACTGTAGTCTGGAACAGTGTTTGTCAGACACAACTCGGTCTCGCACAATTCAGTTGTGCCATTTTCTTTTCTCCCATTTACACCTACCGATCAGCTATGCTCCAAATGCTGGGTCTTTTAGAGTCTTTTTTTTTTATTCCTTTGGGAGGTTCCTGTACAAACATTTTTTCTTTTTAATGGGAATGTGATTGCCATAGCAATCCAGAATTATAAATGTTGCCTAATTGAATCCCTGTGTTGAACTCGTCTGCAAAAAGACTGAGCTGAATCTGGGGCGGGGATGAGAGGAGTGGGGGATGAGGATGGTAAAAATTTGAAGTCCCTCGAATTTCTGGGTTTGGATTAATATTTTTCTTTGTTCTGCAAGGCACATTGTAACTTTTCAAACGAAAGGCCACCTAAGAGGGAAAGGAGCGAGCGAGGCAGTGGGTGGGGTAGCCGCGCAGTCTAATAACAGCCCAGCCCCGATCATGAGTAAAGCCAGACCCCTCCACCGCGCTGTCCCTGGTCCCAAGGATAATGACACATGAGGGCCAGATGCCCCTGGAGGCCCAGAATCCGAACGTAAGCCGCTTAGTTGGTCCAACCGAACGCTGCCGCCCAGGGGTCGGCCCTGCAGCCTTTCGAGGCAGACAGTGTAGGGGAAGCTGAAAGGATTTCCGTGCCTAAGAGGGGGTTCTGTGGGTTCCACCCGAGCCTTCCCTTCGGGGTCAAAACTTGTAAATAGCAAGTTACTCGGCGAGCACGTGACCAGGCAGTGGCCCGCACCCAGACGCCGCGCTTCCAGAGTCCCCTGCCTGGGCACCCGGACGCCCCCACGCTGCTCTGCCCGCCCGAGAGCAGGGCCCCGCTTTTGCAGCCCCGGGGACCGCGCGGCGCGGGCAGGGCGGCCACATGGCGCGCCCCCGGGCGCTGGAAGCTGCGCTTTGTCTCCACCCGCGACGTGGGCGGAGGCCCCGGGCCCCGCAGTCCCGAGGCCGGGCGAACGCTCGGGCCGAGGCTGCTGCAAATCTACCAGCAGGAGCAGCGAGCGAGGCGGCGGCGGCCGCTCCCCGTCCTCCGCCGCCGCCGCCTCCTCCCGCCGCCGCCCAGTCCCCTCCTCCTTCCCCCGCGAACTTAGTCAGCGGTTCGCGCCGCCGCGCCGCGATTGGTCGGCGGGCCGCGCCGCGTCACAATGGAGCCGGTCGGAGGCGGCGGGCCGGGCAGCGCCGGGGCTTCCCGCTGAGCCCGCGGCCCCGGAGGCGAGGAGGTGCGGGCGCGGGGCCGCCGGCGGCCGGCCCGGAGCGGCGCGGGGCGAGCGCTGGGGGCGCCCGGGGCCCGAGGCGCGCAGGTAGGTCGGGCCGGGTGGTCCCCGGCCACGAAGGAGGAGCCGAGCGGACCCGGGAGGCGGAGGCGGAGGATCGGGTGAGGGGACGCAGCAGGTGGACTTGGCCGAGCAGGTGCGGTTACCTGTCCACGCCTCACCTGCGAGCCGGGCCGAGCGGAGAGATGGGCGACGCTGCGCCGCCCCCTGGGCTCCGGGGGGGAGGAAGCGAGACCCCCGAGGGGCACCTCTCCTGGGTGCGGGGGTCATTCGGGGCGGGAGGGGTGGGCGGCCGCGACCAGACGGTCCCCTCTTTCCCCAGTGGCCTAGGAGCCGCGCCTGAGTGTGGGTCCCAAGGGACTGGGGGCCTGGCTGGAGGCGCGCCCTGCCTAGGTGAGCAGACCACCCGGCAGGGCGTCCGCGTCCGCTCGGCTCCCTCGTTCGCTCCCTGCCCTCCTGCCCTGCCACTGTTTGTGAGCAAACATTTACTTCTCTTGGGAAACCTGCGATTGTTCGCCTGCAATCTGACGGTGGGGTTGGCACGTTGGAGCCAGAAGAGCGCATCCTTCCACCCATTCGGAGCGAGAAGCTGAGTTTCCCCCGTGCTGGGGCTGCAGCTGAGCAGGTGCTGAGCCCAGAGGTCAGATGGGAGGAGGCTCCGTGTTGGCGCATCACCCGGTTGACTTCCCCGAGTCCATAGGTTGCCTTTAGTCAGATGACCTTTCGGAAGACTTATTTGTGGTCAGAAAGACTCGCTCTCAGCAGCTCCCTTCCCACCTGCCAAGGAGAGGACAGATCTAAATTTAAAAACAAAAACCTACCGGTCAACTTCCTTGAACAAGTTCGCCTTGCCAAAAACTTTTTTTCAAGGTCCGTAAAAAGATAGGTATGAAATTTTTACCTTGCAGATATGTAGCCAACTTAAAATAGGCCGTGTCCACTGCTTTCTAAGAGGAAATGAAATGGTGCATGTCTTTATCAGACCGTTAAGTCTCCTAAGCCCAAGTGGTAGGTTGCAGTACCCAGAAGTAACCAGAATAATCATTTAACAATTCCAGTTCCTTGCCTCTGTTCAGGTTCCACCTCCTGAGAACCCAAAACACTTTTTGAACCGTTAGTGCCAAGGTGACTTTCTTTGGCTCCTGGTTTCCCTGGGGGACAGCTTCACCCCTGAAGGAGTATAAGATGACAGCTAATCCCACAACAAACTGGGCCTGTGTGATTTAAGAATATAGGCCCTGGAGTTCCCTTGTGGCTCAGTGGGTATTGTCACTGCAGCAGCTCCAGTCACTGCATGGCGTGGGTTCGATCCCTGGCCGGGGAGCTTCCACATGCCGCAGGTGCTGCCAAAAAAGAAAAAAATGAAGAAGAATATAAGCCCTAACATGACTGATGTTACTCTTAGTTCAGGTTGTGAAGGGGACAGAGTAGTTGCTGAGTGTCCAGTTGAGTCATGGCACTTGTGTCCACTATCCATCTACTACATGTTAGAATTAAGTTTACTGCTCTTTGAAACTTGTTCTGTTTTTCTTTAATGGGAAAGGTGTTCCAACATGTCCAACCTAACATGAATCTTCTCACACTGGGAGTGATTTCATTTGATTGTTAGGACTTGCTTTTTTAAAGGGAGTTCCTATTGTGGCCTACCCATAGGTTACAAACCTGACTAGTATCCCTGAGGACGCAGGTTCGATCCCTGGCCTCACTCAGTGGGTTAAGGATCTGGTGTTGCCGTGAGCTGTGGTGTAGGTCGCAGACATGGCTTGGATCCCGCATTGCTGTGGCTGTGGTGTAGGCCGGCAGCTACAGCTCCGATTCGACCCCTAGCCTGGGAACCTCCATATGCTGCAGGTGTGGCCCTAAAAAGCAAAAATGAAAAGATTTTCTTGTTTAAGACCATTCCCCTCCCCCACTGCTGTTTCATTCTTCCAGAGCCTCCTAATGAAGGCACCAGTGTTAATGAAAATGAAAAGGGCCCTAATCAATGTCACTGGAAAAGGATACCAGGTCCTCTATTTTTTAAATAGAGGGTTTTTTTTTCTCATTTTTTTAAAGTTTTATTGAAGTAGAGTTGACTTAGCATGGTGTGATGATTTCTGCCGTACGACAAAGTGCTTCAGTTACACATAGACACGCGTCTCAGGCTGTTTTCCCATACAGGTGATCACAATATTGGGTAGAGCTCCCTGTGCTAGACGGCAGGTCCCCGCTGGCCGGTCACCCCGTAGACCTCCGGGTGCAAACACCAGTCCCGAACCCGCAGCCCATCCCTCCCGCTCCCCAACCTGTCCTCTTTGGTAGAGCAGTTTTAGGGTCATAGAAAAATGGAGAGTGAGCACACAGAGTTCCCACATACCCGCTGCCCTCATTCATGCACCACCTTCCCCATTCTCAGCACCCCCCAGCAGTACATTTGATACAGTCCGTGAACCCACACTGAGACATCGTTGTCACCTCACGACTATATAGATAGATTAGGGTTCACTCTTGGTGTGTTGTACCTTCGATGGGTTTGGCCGATGTATTGCCCCATATATCTGCCATTATAATATCAGGGCACAAAACTGTATTGTATATAATCACAACCTTAAAAATCCTCTGTGCTCCGCTCGTTGTCCTTCCTGGCTCCCTAGCCCCTGGCAGCCACTGATGTTTTGACTGTCTCTATAGTTTTGCCTTTTCCAAAATATCATATAGTTGGCGTCAAACAGTCTGTGGCCTTTTCGGATTGGCTTCCTGCACTTGGTGTTATGCATTTACGTTTCCTCCGTGTCTTTTCACGGCTTGATAGCTTATCTTCTGAATGACACGCCATTATCCCTCCAAGTGTTTTTGGACTGTGGGTGTTTTCCTACAGTGCCTTGAAATTTGTGATTTTTGTTTTGTTTCCTAGAGTTGACAGGTGGAAAGATTTTAATACATAGAAGATTCTTGTTTGAGCCAAAAATTTTATTTATAGACAAGTTTTTGTCATTTTGAAATCCTTTTTGATGGTATCTGACTAATTGATCTTTCTTTTTTTTGTTTTTTTTTTTGCTGCCCATAAAAAAATAGCCTATTTGATCTAATCTCTGTTGCTCATCGAGTGTCTCTCAAGTTAAATTCCCCAGTTTTATTTTTGTTTCTTGTCTCCAGCACCCTTCTAGCATGCACCGATATTATGGGACACAAATGTATGCTGAGACTGTCACGTCACTCCAGATTCGCTGGCCTGGTTTTCATTGCTTCTCCACAGCATGGAACTCGCTGCTTTCCTGACTCAGGGTGTGCAGGTGTCCAGGTGCTCGGCAAACAGTTCAGACCCAAGGCCACACAAAAGGAACCTGGGAAGTCCAGTTAGAGCACAGAATTTCTTTAACCAATTGTAAAATGCGTTCTATTTTCTGTCATGTCAGTTTTCTTCTTGTTGCCTTTTATTTTATTCTTGTCGCCCACTGGCATTTTATTTCCTACCTCTATTTCCTAAACCTCCTGCATACCTTTATTATAACTTTGGTCTTTTTTTTCCCTGGTATTTAAAATGTCTTTGACAGCCATATCTTATTTTTCCTTTTCCGGCTCATTAAGACTGCGCTTAAGTAAAATTAGGGCCTAACTCCAGTCACTGGATCTGCTAAGTTCTTATCAGTGCAGTTCATTTAGAAACAGAACAAAGGGTAAGAATAAACTCCCTCGTCTATGACTTCCTCTCATTTAGGGTTCTGCTCAATTGCAACACAGTTTAAATGCACTTCTTCAGTGCTGTTATGAACTCACGTAAAGGAAATGGAAAACGAGTTGAGTTGTCAGCATCAGCCTTGACCTTTCCTTTTGCCTCTGTGTTCTGTAGGCTGACTTTGATACAGGTCACGGGATGCTGCCTGTCCCACTCCAGTCTGTGTATCTTTGAACTTCATCTCCTGCCTCTTGGGTTTCAGGGTTCCTTGTAATTCTTCCTTGTGGGGCTTCCTTCAGAGACATTGCCAGCTGTACGGTTTCTCTTTCTCCCCTCTTTGCAGCTCCATGCAGGTAACTGAGATCTTCCTCTGCCCTCCTCTGTGGAGACTAAGTCCTAGCCCGTTTCCTTTGATTGTCTCTCAGGCATGCAAATTTGAGAGCACATTCGAACCTGCATTCTTTTCTTCTGTCGAATTCTTTTCCGTACTTTTACCCTCCACCCCCGTGCTTTATCTACTGTAAATCGTTTGCAGGAGTTCTTCAGGCTTCTACTAAAGAGCATGGGCTTTGAAGACTGATGAACCTGGGCTTGAACCCCACACTGTCACTCTGGATGAGTTGCCAGATAAGTTGAGGTTAGCCGCAGTTACAGAGACCACGGGGAACCATAGCTCAAGGAAAGTGCTGTTTGTTTCTCTTGCACATTAAAAGAAAGTTTATTGAGAGATCATCCAGAGCTGGTATTGCGAGTTTACAAATCTCCTGAGACCTAGGCTGGTTCCGCCTTTTAGATCTAACCAGCATCAGATGGGGCTCTCAACCTCGTGTTCCTAAGTGGAGCTTCAGCTGTCACACCCAGGCAGCAGGTGTAGAAAGAAGGAAAGAAGGAAGGGAAGAAAACGGGGAAACGCTCAAGCCCGTGGTCTCTTATGGAAGTTTCCTGGAGGCTGTCACACACTTCTTGTTACATCTCGTTGACCAGCGCTTAGTACGTGACCTCACCTCGCTGGGAGAGAGCCTGGGCAATGGCGTCCCCATTCTCGATGACCTTGGGCCCAGCTGAGACATGGAGGGATCTTGGAGTTCCCATCACGGCTCAGACAAAACAAATCTGACTAGTATCCATGAGGATGTGGGTTCGATCCCTGGCCTCGCTCAGTGGGTTAAGGATCTGGCATTACCATGAGCTGTGGTGTATGTAGGTCACAGACACGGCTTGGATCCTGTGCTGCAGTGGCTGTGGTGTAGGCTGGCAATATAGCTCTGATCCCATCCCTAGCCTGGGAGCCTCCATATGTCACAGGGGCGCCCGCCCCCTCCCCAAAAAAAAACCGTGGAGGGGGAGGAGCTTTGGAGTAGCAAGCACCACCGCTGGGCTCCACCTCTTTTTTTCTTGGTTATTATTAATCACCTCACAGGATCCATAGGATTAAAAGAAATACTGACATGAAAGCATCTAATTAGTATCCAGCACAGAACGAGCTTTCCCGTCCCTCCTTATTCCGTTTACATGGATTGTCTCACTTCCCTGCTGCCACGTCATTGGCATCTAAATCCTGTTTTAAACACCTGCCCAAACGGTGGTCCTGGACTGCAGTCCTGTACGTTATCACGGGAGGGAGCAACACATTAGTACTCATTGTCAGCAGTGATTTCTTAGCTTAGTGTATGGCTTAGGTTTAAGACAACTCTTGGAATCAGATAAACCTAGATATGAATTCTGGCTCCAACACTTCCTCAGTGTGCAATCTCAGCCTCTGGCACCCTCAGTTTCCTCATCTGTAACCTGGGTATGAGATTCAGATGTGAGGCTTAAATTAAAAAAAAAAAAATGTATGTAGAGTGCCTGGTAAACCATGCTTGGCCTCCTCTGAGTGTTGCTTTTTGAAAATGAACTCTTATTCCATCTTTTTTTTTAAAAAGGTATAAAATTATTCATCTCCATACATATCCAAATGAGCATTATTAAATTTTTAGTCACACTTTTTGAGCTATGTCTCCAAAATCAGCTTAAACCCAAATAGCAGCAAAGTCTTCTCATATATATATATATATATTCTTCAAAATGAAAAATAGAATAGCTCAGCTTTAACCTTCTTCAGCCTTGACGTGAATGATTTTTGTCAGATCCACTCTTATGAACGGGAACGTTTTCACCAGTGAGTGTATTTCATAGTGTTTTTTCCAGCTACTTGTTAAGCACCTGCCATGTGCCCGACCCTATGTCGGGATCTAGGGACACAGTGATAGCAAAAGTGCGCATGGTCCCTCTGGCACCACGGAGGTTGCAGGTGACTGAGCGAGGCAGGTACATCAGTCACTGCAAGTAAATGAAACGTCGCCACCACCCAACTTGTTAGCAAAGAGCCATACAAGTGCCATCAAAGTACGTGCCAGCATCTTACGGTCGGAGGTGGAATGCTGACTTTAGAAACAAAAAATTGGCCAGTGAGCTGAAGTAAGGAGACGCTGTGGTTTGAAATGAGCTCAGGCATGAGATGAGCCTGCCCTAGGCATGGATCAGAATGTGCCACAAGTTTCCAACACCTTCCAAAGGTGGCATTCTTTAAAATAAGTGTACATAATATAGAACTTCTCAACGTGATGCTGTCTCTGAAAGGGGCCACATCATTTGGGAATAATTTAACACTCTTATAATTCATTCATGCTATGTAGGCATTACTCTAAGTTCAGGTACTTTTTTGGGACACAACCAGGAGATGCATCTGAGAAAATTGGCTGGAAAGTAGGATCTTTTCAGAGAGCCTCAGAGGGTTGATAGGCATTGCCCTTGGCAAGTGGAATTTGAAGGCTTTTGGCTAAATGGCTGCATGTGGAAGACTGCTGGCAGGAAAATAGGTAGCCTGCAGAGCAGCAGTGGAAGTGACCGCAGGACGGGAGGCACGGGCAGTGTGTTCCAGAGAGCTGGCTGGACTGCCGGGCTTGGGAGCCCGCCTCGGGGCCAGCAGGCAGTCCAGCATCCGTCCTCTCCAAGGCTTCCCATTTCACTTAGACAGGAACCCAGCCTGGCGCATTGGCAGTGGGGTACCATTTTTCCCTGTCCTGTCCAGCTGAGCTAATGGAGCATCCTTTGGGGAAAATGTTGCCCCTCTAGTCCCTTTGAGGGGCTTGGAGAGTGGCCAGGAGCCTCAGCTCCCAGGTAACGTGTGAGGGCAGAGCCGCCTGCCATTGGACCGCAGGTTGTTTCTTGCTCGGAGTTGAGAAATTGAAAATGCATTCTGTTCATCTAAAGATTTTAAAGTTCGTCTCTCCAGGCAAAAGGAAAGGAGTTTGTTCCTGGCCCTATTTCAGTGCTGAAATAGGCAACTAAGCAGACTTGTCTTTGAAAAGTGTGTGAGTCATGATGCAGTTTCTAGACACTGCCTTATGCTCGGTGGGCGGGTGCCAGAGTGGTTAGGCTCGGCTCGCACTGTCCTGAGGGGGCCGCAAGCCTTTCACCTTGACCCTCCCAGGAAGGCCCTTGCGGCCAGGCTTCCTGTGGCTCCCCGCTTGCCCCGTATTTGGGATTCCTCCCGCGGGCGCCCCAGCCTTGTTCCTACCTCCAGGGCTTCTCGTTGCTGCTCTCTGCCTGGCCCGCTCCTCCTTTATGAATCCGCTTCCTTCTCTACGGAAGGCCAGCTCCAGGGGGACCTCAGGGACGCTTTCCCTGACCTCGGATAAAGGACCCCTGCCGTCCCCATCATAGTCTTGCAGGCCTTGGTTTACTGTTTGCTAGATTATTGATCAGCTCCCGCCCCGCCGCCACACAACCGAACACAGGTTCGGGGAAGCCTGGGTCTCGTCTCCCTTGTGTCTGCTCTAAGCCTCATAGGTAGCAGCTTGCAAATTAGCGCTTGTGATTCTGGGCACAAAAAAGTTACCCTTTGAACGTAAAGTGGGGATAATATCACCTGTGCTAGCCGCCTCCTAGAACCAGTGAGGATCTAGGGGTTAGGGTACCAAAGATACTTTTCCCCCGAAAACCTGCTATTCATCTTCCCATTCCATATTTTTTTTTTGCAAACAGCAATGCCATTTGCCCGGTGACTTAATTCCCACATACTTAGAACGCATTCTGGGCTTCTCTTTGCTTCATTCCCCCCTAAACTGCGCCTTGAGCGGTGGCGGCCGGCCTGTCCGCGCCCCCCCCCCCCCCCCCGACCGGCGCTGCCTCCACAGCCTCTTGATCGCCGCCAGCCTTCTCCAGGACTGCCACTCATTGCCGGCGGAGGGCGGTTCAGCTCGTCGTCTTTCCCGTCTTCCAGCCCGCGGCCTTGCTGTCCACACTGCAGAAGAGTCATCTTCGTGAAAGGCGGATCTCATCGCACCACCGCGTGCTTTAATAATCCTTTGATGACTTGCGTTGTCACGGGATCGAGTCCAGATGCCTTGGAGGCTCGTACAGTAGTCTCCCTCTGTCCACATCTCTGACTCTGCAGCGTCGCCCCCCCCCCCGAAAGGTACAAGGTAGCCACATGGTTTCGCCCCATGACTTTTTCCTTCTCTCTCTCTCTCTGATGTTGGTATCCCCTTGTCAAACACCTGCCCGTCTTTCAAGAGTCAGTTCAAGCACGCTTATTCTCAAAGACCGTTCCAGAACCTTGCCCTCTGCCTGCCGCTTCTAAGAGCTCCTCGTCCCCTCTCCGTGCTGCCTCTGAGTCTTGTCACCTTTCACAATACCTGTGCCAGAGGACATCTCTGCCTCTGCCTAGGTGCCCCCTCTGGAAGGAGATTATTTCGTTCCTCTCCTGAGCTTCCTGGGGTCGGGCACTATACCTGGCATGTAAATCGCTGTGTGCGAAAGAATTAGGCAGTAAATTTCAATGTGCTTGTTGTCTCGTCCCAGGCTTTGTTTCAGTTAAATACTTTTGACTGATAATTGAAAATGTCAAAGATCTCCTTGAAGGTTAGAAGTAGAAACAAGGGATATTGTGTATAATGCTGTTAATAGACATCAGTGGAATGGCCAAAATACTTTGTCAATGAGCTGGTGTTTGTTGAACATTTCCTGTGTTCCGAGTTCTGGATATGACTGTTTTCAGGGGATGCTTGAGACAGCCTTTGGATTTTAACTGAAATAATCCTGGCTTTATCTTTCTGTTAGGAGTCAAAATTTTAGATGGTCAGCACAAGTTCTTGGCTAATAGGCGATTTAAAACAAAGGGTCTGAAGTGATTCATCCTGTACCCTCCGAAAGGATGTTGAAACTCTATGTCCTGGCTTCATACATTTTAAAAACTAATGCCTAAACATCTTCATCATTACTTTAAATAGTTATAAAAGATGGCACTTCTGATACTATATAAATATGGATTTTTAAAATCACTATTTGTAATGTACCCAGTGGAAACTAAATTAAATACCAAAGTGATTTCACATCTACCACGTCATCCACTTAAAAGACACCTGAAAGGTCTGGGAAAGGTGGGAATTTTACACAGACGTTTACCTTGTAGAACTCATCCCATTCCTCTCCGCCTGTGAAGCTTAATCGCCGTGTAACCTTCTTATGTTTGAAAAGCACTCGTAGATCACCTTATCATACTTGTGGGATGCACATAAACACACTGTGTCTCCATTTCTTTTAAGTCCTTGTGATGGTAAGGCTGTAGATGTTAAATAGCATTTCATTTGGATTGTGTTATCCTGATTTTGGCTAATAGACAGTTAAGCAGAACAACTGTATTGGAATTTTGGTGAATAATTATTAACACAGGTAAAATTTTATCAGAAAATAACTTCTCAGTGAGATGCCTGGGGCTGGGGCTTAAAAAATAGTTTATTTACGCGTAAGTGGATATTACCGATTACTGAGAGAGAGGCCTCACAACCACATCAAGGGTTTCTTTTCAAATGTAAATGCTTAAGGCACCTTAATAAGTGTCTGGGAATGGAGGCAGTGCGATTCCATTCTATTTTTTAAACTCCTGAGCTCTCCGACACGAGTTAGACAGAGATTGGTCACAAAACTGATTTCCCACGTTCTGTGGCCTAACAGCTTGATTAGGTCTTCCCCCAGTAGTTTTTGAAGCAAAGAAATGGATATTTTCCCCTGACTCCCAAAAGGATTTCTCGGTGTTGAAAGTTGTTCACTGTGTTGACATCTGTAAACCTGCGGGTATTTCAGATGACCTTCAGCTGAGGGCCCAGGAGAGTGTTGCTTCTCAAGGTGATGCACCACAGGCAGATTCCCGGGAGATGAGGTATTAACCTTTCTTTGGGGTAATGGGGAGAGAATGACTGTGAAAAGGGAAATAGGGTGACGGCCAGAAAGAACCAGCTGGGCATCAGCTGTTCTGAAGCAGATATTTTTATTCAAAAAA
The DNA here is from genome assembly GCA_004024745.2 of Catagonus wagneri. NCBI lineage: Eukaryota > Metazoa > Chordata > Mammalia > Artiodactyla > Tayassuidae > Catagonus > Catagonus wagneri. Next base: position 7,814,499 of record PVHT020004944.1, on the reverse strand, counting down.
AATTTCTTTGATCACACCCACAATTTGGGGAAATTTGGGGGCCAGGGGGATCAAACCTGTGCCATAGCAGCAACCCGAGCCACTGCAGTGACAATGCTGGGTCCTTAACCCACTGAGCCAGCAGGGAACTCCACAAATACTTTTAGATGAGGCTTAGTTGGCCATCTGGAAAGAGATCACCCAAACCAAAACACCGCCAAACCCTGGACCCCATTTTGAAAAGCATCTGGTTTGGGCACCAAAGAAAACTTCCCTCAAATTAGCTACCAACTCTAAGGGAAAAGGCCCCGAATAGCCCAGTTTAAAGATGTGTCTCCTTGACGGATAAGAACATTTCAAGAAAGAACATGGCTAGAGCATATCAGTCTTTAGAAAAGATTTGATGGAAGCTAACTTGATAGCAAAGTGATCGAATCGCTATTATCCGTTTTAAGAACATCCACTCAGACTCTCCTAGAACATTTAGAAACAGTACACAAGTTTGTTTTTTTTATACCCATTGTTAGATTCCATACAAAGAGAACGTTGCTAAGGATCACCAGATGTTTGACTGACAGTCACCTAGTTCTGCGGGTGACCCAGATCTTTTCTTTTCCCTCCAGCCATGTATTCGTCGTGCAGAAGTTCCCAGGCTAGGGAGCAAACCCTTGTCACAATGGTGACCTGAGCTAGAGCCGTGACAACACCAGGTCCTTAACCCTCTGAGCCACCAAGGAGCTCCTGTTGGGTGACTCATTTCTAAGAGCAACTCTTAATCCTGTTGAATTTTTCTGCAGTGTTTTGTCAGAAATGCTAATTTCTTTCCCCTAGGAGGTTGCGAATTACATGCAAAAAGCTTTAGTCGCAGGCTAGATCTGGGACATTTGATCCTTTACGGAGTCATGTAATCTGAAGGGAGAGGACTTGATTCTGGCAGTCCTCTTATTGTTTAGGAAGTCTTTGCTGAGGCCCTGGATCCTGCAAGCTCCTGACAGCCTGTATGTAAGCACATGGTACGGGTGTCCCGCGCTCCTTCTCCCAACGGCTTATAGCAAACCTCTCCTGAAACACTTACAGGAACCCCCACCACACACTTATTATATCACACACTCACACGTCACTTCTAACGTATGCCAGCATTTATACTCTGATTAATCTCCTGTTGATCTGCAGCACATGGGGCAAATGTTATCCCCCTAATACAAATGTGGAAACGGAGTTATTTTATTTTATTTTATTTTGTCTTTTTAGGGCCGCACCCGTGGCATATGGAGATTCCCAGGCTAGGGGTTGAACCAGAGCTACAGCTGCTGGCCTACACCACAGCCACAGCAACGCTGGATCCAAGCTATGTCTGCGACCTACACCACAGCTCACGGCATCCTGGGATCCTTAACCCACTGAGCAAGGCCAGGGATAGAACCTGCGTCCTCATGGATGCTAGTCGGATTCCTTTCTGCTGAGCCATGATGGGAACTCCTGGAAACTGAGTTTATAAAGGGATACTTGGCTTGTCTCAGCAAACCCCGCAAGGTAGCTGCAGATCTGGCACCTGATGAGGCGGCCTTTTCCACAGTATGTTCTGCCTGCCAGCTTTTCTCTGTCTTAGTTCGTAGAAGACTCTAAAGATTGGGAAACTTGCCTTCCTGTGATCATGTGCAGATCAAGTAAGACAAGTGTGCTCACAAAATGCTTAATAGAGTGCATTGCTCTTTGCAGGCCCCCGGATTGTTTTAAAAAAAGGAAAAAAATGTATTTGAATTTGGGGCTCTGCCATGCCTCATTCTACAGATTAAAAAAAATCCCTTCGATATTTTTTTGAGCACTTAATATCTGCCAGGCATCATGCCAGACACTGGGCGTAAACCTAACGATGGGGAAAACAACACCAAAAATCTTTTTGCGTGGAGCATGGATCCTAGAGGAGGGAAGAGAAGCAGTAAGCCAAGCCAACACGTGGCATCATGAAGAAAAGCGCAGGCGGTGCAGAAGCAGAGAGTTGGGGGGTGGTCGGGCCAGCATCCTTCGGGGGAGGGCTTTTGAGGAGACTTGGACAGGATGCACAGCTGAGTCTGAGCTCGGCGCCTGGAGTTTACTTGGGTAAGTCGATTGGAGTCACAACTCTGGAGTTGTGCAGAAGAGACAGTAGAGACCGTCTGCCGATGTTTAATTTCCAGAAGAATCCACACGTATGCATAACATTTTAAGCTGCCTTGAAATCATCCTTAGAATATCTCCAATTCATATCCTTGTTTTTCTCCTTACTGATGAGACCTTCAGGTGGAGGAAGGCGAAGCGAAAATCACCTTGCGTCACAACTAGTGAGCACCTGAGTCGAGCACCTAGCATCCCCACAGAGTTATCCATTGCCTTTTCTGCTAGATTCTGTAAAAGGTGCTGGAGTGTTAGACGCTCTCAAGCAGCTTGGTCCATAAAGTGTCTCCTGCCTTTTTCTTCGTGCTCCATTTTTATTCACATAAGCTTCTGTGGCTGGTGTGGCACCTTTTCCTACTTCCTGGCCAGTAACAGCATAAATAATATCCCAAGTATTGCAAATGTCCTAGCAAATTACGAACAAGGAGGACTCAAGCTAGTGGCAGGAGAGGAAACAACAAAAATCAAATAGAAACCAAGATGACGCCCTTGGAGTGGGGACGTTTTTTCTTGCAGAGCTGCTGGGGACTGGTTGGCCTCTGTACAGACAGCAGGGCCTGGTCACCGGAAAGGCCTTGTCCCCCTTTCGCCAGGGACAGCGACGACTCCTAGGGTGAAACAACAGTCGCCCCCACCACCCCACCCAGTGATTTCCTTTGGGGACATTTTATACCAAACCTTGGAAGATGAACCTGTCACTTTCAGGAAAATATTTGTTGTATCAAGGTATCTTCCCAGCCACACTTCCTTAACAGATGTCTCCACTTTCAGCGCTACAAAGTAACCCAGAATTTTAAGTAGCCTGTGGTCCACACTGTGGAATGCGTAGTGATTTCCGAAATTGGACGCTATGTAAAGGTTCAAATTTGCATACACTTTTTTTCTCATAAGATACATCTAGCTTTCAAACCTCCAAAGCTTAGCAACTCTACCGCCTACAAACTGATATTTATTGACTCTCTAGGCTGCTTTCTACTGTTGCCCTCTTCAAAACAGAGCAAACCTACTTTTTCCACTAGAAGTACCCCTTAAGTTTGTGTTGATCGAAAAATTCTAGCCTTTTCTCTCTTAATCAGTGAAAGGCCTTCTACCATAGTCCCCATCCCCACCCTCATTTCTGGGTATTTCTAGCCTACTTTTCCATCTGTGCGCCTTGTTACCATGGCGATGGGCACCATAGAAATAGAGAACAAAGCAGATGCAATAAGCATCTCCTACGTGGTTTATGATGCTAAAAAGGGATCTAGGTTTCTTTTCAGGCATGGCTTGTTCTTTATTGGTGGAAGAACTGGATCTAATGAACCCAACTGAGAGGGGGCACTTGGGCCACAAGCGGATTCAGGCTCTACTTTCCCTGTTGCTCTGCACGTCGCCAGCCCTTTCTTCACCCGTGGTCGCGAAGGTGAATGAAGAGCGTGGGAGCCCGTGGAGGGCTGTAGTACAGAAATTAATGCCACAGAGCCAACCACTGCAAAAGACACATCTCCCAAGCATACTGCTTGGGAGAGAATCTTGGGCTGGTTTTAAGGTTCACCAGTCATTAATCCTAGTGCTTGATTTAGCACTGTACGACTTAGCCTTTCAGTAGAGATTTGCCGGCTTAGGTTTTCCTCCCTTCCAGTCTCTTAGCCTGTGTTAGACTTTTCAGAAAACTAAACAAAAATCTGTCTTGATCACTGATAGCTTTCAGTATTTGTCCCCATCCATTGACTCTTTAAAAATAAGGGATTAAACTAACGTGCACTTATTTTGTGCTTGTTTTAGAATAGCAAATATTTTCTCTATATTGTGGAAAATAGTGTTTTCCACAAGATCTGGGAGAAGGTGCTCCGAGGGAGTTTTAATTTCCCCACCTGCATGTATTACGTCTTTGTGTATCAGATTCTTAGATGCCTATAATGAAAGACCCAAAGATTAAGTAAAATAGTCTAGTTAATCACTTCCATCTTCCAGACAATTATTTTTCACTTTAACATTATGTCTTAAGTTTCGTGTCACTTGTATTTTATGTTTATGCTTTAGGCACAGGGAAAATAATTTAGCAAATGCTTTAGTATATAAAGTCCTGGGGCATGAATCAAATTTTTGGAGCTAAAGGAGGTGAACATTCTTTGTATCTGTTGCATCGTAGCTTGAGGCCTGAAGTTCTTTTTGGCCGTAAATGCTTCTTTCTTTGGGCATGTGGGGCCTTCCTTTTTGCCTGATAAAACCGTAGTTTGCTGATGTTATCTGTTATAATGGCTCTCACCCTGATGTGAAATTGTACTTGCAGTCAACCTCACACTTGCAGTGTTTTCAGTAAACAACCAGTGTAGCACGGCCCCCTCAAAGTCGGCCTCCCCCCTGTGTCGTGGAAGCACAGGAGCCCCGGGTGGGGGCTGGAACTCCCAGTGTTGATTCTGGTTCCATCCCTGCCTGGGCAGGGCTCGGAGATGCATTTTTAACTGCATAGACGGCATGCAGTTTCATCAGGAGGGGCCTGGGGGCCCCATGGAAGGTTTTGGAGCGGAAGGCAATATTAGATTTGAGGAAGTGATGCTGGCAGATGTAGGAGGTGTGCTGGGGATGTGGGGGGTCAAGTTGGGAGGGCAAAGTGGGGATGGAGCAGAGGAGGCGAATATGAAAAGAAAAAAAAAAACCTTGAGGGGAGGAGTTCACGTTCCCATTTCTTTTCATCACAAGGATCCGGTGGCGACTGTGGAAGTCCAGCTGTGCTTCCTGAAGTTTTACTAGTTTTCCTGTAAACCTAGAAGGAAGGGATTAAGTTCCCCCTGATTATTTCAGGGGTTCCCCAGTTGCTCAAATTTCAGATTACCAGTGACTATACATTATATTAGCACAACTTTAAACATCACAGCTTCTGCTGTGGATGGAATGTGTCTCCCCCCGCCCCAAGTTCATGGGGGAGCGGGGTGGGGGGGTAATTCAGTCACGGGCCGAGCCTTCCAGAATGGGATTAGCAGGTGCAGACTCTAGCGTTTGGAGTGGATAAGCAATGAGGTCCTGCCGAATAGCACAGGGGGCCATATCTAATCACTTGTGATGGGACGTGAAGGAGGATAATGTGAGAAAAAGAAGGTCCCTGTAGGTATAACTGGGTCACTTTGCTGTACAGCATAAGTTGACAGAACATTGTAAATCAACTATTAAAAAAAAAGAAAGAATGGGATTAGGGCCCTCAGAAGAGAGACCCCAGACCGCTCCCTCGCCCCTCTGGCCCTGTGTGGACACGGCAAGCAGAGGTCCTGCCGCGAGCGGGGGAGTCAGCTCGCACCAGGCGCTGGGTCTTCCGGCGCCTTGATCTTGGACTTCTCAGCCTCTAGCACTGTGAGAAATAAGGGTCTGTGAGGCCACCTGCTCCGTGGGCGTTTGTGACCTCCGCCCCCCACCCCGGATGTCACAAACAGAGCAAGGGAGGACTAGGGAGGGGAGCGCGAGCTCCGTGGGCAGAATAAGGACTCCCCGCGGGGAGGTGGGCGGAAAGCAGGTGCCGCGCCGCGCGGGCAGGACGGCGCCCTGTCCCCCGGAGGCTGAAAGCTGGGCACGTGGGCCGGGTTGGGTGGGGAGAACGGATCGTGTACTGGGCCGCGGTTTCCTCCTTCGGGGCTGTCGTTCTCCATACCTCCTGGGCCGAGGGGGTGGAGGAGGAAAGGGGGCCCGGCCGAGTGATTTCTGCTTTTCCCGTTGGGGGGCCTTCCGAGCGACCCTGCGGCTCGGTCCGAGTTAGGGGTGACGTTGGGCACGCTGGGGGTTCACGCTCTTTAGGGGCGATGCTGACTTCTGCTGCCACGCTGGCGACTGGAGGACCGAATGAGCGCACGCGAGTTGAGTCCCGTTCATTTTAGCCACTTTTCTTCCCCGCAAAGGTCTGTTTGAAGACTGCTGGCGTTCTTGCCAGCCTTGGGAGCTGACGGTGGGGCGGACGTGGGGACAACGCGTACCTCTGGCTCAGCTGCCTCCTCTGTAAAGTGGAGATGGCCTCATGGAGCTGTTCTTGAGCTACAGGGCCTCGTGGAATATTTAACGCGTGGTCGTCCTGGGATGAGCATCAGCTTCCACGACTGAGTGTCACGGTCCGCTCGGCGCATCTGGTGGCCCCAGCCTCCCATCGGCTTCGCGGGGACTCGCAGGACTTGGGCTTGCTTTGCTCTCTGGCAGGAGGAACTGCGGGGCCCCTGCTTCTGATTTGCCTTTTGATGACTTACAATTTGTTGTCTCGGTTAACTAGGCTCAAACGGACTTTTTTCCCGGTTCTTTTTAGAGGCACATTACTTCATGCTGGCAAATCAGGCATTTGTGTAGTTGGGGGTGTCCAGGAACAGCACGGACAGATTAGAAGAAATTAGAGCAGCTGACCCAGGACCAGATGGGGAAAAGCTCTACGTTTCTGTTACAGCCTGAAATTTGTTCAGTCTTCGCAGCCTCTGAAATTCAGCTTTGACGTATCCAGCAAACGAACAAGTCAAAAGCGGTCCTTCATGTTTTTAATGCATCTTTTCTTAATGGCCGCCCCCACGGCATAAGGACGTCCCCGGCCAGAGATCAAACCCTGCAGGGGTCAAGCTGCAGTCAGGTTTTTCACCGGTTGAACCACAGCAGAAACTCCCTGATGTATATTTGGAGATGTGTAGACTTTAACTGTGAAGTCTTTCGTGGTAATTGATGAGCGTGGTTAACAGTATTCAAAGTCACCTAAGTCTAGATGGTGTAAAATCCTTATTTTTTTTTGTTAGAAGTCTGGGGACGCCTTTGTTTCTTTTCCTCTTGTGCATGAAGATGACTGGATTGGTGGCTGGTACCTTCCTTATCTTAGAGTGGATTGAGACAAGGGAAAAGTCTGTTTTTTTTTTTTTTTTTTTGAAGAATGATGACTTTCAAAAAAAATCTCTACCAGTGCTTTTAGAATGGAGAATGTGTTGTACGGATGCAGAGAGCTGCCTGGTGTGTGCAGTGGAGGATGGGGGGGAGGAAACAGTTCTATAATCCCCCCTCTGATTCTGTTTTTCTTCTCAGAGATGTTATGCATGGTGCAGTCTTATTAAAAAAAAAAGAAAAGAAAGAAAGAAAAGTTTTTTTCTAAACAAAATGTTTCCTCGCCTAATGAGATTTCACTTTGGTGCTTTGTTGTCAGTGTGCTGGGAATTTTGAAACGTTCTCTGTGTATTTCTGCGATTTTGCCCTAATAATCTCATTTGGATTTACCAGGCTTAGCAGCTGTTGTTTTCACCAACTATTGCTAAATTGTATTAGTGTCCAAAGTTGAAAAACCCTTTTTTTCTATGTTGGCCTAGATCATCTAGAGTTTTTATAAAAATTAGGCCTTTTCCTCACCCCTTGTAATTTCCATTTACTTGCGAGAAAACTTATAATGTTAATGTTCCAACAGGTGGTTTGGATAGCCTGAACCTGTCTCTCACAGGACTCTGATAACAGCCTGCAAGGCTGTCTGTAGAACCGTATTTTTTTTTTTTATAAAGCCGTCTTCTCTCCTCTGTTCTGCTGAAGGAAATAGAGACCTCAGTTCCACTGTGAGTGTACCGGCACTTAGTGTAATACGGTAAGTGTTTGCAGTTTGATAGTAATGGTTGCTCTTTGGCTGTGCAAAAGGAAAAGCTGAGAAGCCAAAGGCTTTGAAAAGGTCCTGGGAGAGACTAAACTCCGAATTATAGCCATGTTATTGGATGGCGCTGCAGTTTTATTTGAAGGGGGGAATCCGACAAATGGTGCCTTTTCATTTGGTTAATATAACAAGAATTTTTCTTAAACGACTAACAACCTGTCTGTCTTCCTTGGCAGTCTCTTTTTAGAGGAGACTTCCTTTCATCCGCTTTAATTGTTAAGGCAGGCGTTTTTGAAACTAGAATCCAGGCACGCTCTTGCATTCCTCGGGGTGAAATGTGTTGGTTCCAAACCCCGCGGGGTCTCTCTGCTGTCTTTTACATTCCCATTTTCCGCGTCAGGATCTCAGCTGATTCTCACACATGCAGGATCCAAAGCAATAGCGTTCCTTGTTATCAGATCGCATCGCCGGTGGTTTCTGCACTTACAGCCATGACGTGCCTCAGCCGGGCGCTTTGTGATCACAGCCCATCGTTACATAATCGCATCTGATCCTGACGGTCCAGTGAGGGAGACATAGGATGTGGCTAAGGCTGATTCCTTCTGACGGCTGAACTCCGAGTAGTCACCTAGTACGCCCCAAAGGGCACACAAACACCGGGGCCGGGACAAGGCCCCGACCTCCGGCCTCCATCCGCAGGTTCTTTTCTGGCCCTCCACACCGCGCGGGCACACCCCGTTCTGTGCCGTGCGACGTTTGCGTCTAAGGAACTGGGTCAGTGTGCTGCGTGAAACCGGTGGACCGAGACTGAATCCAGCTCTGTAGAGCCAGGTTGTCCTTCCTTCGTTCTTTGCCTGCTAAGCATCATCGCTGCCCTGTCTGTGCCGCCAAAGCAGCTCTCTGCTTTCCAGGCCGGTGACAGGGTGGATGCGCAGCTTAGGAGCAACAGGAGAGCAGTGAGAGGTGCCCGGGGAGACACAGACTGAGTGACAGGTTCACTGGAGCCAGTGTAGGAGGTGAGACCCAGGCTGAGCCTGGCAGGACGAGACAGAATTCGGAAAGGCTGACGGGGCCGGAAGGGGTAAATCTGAGCAGAGGTGTGCAGGCAGAATGGTGCTGTCCTGACGTAATTGTGGGTGAAATGACAAGTCCAGAACTTCCTTCAAAATAATCCTGGCCCTGGGTAGGATATGAACTGACACTTGTCAGAGCTGGGCGCAGGGTGCATGGCACTGCCCTATACTGTTATTTCTATTTCTGTATGCATTAGGGATTTTTCTTTATAAAACATTGAAATATAAAAGTGGTATGTATTTTTGGAACGTTGGGTAGGCTGGCCTATCTGGAAGAAAGTATTTGTTCCAAGGCCTAATGGGAAGTGATGTGGGGAAGGCAGTTTGGGGACAGATTTGGCTGTGGGAGGGTGGGACTCCCTGGAGGCCGGCTGAGTGCTGGCAGACACTGGGTCCTTCACCACATTTGCATGTCACTTGGCCATGAGCCCAAGGTGGAGTCTCAGTGCAGCTCGGCATCCTCATCAAGGATGACGGGGCCCCACTCAGGGCCTGGCTGACGCTCTGCTGCATCTGAGATGCCATATCCAGTTCTGGAGGGCACCTTCATAGAGGGGCCTTTGCAAACTGAGTTCCCTGGCAGGTCGTACGCGTCGTAGGAGCTGTCTCACATCTTAGGAATCCTTCTTGCAGAACACGCCATCGAGGTATGGGTCTCTACTTGGAAAGGACTTGTTTTCCCTTTCGCCAAGTTCCTCTCCTACCTAATTCTTTAAGCTCTCCCTCGTGGGCCTGCGGACAGGGCAGTAAAAGTGAAATAAAAGCACTGCTGATTGCCCAGTACTGTGGAGGCGCATGTGCATGACGGCATCTGATTTAACCTCCTGGAAACAGACTTTACAGCAGACTGAGTTACACACAGCAGCACTGAACCGTTTCAGAAGCCTTTGAGCGGTGTACACACTTTGGTGTAGCTTTTCTGAAGCAAAGTTCCCTCTTGCTTTCTGCTTAAAATATTTCCCCGTTGCTAAGGAAAAAGAGGAGGGAGAGATGTGGGTAGCTGGTAGTATTAAAGCATCGTGAATTATCTGGGTGTGAGTCAGTGGTCCGCGAGCGCTGACCAGAGCCGACTCTTGTATTGTCGTTCGCAAGTTCAGCCGCAATTGCGAGTCAGCTGTTAACTACAACCATTAAAAAATTATGCAAACTTAAAAGTATTAAAAATAACACAGCTTCTCACTTCCAAATTATTTGACTGTCATTTGCTGTTGTTTCTTCTCTGAGGGTTATTTCTGTCTCCTGGATCCGCAGCGTGCAGGCAGCATACGCGTGTTGCAGATTTCTTCTTGCCCCCACGTCCAGCTGGTAGCTTGAAACTGGCCTTGGCTGGAATATTTACACCATGAAAATTGGCAGAGACTACAAATCTGGTACCTGTCTGTCCCTCGGATTTTGACGCTGACATTGATAAAATATTATTCTCTACTTTTAGGGCCTTATTTGTAACTGGTTCACAGAGATCATTGAGTTTAACTGTTTCTCATTAAACAAAATCAAGGAAGTGCCGTGTGCAGTTCACGTGCCTGTGAGTGTAAAGGGACCACAACAGAGCCCTCCCTAGACACTGAAAAGCTTCCCTTGCTGGACTGCAGTCCTCTTTGCAGAACCACTTGTACAGGCAGGGAGAAATGAATCCAGTTACTGCTCAGAGGACTCCTTTGGGCTGTGTGACAGCTGCGTACCCTCTAGATTTATTTTCAGTCTAACCGATTTGAGTCATTGCTCAAAAAAGGAGTGCTGTCAAGTGAATCGTCTTCTCCGTGGATGACGAGCGCCTTTCTAAACGCTGCCTTGCAGATGAAATTGATGTGTTTGGAACTGTTGGCCTCTGAATTAAATTAGACCCAGTCCAGGGACTTAAAACACACAGCCTAGGTTGTACGCCGACTGCACCTCACAACGAGTGCACAAGCGCGGGATTTTTTCTAGCGTGTATCTAGACATCAAATGGAACATCTGTAGCATAAATTTGTAGCTTAGAATACCTCTCTTTTTGCTGAGTGTGGAGTCCTTTTTAATTTCATTCTTAATGTGCATCTGGAGAATGGTAATAGTATCTTCTTGCCCTTGATTGTATAATAATTCCTACTTACCAAATCCAGTTGACCAGAAAAAACAAATATGCAGAATAAGGAATACAAGCGGTCACTTTGATTCTCCTATCAAACAGGGCGGTGAGGAAATTATTAGGTTTTATAAGGGGGACAGGGTGGGGCAATAGGAACCTTGAGGGAAAGGCAGTCTGTAATATCTCTCTTGTAATTTTAAGTTATAGGAGTGTCTAGGCTGTGTAAGAAATACAGGCTTAGACCATTCTCTAGGCTTAACGGCACCAAAAAAAAAAAAGTCAAGCAATGAAAATAACAGAGGTTCAACTCAGGTAACACGGGGTGAGAATACCAAAGAGAGGTCTAGCTTTAAGCAGATGCTGAAAACAGGAATTGAGGTCAGAAAAGCAGAGGTCAGGAGTTCCCTTCGTGGCTCAGTGGTTAACGAATCTGACTAGGAACCATGAGGTTGCGGGTTCGATCCCTGGCCTTGCTCAGTGGGTTAAGGATCCGGCGTTGCCGTGAGCTGTGGTGTAGGTCGCAGACGCGGCTCGGATCCCGCGTGGCTGTAGCTGTGGCGAAGGCCGGCGGCTACAGCTCCTGTTAGACCCCTAGCCTGGGAACCTCCATATGCCACGGGTGCGGCTCTACATAAAGGCAAAAAGACAAAAAAAAAAAGAAAAGAAAAGCAGAAGTCAGAGTAAGATGAGTAGAAGAATTGCTGCTCTTCCGTCTAAGACAGCTCAACAGAGGACTCACTGGGAGACCGACCCTGGGAGAGTCTGACACCTGCTGCAGTTACCCCTGTTAACTTCTTTGTCCCAGTAGCCTCCCGCGCCCTGCAGAGCTCCATCGTGACGCAGGTGCTGAGAGAATGTCCCTGGAGCACCCAGGTAGAAATCACGGTTCGCGGTTAAACTGGAACATGGAGATCAAGTCATGATTCTAAGGACAAACACACGTCAAGTTCTTGAAGTCCAGTAATCACAGGACTGGCTTATTCATTCTGCGATTATTTATTGAGCTCCTAGTATCTGAGTTAAAAGTTGAGGGTTTGTCACCGAACCCTACAGATGAAAGCTCTGTGCTCTTGGAGCGTACTGCCCAGTGGGTGGACACAGAAAATAGGCGAAATAGTTATATAGTACATTAAACAGATAAAATTACGTTGAGAAGAGCAAAACAGGAAGTATTCTTCATAACTGGATTCCCTGAGGATACGCTTTCCAACTCTATCAAAGCTAGCAAAGGGAAGCGTGGTATTTATAAAACTATGAAACATACTCTATCTGAAATGCCTTCCTGTTTCTATTAACTCTGTTGACGAGCTAAACAGAAATATTCACCATTTCTATAACCAACCAGTAGGTCTAGAACACAAAATGAATTTTAAGTACTGTGGGAGAGATTACAGCTATTTTATTCTCAAGTACAATGTCAAAGATACTCTTACGTGTTTTTGTTAGAGAGCTGGCCATTTGTGATCCAAGCACAAGCACCTGCAACAGGGAGGCTGGAAATTATTTAAAATCTTCTAATCCTGTTTACTTCCAATTGAGCAGACAAGTAGAAGCCACTCAAAGAGAGGAGTGTGTGTGTGTGTGTGTGTTTTATAACATGCAGACTTTATATCTTCATCAACTCAATCACCTTCATAAAAAATTAAATTCTTATCTTTAAATAGAAATATTCACAAAGGAAAGTATTAAGTGAACTCCTTTATACTGAAGATGCACTTAGTCTACTTTTATAGTTCCTTATTTTAAAGAACTTATTTTTTCCAAATTACAATGTGCAGGCCTTTGAATTCAACTCTGGCCAGGGTCACTGGCAAAAACAAACAGTAACGAACTCACTCATTCAGACTCTCCCCAAGGCTCCAGGGTCTCTTCCAACTGCTTATAAGACCTTGCCACCTAAATGTCCCACAGGTGCAGCAGGCTCTGCGTTTTAAAAACCATGGTTATCACGCTTCTCCACTGACCAGTTTTCAGCCTTGACCATGTGGCCAAAACCAGGGTGGTCACTAGTTCTTGAGCCCTGGTGCTCCTTAGCACCCAGTCCGCCCCCAGTCCTGGTCAGTACCTGAGTAGCCTCGGAATCCGTGCCGTGCTAAAGAGTGATGCTGCCTGAAAGTGCCTGGAAGCATTTGCTTTCATCCCCCTTCTCTTCACACTCGGTCACAAGTTCAAGACTTCTTTCTAGTTTGTATCCCTTAGATTACTGATCTAGTCTCTGACCTGTATCGTACATTCGCCCCTTGTAGTGAGTCCTCTCTGCTGCAACCAAAGCAGCAAACACTGAACTTCTAAGTTAGGAACTTGACACTGACCAGGTCGTTTCAGTTCTTTACGTAGGACCCTTCATGGATCCTATAGGTGGTCCCCAATTCTATAGGTGGTCCCCAAGTCTCAGGTTGACCGGAGCCTGAATGGCCTTTTCACCTCACTTTCTTCAGCTTGCCCACTGAGTTCACTCCCGAGAGCAATACTGGGTCAAAACTTAGCAATGCCAACCCCCTGATGAAAGTGTGAGAGCTTATTTGCTAGCCAGTCAGCCTCGATTCAAAGTGAAAGAACAGAACTGCTCACCAGATTGCTGGCTGGTCTTGATGAAAACTGCAATAATGACTCGCCATTTATGATAAAGCCTTCACCCAGCTTTATTGCTGTTTCCTTTCCTCATCTCTCCCAGCAGCCAACGCTTGTCAGATTTCTTCTGTCAGCCCCACTTAAATCCGTTCCTGTCTTTTGCACAACACTCCCTTGTCCGGGTCCTCGCTGATCTGCTGTTGAATTTCTGCGGTGGGTCCTGCCCTTTGCCTTTGTTCCGTCTCCGTTGCCTTCTCCTGAATCCGTTTGGCTCTCATGCCCCACGAGGTTAATCTTCCTAAAACAGTGCTGGCATCCTGTTTTAGAACCCACAGCGGTTCTCCTTGGGGAGTCAAGTCAAGCCAGAGTCTTCATTCTGGAATCTTAGGTCCTGCGTGTCTTCACCACCTGGCTTATTTGTGACAACACCTCCCTCTGGCTCTGAAGACTCTCTCCTTAGTGGGACCCGCTGCCTCGTGGCTCTTCTACTCCTGCTCCTGCGTGTCCTGAAAGGTTCAGCTGCATATCTCTGTGCTGCTTCTCCTCCACCACCATCGCTGGCCTTTGCGAGAGGCGGCTTCGGGTGGTGAGAACAGCACGATGTTTGGTGTCAGGGGGTCAAGCTCTTGTTTACCAGGCATCCGACTCAGGTGACTTATTTTTCCTCTCTCCAAGCTGGTATCCTTATCGCAAAGTCAAGGGCATGATATAAGTCAGTTACGGGAAAAAAAATGCTCCATAAACTTCAAACATTTTACAGATGGATCCCATGTTTGTTTCAACTGTCCTGTTTAATCCTTGATTATATTTAGTCCCGTTCCCTCTTCACTTTGTCTGTTTCCCTTCTCCCTGTCTAGAGTGTTTTAAGAGTGAATCTGAAATGAAATGCAAAAGGAAAACGAATTCCCATTTACTGATTATCATTCCTTTTTGTCCTGTTTAGCCCTCACCATAGCAAACACTCAGTAATGTCTCCACTGTCAGAACGCAGAGAATGCAAGCATAAAGGATCAGGCACTACAGTGGAAGTGTAGTATTTGAAACAGGGAGCGAAAAAGCACCAGGAAGAAAATGAGGTGGCCTTTAGGAAGGAGGGGACTGACGAGGGCGTGGCCTGCCTCCAGACTGACTGACTTCATGGGTCCACAGACGAGCTCATTGGACCCCTAGGCAGTCTCTTCAACCTAGACACACGCAAAGGCAATAGAATCGCCTCGTTTTCTGAGGAGTAATTCAGTCCTTGCACAGAGTAAGCTCTCAAATGTTCATTAGATTCACGACCCACATCCTTCTGCGTACTGTTATGCACACACCGTGTTTAAACAGGCACCTATGCATGCCAATGGATGTCACTACAATCTAAATTTGTAAGATTTTTTATCTCCGTTCTCCTGTAAACCTCCTTCTCTCGTAGCAGCAGTGCGTCCGCTTTGTCTGCAGAGTGGTGCTGACCCACGCCTGCATTCTGTGCACAGTTTCTGACAGGAAGTTCCTGGTTCACTTGCAAGAACAGCTTTGTTCCCACTGCTAAGAAATGTCCACGAAAACACTGCTTTCTTTTTCATACTAAAGGTTCTCAAATCCGGCCTAAAATTAAAAACAAGGATGAAGAATAATATCAGTAATGAGAATGCATCCTGTTTTTGCACAGCTCTCTTCCAGCATCCCCCTCCACAGGCACCTGCTAGGGCTGTGGCGGGGGAGTGCAGGACTGATGATTCTGCTTGAAGGGGAAGGTGAGGCATTCCCATCGTGGCTCAGCGGGTTAACGAACCCGACTAGCATCCATGAGGACGCGGGTTCGATCCCTGGTCTCACTCACTGGGTTAAGGATCCAGCATTGCCGTGAGCTGTGGTGCAGGTTGCAGACGTGGCTCAGATCCTGCTTTGCTGTGGCTGTGGCTGGTGGCTATAGCTCCGATTCCACCCCTAGCCTGGGAACCTCCATATACTGTGGGTGCGGCCCTAAAAAGATGAAAGACCAAAAAAAAAAAAGATAAACTGTTGGTAACACCATCCTTGATGGTAAGAATAATAATTATTAGATATTTACATCTCTCCCCGTGTCTGCATCACTGAGTCTTCATAATCAGTTCAAAAACGTCACCAGAGACAGTAAAATGCAGGCTTTACTTTCAAGGGGTTTCTAACTTTAAAAATACAGGGCATGACAGTAACCCCAGCAAAACAAGTAGGAGCCGCGGGATGTGCTTGTTACCTTAGAGGCAAAGGGACGTTTCTCCAAAGCGAGTCAGTGCAGACCGCGACCCGCTTTACTGCGGAGCAAAACTGAGCAGCGTGAAGATGATCGCTTAACACCGCGGGCCCTTCACGGCCGGGGCGACTGTGCCGCGTTCAGATGAGCCAGGCTGGCGGCTCTGGGGAAAGACATTTGCACAGAGGATTGAGGGAAACCACCCAAGAGCAAAATGAAGACTTCTGCTTTGGCGATTCCTCTTATTACGGTTTTGACCAACTTGATGTTGCCAAGGGAATGCATTTTTTAAATGAAGCCTTAATAGCACTCCAGCAAATTCCCACGTGTTCTTTCATTTTGCTCTGCTTTAGCTTCCTCGTTTGTCCACCCAGGTTGTTGCTGGGAAGTATTTAAAGTGTTTATGAAAGAAGAAGAAGAATGTTTTTTAATGGATGCATTTTGATTTGGCTTAGACCGGGTTCATGTAGGAATATTTATAGAAATAAGATTTCTGATGCCTAATGTGGTCAATCGGTTCCTTAAAGAAACTTAAAAAAAAATTGGGGGGGGGGCACTGAATTTAATTAAATTACCTGTGGCGATGTCTGCAGAACCATTTGATTAGGAACCAGCTGTAGAACAGATGAAATGCTGGTCCGTAATTAGCGTGATCATAGCTTGATTTTAAACAGAGGTTTGGTTACAGGGTGAGTGACATAATGCCTAAGGATTTTTCTAGAAGAAAGGCGCAGTGTCCTTTTAGGCTGGTGGTCTGCCTAGAGCATGTCTAACACAGCCACAGCTGTATCTGGCACCGCTGCGTGTGTGTTTTAAATGACTGTTCTTATGTGTTATATAACATTGCGTGAAATATTTGGCTGATGATTCTAAAGTGACAGTTTTACCTCAAAGCGTCTAATTTCATTACAGTATCTTAAGTACCGTCTAGTGGAGGAAAACTAATCGAATCCCTTTCTCTTTCGAAAACATCAATGAAGACTTTGAGGAAAAGCCTGTGCCCTCAAACTCTAATTTTTTTGGTCCAGTTGCATCATTTTACTGGCTAATCTGAAAGCTTAATTTTTTAAAAGCAAGACTGTTGTTCTACTGGGTATTTTAATTTTTGAATTCCCTTTCTATTTTATTTTACAAGGTGATCTGATACATACCTCAGAATATAATGAAGCTTCCTAATTCTCATTCTCAAACCCCCTTCTGTGAACTCTTCTTGTGCTTTCAAGTTAATTTCCATAATATACACAAACATGCCCTTAAGCGTATTTTTTCCATCATTCCTCTGCTCAGATCCATCAGCAATCCCCTGTTGCTTGTAGGATCAAATCCGAATTCCTTTCTGTTCCCATCAAAATCTTGGGCTGTGAATTCTCTAAGTGATATTTCTATCCCAAAGCAGTTATTGCTCAGGTGCCCGCTACGTGCTAAAGGCCGAGTTATGTCTTGAAAAGTTCTTAGCCTCTAGACTTTAACCTTTGACCCTGGTCTGCTCTCTGCTCTTAGCTCTGTTATTTCTGTCTCAAAAGTCCCGCTCAATCCCTACCCGTCTTTTCACCAACTCCTGAAGTTCACCTCTTCCCTTCTTTAGGTGCTCCTCCTTCCTTCTCATTATCGATCATGTGCCCACGAGTAGTCGTCCTTCCTTCCAGCTCTCATCCCTTCATCTCCCATTTGTATGAATCCTGTGCATTGTTCTTTTTTTTTTTT
>PVHT020004944.1:7785638-7796175 GCA_004024745.2 Catagonus wagneri | reverse complement strand
CTCCCTCCCACCCCTCCCCCACCCCTCCCCCGCCCCCTTGGCAACCACAAGTCTGTTCCCCAAGTTCGTGATTTTCTTTTCTGTTGAGATGTTCATTTGTGCAGTGTTTTAGACTCCAGTTATAAGAGATTTCATATGACATCTGTCTTAGTCCAGCTCCCGAGCCCTCTGCAGTGGCTGTCATTTCTCTGGCATGTATCGCTTTAAAACACAACTGTGTAATCCACCGCTTGGGTCTTTCTTGTATCCGGGCTGTATTTCACCAAAGCACAAGCTCCTTTTGAAAGTTGTGTCTGAGCCTGACACCTTTCTGTCCACTGCAGCATCTGAGATGGTGCTTTTCAACCTAGCAGAAGCTGGGTCGTGATTGTTGAAGATACCCGGTGGCAGTGTGGGTGCAAGCTGTGACAGTCCCCATATACTCTTTCAGTGCCATCTCTGACCGTGACACCAGCTGGTGGCACACAGGGCCATCTTCCTTTCTTCTTTCAACCAACAGTGACTAAGTTGTTGTCGCCCTTGAGTAAGACTTTCCACAGTAGAAACACAAGTGTTGGGAGTTCCCCTCGTGGCTCGGTGGAAACAAATCTGACTAGCATCCATGAGGACGCAGGTTCGATCCCTGGCCTCGCTCAGTGGGTTAAGGATCCGGCGTTGCCATGAGCTGTGGTGTAGGTCACAGATGCGGCTTGAATCTGGCGTTGCTGTGGCTGTGGTGTAGACCGGCAGCTGTAGCTCCGATTGGATCCCTAGCCTGGGAACTTCCATGTGCCTCGGGTATGGCACTAAAAAGACAAAAAAAGAAAAAAAAAGAAAAGAAAGAGAAGCACAATGTTGTCATATGTAAGTAGAAAAATATTTCTTGTGTGTGGACTGGGAGGGGAAAAAAAAGAGACAGGAAAAAAGGACACCGTTAGCTTTGTTGGTGTCACCCTTCTTTCGGTTTCTCGCCGAGAAAAAACGGTAGGTTCATGTGCTGGGCACAGAGGAGAAAAGCAGGTCGCTGACCGGAGCCGGTGCGTGTTGTGCGGCTGCGTTTGTCCCAGAGCCATAGCCCCACCCAGGGTAGAAGTCACCGCTCGTGCGATGGGCTGGGAGCTGGGGCTTAGCCAATGGAGCCGGTTACATGTAGACGGACAGACAGCAGGTCCCACTGTGTAACACAGGGAACCGCACCCAGTCTCCTGGGATAGGGTGTATGACCGAGTCACTTTGCCGTAGGGCGGAAATTGACGCAACAGGGTAAGTCAACTATTATTGGAGGGGGAAAAAAGGAAAAAAAAGTCCTGTGTTAAACTTCCAGATGGGAGATGTGGCTTCTGTTTCCTGGGAAGCCATCACAGCTCTAAAATTCCAAAGAGCACACGGTTTCTCGCCTCGGTAAACACCGAGTGGAGCTGCAGAGAACTCTGAGTTCCTAAGCCCAAGCCAAACCCACCGCTTTGGAATGTGAATGTGCTTCCCGACTCCCGTTAGTTTTTGGCGGGTTCTTTAGAAGCCTGACCTTACTCTCGTCCTCTCAGTATCTTCAGGGCTACCTCAGAATATGCTTAAGGCCACAGCTAAGCCAAATCTGCAAGTGGTATGATAAGAAATACAAATCTATTTGATCCTAAAACCCTTTGAATTTAAGCGCTTCTTTTGTTCCTCATAACGAGCCCCTGGCAACCTTACCTGAGTTCATGCTGATCGGGGGACTTTGAGTGGGTCCCTAGGTAGTCTCAGGATGAAGACAGGTTACCAGGAGAACCAACCAGGTTATGAGAAGGCTGGAACTTTCAATCAACCCCCTGACCTCCAGGGAGGCGGGAACGGCTGGAGATTTTCAACTCCAATGGCCGGTGATTTAATCAATCGCACCTAAATAATGAAACTGCCGTAAACACCCCTAAAGGGTGGGGTCCCCCAGCTTCCACGTTAGTGGTGGCCTGTCTGAGCTCAGAGCGGCATGAAAGCCCCGCCCCCAGCCCCACCAAATCCCTCCCCCTCTGCATCTCCCCATTCAGCTGTATCCTCTGCAACCAACCTGTAAACCTAAGTGCTTGCCTGCGCTCACTTGGTGAGTAATTCTAGTGAATTCGCAAACTTGAGGAGGGGGTGGTGGGAGCGTCTGACTCTGTAATCACCCTGGACAGAAGGGCGGGTGGCCCAGGTACGTGGGATTGAGACTGGCCTGGAGAGGAGAGTGGGGACAGCCGTGGGACTGAGCCCTGCGCAGTCTGGCTCTAACCGAAGCGAAGAATAGGATGGCAGCGCCGGACACCCAATTGGTGTCAGGAAAAAGACAACTCGCCCTGTTGACCCTAAACGTGAGCCAGACGTTTTTCTGCTCCAGCAGAGGGGCCCCATGGAAATCGGTGGCTGTGACCACCAGCAGCCATCAACCAAGTGGCAAATATGAAGACCTGAGCTACCCCCAAGATGAGAAACGCCGATGACATAAGAGCTTGTTTTTTCGAAACTGACCTACTTCTCTCTTAGGCTCTTGCTCAAGCCTCTACGTCCCACTCTTTGCTTCCAGGGAAAACAGGAGCCCAGAGAGATAAGCTGCCTGTAACGTTTAAAAAGGCCTTCTCTGGGCTGGGCAGACAGCCAGAGGTGGTGGGTGGTGGTGTTCTTTTCTTTCTTTCTTCTTTAAATCCCCAGTTGACACTGTGAAGCATCCATTAACAGTCCACTGTTGCCAGGTGGGTTTGGAGAATATTCTACCCATGTTATGTCTTCTCGCAGGGGAGACACTTCTGCAGTTTGTGTTTCAGTCACACATGTCTACCTGGACCCCCGGCCAGACGTTTTTAAAAAATTATTTCTCATTTTATAGGAGGAATTAAATGTGAGGCAGTGTCAATGACCTTTAATGACACTTGCTATTTCATTTCCTTGAAACCAAAGTGGTGTAGATAAGGCTCCCTTTATGAGCTGTTTTGTTTCAATTTAGGATAATGTTCCAAGGCCAAAAACATCCACTTTTAAAATTACTTTACTGGCAAAAAATGACTTGACTTTGCCGGCTTTCTTTATGAGTTCCCTTTTCACTTCTGTGCACCTTTAATGATTTCAAGGTGTTTCCACACTGCTTCTTTCGCCGTTGCTCTCGACTCAGGGCCACCAGGATTGTCCGTATTTTGAAGCCAAGGTCATGGCAGCCTGGATGGGGCGCGTGACTTCGCTCATGCGGATGGCGGTGGAGGCAGGCACCTGCCTGTGCACAAATTCCAGTGCCCATCTCCCGCGCTGGGAGCGAACCAGCCCCTATCTCTCACTCTTGCCCATGCGGGGAGCGGAGTGTCGGGGGAACAAAAGAAATAAAAAGCCAGCAGTTTGCAGTTCCCCAAAGCGGCTCCAGACCTCAGCAGGAGGGAGACCTCTCTGGAGTCCCAGAATTGACTGCCTTGGCAGTGACCGCTGCTGACCAGGACGCAGAGGGAAACGTAAAGAAACGCCTGATACCTGGGAGCGTGGGCACCAGTGACGTGGAGCTGGAAACGGAGCTAGAGGCTTTGAAGCTCCCTTCCCCGCTCGGCAGTCATCCAAACCGGTTCAGAATCCCTGACCCGTGATTCAGTGTGAGCTGAAGTTAGAGGTGCTCTCCTGAACTCGTGAGGCTGTGTCCGAACCCACGGTGAAGCGTCCTTTCTTCTTCCTCCAGCTGTTCCCGAGGGAGTGGCGGTCGCAGTGATCACAGTGCGTGGTCCAGCCTGCCTCGCCTTTTGGGGTCAGATTCTAGCATTCCTGGGAAGGAAACAGCAAGAGAAACGGAATCGCTTTCCTCATGTTCCGTTGCCAGCAGCTGCCCCACCCGCACCCCAAGACACTGTCATTGTAACGACAAATAACCACATCAGGAAGTCCTGTGTTTTAGAAAGAGCTCTCCGGCTGCAGTTTGGAAATGGGACTGAGGAAGCAGGAGAGGAGAATATTTCAGCCGTCCTCCCCGGAGATGGGGCAGGCTCCGCGCAGAGGAGGGGCAGCAGGGATGCAGGAGAAGCGGGTGGTTTAAGAAAAGATCCAGCTGACTTCAGAGACTGGAGGGAAAGAAGGTCTGGGGTTAGGCGCCTGAGTCCCGACACGGCTGTCCACGTCCAGCGTCATTCAGCTGCCAGGGTTGATGTCGCTTCCGGGACTCAGGGACCCAGGAAGAGCAGGTCTGAGAAGCGGCGGCAGATTCGATCGGAGACGTGCTGAATTTGAGTTGCTTCCAGCCGTCTCAGCGCGTGCCAGGAAGACTCGGGACATGATTCGGAGGCGTAGGGTTAGGGAGCTGCGCCAGCCACGTAGTTTTGGGGAATCATCTACACGGAGGTGGTGGGTGATTCCTAGGAAGAGAGGACATCACCCCAGGAGAGCCTGTGCACGAGCAGAGAAGCTACCGGTCAAGGGCTGGATCCTGGTGAATGCTGCTGCCTAAGGTAGTTTTATGGCCCTTCCGTAGTTCCCAGTCACCTTTTCACCCTCAGTTAAAAACCAGTGCTTTCCTTGTCCATGAGTGTGTTTCCTTTCTGTGGAAAGGTTCATTTGTGCCGTATATTGGATTCCAGATACAAGTGATGTCATATGGTATTTGTCTTTCTCTTTCTGAGTTCCTTCACTTATTAAGAGAGTCTCTAGTTCCATCCATGTTGCTGCAAATGGCATTATTTTGTCCCTTTATATGGCAAAGTAGTATTCCATTGTGTATGTCTTCTTGATCCATTCATCTGTTGATGGACATTTAGGTTGTTTCCCTGTCCTGGCTGTTGTGAATAGTGGTGCAGTGGAGAACAGACTTGTGGTTGCCCAGGGGAGGGGGAGGGGGGGTGGACGGGGAGTTTGGGGTTTGTAGATGCAAACTGCTGCTTTTGGGGTGGATAAGCAGCGAGGTCCTGCTGTACAGCACAGGGAACTCGACCTAGTCACTCGTGATGGAACATGATAGAGGATAATGTGAGAAGATTGTATATATTTGTCTAACTGGGTCATTTACTGTACAGCAGAAATTGACAGAACATTATAAATCAACCATAATTTTAAAAAAGTCAATGCTTTCATGACGTGCTTGATCCGACGACCTTTTCTTGCTCTCACCCACTTTTACTACAACTCTTGGCCCCAAGACCAGTTTTTAGCTGCCAGTTGTGGAGCATTCAGTATGCACTCTTGCTGAGAAAACACACCGCCTTCATCTGGGTGCCAATGCTTTTGCTGACGCTCTACCTGGCCCCGCTCAGTCCTCAGCACTCCGGGAGGCTGTCTTCAGAGGGGTCTCCCTGTGCTCCAGTGGCCACGCAGCCACGCCTAGGCTGGCGCGAAGCTGGACGGGAAGACCTGTCACTTGGCTCTCGGGCCAGGGGAGGGAAGTCAGGTGAGGTGAGGGGACTTGCCCGACTTTGTGTGGTCAGTTAGATGCCACGCGGGGAGCAGAAACTGGGTCTCCCGACCCAGGAGTTGCTTCTGTTAGGGCGTGATGCCTCAGAGTCTTGATTCTTCCCTGTGCCGTAGTGACAGTTACTCTTCTTTATTTAACACACAGTCTGGAGTTCCCGTCGTGGCTCAGCGGTTAACGAATCCGCCTAGGAACCATGAGGTTGTGGATTCGATCCCTGGCCTCGCTCAGTGGGTTAAGGATCCGGCGTTGCCGTGAGCTGTGGTGTAGGTTGCAGACGTGGCTCAGATCCCGCGTTCCTGTGGCTGTAGTGTAGACCGGTGGCTACAGCTCCTGTTAGACCCCTAGCCTGGGAACCTCCATGTGCCGCGGGTGCGGCCCTAGATAAGGCAAAAAGACAAAAAACAAAACAAACAAACAAAAAAACACGCAGTCTCATTACTGTGTTCCCCTCATCCTCCTCCAGTGGCGCCCCTCGGAGAGGCGGCACAGCCGCTGCTCTTATTAAATTCACTCCGGTTGGATGCGCATCACTGGCTGTATTCACTCCCGCCTGCACTGGTCCCACCGCCCATACTCCAGACGCCAAAGTGCATGTTATTCTGGAAGCCTCGGGGACTGGCTGGCTACTGTAAGCGCCTGATGAGTATGATGGCTACACTGAGGCAAAGATTGGGATGGCTCTTCTGTAACCTTCCACGCACGCACGCACGCAATCTCTCCTCCTTACTGCCAACCTCTCCCTCCACCCCAGCTTGCACCTGTACCCTCTAAAAAAAGTAAATAAGTCAATAAATAAATAACTTATGAATTATGGACTGAGCGGATCTGACCCAGTAAAATTGTACTTTTAGGTGTTGGTTATGTTTTCTAGGGCATAGGAGCCCACTGTGGATTTCATTTATATAATCCATTTGTATTCGTCGGTTGTAAAGCACTCAGAACCGTTTTCCTGTTTTACAGGATGACAGATTGTTTTTTGTGGTAAGAAGTATGTAACATAAACTTTACATTTTAGCCATTTTTAAGTACGCTACTCTGTAGTATGAAGTGCATTCACATGGTTGCCTATTTATGATTTTACAGTTTTTAAAACACGGCCTTGGCTCCGGGTGACACTGGCAGTATCTGACTTGTCTACAACATGAGTATTGATTGAAAAGACAGACTTTTTTTTTTTTTTTTAGGGCGGCACCTGTGGCACATGGAGGTTCCCAGGCTAGGGGTCGAATTGGAGCTGCAGCTGAGGCCTACACCACAGCTATGGCAACACGGGATCTGAGCTGCATCTGTGACCTACACCGCAGCTCACAGTAATGCTGGATCCTTAACCCTCTGAGCTAGGTCAGGATCAAACCTGCATCCTCATGGATACTAGTCGGGTTTGTAATCCACTGAGCAACAATGGGAACTCCTGGTTTTATATTTATTAATTTATTTAGGAAGACAGGCATTGCATCAAAAAATGGAGGTTACTTTTAACTTTTTAAAAATATTGCATCACCATGTATTGTTTTGTCTTCGTAGTACCCAGTTGTCCCTGTGGGTCATATATTAAATAATTTATACTTACACTTGTATTTCACAACACTGTCTAGGAACTGGAGTCATGTGATATGTTGCAAAATCTGGCACAGAAACCACTAACTTGGGTGGAGAATGCAACCCCCTCATCCAGTCTGGTTTCTCTTTACAGGATAATACTTTAAATCCAACCTTTCCAGAATTCATTTAGATAAACCTGTTACTCAGTTAATAAATCACCCATTTCTGAGCACTTACTTTGTACCTGCTGCTGTGCTAAGCCTTTGGCTTAGTTACCTCGTTTAATTCTTAAAACATCTCCTTTATTCTCTCCGTGTTACAGATGAGAAAAGTGATCCTTAGCTGATGCAAGATCAAGCAGCTGGGAAGGGACGCAGTCAGGACTCGATCTTAACCAGGCGGCTCCCTCACTTCCTCCAAAGAGTTTCAGGTAAGAACTCGGCCTGGCGGAGTGACTTAGTGAAGACATGTGATTCTTCTTTGCTAAGTCCTGCAGAAGGAAGGTTGGAGTTGGGCAACAGGGCAGCAATTTACTGTAACCACATCTTAATAGGAAAGCCAAGAAGAAATCCCGTGGAAAACATCATTTCAATACAGATTAAACTTGGGTTCTTCATCTTGCCGTTCCCGGGGCGGGTGACTGTGGATCTGAGCCCGGTGGTGGGGAAGGAGGAGGCACCAGCTCTTACTGGCTACTACCCTGTCAACCTTGATTTCCTAACAGGGGCGAGCAGCACCGAGGGAGCTGTGGTTGATTCTGTTTCACTAAATGGAATACTAAGCAAGAAACAGGGAAACGATATATAAAAAATCTTTTTTTAGATTGAGTCTTTTAGTTTCTCTAAAAGGGATTGTAGTTTGTTTTTTTTTAAGCAATGTCACATTCTATATAAAACACCTTTTACACAGCTCGTTGGGGAGGCGGTGTCGCAGATGGCTCTGAGTCAGAGCTGGTGTGAATTCTGGGTTGGCTTTGGGAGCTTGAGCTTGAGCAAGCATCTTAGTCCCTGCAGCCCTCACCTTTCCCACCGTTTTGAGACCCCAATACCTGCCTCACTGAGCATACAGGGGGCGGTGGCCTCCCCTTCCTGCCTCCTGCTGCCTGTCTCCACCCCAGACAGACGCGGAGAATGCCCGTGTGTCCTGTGTCAGCTCCTGTCTTGCAGCTGAACTCTTGTGAGAGCTCACAGTGAGAGGCAGGGGCGGCGGCTGAGCGGCTATTTGTGATGCACTTTGTTAGAAACGGTGGAACCCTCAGCCCTCCCTCAATGCTAAAGAAGCCGCAGATGCGGAACAGCTGCTAGGTTGGCGGGTGGAGGGTGTGTGTGTGCGTGTGTGTGTGTGTGTGTGTGTGTGTGAGAGAGAGAGAGAGAGAGAGAGAGAGAGCAGCAGTGTTTATTTTAAACCTCTGTTGTGTTTAATGATCATTTGGTACCTGGTGAACATTAAACTTTCGTATTTTTGTGCTCAGCCGTTAGCTTGATCTCAACTCTAGTCTGATTTGCAACGTAAGGCGATTTGGTTTTCGTCGTTGGGGTAACCATCCAGCAGGTAGAGCATTCTTTCCAGTGACAGCTGTCGGTGTTATAAGACAGAATCCATCCCAGGATATGAAGTATTATCCGCGGGATCAACCGTGAACCCACAATCCTATGGAGAACCAATATGTGGCAGGCCCTAGGCAACGAGGAACACCCGTACCCTCCCAGAGCCGGGGCTCTTGGGAGAAGGACCGGGCAGCACATGGGCACAGAGGGCCTGGTACTCAGGATCCGTGTTGGGTGGTACCCTGATGTTTCCCCTGGTCCCAGCATTATTCCTGTTGTGAAATCATAATCTGATAAGATATTAAGGTCATTTAGGAATGCTGTGGCATTTATCAAGCGATCCATCACTGATTGAGAATGACTCACCGTCATTATAATGCAGCCAGTCAGGATGAATTCTTGACAGCAGTTCTCCAGTCGGAGTTGGGAGATGTCATGTTTGGTGAGTAAGTTGGCAAATACGAATTTTTCTCCTTTCTTTGCGTAGGGGAAGGCTTAGCCTCTGCTTCTGCATCTCTGCAGCTGTCACGAGTTGACGCGGAGGCCTGAGGCTCTGTTCCCACTGCTTCGCTTATCTCCCTTCTGGACCCGGACATGCGCTGTGTTCCCAGCTCTTTCAGAGAGCCAGGCCTGCTCCTCCTTTCCCTGGGTTCCTGGCTGGGTGGGGAAACCTGAGCTGGCGTTCTTGGTTCACTCAGTAATTATTTACTCAGTATTTATGGTGTGGGGAGGGGCGGGACGTGGGATATATAAACATTTTTTTTCAGGGCCACCCACGGCAGGTGGAAGTTCCCAGGCTAGGGGTCTAATCGGAGCTGCAGCTGCCAGCCCACACCACAGCCCTGGCAACACCAGATCTGAGCCACGTCTGTGACCTATACCACAGCTCGCAGCAATGCCGGATCCTTAACCCACTGGGCGAGGCCAGGGATCGAACCCACATCCTCATGGATCCTGGTCAGATTCGTTACTGCTGAGCCACGACAGGAACTCCTGTCCTTTTTTATGTTATTTTCCATCATGGTCTGTCCCAGGAGGCTGGTTATAGCTCCCTGTGCTGCACAGCAGGACCCTGCTATCTGGCCATTCTAAATGTGATGGTTTGCATCTGTTAAGCCCAGCCTCCCGTTCCAGCCGGCTCCCTCCCCCTCCCCCTTGGCAACCGCAAGTCCATTCTCTATCTGTACGTCTGTTTCTGTTTTGTAGATAGATTCATTTGTGCCATATATTAGATTCCAGATATAAGTGATATCATGTGGTATTTGTCTTTCTCTTTCTGACTTACTTCACTTAGTACGAGAATCTTTAGTTCCGTCCACGTTGGTGCAAATGGCATTATTTTGTTCTTTTTTATGGCTGAGTAATATTCCATTGTGTATATGTACCACATCTTCTTAATCCATTCATCTGTCGATGCACATTTAGGTTATTTCCATGTTTTGGCTTCTGTGAAAAGCACTGCTGTGAACACAGGGGTGCATGGATCTTTTTGAATCACAGTTTTGTCCAGATAGATGCCCAGGAGTGGGACTGCTGGGTCATACGGTAGTTCTACATTTAGTTTTCTGAGGTACCTCCATCCTGTTTTCCATAGTGGTTGTACCAATTTACATTCCCACCAACAATGCAGGAGAGTTCCCTTTTCTCCACACCCTCTCCAGCATTTGTTGTTTGTAGACTTATTAATGGTGGCCATTCTGACAGTTTTGATGTGCATTTCTCTGATATTCAGGGATGCCGAGCATCTTTTCAAGTGCCTGCTGGCCATCTGTATCAGACTGCTACTCTTTAAATATTTATTCACCACATTTTTAAGAGAAGCCAGGAGCTGTATGAGAGGGAAGAGGGCAGCTGAAGTGTCCCTCTAGTTCCCCCTTCTGCCATTTCTCAGGGGCTCAGCTGATCAGAGGGAAAGTCACAAACTCCTTGTCTTTCCTTCTAATCCCATTCTGTGCCATCCCCGAGAAACGTCCTGGTAGATGCTATTTTTGTTTAATTTTGCTAACTTTCCAAAGGGGTTTCAACACCCCACGGATGAATTGGTACAGGGACGCTGCCATCGTATCCAGACCTTTAATCTAGC
>PVHT020004944.1:7636750-7784638 GCA_004024745.2 Catagonus wagneri | reverse complement strand
TTCTCAGGGGCTCAGCTGATCAGAGGGAAAGTCACAAACTCCTTGTCTTTCCTTCTAATCCCATTCTGTGCCATCCCCGAGAAACGTCCTGGTAGATGCTATTTTTGTTTAATTTTGCTAACTTTCCAAAGGGGTTTCAACACCCCACGGATGAATTGGTACAGGGACGCTGCCATCGTATCCAGACCTTTAATCTAGCCTTGGAAAGACGCCAGGGTAGATCCTGAGACTGTTAGTAAATAAGAAGGAACTTGAGGCCATAGTTTATTAGCCATCATAAAACAGTGTGAGGGAACTATTAGCAAAGTGTTCCAGGAACACAGATGGGAGAGCAATGAACGCGACCTGTGGAGGTCGGCGTGGCTTGAGGTGGGGATTTGTGGCAGTGACCGTGGGGTGTGGGGGGGGGCGGATGACATGAGATGTCCCTTTTTCAAGTAAATCTGGTAATCACGGCTTGAACGTGTCAAACTGGGAAAAGAGGATACCTTAATTTTATACAGCCTAAAGCCTTAAACTTACGGAATCGCCTAAGGTGGGTTGAATAAGTGTGCTGTTGCGGTGATTCTTGTCACACCTGACCTGCAAAAGGAGATCAAGGGACTCTGCAGAGGTTCTTGACCTCTTGCTAAATCTGAAAAGGAATCTCTAAAAGCCAGATTCACCCAGATGGAAAGCCGATCTCAGATTCCAGGCTTTTACGGTGGTTCTTTGCTTTGCTGCAAAGGAGTCTGTTTTGCCGGTCTCCACAATCACCACTCACCAGAAGGAAATAAGAGCGCCCGGACTTCTCGGTTTTCAAAGTAAAAGCCTCAGGCAGGGGACGGGGTGGGGGTGGGGGGGGACACTTTTGTTTTTCTATCAGAAATCCGATTGCCCCTTTTGTTCCTTAACCCACGGCCACGTGTGTGTTCCCGTCTGTGTCCCTCCTTGGGAACCTTCTGACGGGAGCTCTTATTTGAGAAAGGGAGCTCTCCGTGTTAGGCTTGTCATCTCCAGATCTTCCAGAATACGTTTTTTTTTTTTTAAAGGTGATCTTGGAATTGATATTTTCAGTGAAAATACTTGTCTTGTGTCCTACCTCCAGGAAAGTTAAATGTTTTTTCAGGGCGTAGGCGATGCCCGTTTTCCGACGCTCAGCAGCAGAGCAGGGGGTGGTGGGGGGACCCGTAGCTGCTGTGACAGTCCAGGTCGAGTTTTGATCCTGCCTAATGGGTGCGTTCATTTCTAGTCAAAGAAGTGTTGCCATTTAGTAGTTTCACATGTCATTCTTCCAACTTGTATTTATTTGGGCGAGGAAGAAGGGTGCTAACTTTGCTGCGGTTTGTTTCTAAAACTGGACTGACTTGCTTTTTGGCCTGAATAGACACTGAGCTGCAGGTTGTTGTGTTTTACTTGACAGCAGTGGCTTCCCTCTTGAGCAGACAGGTTTTCCTTAGATGCCGCGTTTACGTCTTCTCAGCAAAACATTCCTCAGGTTTAAGTTAATGAGAAACAGAAAAGAGGAGTAAAACCCACTATTAAAACACGTTAGGTGGGGATTTGGGATACAAAATCTGTAAAATTGACTTGTGATGATTTATGTACACTTATAATTGAAATAAAATCCATTAATAAAAAAAAACACGTTAGGAAGCAATGAAGTTAATTCATCAAGGAAATTCCCCATAAAGCAGCAATGAGATAATTTTCCTATATGGAAGTAGCAAAGCCCTTTATTTTTGATGATGATTCCCATATCTGGTGAGGGTACTGCTCGCATGGTTTATATAGGAAAGAAAATCAGTGTAATCTTGGGAAAAAATTTGATGTCGTGTATCAGAAGCCTTCACATTTCATGCCCTTTGACCCATTTTCCTTTCTAGGCCAGCGAAGTCCTGGGGAAAGAGTTAGAGATGTTTACAGCATTCTTACAGATATAAAGGGAAAATCGAAGATTCTGTAGGAGAGCGATTTTAATCAGACATAGCACGTAGGAACTATTAGGCTTCTATCAAAAGTGAGGTTTGGAGGAACTGCAGCATCGAGAAAACCTATGAGAAACGATGAGGCCAACCCATCTCAATCTCGTGGCCCTGGATTTTGCAATGGCATGCGTGTGTGAAACGAGAAGGCTGGCAAAAACAGAAACAAAAGCAAAACTGGAAGGAAAAAAAGAATCAGAGACCTTTCGTTGGTTCCCCGTTTCCCTCTTTCCTATAAGAAGCATAGATTTTTTAAATTTCTTTTTATTATTTATAAGCATAGATATTTTCAATGAGTTTTTCTATATTTTATTTATACAATGAGTGGTGCCTCAGATAGAAGGCTTATCTCCTGCTTCATTAAAATGTTAAGTTTATACTTTATGTCTGGTAAATTGAGATTAAATGTGCAGCTTGGGACAGTGGCTTGTTTCCCTGCGTTTTAGTTGACACATTTTGTGAGAGGTCGGGGCGGGAGTGGGGGGGGTGTCTCTTGGAGTTCCCGTCGTGGGGCAGCGGAAACAAATCTGACTAGCATCCATGAGGTTGTGGGTTTGATCCCTGGCCTCGCTCAGTGGGTTAAGGATCCAGCGTTGCCGTGAGCTGTGGTGTAGGTCGCAGATGCGGCTCGAATCCTGCACTGCTCTGACTGTGGTGTAGGCCTCAGCTGCAGCTCCGATTCGACCCCCACCCTGGGAACCTCCATGTGCTGTGGGTGTGGCCCTAAAGAGACAAAAATATAAATAAAGGGTTCATAGTAAAGTTGGACTCATTGGTTGAGAAAATTCAACTTATTGTAGGTATAAAATTATTCTAATTATAAAAAATATATAAATCAAATATTAGTATAGAAAAGCCTGAAAGTCTATTTTGCACACTGCCAAAGTAGTCTTATTTTCACTAATTGATTGGATTAGAGATTATTTTTATTTTATTATTTTATTTATTATTAAATATTATTAATAGTAAATATTGCAGTTTAATTTACTAAATATCATTTTATTTGTTATTTTATTATTATTAGAGACAAAAAAGAAGGGAATCTCTTGAACAGCACTCCCTTTTTAAAAAAGTTATCTTTTGTATGTTTCATGAAGTTATTACAGATGTTTGAAAGTTTGGAACCACATAAGTGGATAAATTGTCTCACAGTCCTGTGATGCATAAAATGTAACAATATGTTTATGATTTCTCTCTAGGAATTTTTCAAGTAGAAACTAATTGCAGAGTTTTGGTTGACCAGCGTTCACAGGGTAAGATTAATATTCTGAATTGCGAACACATGGTTAAGATAATTGCATTACATTGGTAGCCTGGGGCCAAAAGTACTGAATACTTAGTATGTAAAAAGAGAACTATTGTTACAGATGTTTTGAGTAAAATCCTTTTGATGCTTTTAAACCAATTGAATAGAAAATCACGTCTGTACACATTTTGGGAACATGGCATCTTCCTATACCCTTCGCTGATTTTGTGTGTAGGACAGGCTGTCTGTGTGCTTGACGTTTGTCATTTTTTGACATTAAAGATCTGAGCAACATAGCACATGTCTGTGAAAGACCTGGGCTCCCGGACTCCATGTCTCTATTTTTCCTGTTTTTAAGGTAGCGTTTTTAATGCCCAGCAGCAGTTTGCCGTGCTTCCATAACGAAGAGATGGCCGTGCTTTCCTAGAGTAGGTAAGTCAGAAATACACGAGTCCGATACTCTGTTGCTTCCTGCAAATATCACTCATCTTTTATAGTTGTGGGCGTTTAACCTTAAACTAGCTCTGTGGCAGAGCGTTTGACTTTGACATGGTGAATGATTAATTCTGTGCACTCCGCTGGACGGCATGGCTCTCTAGTGTTGTGAATATGACTTGTGTCTTAACACTGCGTCACCCAGCTCTGAACATAAGTAGTCCAGCTGAGGCAGTGCTGAGAGCAGTGGGTCTGTCCCCTGCTGTATTCAGGATATCCTTCTTTACGCGGATAAAGGTAGTCTTTGGGCTTCTTGAGTACATCCACGTTTCCCCACCGATGCATTGAGTTGACTATAAATTCTTAAAAGCTCAAAGCAGATCAGCCGCTTCTCTTTGTGACTCTTCAGCGGCCTCTCCTGTGCTGCCTGTCACCCAAACGCTCCGTCTTGACTGCCGGCCCGTGTTTCTCTGCTTTTCCCAGGCTTCTGACTTTCCAGCCAGTGGCCCCCTTTTCATGCGCCCATGTCCTAAGCTTCTTGCTCCTTTGGCCTAGAATGCTCTTCCCGGTGTCATCACATGGCTGGCTCACTTAGGCCTCTGTTCTAATGGTGATTTACATTAATGTAAATCGGTACAACCACTACGGAAAACAGTATGGAGGTACCTCAGAACACTAACTACAGAACTACCATAGGACCCAGCAGTCCCACTCCTGGGCATCTATCTGGACAAAACTTTCATTCAAAAAGACACATGCATCCCATGTTCACTGCAGCACTATTCACAGTAGCCAAGACATGGAAACAACCTAAATGTCCATTGATAGATGAATGGATTAAGAAGATATGGTGCATATGCACAATGGAATACTACTCAGCCATAAAAAGGACAAAATAATGCCATTTGCAGCAACATGGATAGAACTAGAGATTTTCATACTAAGTGAAGGCAGTCAGAAAGAGAAGGACAAATATCATGTGATGCCACTTATATGTGGAATCTAAAATATGGCACAGATGAACCTGTCTACAGAAAAGAGACAAGCTCATGGACATGGAGAACAGACTGTGGTTGCCAAGGGGGAGGGGGAGGGAGTGGGAGGGACTGGGAGTTTGGGGTTAGTAGATGCAAACTATTGCATTTGGAGCGGATAAGCAATGAGATCCTGCTGTGCAGCACGGGGAACTGTATCTGATCACTTGTGATGGAACATGATGGAGGATAATGTGAGAAAAAGAATGTATATATGTGTATAACTGGGTCACTTTGCTGTACAGCAGAAATTGACAGAACACTGTAAATGAATTATAATTGAAAAAAGTAAACCAGTAAACCGTCGTCCCTTAAAGAGGCCTTCCTTGACTCCCAGTCTAACGTAGCTGTGTGCTCTTCGCAGCGTTTCTGATTTTATCAAGTGTGTATATTTCTCTCTTTCCTTGCTACTCAGGAGGGTCCCCGAGAGCGGGGATCTTGTCTGTCCTGTGCGTCTGCGCCTCCCGAAGGCTTACACCTCTGCCTGCCACGTAGTGGGCATGACACGTGTTCATTGCATGAAGAGACTAAGATCCTGACCCCTGTCCGACAAGTGCTGCTTCATGTCGGTAGTGTCCCACCCGTTCTCCCCGGGTGTTTTGTTTGTCGGGAGCCGAGTGCAGTGCTTCTGGGGTTTGGCCCTCAGCCCACTCACTCTGGCACTGAAGTGACCGTATGAGATGGTGCTGCTGAGCCGAGCACGTTTCTCTCCACGGTAGGACTGAAAATCCTGTGAAAGCAGAAATAAGGGCTCCTGTTTCCTTGGTACGCCTTTGTAGTCCTAACCTCCGTAACCGAATACAGGTAAATGTTAACTTTAGAGCAGAGGTAAGACTCGCAGCTTAATCATATTTTTAAGTATTTCTGAAATACACTAGCGCGTGTGTCCCAGAGTTAAGGGAAAAAAATCTCATTTTGATTTAAAGTTTAAAAAAAATAACCTGGAAATGTTCTGGGCTATTTTTGCAATGTCATGCTCCAAAACCCTGCTTTATTTTATTAAGAGTGCCTATTATTACTTAGGCCAGGCGGCCGGAAGCGATACTCTCCCAGTTCTTTTCAAATTAGGAAAGTTGGCCACCGCACCGTATGCTGCTTCCCTGGGACTTGCACGCCTCTGAAATTCTGTTTCCTTATTTGTAAAGAGCTGGACTGTGATTTCCATTGTCTCTTCTGGATTAAATCGTCCGTGTGATTCTGCCTCAGTGAAAGGTCACCTGCGGAAGATTAGGGGGAGCCAAGGGACTCATGAACTCTCCATCAGCCAGTCAGTGAAAGGAGCTCCCGTACGGCTCCCAGAGATGGCACAGGGGCTGGGTGTGGCTCTCCTTGGTGGCCTGCTCACCCTGGGGTGGGGAGGGGACAGGAAAACACTGATAAACACTGAGGATGGTAGAGGAGGGTGTGAGGTTGCCTTCTGTTTGCACATTCTGGGAATTCTGTAGCCGTTCGGTGAATGTCCCACTGGCGGTTTATGCTCTAGTGTTAATATTAGAGTTCTGTGACTGCAGCTTCTCTTCATTTTAAATGTATTCTGGATAATTTCGTGGCTTACTAAAAGTGTCCAAAAATCGGAGTTCTGTCATGGCGTAGAAATGAGTCCGACTAGGAGCCATGAGATTGCAGGTTCGATCCCTGGCCTTGCTCAGTGGGTTAAGGATCCAGTGTTGCCGTGAGCTGTGGTGTGGTCCCGTGTTGGTGTGGCCATGGTGTAGGCTGGCAGCTGTAGCTCCGATTCGACCCCTAGCCTAGGAACCTCCATATGCCTCGGGTGCAGCCCTAAAAAGGAAAATAAATAAATAAACAAATAAAAGTATCCAAAAAATTGAGAGCTTTTTTCCTAAAAACACAATTACCATCTAAATTAAGTGCACGGTGTATTTTGTAACCATCAGCAACGAGGAGAAGTAAAGCAGTGTTCCTTCTAGTTCAACAGCTCCGATTCAATTAGGATTTCTGGAGTAGTTCCTGTGATCCTAATTGTCAGACTCAGTGACTTTCTCTGGGGCTTTGGATGATTAGGGTAATTTTCCTAATAGGTAGCCTGTTATTTGATGTTTCCCGGAAGCACTATCTCCACGCGACTTCGGGTAAGAAGCTGCGGAACAGTAGTCACACATCACTATTCTCCTTGAGTTTCTCTGGGTTTTTTTGTTTTGTGTTGTTTTTTGCTTTTTAGGGCCACACCCGCGGCATATGGAGGTTCCCAGGCTAGGGGTCAAATCAGATCTGTAGCCACTGGCCTACACCACAGCTACCGCATCTGCGACCTGCACCACAGCTCACGGCAATGCCGGATCCTTAACCCGCTGAGCGAGGCCAGGATTCAAACCCCCATCCTCATGGATGCTATTCGGGTTCCGGAACTCTGGTTTCTCTGTGTTTTGACTGTGATGTCAGACTCCGATTTCTGTGCTCCAGAAACACGG
Source organism: Catagonus wagneri (assembly GCA_004024745.2). NCBI lineage: Eukaryota > Metazoa > Chordata > Mammalia > Artiodactyla > Tayassuidae > Catagonus > Catagonus wagneri. The sequence continues at coordinate 7,777,530 of PVHT020004944.1, read as the reverse complement.
CGCTGCTTTTCTGCCTCGCTAAGCCTGCTTCTCTGTCCCTCTTACACCTCCTTGTCTGGCAGACCGTCCTCGTCTGACATGTTATCGGGGAGAGAGCTTTTATTCCGCACTCACTAAATTCTTTCAAAGAATGAATTCGTGTCTACGGCCCAGTCTGTTACTTAAATGCTCGTGGCATCCTGTAGTGGTTTAAATATGGCTGCGAATACTTAGCGATTTTTCCCATCAAGAGATGGAGTCTGTTTTCTCTCCTTTTGATTCTGGGCTGCCTCTTACCTTTAGGGCACATCAGATGTGGCAGAAATAGTGTGGAGTGATTTCTCGGGCTGCCCCTTAATGAGATTTGTAGCTTCTGCTTCTACATGCTTGTAATGTTCCTTCTAGAACTTAGCCACCTTGCTGTGGGGAAGTCTGAACAGCCGTGTGCAGGGGGGCAGGGCTCCCGGCTCAAGGTGAGCTTCAGGCGCAGTCAGCTGGAGTGCCAGCCCTTGACCGAGGCGCCCTGTGTGCTCCAGCCATCCCAGACCTCCGGCCAGCACCACGCGCGACCGAGGAACCGCCTCAGCAGCTCACAGAATCACTAGAAATGACGAATGGCTTTTCAGCTGCTACATTTTGGGGGGGTTTGTTCCATAGCAACGAGAACCAAAACAAAAATCAGTACCTAGAGTTAAGGTGCTGCCATGATAAAACATCTGGCATGGACTCTGAGAGCAGACGGCGTTGACCCTGAAGGGGAAGTAAAAAAAAAATTATTAATGCTGGTTGGAAGGGCAATGAGGAAATTGCTGTTGGAGGGTATCAAAGAGTACCCTTGTTTTGTCCTGGCAGAAAAATTGGCAAGACTGACACCTACAGTAACGTGTAAGGTAGGAAACGAACCCAGTGGATTTGTGGATCTGGCTTAGATTTTTCCCGCAGAATGTTGAAAGTACCAGCTAACTTTTTAAAATTATGATCAAAGTATTGTGAGAGGTTAGTTAAAGAAGAACCTTTTCAGATGTTAAGCAGACTTTCGAGGATTTCATTCCAAGGCAGAATTTTCTGGGGTCATGAATAAAACCGTTTCTTATTCCGAGCTTCTCTGCCCAACCAACAGCACTCGGAATAAGAAATGGCCTTGGGCTGAAAGATCAGACCCAGAGCACTAGCGGGGTAAAACTTGGTCTTAACTTGTAAATGAAAGCCAGGACCCTGTATTTAAGACTTCAGAGAGGTTTAAGGCAGTGCCTCTTCTCCGTTGGAGAGAAAGGCTTCTGAGCTTCTTAAGCGTGTTTTTACCACAGCATCCTGGACATGACTTAGACAACAGAACCCTGGATTTCAAGCCTGAACGTGATGCCAGGGGAGGATGAAACTTGGGTGGGGGGTGCGGGTGGAGCGATGGGGCTCGGAAGAGGGCGAGCCTTTGCCCGGAGGCGGAATGTAAGTCATTTGTGAGCAGAGACTGGACTGCAGTGGGTTAAACACAGTTGGGCGCCCTCTGCCACCCTTCCCACTGGGAGGAGGTGTTGGCTTCCTGTCCCCCGGAACCTGGGCTGCCATGTGAGTCCTTTGACCCACGAGTGGGGTGGATGTGACACTGCTTGGAGGGCTCTGCCATAAAGAGCTGCGTTTTCCGCTCTGCTTGAGATGCACCAGCGCAGAACCCCAGCGCCGCGCTCCGCGAGGACACCAGCCGGGGGAGAAATCCCCCACGAAGCCCCAGCCCCCCAGTCTGATGCTGAGCACAGGCTGGACCTGCTTTGTGCCAGCCATCACCATGCAGTAAACGAGCCGCCCCCAGAATCACAAGAAATAAGACTGTGTTTAAGCTATTAAGGTTTGGATTTGTTAGCCCAAATCCTTCCCAGCTACTCTCTTCCAGCCTCTCCAGGGAAAAGCTTAACCAGCTTAGACAGACTCTGCCTCGTAGGTGAACATTCCTCTGCATTCCTGCTCTTCTGCATTCTGCATTTTCGTGTGTTCAGTTATTGATTACACACAAGTTTATCGTACACCGTGTGCTAGACACTGGAAGATACCTTAGGATCGGAGCTGGAACCTTTGGATCCTGCATCTCCCTGGACCGCTCTTAGGATATTTGATGTTGCCGAGTGGTGTCAAGCTCTCACTTACAGTGATTATGTCGTTGACTGCTTTTTTTTCAAATGTATTACAAAGTTTTCCGAATTATTTCTGACCCACACGACGGAAACAGCCTTTCAGCCGGGCCACCTCGTTTCTGATCCCTCCTCCTCAGTCCGTCCTGCCAATCTCGACAGCTCACCGTCCACGTCCTCCCTCACTGAGTCTGCGAAGGCTCTTGCAGTGGGTGGCATATGTTACTGTGTAGTCTGTGGGGAGACCGCTAGACGTCTGAGGCTTCAGGAAGGCTTGAAGGATGGGACCGTTTCCCACACGCTTTATTGGCAGTCTGTCTTGGCAGCTTTCTCCTCCTGGGGAGATCTGAAAAAATAAAAGCAACGTCTGGCCTCACGTAGACCAAGTGAAGTGCCCTGGAGAAGTGGCCCCAGGGTCAAGGTGCCTTCTTAAAGCGCCACGCGTGGTTCTGGTGTGAAGCCCAAACTGAGAACCACTGCCTGAGGTTTGCGGTTCTCAACAAGCTGCCCCTGCCGCATCAGCATTAACTAGGAATTTGTTAGAAATACGTGTTTTTGGGGATGCTGGAGCAGCACCATACTGGATCCATCCCAGGTCCCTTCTAGACCGCAAAGCGAATGTCGGGCTGGTGATCACTTTGGGGGCTTGAGAAATGCTCCATGGTTGTCATCGGATCGCCGCAGAATGGTCCAGCGGATTATTTAGTATAAAGAAAAGGAGCAAAATAATCCTAGAGCTACTCGTGTGTTTTCTCCCAGAAGGAGAGCTCGAAGAGATGATTTTCACTTAGCCCCAAGAAACGTCTTGATGAGAAGTAGGACTAAACATTTTGAAAGGTTATAAGATGATCTTTAGGAGTTCCCATCGTGGCTCAGTGGTTAATGAATCCGACTAGGAACCATGAGGTTGCGGGTTCGAACCCTGGCCTCGCTCAGTGGGTTAAGGATCCGGCGTTGCTGTGAGCTGTGGTGTAGATTGCAGATGCGGTTCGGATTCCGCATTGCTGTGGCTGTGGCGAAGGCCAGCAGCTGTAGCTCCGATTAGGCCCCTAACCTGGGAACTTCCATATGCCGCGGGTGGGGCCCTAGAAAAGCCAAAAAAAAGAGATGATCTTTAAATCAATTGTCAGGGAGGGTAGCTTAGAGAGACCCCATTTTCAATCTCGTTTGCCTATATCCCTCCCTGGGGCCAGAAACGGAGCTCTTTGAAGTGGCATCGAGTTCTCAGCCTAAATGACTCTAAATACCATCTGATCATCTTTTGTTTATTTTTTCACCAGTTATTTTGGAAATGCTTTCAAAGTAAAATGAGGACTGGTGGGAAGCAAAGCCCGGCTAACTCGAGTTGTTGTTGTTCCAGTCTTGGAGACTTTGGGGTGAGATTGTCAAATGAATTCATGCTCTTTGAAAAGCTTTTATGATTTCTTAATGAGGTTTAAAAGCTCAAGGGATGGAATTAGGACCGTAAATCCCTTACTTTTAACATTGTTTCTTTGAACCCATTTAGTGCATTTGTGTATCAGAAATCGAGTTCCAATGTAGATTGAATCGTCATTGTTTGCAAATATACGTCCCGGAAAAAATTTCATAGACACAGCAACAGTATTAAATTTTGTAATGACAAAGGACAGCCATGACCTAGCTCTCCAGTTAAGCACTTCGATTGGAAAAATTAGCATCATTTAAGGTATAGGAATGCTTGAGCCTTCTCCTACCTCATTAAATCCAGATGCTGTATATTTACATAAAGTCTTTAGACAGTTGGTGGGAAATGTTTAGTAGAAAAAGATCAACTGAGAAAACAGATTATGTAGGGTGTATCTGGAGGCACTGCAAAAAGCTGGATGTTTGTTTGCATCCTGGTCTTTCAAACGATGAAAATGGACCCCAGTTATAATGCAGATATTGGGGTAAGTTGACCTCTTGGTCCCTTCAGGCAGCTGTGGCAAACTGCCACAGACTGGAGGACTCACACAGCAAACATTTCAGTTTCTGGAGGCTGGGAAGTCTGAAGTCTGGGCGTGGGCAGGCTCGTCTCTGATGAGAGCTCACTTCCTAGTTCATAGATGGCCCACCTTCTCTCTGCATCCGCGCGTAGTGGAGGGGCCAACAGAGCGCCCTGGGTCTCTAACCCCCTCCCGAGGCTGCACCTCCCTCATACTGTCGCACTGGGGGTAAGATTTCAAAATATGTATTTTGCAGGGATGCAGACATTCAGTCCAGTGCAGTCAGGGAAGAGAGGTCAACAGCCAGCCTTGTCTGTGGTTTTTGAGGGAACTCACACGGAAATAGTTAATTGCGTTGAATGAGACCGTGTGGTCTGGGGTGAACAAGGCTTGAGATTTCAGCCCGTGAACCTAGGTTCTAGTTGTAACCATTTCTTGCCAGTTGTGTCACCTTGGACACGGAAGCTCCTTTGGGCCTGGCTTATTTTCCATGTCTGTAAAATGTGAAGAATAATATTTATCTTAGTGGTTTGTTGTGGATATGAGACAAAATAATATAAATGAAAGTGCTTTGAAAGTAGGAAAACAGATATTAGATTATTAATAATAGAATTTTCTTTGCTCTCTTACTGGCAAAGAACTCATCAACGGAAATCTGAATTAGATGATTAGAGGAAAAGTTTATAATTCTTGAAAGAACAGGAAAAGTTCTTTGCAAATAATTTTCAATTACAACAAATATGGCAAAACTGCAGTGAGTTGTGGTTCTATGGCGGGTTAGTTGGAATAATTTTGCATTATGATTATTTCATAATATTATTGTAGTTGGAGGTTTGTGACTCTCTTCCTTCATAGAAATACTGTATTTAAAGTAGAAAGGTATTTGCAATATTTAAAGGAAACTATTATATAGGAAGTATCATGATGGCTGGGTAGCTTCCTGGAATTATGCACTAAATTCTTTCCTGGGACATTGTAGAGCCAGTGAAGTGGAAGAATATATAAAATGTTTCACACATCGGCTGTCTTTATCCTGCTCGCTATATATAAATGCAGTTGTGTACAATATGCTGTCTTTTTTTTTTTAATATTTTTTAGATCCTCTGTACTTATTTCTGTTTGCTTGTTTCTTTTTTTATTATTATTATACAATGAATTTTATTACATTTATAGTTGTACAGCGATCATCACAACCAAATTTTATGGCATTTTCATCCCAAACCCCAGTGCATCCCCCCACCCCCAGCCTGTCTCATTTGGAACAGATACTGACTCGTAGACTTTGAAAAACTTATGGTTTCCATATGTTGTCTTTTAAAAATGAATTGTGAGTAAGAAACTCATACTCCAGTAGTGCTGAGTATGAATTAATACACAGCTGGGCCGTCACACTAACTGCGCTTTCTGGCCTGCAAAATAAATTGATCCTGGATGATAATTATCAAGCAGGCCTTACGCACAGATTGGTGAATCCAAAGTAAACGTCGGACATGCTTACTTTTGATCTTTGAAAATGACAAGGTTATAATAATATTGCTAAAATTACCTTAAATACAATGGGGGTCAGGACTCTGAGCTGAATTTCAAGTGTGTAGTAAACCAAAAACAGATTGTGTCTTCCAGGCAAATATACCTTCCCAGCAAATTTTCAGAGGATATGTAGGCAATAAAAGTATCATTTTCACTCAGCTAAGAGAATTTTGTATGGAATACATGTAATTTAAACTATTGCAAAAGATTCTTTGAAGTAAATGCTGAGAATGACCATTATTAACCTACAAGGCAAAAACCAAAAACCCGGTATAAAGGGCAGCTACACTTAATTATATCAGGATTGTCAGAGAAGTCCAACCATATTTCTGAGCTACATCTTAAAGAGCTAGTAACTTGTGACTGTATGTACTGGAATTAGTAGGATAAATTTTAAGAGCACCGAGCCTCACTTGGATCGATGTATGGTAAGGTGCAGAAATTGTATGGTTCGACCCTCTGGGGACCACGAATAAAACCAACTGTATGCGAGGACCGAGTGAGACAAGTGAAGCTGTGTAGACGGCTTGGAAGAAGCTCGGTGTTCATCTAGGAATTGTAGATACGGCCTTTTAAAACAGGTTACGTCTTAACTTTCTGTAGAAACTCCTCTATAAAGTCGGGGGTTTGGGAGCGGGGTGGTCTGGCGTGTGGAGTGGAGTCTTGTTCATACGACTTTGCCAGAATGTCCCCCAGTGCGTAAAGTAAACTGGTCTGAAAATCCACTTACCACGTATCGTCTTGGGCTGGAGGGGGTCTCCAAAGACACTATCTCCCGTTTTGCTTGTTTGAATGACCGCAGCTGTTTCACGGTGTCTGTGCTTTTCCCCTAGAATAAAGTCAGTCGCAGAGATGGTGTGTCTAAGAAATTTCAAAAGGTGTAGGCCTCCCGACTGAAGCCCGGGCGACTCCCTGGATTCGTTTTGTCCCGTTGGAGTAAGTATAAACATCTAAAGTGTATTGTTTCGGCCAACGTTGACTTAAGTTCTTTGTTGGATAAATATCCGCTGTCAAATACGCTTATCGTTGGAGCTGTTTGGGTTTACACTCTCGCACAATTTCAGGGTGCATCTTAAATGAATTTAACTGTCGGGATCTTTGCGAGGACAGGCAAAGCCATAAACTCTGAGCGGGCAGAGCCCTTAGGGACGGTCTCGCTCACGCCTTCATCCGTTGCACGGCGGTCCTCGGCCTCTGCTTGACAGACAGTCGCCTCATTCAGCTCAGCCCCGGTGGGGAGAGACCCTGAGCCACTCCACAGGACTCTTTCTGTGCATGTTCCACTACAAATTAGATCAAGATGTCACTTCCTAAAATACGCACCCACATGGTGCTGCCTCTCGAGCAAAACCACTTACTCTTTAGTCTGAGAGTTAGTCCTGCAAACATGTGAAGATGAATCCTCAGGCTCCCCTAGTCGTCTTCTGTCTCAGCCGAGCAGCATCAGCTGCCAGGGTTCCTCCAGAGGGAATGGCGCACAGACAGGTAGCTCCTAGTTATTCGACTGCCCATTTAGTCTTTAGCCTGGGATGTAAATGCTGAGTTCCAGGTGTGGGCCACCAGGAACCAGGCAGGCACAGAAGGACTGTTACCCCTCTATCTGGGTTCACGGATTAACATGGCCACAGACGGTGTCATGCAGCGGCTATATTTAGCGGTACTGCTATGTTCCGCGTAATAGCTGTGACGCAGTTACCAGAAAGCGTGCATCCGTGTCAACTAAAAAAATCCCTACGGGGGAAAAAAGGAAATCCCTACGTACTTTTCACACGTTCATCCAGCAGTGTTTTCTGCCAGTCTTCCTTCCCATCATGGTTGTGGTCCTTGGGGGTCTAAGTCCAGGACTTTCTACTTGTCTCATGCAATCCTCTCATTTTTGGTTTTTGTCTTGTCGTGACACACAATTATGATTAACTGCCCTGCGGTGAGGCAGAGGGAGAGGAGAGTTAGAAACAGATCCGTGGGAGTTACCTTCGTGGCTCAGTGGTTAACAAATCCGACTAAGAACCATGAGGTTGCGGGTTCGATCCCTGGCCTCGCTCAGTGGGTTAAGGATCCGGCGTTGCCGTGAGCTGTGGTGTAGGTTGCAGACGTGGCTCGAATCCCGCGTTGCTGTGGTTGTGGTGTAGGCCGGCAGCTACAGCTCCTGTTAGACCCCTAGCCTGGGAACCTCCATATGCTGCGGGTGTGGACCTACATAAAGGAAAAAAGACAAAAGAAAAAAGAAAAAAAGAAAAAGAAATAGATCTGTGAAACTCAAGGAAGGGAGGGAAGCCCTGGGGAGTCATTGAATCGAGCCGTAGGTCCTAAGAGAAGTTGAGTCCACGGAGTGTGATGACGCTCAGAAGGGATGCAGGTGCTCCCGGCCGGAGGTTAATGTCAAGGATGGTGGGAAGCCCTAGCAAAGGGGGAAGAGCTTACGAAGGCGTGGGGTTCAGGGTCAGAGGGTCGGGAGTGTGTCAGGGCTGACCAGCAAAAAGGCACGTATTTGCAGGTACCAGAACCTCTGTAGTGGGATTCTAGGCTTCAAGGAAGGATGCCAGTCCCTCAAAGGAGGACTAATGAGGCAAAAACCGTCTCTCTACTGAGTACTGAGCACTCCCAGTACTAGGGTGTCTGGAGGAGAAACGCAGACCCAGGAAAGATGGAAAAAAGTGCAAGAGAAGCTTCTGGACAGAAGTTGGAGCTGCGCCACCAGCAAAAGATGACTGTGCTGCTGTGATTTTTTTTTTTTTACGAGAATTGTTACTAGGTCTAAATATTTCCTTTTATCCGTCCTGCTCGGTGTCATCTTACAGCTGGTCTGGATTTAACTAGTTGGCAATTTTTTAAACAATTGACTGATTTAAGGCTGAGCACAACCTAAATCATTTCTGTAATGAGCATGGTCTGAATACTTTTCCGTGTGAAAATGCAAAACCCACCTTGTTTTTCTGAACACAAAAGTAATTTTACAACAGCACACACCCAAACTCTTTTATCTTTTTTTTTTTTTTGCCATCAAAACATTGAATTGAGAGAGGGTCCCCAGAGCAGAGAGCAGAGGAGGTGGGGCTCTCTTCCCACCCAGTTGTAAGCCATTACCGTTGTGTGTCAGCTTTTAAATAGCCCAAGCTGGGTGTGAACTTGAGTTACAAAGCAAGAGCTTGAGGAGGAAGGCGATAATGTGTTAAATGTGTTCACTCACAGTTGGTTCTGAGCGTAGACTTGGGAGATCCCTCCCATCCTAAGGGGTCGTTTGCTCGGAGCAAGTTCCTTGGGGTGGCGGAAACGCCGCTCTTGGCTGTAACCGATGCTTCGGACGTGGGAGCGGACGGTGCCGCTCGGGCTTGTTAGAAACGAGAAGCGTGAGAATGAGGTTTCCTAAGGTGGGCCGAAGAAAATTCAGCTTCTGCTTGTTGATAGCTTAGCACGGAGTGGAGATGCAGGAAGAAACTAGGCGGCTGCCTTCCACCCGGCCCCCAGGACCTGTGCAGATCCGGCGTGGCTCTCACAGGCTCTCTCCTCTAAGGGACCTCCTAGTGCTCAGCTGGGACGCGGCCTCCGGTTTCGGAAGAAACCCGGAGACTCTTAGACCTCTTGGTCATCGGCCGCCTCCCCGGCTTTGCCCCTGAGCTCAGTCCTGGCCGGGTATGCACGAGCGTCAGAGTGTGAGCTTGCCCGGGGGTGCCGGCTTCAGCCGCCTTTGGTTTATTTTCCTCCCGCAGTTCCCGCGCGCCTCCGAGGCAAAGTCATGATTACGCTAACGGAGCTGAGATGCTTAGCGGACGCCCAGTCGTCTTATCACATCCTCAAGCCGTGGTGGGACGTCTTCTGGTATTACATCACGCTGACCATGCTGCTGGTGGCCGTGCTGGCCGGGGCCCTCCAGCTGACGCAGAGCCGGGTCCTGTGCTGTCTACCGTGCAAGGTGGAGTTCGACAGCCACTGCGCCGTGCCTTGGGACGTCCTGAAGGCCGGCGGGAACGCGTCCTCCGACGCCGGGCCGCCGCTCCCGCCGCTCCCTGTGAGGGTCCAGAACGAGCTCCACCGCCAGCAGTACTCGTACATCGACGCCGTCTGCTACGAGAAGCAGCTGCACTGGTTCGCTAAGTTCTTCCCGTACCTGGTCCTCCTGCACACGCTCCTCTTCGCCGCCTGCAGCAACTTTTGGCTCCACTACCCCAGCACCAGCTCCAGGCTCGAGCACTTCGTGGCCATCCTTCACAAGTGCTTCGACTCTCCGTGGACCACGCGCGCCCTGTCGGAGACGGTGGCCGAGCAGTCGGGGAGGCCCCCGGCCCTGTCCAAGGCCAAGGTCCTGCTTTCGTCCTCGGGGTGTTCGGCCGACGTCGACTGCAACAGGCAGGCCCTGCCCTACCCGCAGCCCGGCTTGGAGTCGGCTGGCCTCGAGAGCCCGACTTCCAGCGTCCTGGACAAGAAGGAGGGCGAGCAGGCCAAAGCCATCTTTGAGAAAGTGAAGCGGTTCCGCCTGCACGTGGAGCAGAAGGACGTCATCTACAGAGTGTACCTGAAGCAGATCATAGTCAAGGTCATCCTGTTCGTCCTCATCATAACTTACGTGCCGTATTTTTTGACCTACATCACCCTGGAGATCGACTGTTCGGTGGACGTGCAGGCTTTTACGGGGTACAAGCGCTACCAGTGTGTCTACTCCTTGGCGGAAATCTTTAAGGTCCTGGCTTCGTTTTACGTCATCCTGGTCGCACTGTACGGCCTCACCTCCTCCTACAGCCTGTGGTGGATGCTGCGAAGCCCCCTGAAGCGGTACTCCTTCGAGGCGCTGCGGGAAAACAGCAACTACAGCGACATCCCGGATGTGGAGAACGACTTCGCCTTCATCCTGCACCTGGCGGACGAGTACGACCCCCTCTACTCCAAGCGCTTCTCCATCTTCCTGTCCGAGGTCAGCGAGAACAAGCTGAAGCAGATCAACCTCAACAACGAGTGGACGGTGGAGAAGCTGAAGGGCAGGCTGCTGAGGAACGGCCAGGACAAGCTGGAGCTGCGCCTGTTCATGCTCGGCGGCCTCCCGGACAGCGTCTTCGAGCTGACGGAGGTCGAGGTGCTGAGCCTGGAGCTGATCCCCGAGGCCAAGCTGCCCCCCGCCGTCTCGCAGCTCGTCAACCTCAGGGAGCTGCACGTGTACCATTCGTCCCTGACGGTCGACCACCCCGCCCTGGCCTTTCTGGAGGAGAATTTAAAAATCCTCCGCCTGAAATTTACCGAAATGGGGAAGATTCCGCGCTGGGTGTTCCACCTGAGGAACCTCAGGGAACTGTACCTGTCGGGCTGCCTGCTGCCCGAGCAGGTGGGCGCCACGCAGCTGGAGGGCTTTCAGGACCTGAAGAACCTGAGGACCCTCCACCTGAAGAGCAGCCTCTCCCGGCTGCCGCAGGTCGTCACGGACCTGCTGCCTTCGCTGCAGAAGCTGTCGCTCGATAACGAGGGCAGCAAGCTGGTGGTGCTGAACAACCTGAAGAAGATGGTCAATCTGAAAAGCCTGGAGCTGATCGGCTGCGACCTGGAACGCATTCCGCACTCCATTTTCAGCCTGAACAATCTGCACGAGCTAGACCTCAGAGAGAACAACCTTAAGACCGTGGAAGAGATCATCAGCTTTCAGCACCTCCAGAACCTTTCCTGCTTAAAGTTGTGGCACAACAGCATCGCTTATATCCCCGCCCAGGTCGGGGCGCTGGCGAATCTCGAACAGCTCTCCCTGGACCACAATAACATCGAGAATTTGCCCTTGCAGCTTTTCCTGTGCACCAAGCTACACTATCTGGATCTAAGCTATAACCACCTGACCTTCATTCCGGAAGAAATCCAGTATCTGAGCAATTTGCAGTACTTTGCTGTGACCAACAACAACGTAAGTAAATCCCTTTACTGGGTCTCGCGTTTGAGCATCTGCTCTGATACGGTGTGTGATGTGGGCAAAGATAACGGACTTTAAATCGCACCAAGCGACCTGAGCCTTTGGCCTGACTACCGCGTACTGGACCCGTGACCTTGGGCAAATTATCAAAACACCGAGCGTTCTTTTTTCATCTAACTCACAAGCTGTCATGGAGAGTTAGTGAAAAAAAAAATAGATGAACATTTGGCACAATTCCTGGCACGAGGTAGCTGCTCAACAAATATTCTGTTTATTCTCCTTCCCTGGTTTTTACATAAACATTACAGTTGAAGTATTTTAAACTAATTAATTAGTGACAGCAGAGCTCACTTTCCTTTTGGAAAAGTCTTAAGTGTTTAGAAAGTTTCATAAAGCGTTTTCAGCTTTCCAAATCTGGCGGTGGAGAACTTTTTGTTAAAAATACTGCCATCATGAATTATTCATAAATCCTTTTTCGTGATGCAGTAAGGAAGATTTGAAACCTCCGTGACGGTCTAGAAAGACAATTCAAAATGAAAGGTCTGGCTCTGTAATGCAACACTAGGGCTTCTTAGAAGCTTTTTCCAGCATTTAAAAATGAACCATAATTTGCGACAGTAAAGCCGAGTTAAGGAAAACTGAACTTTGCTGAAACAAGAAAAAAAATAAAGTAAATGAGTAGCTTCCTAGATTAAAATGTGAAGGAGGAAAAAAGATAAAAAAAGAAAAAAAAAGAGATCCTGTTGGCTGAAAGGGCAAGGGAGTGGTGGTAATATTCATATGGAAACAGGGAAAAAAACCTGTCAGAAATCAGGTCTGCCAAAAGATGAATGATCCTCCTCTAGTTATAAATGGGAACATTTTGGAGTTCCCGTCATGGCTCATCATACGGTGTGTGATGTGGGCAAAGAATCCAACTAGGAACCATGAGGTTGCAGGTTCGATCCCTGGCCTTGCTCAGTGGGTTAAGGATCCTGTGTTGCCGTGAGCTGTGGTGTAGGTTGCAGACGCGGCTCGAATCCCGCGTTGCTGTGGCTGTGGTGTACAGCAGCTGTAGCTCCAATTTGACCCCTAGCCTGGGGACCTCCATATGCCGTGAGTGCGGACCTAGAAAAGGCAAAAAGACCAAAAAAAAAAAAAAAAGGGAATATTTTTCTCTGCCCTACCTAAAAGGTACTGTCTCTTAGACTTTTTGCAATTCATATTTCATGCTCAATATAGCTAGGAGCATGCTGTTGGCTAATAAACATAATAATCCCCAGATTGTATTTTCAGAAAACAAGGGTTGTTGGAAAAATACCAGGGGGTTGGGGAATGAGAACAAAGTTCACGCTTACTTTCAGAACTCTATGACTTTACTCACATGCAAAAAAGGTAGAGCCCATTATAAGACTGAAAAAAAAAACCTTCAGGTCTTAAATGGACTGTGAGGCTTTAAAACTCCTCTAAGAGTGATGTAGGCTGCAGTGAACCTCAGAATTTCCTGAAGGGCTTGTTAAAACACAGATTTCTGGGCCCCATCTGCGGAGTTGCCAATTCAGTGAGTAGGTCTGGTGTGAAATCCAAGAGTTTGCATTTCCACAAACCTCAGGTGAAGCCAGTGCCGCTGGTCTAGACATCATACTCTGAAAACTGCAGCTCTAGAGATTTATCATTACTGCCGTTTAATCATGCGGTTGATTAACAGTAGCGTTTTGGTCACACTTTTCCCTCGTTAAACCTGTAATAAAAAATATAAACAATTATTTCGAAACTCATCGGTTTTACCACGTTGTTGTCCAGTTAACTCACGCCATGAAGTTTTGACAGTCGCCGCTGATTGCATTGTCAGCCGGCCGTGAGTTATCTAATAAGCAGGTTGACGGGTTTTTAAAGTAGTGAAACTGTTAGGTCGTTGGTACGTCTGGCACCAAGTTCACGGACCCGTGGACTGTGGCTGAAAGAGGGGCTGGGTGTCAATATGAGACGGAGTCTCCCTTGAATGAGGGCGGGCACTTGGGAGAGCGTGAGAAGTCTCATGCTGAAGGTAGTTCCTGGCCGCGTTCAGTGACTTCTGTGGCTGTGTTGTCTCGGACGCCCGATAGCCAGCAGACGTGGCGCGTCCTCAGAGCCACAGCGGTGACCATGAACCTGAGAGTGGGTGAGGAACGCTCCTCGCAACGGGAGGAGACTTGCCTACTAAGGATGCGGAGAAACTGGGGCTCGCTCAGAAAACAGCGACCAGAGGAACGAGAAGTTTCTCTCTGGTGGAACGGGGTAGCCTAATTAATGGTGGGACGTACCGGAGATGAAAGGGAGAGAGAACAGCCCGTAGCATGGATCTTCAAATATCTGGAAAAGGCAGCTTATTGGGAGTCACCGTGTTAGTGCTCACACAAGCAGAAAATCTCTCGTCTTAGCCCAAAAAGCTATCCCGAGACCGAATGAATGATTGAGAAGGGAGGCGTGATTTTCTTATTAATAAAACTGTCCAGATAAAATTTGCCAGCCACTCGTTAGGAGCATATTGTTAAAGGGAATTGAGGATTTATGTTTCATGCACGGATTTAATTTCAAGGTTCCTTTTTGAAACCTTAAGCCTCTCGAGATTCTCTGAAGTAAACTAAAATATTTATAAAAAGGAGAAAATAGGGAATACCCTGGTGGTCTAGTGGTTAGGCCTCGGCACTTTCACCACTAGGGCCCAGGACCAGTCTGTGGTCTGGGAACAGAGATCCCACATCAAGCTGCTGTCCACTGTGGCCAAAAAAAGGAGCACAATTTTTTTTTTAACATGGAGAATTTTAAAACATCAAATTTGCTGCATAAATATTTAGATATGTATCTACTCAGAAACGTGAGTTGATTCCTCCATTTGGAATGGAGGTTGGTAAAGAGTCTTGAAAGGAGAATTTTTAAAGACTTCTTTTTTAAAGACTTGGGCAGTGTGTCAGGCTCATAGATGGAGGCAACAAATGCTGACACTTTTAAGCAGAAAAGACATTTATCGAAAGACTGTCATGCAGATCATATTACCACGGAAAAGGCGGCAGAATTAAGCCTGGAAAACAATGGAGCACAAAGTTAGATAGCAAAGAAAAAAAAAAAAACACAGCCATAATCGTAGCAAAGAGGACACCTGACACTGACTGTACCAACACTGGGCACCAACGCTGCCCTTAGAACAATTCTGCCAGCCCTGCCCGCCGTGCCCTCTCACTGGATCGGTTCTTCATGCTGTCTGCTTCTTTGTGACATGAGACCCCCCATCTGAGCCCCTAATAGAGCTTATGAACGTCCCCACTCCAGCTGTAGGGGATCTGGGAACCTAAGAAGCTGGTGTTGCCTGTTCCTCTAGTGGGAAGTCAGCTCTGCTTCCCACCGAGATAAGGCAGGGAATTCTCTAGATATGGAAGATGCTGGGCAGCCCCCCAAATGATGGACCTTCACTGAGAGGGCACCCCAGAGTTTCCTCCATGCAGCAGTCATCTGTCTTACCACTAAAAACAGTTAGCGTTTTTTACCCTATTGTTGCTGCAGGACTTCTCAGAGCCTTTAGCATAAGAGCGTGCATTGTGCTGCTCGGAAAGGGAGATGCGGTTTGAGCGAGACATTCTTTTTCATGGTAACTCTTGAGTGTAGGGTTCCTGAGAACTCTGGGGAAATGCGAAAGGACAGAGGTCGCGCCCTGAGGATTGCCACAGGCGTGCCGAGGTGTAATCAGAGATAAGCGCCCTTTAGGTGGGTCGGGGTGGAGGGCGCCTCGGAGCCTGCCAGTCTAGTTCAAGTTTGAGGCATTGGCATGTCAGCCGGGCTGACAAAGTGCTAGGTAGCCTGAACTCGTGCCTTCAAAGGAGGCCCTGGTTGTGCCACATACAAACGATAGGAGAGGACAGTCATGAAACAAAACCCCGTGGAAAGGTTGCATCAGTTACGATTTAGAAGTCGCAGTATAGATGAAAAACAAGACAAGGACTCATATCTGAAAGGAACATTCTGGGTCCTCTGGTCCTAAGGTCAGCAGACTGCGGCCTGGGAGCCAAACCCGCCCACCGTCTGACCTGAGGATAACCTCAAACTTTTAAGTGGTTGGGGAAAAAAAAAATCAAAAGAATAATAATATTTCCTCATCTATGAACAGTGTATGAAATTCAAATTTTTATGTCCGTGGGTAAATTCCTTTGCTCTCCTTAGTTGGCCTGCATTACAAACAAAAAATTGTACTGAATTGTGGTTATAGTTTAAATTTCATGACTTAGAAATGTATGGATTTGTACTCCCTTGTTCTAGGGAATATTTTCAGTTTTGCCAGCTGGCCTGCAAAAGCTAAACTCTTTCCTGTCCTGCTAAAGAAAACCCGAACTATTTGCTATCGTACTAAAGGAGAACTTTTGTGCGCTCTGCTGTCATCCACTGCCCTCATTGCACTGATACAGAAACGGAGGCTCTGAGCAGTCTTCCTGAGGTCTGGAGCTCCCCATCGCTGGGTTAGAACCCAGCTTCCAGCTCCTGCTCTGGCGCTCTTCCTCCTTCACTGCAGGTGCATCGGCCCCAGGGATGCTGCCTGGGGAGCTGTGTGCGTGTGGGCAATGGGCAGGAAGGAGGCGCCCAGCTCTAGCCACTGCCTCGGAATAGTGGGGCGGTGATGGCGCTGAAGGCACAGCAAGGTGGGGGGCAGAGGGGGGGAAGGTTAATAGCTTTGCTCAAATCATTAAAAACCGCTCCGATTTGCACCTGGTGTTTCCAGCGCCTCCATTTCTTCATTTCATGCATTTCTTTGATTCACTCAAAGACTTTGGCCTGAAGGTGAGTGATGTGGAAACTCCTTCTGAAGATGGTTCTGTGGCAGTGCTTCTTGCTGGTTTTGGCATTTCCGCTTAGATGTGGACATACTCGGCTCTGTCTCCTGACATGATTGGATTGTGTGGGTTAGGCTGGCGCGTCCCCAGATGGCACGTGTCAATGGCCAGGCGGTAGGAAATCTGACTTTGAATCGTGAAGCCAGGTTCCAGCCTCTGGGCAGCAGAGGAGTATTTCATGATCAAAGTCGGCCATGGAGATAGGACGAGAACCACTTTTCTCTGGATGTTCTGGCAGCTTCAGTACATTTTGTTGAAGATACCTGGTTGCCAGAAAATTCTAGACTCAGAGCATTAATGTGACTTTGAGTATTTTTTTCTGTTTATGTTACAGTTTATTAGGTGTATATATAATACAGTTTATTCTCCAAAACCGTGCTCTTTATACAGTTCCTCATCTGATAGTCTGTAAACATCACTCTTGATTTTTGAGGAGAAATCAGGGGCCCACCGGGGAAATTTTTTCCTGCCTGGCTCTTGTATTCCACAGTCTAAGAGCATGCTGAATGAATTCGGTGTAAATAATGCTCTCTAAACCTTTTAAAAAATCTTATTGGCTTAGGCAAAACGTGTAAGTAGGTTTTTCAAGATAAAACTGCTGAGTCGAAGGAAGTCTCGAGTCTCGAACATGGCTGCCCGGCCTCCTCTGGCAAAACTGAATTCAGTAGGTGAGCTCAGGTCCCGGGTGCCGATCCTGAGACCAAGCCCAAAGCTGACCCTGAGACGGGCCCTTGGCGCTCAGCAGGCGAACCGCTAACGCCAGCCTTTGGCTCGTCTGCCCAACGGCAGCGGACCCCTCAGGCTCCCTGCCATCGCCCTGGTGAAGCCCCTCCTGTACTGGGGGCCGGGAAGGCGCTGAAGTCACAGATTCGGAGATCTGAAAGAAGCTGGGTGAGACACGGTCGTGCAGAGGAGACCCAGCCGGGAGGAGGTCGGTGCCGTCCGGCAAGGTCCCCGCGGGCGTCTGGAAGCCGGGGCCTCCCCGAGGCCGTGCTGGGCAGGGGGCTCTCGTTGCAGACCAGTGACTTCTCTGGTTGTTGACTGTCTCTCTTCCCCACTAGACGTGGGCTCCTCTCGCCCCCAGAGGACCGTCCGGAAGCGTTTCGGTTGTCACTGCCAGGGAAGGGCGTGGCCCTGGCACCTTGCGGGCAGAGCTCAGGGCGGCAGCCGAACACCCTCCACCCAGCAGGGCAGCTCCGCAGAAGGGAGTATCCCGCCCGGAAAGCCAGCGGTGCCCAGGCGGACGGTCCCCGCATGGGTCTGAAAGACCCCCTGTCCTGCTCAGCGCTTTATCCCCACGGCCTAGCTGGGAACCCAGGACCACACGAGGCTCCCAGCAGGCACTGACGGAACGCAGGGAGTCAGGCTGCCCTCCTTTCAGCTGGTTTACCTAAGTCATTGCCTTTGCACCGACAGGCGCCGTCAGTCCTGAGCGCTTTGCACAGGCCGTTTGGGTCCCTGACCCCACTTCTGAGCTGCAGGTGTCCCCGATCAGAGCGGGTCGCGTTTCTCTGCCCCGCCTCTCGCTGCCGTGTCTCTGTTCTGAAATCAACATCTGTGTCCTTTGCGTCTGCCTTCTTAAGAAGGAATGAAATGCAAGGGTGGTTATTTTCCTTCGCTTATGCGCAGCATCTTGGCGTAGGATGATGAGCTCTGTCTTTCAAGGATATCCAGGACTGGGTGATGGAGGAAAGGGGTCGTTCTGACAGAATGGGCACTTTTTAATGCAATCTGACTTTTTTTTTTTTTTTTACACCCTATAGGGAATGTTTGTCTTGTTGAGATTATTCTAGAAGGTCCCGGAAGTTCCAGCAGAGAGCTGCTGGCCCAGTGGGGCTACACTAACCCATCAGAGAAGCAGGTTGAGCTGTGGTGCTCCCCTTTGAATCCTTTTCCTGACAAAGTGTCTTCTGAAACCAGGGAGCCTGCATGGTTTCCTGGGCATGTAGCAAAGATGTCTGGTCTCTGGCCGGGATAAACACGTGGAGCCTAATCGGGTGGGATGTGTGCAGCCTGGCTCCGCCTGGCACAGACTCGCCCCGGGGCAGGATGGGAGCGGAGGGCATGGAGTGTCGCACCCCTTCTCTGCGTGTCTTTCCGCAGAAAACCCCGTTCCATAGCCACGCACACTGGCTCCCTTCACACGCAGCCTTCCCACCAGAGGGGAGCAGAGCCGTGGGGTAGCTCTAGGGGTTGACGTGTGGCAGGCTGTTTATCCTGTCTTGAACGACTTCTCTGTGTCATGTGATTTAATCCTAAACGCTGAGAGAGCGGGACAGAGTGGAGAATCCTGATGGGCATGGAAAGCGGGATGATGGGGACAAATGATATCTTCTTGTCCCTGCTTCTGTCAACTTTTTTTTTTTTTAAACAGAAGAACGATTTCAGTCTGTACCATGAACCCTAAGAAACAGCCCTGTGTCTGTGGCCAGGATGTTTTTGAGGGTATAACTCATTACCTCACCCAGTAAAAGCCTTCATGAGGACTCTTGAAAATCAGCTGATTTCTGATCTCGGACTCAAGAATAATTATGTTTCTCTTGAGTTGGTCATTTTTTTTTTTTAATCTTAGGGACCGTGAGTACGTAACTGGTTAGGTTTTCTCTGAGAACTGCGAATTGCTTGTTAGCGTGGTTAGTGCCACATCTGTTGTCGCGCGTCCTTATGGAGCAGGGGTTTAGAAGCTCACGGTGGCTTCGAGCATTGACTCCACGGCAGGAAGTCCTTAGCTTTCCTTTATCTTTCCCGTCTCCTTCAAGTTCATCGTCGTCACCGTAGGCATGCCTGCGGATGTCCAGAAACATTTTGGGGGAAAGACAGGGAGCCCAATCAAGAAATGCGTTGTGGTCTGCCACCCCAAACCCAGTTTTACTGGCTTCTCTTTTTCCTTTTTCCAGATTGAGATGCTACCAGAGGGTCTGTTTCAGTGCAAAAAGCTGCAGTGTTTACTTTTGGGGAAAAATAGCCTGATGAGCCTGTCCCCGCACGTGGGTGAGCTGGCGAACCTGACTCACCTGGAGCTCGTCGGCAACCACCTGGAAACCCTGCCTCCTGAACTGGAAGGGTGCCAGTCCCTGAAACGGAGCTGTCTCGTGGTGGAGGAGAATTTGCTCAGTACTCTTCCGCCCCGCGTGACGGAGCGTTTGCAGTCGGGCTTAGATAAATGTTGACCTAAAGAGAAAGTAGCTGTCAACAGTACAGAGCTTGGCGCGAGAGCCGGATTTTCCTAAAGTTACGAAGACGAACCGTGGATGACGGTGACTAAATCTAACCAGCTGTCTCATTAGAGCAACTCAGTGTCTGTCTGTGAATTAAACAGGTAAAAGGTGTTAACACTGAACTGAAGTTTTGTGAATGGCTGACCTTGAACGTGTGGGGATGGAGGAAGTACAGCTGGAGGGCGGAGCGGGCACACAAAATTATTGCATCTCCACGTGGCCATTTTTACCTCGAGGATCAGGTTTTTCCTCTCCCTCCCTCAGTCCCCGTGACTTATTTGCACACTAGTTTTAACCAACTTCCTGTTTCGCTCTTTGTCACTTAGCCCATCCATGCATCGATATAACACGAGGGGCGCTCAGCACTGTCTTTGATTTATCTCTTGAACGTTTTCAGGTGGGGCGCAGTGTGCTTGGCAGAATTCCTGCTTGGCTTGATTTTCACTTCCTGTCCCAGCTTGCCTGAGTCTTCCTTCATCTGATTTTCTCTTCACAACAAGGATGAACCCTGAGGAAGTGCCCGCCTTTGACCTTTACCTGGAACAGAAGCGGGCATTCTCAAAAAAATTGATGCATCCTCTAAAATGTCTTCTTGTGGATCATCAAAGCCTTTTTTTTAATTTGCTCCTAATTTTATATTGTTCATCATAAAACCTATAAATATTTTCTTTTGTATAATCTTGGATTCAAAACCATTTTTGTAAGGTCCAGGCTTTTCCTTAAGACCTTACTATTAGTATACTTGGTTCAGGCTGCTTACAATTCTATTGGTGTGCATTCTGCTCCGGAATGTCTTTGTACTCTACAAATAGTTTTGAGCAACAAAAGCCCTGTGTTTCATGCCCTAAGATGTTTGGGGGGTTCCCTCTAAGAAGACGGCCACGGCATCTACCTCTGTGTTCCCGAGCTGCTGGGCTACGGGCACCTTTCTTCCAGAACTGCGATGGAGGGAGAGGTACAGGTTTGGACCTTGAAAACGGGTTTTAAAACACTTTGGAGAAATTAAGTAAGAGTTAATAGACAAAACCCTTCTCCGTCTGCATGATCTCCAGATATGGTTATAATGGAAAACACGCAGCCTCTATTCAGCGTTTAAGATGAGTTCTCAAAAGCTCACAGAGAAGTAGACCGAGTTCGCTGAAATTCATCTCACGCCTTTGTCTAACTTTCCTGGAATACAATATGCTCTCTTTTTTTGTTTTGTTTTTTATAAAGAACTTTGTGTTTGGCCTTTGATTATCATGCACATTGTAGAGTGAATAAAATCAACTGACTAATTTGGGGGAAATGTACATTTTCAATGTGTTTTTCTCTAATGGGTCTCGGCATGGCTGATGTCATCTCATTTTGGATGTAAATATGAAGTCATCTATTAACTGCTCCTCGACAGCTGGAAAACGCTATGGGGAAAGAGTACTCTAAACATGCAGTTGTGTTTGGTGTGTGTTTTCTTGCCTTGTCCCTTCCAGAAAGATGAAAGCGAGTCTTCAAATTATGGCAGATGTTCCTCCCCCCACCTGCCACACACCCGGGACTGACCTGCAGAGAAAAAAGTGTTCACATCGAATGAAATTTGAGTAACAGCTGTAAAAAAAGTGCAAGACACCAAAAGCTGCCTAAAACGTTATTGTTTATTCTGGATGAGAAGGAACAGTGTAAAAATGCAAATCCTTACCAAAACCTGCCTTTAGTCACAACGTTGAAGTTCTCAGGGACGCAGGCAAAACTAATGAAGCTTTCTTCCAGGACTACAGAGAATAGAATCTCACTATTTCTGGGGCATTTTTTGGTTGTTGTTATTTTTCACGTTTTTTTTCACATAAGTCCACAGTCACTGTAATGTCTCAACTCTTTGTTTCACGGTAGAACGATGTGTACCAATTCCAGTGATGAATTCAGATTATCTTCTGTTCAGACCGTGACTACTGATAATGGAGATATGTTTAAATGTTTGGAGCCATACAATTAGCCATAATTTATATGAAAAACCCCACCCCCTTATATAAGGAGTTTTCAAAGCAAACTTTAGATTTATTACCTCCCGCCTGACAAACTATAGCTTCTCCTGGCCAGTGACTCATTCTGTTCCCCTGAAAAAGTCACAAGCTAAATCTTCCTTGTCACCTTTCTAAATTTCCAGAAGGCAGTGACTATCAGGCTTAATAATGAGTTTTGTAAGCTGCTTTCCAAATGTGAGGGTATGGCTACTGGTGCCAGCTTGGCTATTCTTGATGCCATAGTTTTCAGTCTTTTTTTTTATTTCAACCCTACACACCGATGTTTAGGTAGCTTTTGAAATGATGTGGCCCTGATGCCGTGAACTTTGAGACCCTCCTTGACGTATGCAGAAACGGTATTTGATGCCACCTTACTGCACTGTTGGAGATCTTCATCTTGGAAGATAATTTTAAATGAAGAAAATAAAGTTTGTTCGGTTATAATTTTGAGACCTGAGTTGGCCCTTGATTTCTAAGAATGCATAGTGCAATTGCCAAAAATGAATATGGATATTATTCAGAACAAAGTTGAAGGTTTCTGCCAGCATTGATTCATTTTATTTAGACACACACACAGAGATAAACAAAGATGAGCTTACATACACATAGGCACACACACACACACACACACACACCTTGCGTATACAAAATGTAATTTACTAGTTTGGGATATGTTAAATATTTTTCCAAAGGTGCAAGGGGTTCCCAGGTTAAGGCTAGGATGTTAACTCTTTTTTTCATTCCTTACTTGTATTCATGGCGTGTTCTAGCCCAGAAATGAAGTAGCCTTGGTCAGCAAACCCGAGCGGCCCTGGTAAGGTGTGGCGTTGGTCCCTAACCCAACCAGGACACGTCTGTGTGGCACGTAGCTGTGCTGTCTTCATCCTTCACCCCCAGTCTTCAGTGTGCTCCCGGGCGTCACCGTGTTTCGCTGTCCCTTAGCAAGTGTTGGTGTGAAACAGGGTGGCAGAGCCCCTCAGGATCTCGGCGCGGCGGCGTAGCTCCAGCCTGTGTGCGCGGTGAGCGGCAGGGCGTTACTGGTGTCCCGTTATCGTTTGTTTTTTTTTTTTTTTTTTTTTTTTTTTTTTTTTTTTTTTTGCCTTTTGTCATTTTATGGCCGTACCTGCGGCATGTGGAGGTTCTCAGGCTAGGGGTCTAATCGGAGCTGTGGCCACTGGCCTGCGCCGCAGCCACAGCAACACAGGATCCGAGCCGCATCTGCAACCTACACCACAGCTCACGGCAACGCCGGATCGTTAACCCGCTGAGCGAGGGCAGGGATCGAACCCGCAACCTCATGGTTCCTAGTCGGATTCGTTAACCACTGCGCCACGACGGGAACTCCCCGTTATTGTTTATTGGTGAACATAATTGTTTCCGTTCCCCAAGTGTCTCATGATTCAAATTTTGTATGTTTCATTAAAATATCGCGTGATATCGATGCGTTCAGAAACCATTAAAAGAATCAAACAATTACTCTGTGGATCGATAGCTTTATTTCCTTGTATTTTCACTAAAACGCTCTATCCATCTCGACTTTCTCTTAGCATTGTCCCATCCACGTAAGGTGTTTTGTTTTCTCTTTCCACTCGCTCCCTCCTTAAATGCGAATAACAACAGAATACATTTGTGGCAAGAACTTGCCGTAAATACCCGTGTGTGCACTTACTTGGGAGGAAGCCAGAGCCTATAATTATGCCTAACCGAGTAGTTCCACTTGACCCGTCTCTGCAGAATTTAGAGCCGACCCAGTGATCCCTCACCCCTGGCAGCAGTGTGAGAACATCGCTGCAAGTCCCCTCGGTTTTCAGGAACTGTCTGTTGCATCAGAATCTGTGTTTCTTGCTTTCCGGAAACAAGCGGAAGTCTGGCGGGAGAGGGGAGGGTTGTTCAGCATCCTGCTTGGAGTTACGAAGAACTTATGTACATGAAATGGCCTAAACTAGTAACTGTTGCAGAATGCCCCGGGTAGAATTCTTTCTTATCTTCAGCTGGGTATGAAAGCTGAAGAAGAAAAAAAAAATAGCTGCGGTCCTGTTTAACTGGTTTCCTCCTGTTTCTGGTCCACCGCTTTGACATCCCACTGGGAACTAACTGCTACGTACCTCTGGCGACAGATTACATTCTCTTCAACCCTTTTCATATGAACAATTTCATCAGCTCTAAGGCGCTGACGTAGTATATATATGAGCCAGAGTACTGAGTCGCGATGGCTTCTGGTTGAATTTAATTAATATTTAAGTTTTGCGTTTGACTTGTGTAAGACACTCCTGCTGAGAACAATTAGGAATGCCGCCTGCGTCTTACATATTATCTCTGACGGAGATGGGGCCGTGCAAATAACACGAAGGGGCGTAGAATTGGGATGGCTGTGCTTGTGCATGTACGTGTGGTCTATACACCGGAATATTCATGCTTAAATATTTTTAGAACTCTTGAAATGTTTCACTCTCGGCAAAATAATGAGCCAGCTGTAACTGGAGACATTTTCTTTTGTTGGCTTCGCAGTAGAGGCTAGCGCTGGGCATTTCGTCTCTATCACATATTCTGAAACGGGTGCATAGTCGACTTTTGCCTCTGGTTAATGAATTATTGGAAAATGTGAGGTTTTGTTGTGCATTGAATGCTTTGGGCCTCGAGTTCACCGTGTAAGCCTGCAGTTTGGTGGTAAAAACCTCTGCCTGAGATTCAGTAGTTTTGGGTAAACTTTACTGCTTTTAAAATAACGTTTGTATAAAAAAAAAGATTCAATTTTTCTAATAAATGGCAAATAAAAATGGAGCCGGTATCGTAAGATGTTGACTGTCCTAACTTCAGCCGTTTGCACCTGTCAGAGTCCAGGTCCCACAAGGAAGTCCCTTCCTCTCCTGGGAAAGGAGCTCCCAGTGCAGGTTTATTGGTGTCTTATCCAGCAAAGGCCTGAGTACAGGTATGTCTGTGACTCTCCTAACGCAGGAGGAGTTGTCAGAATGTGCCCTGAAAACTGCTGGACTGATCCCAGACCACACGGTGGGGTTGGGGGTGTGAAACCTATCGCCTCCTACTCTGCAGGGGTTTCATCTTGGGGGACCCGTGTTCTCGAACCAACCCGTCCCTCTGCCTCTCTTCTCTCCGGCTCCCGTCGCTCCATTTACGGTCAGTTTAGCCCTAATGAGAGAAAGAAAAAGGAAAACACTGCGAGATGGGAAATTTGGGGAAGGTCGATTCACGGGAGGAAAAATTTGAATTATCAGGTAAACCAGGCACACAATAGTTTAGACTTTGGGAGAGAAAACTTTCTCCCTCAGACACACACACCCACAGTTTCGGGAACACGTTAGAAAGCAGATGCTGAGAATTTTTCTCTGCCGGAGGACAGAACACAATGTAGACAGAACCTGATTACTAAGGGAACTGGAGGGCGTGGCTGTTTTTCTCCCTGGCACCGTGGGACCTCAAGCAGGGCTCCCACACCTCTGAGTGACTCGCGGAACATGCTGAAGTGTGAACAAAGCCAGCGCCTGGCTGGAGGCATAACTGCAAGGTGCTTGGGGCCGCTGGGACCTGCCCCCTGAGCTGGCACTCCCCTCCGCTTTGCAGACTCACTTTGCGAAGCTGCAGCGGACAGCCTGGCTGTACCCGGAGAGGCCACGGTTTGATTCTCTGGAGCGGCAGCTCACATTTGAGTTTCTGCCTGTTGTCTGGATTCTCCCTTGCTTTCTCTGGGCCTCTCATCTCTGAGGTCCGAGGAGGCAGCTTATCCACAGGCCAAGGGCAGACCTTGAACTCGGCCCCGTGTTTATAGAAGAATGCGTGTCCATAGGCGAGAGAGGGATCAGAAAAAAAGTCATTTTTTGACATGCGTAGCCCTCTTGGAAAATACAAATCTCTCTTTGTGCTGTGTGTCTCGTCACACTCTAGACGGGTTCTAGGGCCTTCTTCCTAAGTACCAGTGATGCTAGAGAACTGCCCGTGAGCCACTGAGAAGCTTTTCAAATGATCTCTTATAGCAAATACCGTAAATCGAGTGTGCCTTTTTACACAGGCCTGCACTCGTCCCTGTAAGGCTTATTTTTCACTCTCTGCCTCCCTCTGCCGCTGAGATGAGAATAAATCAAGTGCAGCTTGGCCGGTGGGTCCCCATTTCCTCGCCTTTATTGCTTCTCCGTGCACTGCCTTTATTACACGCAGCCCTCGAGGTAAGACCTTGAGAATTCAGGGGCTCTCACTCCATCTCAGTGACTTCATCTCGAATGAGATGCATTTAGAAAGTGCCCGGGACCCGGCCGGACAGGTGGGTGCCCTGGGCAGGCAGCAGTTGGGCGCACCTTTAAACAGGATGTGCGTATCCATTTAAGATGTCTTTAGTGGAGACATGGGAACTGGTTTTCTCTTGGTAAGAATCATGAACCTTTATGTCATATGTCTAATTACATCCTTCTCCAAAAGCGAAACTCTCACGAGAGCGAAGTAGGGAGGAGTTCCCTCCATGGCTCAGCGGTAAGGAACCCAACTAGGATCCACGAGGACGTGGGTTCGATCCCTGGCCTTGCTCAGTGGGTTAAGGAGCCCACTTTGCTGTGGCTGTGGCGCAGGCTGGCAGCTGTGGCTCTGATTCAACCCCTAGCCTGGGAACTTCCATAAGCTGCAGGTGCGGCCCTAAAAAGCAAAAAAAAATGAAATAAAAGAGTGAAGTTGACCTTAAAAAAGATTGAGCTGAGAGACAGAGCGGGGCTGTGGGACAAATCGGAGTTCTCATACCGTTTCTGTCCAGCCTCCCCGGCTGCTGCGGGTCTCCCCTGCCTTCCGCCTTCAGGGCACCTGCTCGCCCTTCCCAGCTCGCCTCACCCCTGCCCCCTCCCCTCTCTGCCTCCTCTCTCTACCTACCTCTGTCTCTGTCTCTGTCATTTTATAAACATCGCTAGTGCTTAAAACATGTTAAGGCAGGCACTATCTCCATTTTATAGAAAAAAAAAAAATCAGTCCAAGGAGGTTAAACGGCACTTTAGGTTATACGTTAGAGTGTATGGCCGGTATGTGGCAGATCCAGGTTGGTTTGTTTTTTTAATTAAAGTAGAGTTGATTTCCAATGTCGTGCCAGCTTTCTGCTGTACAGCAAAGTGACCCAGTCACACACGTGTCCACCCTCCCTCTTAGATTCCATCAGGCAGACTCATGTTTTTAACTCTAGCACCACATCTCGGCTTTTTGTGTAGTGCATGCTGCCAGGGTCCTATGACAAGTGACAGCGGTGTGAGCCCAGCCAAGGATTTCAACATCAAATTCAGTATTCTGTCGTTTGGACTGTGCAGACGTTCTGGAAAAGGACGGATACGCATGCAGATAAACACACACACAGTTTTCAGCCCCCTTAGTGTCAATATAATTTCATCCAAAGGACCGGTGTAGCTGTAGACTTTGTGGTCATTTTTGAAACAGCAGAGTTTTGACTCTGATTCCTCACCTGAGCTGTGAGCACGCGACTCCCTTTGGAAGCACAGGGCGCCATTCTGAGTTTCAGACCCCGTGGGAGTCTGTTAAAAAGGGTTGTCCACATCCTGGTTTTCGTCGCGAGGCACAAACGGGGCTCCGGGTCGGGTGTGAGTTTTATTTGGACCCGCACCTCCGGTTTAAGTCCCGAGAGGCCTGGTTTATTATGGGGAGATACTGGCAGACGGTTTAGACTTGCAAAACGACGAAGATACCAACCCCAGTTGGGGCCAAATGTGTTCTAAATCGGTTCTGCTGATGCGGACGTTTGCAGAGTCAGCGGGAGGGATGGGTTATGCTGTACTTTCTGGGTTCCCGCTGTGCTCCAGATGAAAAGGCTGCATTCCTGCCCCAGCGGAGGGCCTGCCCCTCCCTGGCGCTGCCTTTTGGCTGATGGCACTGCAAAGGATGGAGAAAGCCTTAACTCGAGCTCTCAGAACCCACTTCTTGAAGCACACGTTCACTTGGAGTTTCCCCTGGGTTTCTTCAAAATGCCCACCCTTTGCGATCAGGGGCCTGTCGGACCCACTGGGGGCCACCGGGAGCAGCCGCCCCCAAGGCCCTTCACGTAGTGGGGCTGCAGCTCTCACATGACCCTCCCCGGCCTCCACGGAGCTCAGCTCAGGACGAGAAGGCGGCTTACCCAGTGCCTTAGCACCACCGCATTAGCTGTTTTTCATGTTCTTCTAGAAGCTGGAAGCAAGTGTCCGCCTCCCCTTGTCTTCCCGGTGGTGAGTCTAATCCCCCAGCTTAGAAAGCAGCGCCCACAGCGGATTTTCTGTGTGTGCCAGACTGGAAATGAGCCAGACAGCACGAGGTCATCAGCAGAGGCCCCGGCAGAGCCCCTGACTGGAGGGGCTGCAGGAAGTCAGCTCCTGGGAGTGGCTGTGGCTCCGAGCTGGGTGGTGTGGAGGGGGACGGAGGCCAGCCCGTGGTGGCAGAGGACGTGGGGTCCCTGTGCCTTCCAGGCCCCGGCGTCGGCCCTTGATAGTGCCCCTTCCACTGCCCTCCGCGTGCGCCAGCGTGCTCAGGTCCCGGGCTGGTGGGGCCCGGGCGTTCCCTGGGGTGCCTCCCAACGCCAGTACTCAGGTCTGCATAAGATGCTGCATGAGTGGAAAGTGCTGATTGGGGCTCATACCGAGTAATTTTCTCGAGAACTCGAGCGTGTCATACGTTCATTTTTAGCTTTTGAACCTACTCGCTCTGATGAGATATGAACAAGCCTTTTATTCACTTAAGAGCCTAAAGCATAAGAGGCGGTGGAGGGGGATGGCATTGTTTTAAGGGTGCTTCTGCCGAGCCTTCCATCAGGCCGGCCAGGCGGGCGGTGACGGGGAGCCCCCCGGGGCGCACAGGCGCACTCCCGAGAGGGCCTTCGTTGGCCCAGCTTACACTCCCTGGAAGGAGAAGCGGCCTCAGGTCGCACAGGTCAAAGGTGGCCTCGGAGGACTCGGCCATCTTGGGCCCTAACACCAAAGCGTAGGCTGATCCAACAGGACTGACACTCAGCCCAGAGTCTCACCTGCGGCTAACGGAGGCCTCCACGTTTTCGGTTCTTCGGCTTCTGTGCTGTACCAGGGGCCCCGGGCCCAAGCGTTGGGTCAGCTAGTTGAAGGGGCCCACGTGCAGGCTGGGGTACGCTGAGCGACATCGGCTCCTCCCTGCAGTTAGGGCACAGCCCCGGCTGGGTGCCAGCCCCCAGGGCAGACTGCGAACCCGGCAGGCTGGCCTGAGCCGGTGGGCTGCCCTGGAGCTGTGCGCTGTGCACCTGCTCTGCGCTCCAGGCCCAGATGTGGGCGCTGCTGTGTCTAGGGGACGAGAAAGCAAGACTGTTGTCCTGGACAGCGCTGGGCAGCCAGCCGGCCGGGGACGGCTCTCGGCGGCTCCCTGGGTTGGAGTCCCATCTCCGCCAGCAAGACGTGGGTACGCTTATCTCTCTCAGCCTCGGTTTCCTCATCTGCAAACTGTATGGTCAATTCCAGGAGTTGCTGTCGTGGCTCAGCCGTAACAAACCCGACTAGGAACTGTAAGGACGCAGGTTTGATCCCTGGCCTCGCTCAGTGGGTTAAGGATCTGGCGTTGCTGTGTGCTGTGGTGTAGGCTGCAGACGTGGCTCGGATCTGGCATTGCTGTGGCTGTGGTGTAGGCCGGCGGCTGCAGCTCAGATTCAGCCCCTAGCCTGGGAACCTCCATATGCGGCAGGTGTGGCCCTAAAAGGACAAAGAAGTTAAAATTTAAAATTTTAAAATGTGGAGTCAGTTCCACGAAGACTTGGTGCCGGATCCTCCCCTGGTGCCCCCTTAAGAGGATGCAGTGGTGTCGGCGGGGACAAGGTGCAGAGGGTCCCGCCAGCAGGGAAACAAAGCCCTCTCGTTCTCAGGGGATCCCAGAGGCTTCGTTCAATGCTCAGAAATGAGTACAATGCTCACCTTTCAGTCCCACCCTACAGGGTGCTCGCTCCTCATCAGCCTTGATGCATCTCCCTCCACAGATGGCGGAAGATCTTTAAAATCTGCTCTTTCCCAACTCGGCCTTGGCATGGGGATTTCTCTCTGCCTGGAAGGCACTTCCCTGCTCTCTTTGTCTAACTAACGCCTGCTCATCCAGTTCTCGGCTTAAATGGTCACTTCCTGGGGTTGCACCTGCCTGACCAGGTCCTTGTTTGGCTGAGCCCGCCTTCTCCACTGCGTTCCCATGGCAACCTGCACTCTGCTTTGAGACAGCCGTCACCTTGGTAACGACTGCTTGTTTCAAGCCTACCTTCCTGCCTGGACTGTCAGCTGGTGTGGACGCGTCCACGGCTGTCTGGCTTTGAGATTCTCCATAAACCTACGGGTCCCACTGCTGCCAAGCATTTATCGACCACGCGGGGCTGAGAACAGGGCAGAAAGAGCCTCCGGGGAAGTCACGCACCACACTCCCACTCTTGTCTGTTCTCCCACAGCGTGATTTAAAGGAAGAAGTCTTGTAATTCTAGAGAGAAGGTGGAGGAACTGAAGTCCTGTAGGCTGTGGGACTGGAATGACGGCAGAGGCTTCTGTAGCTTTTTGCTCCATCACCCAGGGTATAAGAAGCCCGTGCCCCCGTCCCTTGAGAAGGAGACACGGCCACTTCCGCGTGACTCACTGGAAAGGCTGGCGTTCCTGCCCTTCGGGGCACTGTGGGGTTGAGCCAAGCAGCAGTGTGCCCTGACCCCCATGGGCTCCTTCTGGCCGGAATCCAGACCCTCTGGCCAGGGCTGGACGTGCTTGCTGCAGGCCCGGCACAGGGGACAGCCTGGTGGTCTTCGGTGCCACGACTTTCCCAACCTCCGTGCGCTTGCCCATGCTCTTCCCTGGGGATCAGTTTGGAAGATTGTCTGTCTGTCTGTCTACCTGCCTGCTTATCCGTTTACCTTCCTGTCCGTTGGTCTGTCCTTCCATCTGTCCATCGACCGACCTGTCTCTCTGTCAAGCCTCCGTTTGTTCTTCAAGACCAAGACAAAATACCGTTTTGTCACCGACCACTTTCGATCCCCCAGGCTGGAGTTTTGTGCTTTTATTCCTAACCTTTATAACAACGTGGTAAACTTGTTTGTAGATTTCCTCCTCGCTGAATTTGACAACAGAGACCAGATCTCGTCCGTCTTTCGTATTCCCTTCAACTGGTGCAGTGCCTCGCGCCCTGTAGGTACACGATAAATGAAAAGCAGGAGGCCAAGCACTGGCCAGCCTCGTCCCAGGACCAGTGGCTCAGCCCGAGACCCCAAGGACGAGTGTATGTTCCAGAAGCCGCTGGTGGTGCTTTTGGGGACAGACTGTGAAAACAATGAGAAACCGTCAAAGGCTTGTTGGTGAGCAAGCAGCACGAGAGGAAGTGGAACTTTGGGGACATCATTTGAGCGTCTGACGGGTACGATGAGGTTGAAGGATGACGATCTTGCGCTCGTTCAGAGGACAGAACGGAGGCTGGAGAAAAACGTTCTACAAAAACACACATGGCTAAGCAGAGAAATCCAGTTTAGAATCCGGATCCGATTTGCAGAGTTTGTGTTCTTAGACACTATGTAAAAAGTCAACCAAATCTGCAAACACGGCGTCGAACTAGCGTCCTCTAGGTCTTCAGGACACACTCTCCCAGCTGCATTAAGTTTGACCCCAGAAAGTCACGAAACCCTTACCGGGCCCTCTTAGGTTCCTCTTCGGTAAGATGAGGCACGCCGAGCCAGGTGACTCTAAGGTCAGTTTTAGGCTCTGAGATGCTATGACTCTTTCTGGAATACAGATGGACATACCGGGGTTCCCTGGTGGCCGGGCGGGTTAAGGATCTAGCATTGCACCTGCTGTGGCTCGGGTCACTACTTGCTGTGGCACAGGTTTGATCCCCGGCCCGGGAACTTCCGTGTGCTGTGGGCGTGGCCAAAAAAAAAAAAAAAAAAAGACTTTCTATCCTGGAAATCAGCAGTGCGGGTAAAACGTAAGCGCACTTTTATATGGGCCCTGAAAAACTTTTTCACGGGTTGCAGTCATGACTCCAAAAACACAACACAAACTGTGAAAAATATCTTAAATATTGTCTTAAAGATCTAATCATCCCTCCCAAATGGGCATCTAAAATATGCTCAGGCACTAAAGTATAACTGCTGAATTCACGGGACGTATCTGTTTATCTGTGTCATCCTTCTTAAGTCACAGCAAAGCTTTCACTTGCTGCCCATGGCCTTAAGGCCTTGATTTCACCTGGAATTCGTGTCACACCGAAAGAAAGTCCAGCACTGACTCCCCAGATCTGTCGCATGCTTCTCCATCAGATGTGCGTGCAATCGCGGCCTTCGGGCTGAACTGCGGGGTGGAGCACATCTGAAAATGTCTGGGTGGCTCGGAATGAACTCTGAAATGAGAAGTCCCCACCCAGACCACTGAATAGCATCCTGTCGTTGCTTTTCATCAGACCTCTGCAATCACTCCTTTGATTTGGCTTTTTTTCCATTCGGAACGATCTGTCCGATGCTGTTTTCCAGAAACGTTCAGAGCAAGATACAATCTTGCTATGGTCAGCTGCGTTGAGTGGACCTTTCAGAGCATAAAGAAACATCTGTCCTCCATCTGCAGTGTCTAAAAAACAAAAGGGACTTTTCAATAGAACACAGTGGAGTCCACTGAAGCTTTTAAAGGGCACGAAATCCATTTCTTTCTTTCTTTTTTTTTTTGTCTTTTTGCCTTTTCTAGGGCCACACTCGCAGCACATGGAGGTTCCCAGGCTAGGGGTCTAACAGGAGCTGTAGCCGCCAGCCTTTGCCACAGCCACAGCAAAGTGGGATCCGATCGGCGTCTGCAACCTACACCACAGTTCACGGCAACACCGGATCCTTAACCCACTGAGCGAGGCCAGGGATCAAACCCGCAACTTCATGGTTCCTAGTTGGATTCATTAACCACTGAGCCATAACAGAGAAATCCATTTCCTACTAAAATCTCCATAAATATGCCAAACAGTATTTTCATCTTACTCGCTGTTTCCCAAAGAGCATTTCAAAGGCCGCTGGAGCAGAGCATTTAGTCAGAACGTCGTCTTTAGGTCCAGCTAGACCTGGGTCAAATGCTTGTTCTGTCATACAAGCAACATGTGCAATACTTGCCTAGCTGTGTGATCTTGAGAAGTGACTGAATCCTGATCATTTTAGGTTTTCTCGGGGATATAAAATAGAATAATTGTACTCGCCCCAGGAGATAATGTTTTTGAGGAGGATGGCACAGAGCAAGGCACGAAAAAGCCTCACTTGTTCCTGCTCCACGGCTGCTGCTGTTAAAACCCGGGCAGAGGGGCCTTTCTCCTCACCCGAAGCGGGCTGGACCTGGAGCCCCGGGTTTGCCCCACCGGGGCCACGCTTCTCAACTCGGCTTCCTCGGCTGGACAACAAGGAAACTAAAAACGCCTGAATTCCCGGTAATATCCATGAGGGGCAGATGAGGTGACCAACATGAAATTTCTTGGCCAGCCGCTGCTCTCCTAATGCCTGCGTTACTCCGTCAGGGTTAGCCTGGTGGACCGAGTGTAAGTATCCCCCCAAACTGCACTTGTTGAAACCCTGACCCCCGCGTGGTGGCGTCAGCAGGTGGGCCTTGGGCAGCGGTTAGGTTCGGGTGACGGGATCAGTGTCCTTAAGAGAAGAGAGAGGCTGGAGCCCTCTCTCTATCCCTGTCCCCATGTCCCCATCTTGCAAGAAGTCAGCTGCCTACCAGCCAGGAGAGCGCCCTCACCGGAAGCTGAAGGGCCACCTGCTGGAAGCTGAAGGGCCACCTGCTGGCCTTGGCCTCCCGGCCCCCGGGACCGCAAGAAAGCGGTGCCTGCCGTTCCCACCCCAAGGGTGTGTGTTTTGTTGAGGGGCCCAGACCGACCGAGGCGACGCCGCCACCAGCGCTCAAGAGCGTGTCCATTTCTTTCCCAGGAATTTCCGTTTTTTACAAAAACCTTGGTTTGTGCTCAAGGGAATGGAACGGATTGCCGCTTAGCCGCTGAAGTGAGGTGTTCCGGGGGTGGACACGGTGCCACCGAGGGTAGACCGTCTTCCCCAATAACGCGTCCCCACCCTTGGGTGCTTGTCTTGGGCCCGACCTCTGGGAACATTTAAAGTCCACAGGTGCTGAACAGAGAAGGCTTGTTGACTGTGGACTCTGCCTGCTGCGTCTTTGATGTGGTTTTCCTTTTTTTTTTCCTCTCATCTTTTTCGGGCCACACCCAAGGCACATGGAGGTTCCCAGGTCAGGGGTCGAATCGGAGCTGCAGCTGCCAGCCTACACCACAGCCACAGCTGCGCCGGACCCGTAACCCACCGAGTGAGGCCAGGGATCAAACCCACATCCTCATGGATGCTAGTCAGATTCGTTTTTGCTGTGCCGTTGATGGGAACTCCGTTTCTGGTGTTATAATTGTGGGCTTGGTCATATCTCACCTCCCCGCCAGCATTTAAAACACGCGGCCTCCGGCCCCTCCCCGCTCCTGGGTACCTGACGGCTTTGTCCTCCCCGGGGTCGAAGTCTCGGGGCTTCGGCTTTGAAACCAGCCAGACTGAAGTCCGAATCCTGCCTCCCCAGCTCTCTGGCTGTGTCACGTTGGGCAAGCGCCTTAACCTTTCCACCCGTTTGCTCATCTGCAAAATGGGAGAGAACAGCTGGCTGGGAAAACTCACTAAGACAGAGCCTTTGACGTTCTGAGAGCCACATCTGTCCCGGGTCACTCAGCAGCTTCACCCCCGCTTCCTCAAGCTCGTCTTAGTCCGGCTCGCTGCTTTGACCTGGTTACGGACACCTCCCGGGGCCTGGTGAGAGGTTCCCTGACCGGGTCAGTAGCTACTGTGAGCCTCTGAGCGACTGTCCTTGGTTGACAGCTTATCAATACAGCAAAAGCAATAGACTGTGAATACACCTGCTGATTGTGTGTGTGTGTGTGTGTAAGCTAAGAGAGTCACACTGTGTCTGGTGAATACACAAAAAACGGTAACACTGTGTACCCTTTTATCTGTATCTTTTTCATTTTGTATCTTGTGTATGCCTTACCTATTTAAAAATGACTTTAAAAATGTCAGTGATGTTGGAATACGTTCTGATTATACCCTAGGAAAGAGTTCTCCAACGCCTTGAAGGTTAGCAAGGACTCCAGAACTTTCTAACATACAGACAGGGGAAATTGTGGCTGAAACCGCTGTCTAATAATAGCTGTTTAATGGCTGGAAATGAGATTCTGATGCTGCGGCCTCCTTGCTGTAAAACGTCTGTGAGCTCTCTCCCCCGGGTTTGTAAAGTTGGGGTGGGGGACCCAGATTTTGAAGGCATCAGCCTGCTGTGTCCCCCTCTGCCTGGAAAAGGAAGTAAGCTCTTGTTTTGGCCTTCACCCCTGTCCCCCCAAAAAGATTTGCAAAGTGACCCTTTGTCACCCGTAACAGTGGAGGTGCTTACTGAGGGCGTACGGTGTCAGCCCCGTCACGGGGACACCTCACACGTTACTTCAAGTTGGTGCTCACAACAGTCTGACGACTTGAGGCGTCGCTATTCACGCTTTACGTAGTACAAAGCTGAGTCTCCGAGAATTTCCTGTCCAGCAGGTAACAGAACTGAGATTCAAGCCTGTTAGAGGTTTTATTTATATTTCTTTATTCATTATGATTTTTTCGATAAATTTGACTGGTACTATTGGATAGGTTTAAAGTGATATTTCTTTATCACATTACAGATTTTACTACCATATTATTATCCATAGTCACCGGACCGCACATGAGATCTCTACAGCTATTTTATTACTTGTTATAAGTCTGTACCCTTTGGAGTTCCTGTCCTGATGCAGTGGTTAACGAATCCGACTAAGAACCATGAGGTTGCGGGTTCGATCCCTGGCCTTGCTCAGTGGGTTAAGGATCCTGTGTTGCCATGAGCTGTGGTGTAGGTCGCAGATGTGGCTCGGATCCCGTGTTGCTGTGGCTGTGGTGTAGGCTGGCGGCTACAGCTCCGATTAGACCCCTAGCCTGGGAACCTCTGCGTGCTGCGGGAGCGGCCCTAAAATAACAAAAGGCAAAAAACAAAAACAAAAACAGAAAACATAAGTCTGTACCCTTAAACACAATCAATCTTACCCCCACCCCGATTCTCTGGTAAGCACCATTTTACCCTGGGGTTTGCTGGTTTTGTTTTGTTTTTGCTTTTTAGGGCCGCACCCGTGGCATATGGAGGTTCCCAGGCTAGGGGTCCAGTGGGAGCTAGCTGCCGGCCTTCACCACAGTCACAGCAACGTGGGATCTGAGCCACATCTGCAACCACAGCTCACGGCAACACCGGATCCTTAACCCACTGAGCAAGGCCAGGGATCGAACCCGCAACCTCATGGTTCCTAGTCAGATTCGTTTCCACTGAGCCACAACGGGAACTCCAGTTTGTTGGTTTGTTTTTACAGGTCAGAACTATCACAGGTTTATGATAAGGGGCATTGGGCTGTTATAAGGATTAAATTAAGCAAGACATTCAAAGTGCTTAGGAAAAGATCCTTGTCCTATTTCTCCCCACTATGTACCAATATTAACCTTCTGGAGTCAGGGAGGAATTTTGCAGGTTAAAAACATGAGCAAGTCACCAAAAGTGCATTAAATCATTTCTATAATGTGAAATATAAGTGCAGGACCCATTTATTTTGTGACTAAGAACTCTGTGTGTTTCAAGACAGTGTTCCCTCTGTTTTTACTTCCTGTTACACCATTTCCTAGATCTCCTGCTGTGAATTTTAAGTTATTTGGGTCCCCTAGCATTTTTATGCTTTTTCATCACAGAGGTTTTTTTAAATTAAATCAAAGGACAATATTTTTCAATGTAGCCATTAGGATCACCACCCATCTGCGCAGGGGTTTTGTCACTGAACCTTTCCCCGTGGTTCCGCCTGAACTGTGTTTCTGCCTGTGGGGGGTGAAAACAGGTGAAGCGGGAGACTGGCAGGACAATTTGCCGTTCCGAGCGGTTAGGGCACAAAGACAGTGTCAGAGCCTGTTTTCAACGTCTACAGGGATAGCAACCACATAACTGCTTGCTATATAAAACAAAGGAATGAGAAATATCTGAGCCCGACTGACAAAACACACCACGTTTCTTCAGCTGCATGTCGGGCTCACAAAAATATGGAGCAAGAGAAGAAAAGCCCTTCCTTTTGCCACCAGAACTGTACTGCCCGGCATGACAGCCGCCGGCCACATGTGGCATGAAACTCTTGAAATGGGGCTGGTTTGAGTTCAGATGGTCTGCAGGTGTAAAATACACGCTGGATTTCGAAAAAAATAAATATAAAAAAATCAATATTTTTATATTGATCGCAGGTTGAAAGGATAAGTTTTGAATTGTATTATATTAAATAATATAATTCAACTCAATTTCATTACTTTCTTATTATTGTTAAAAATAGGGATATTAGAAAACTTCAGATCACCTGCTTGGCTCGCATTATATTTCTACTTGGTAACACTGTAGATGAGTCTTAAGTTTATGGACCCAATGAGGTCTCCAGGCCCTTAGAGACATAACTGCATAAGGTGACTAAATTCAGATCCAGAAATAAGTGAATTTGTCATGCACACGCAAAGATGAATAGTACCGAGTTCTTCTCCTTAAGACAGAAAGTAAGCCAAGCTCACCAAGTCCCACTTTGAGCCAGGCCTACCTGGGCGTTCTTACAAACTGGGTGTACTTTCCACCACACGGCTCGACTCCAGCTTCACGGCCTTCTCTATTCGGGGCCAAGAAAGCTCCAAACCAATACAGACACAGGCATTCTCTTCCCTGTGACTTCCCAACCCCCAGTCACAAATATCTTCGTTCTGTCTCTGGCCTGCGTGTCAGTCCATTTTAGGCACCATAACCAAGCACTATAAACTGGGCGGCCACACTGGACTTCTTGCTATTCCTCAAAACACAGCAGGTGATCCACAGTTTTAGGGCCTCCACCCAGATGTTCTCCAATATTGATTGTACACGTGGCTGGTTCTCACACCTCCATCAAGGATTTCCTCACCCACCTCCTCTCCACTGAGGCCTTTCCTGACCAGCCTGTTTTAAATTTGTAATCGCCCTTCCTAAATGCTCGGGGCCCTGCTTTATCTTTCTCCATCACCCCGATCCCCAGCAAACAGACTCTGCCTTCTACTGTTTGCATTGTTTATCTCCCCCCAAGAGACTCTGAACTCCACAAAGATGGGGACCCGATTTTTTATTCACTGCTACCTTCCCAGTTCTTAGAACCCTGTCTGCCACAAAATAGATGCTCAATAAATATTAAATGAATGAAACTCTCAGGAGAGGATAAGGAGGCAGAGAGAAGCTCAGTTTTAGCCTAAGAGTCAGGATTAGAAATCCGCCAGCACACATTCACTCTCTCAGTCGTGGGGAGCAGACGGCGAGTTTCAAGTGCAAATCCTGCTGGAAGGACTGAGCTGAAACAGGACCAGGTCTTTTGGCAGCATGGCTGACAGTCTCTGAGATTAAGGAAAGTAATTTGAAGGCATATGCCGAAGCTTTCCAGTTCTCAGACTGGCTTTAGCTGTTTTCCTTTTGGCTGTAGCTTTCTGCGATGATGAATGCACCATATGTCTGTAGCTCCAAGTTCCCATACGAATTAGGAAACAAAAGTCTGGATGATTAAAACAGATTTCTGCTGTTTCCATGGAAAATCAACTGCTATGAAACTTTGGGAAACGAGAGGGAGACGGTTCAGCTCGAGGTGTGGTCCGCGCGCGGCCTCGCTCAGCCCGCCGCCCAGGCGCCCGTCCCCGGGCTGTTCGGTTTGGGACAGGTGAGATGCTGTCCCAGGTCACCGGCCCTGCTGGTGGCCAAGTGACACTGGGAAGATGCACGCGGCTTGTCTACTCCTTTGAGCCTCCACCATCAGGGAACTGGGGTTAGACCCCCGGCCAACCCAACTACGCAGGGCCCCTTCCTGATGACAAAGAGACGTGTCACAGTGCCGAGCCCCAGCCTCGGCCTCAGGTGTGGTTTCTGCACGTGCTGAGCCGGCCCGTGGGGCTTCGGGTGGACACAGCGATGTACCCCCAGGAGTCTCGCTTGCACGCTCACGGCTGGCTGCGCACACGTGGGCAGAGTTCACTTGGGCGAGGATTCTTAACGCATCAAGGTTGTCCCGGGCAGCTGCACCAAGGATGTCTCTAAGGAGGGTGTGAGGGCTGCTCGCTCCCGTCTGCCCCAGAATTAGCACCGATCTGCCCTAACGAGGGAACAAACGTTGCGAGAAAAGGCAGCGGCCAGAGCTCAGGGTCAGCCTGCGAGCCGCGCTCCGGCACTTGCCGGGGGGAAGCGGGCCCAGGCGCCGACTCCAGCCTAAGTGCCGGGTTGGGGAGACCGCCCCCTCCCCTCTCCCCAGACCGCCAGGCAGGCGGAGGGTGACAAGAGAAGGTTTCTCTGCTTTCCAAACCCAGAGTGCAACTCAGGCACCCTAGGGTGAGGCCCAGAGCTGGGGACTCACTCCGTGGCAGAGTTGAGGGTTGGGTTCAACTGGGATCCAGACAGCCGAGCACACTAATGCTCATCCTCTAGCTCCCAGCTGGGAGACCTCAGGGAGCTCACTGTTTGTCTGCAAAGTGGAGGCGACAATACCGCCGCTCTAGAGACGTTGCGGCGATGCAATAAGCTAACTTAAGCGAAAGCACTCGCACCGGGCCTGGTGGGCACTCAGCGCTCAGTCCCTGTGGCCCCTCCTCGCTTTCCCTCTGCTGCCGCCTCACTCTCCAGACCGGAGACTGATGGCCTGGTGGGCAATGAACAGGCGGTGCCCTCCCGGCTCCGGAACCGCCATCGCCAGCGCTGGCAGCTCGGGTCCTCTCGGGATCGCCGTGCATGAGGACCCCAAATCGTTGCCCGTAACTTAGCCGTTGACTGCGAGCCATCGGCCAGGCCTGGCTGCCTTGCCAAGGCGGAATGTTGCTCAGGCCCATCTCTGCAATCATTAACCAGGAAGCCCCTCTGAGCCCCGGCGTCCAGGGCTTTTATGATACAGACACAGTTAAATCACTGGCCTCATGACTAAACTCAGTCTCCAGACAGCCCCAACCCCAGAGGTCGGGCTGGCCCAACGTCCCAAGAGTCTAATCACGTTGGCTGGGCTTTCTGATGTCCAGCCTTCGTCCTGAAACTATCTAGACGCCTGGGCAAGTCGCCTCTTTAATTTAACAGAGACACCTCATCACTCAAGAAATTCCGAAGGGTTCAGGATTTCTGTGCCTGCAGGGGGGAGAAATACCCGACACAGCCTTTATTCTAGCACGGCCTTTTACTATCTACAAAGCATCAGGGCTTTAAGTTTTTTTCCTGTGGGCAGTAGAGTTACTTGGAGCAGGTTGAAATTGTCATGTATCTGGCAGCTGCCATGGGCCAGCCACGCACGGTACGCATGCCGGGAGCAGTCCTTTTGGTGGTAAATCGAGCAGGTGCATGGAGGCTGAAGCGAAGACCCCGTCTGGGTCTGGGTCAGGGGCAATCGCTGCTGTGTAGCCACAAAGTGGTGCGAGCTAAACTAGGGGAGCAGAAGTGGAAACGGAAAGGGAGGGAAGAGAGCAGTTGAGGGAGATTTTGAAGGAAGGTTTCAACTTATTTAAAGTTTCGTCTCCCTTTCAAGATACTACGCACTAGATTAAGTTAGAACTTCCTGGAGAATTAAGCTACTTTCTAAAGATATCCAGGGAGTACGGACCAAGCGGCTGGGGTTGACAGAATCGTGTATTCTACACGTGGAAAATCCAACGACCGTTCAAGATCTTAACATTTTACCTTCTGAGCCAACTCCGGAACCCCCGACCTGCTCTTTCCTGCCGTATTGCCATTTGTTCTGCTGAGCAAAAAATGGTGACTCCCCATGTTTTCAAGTGGAAGACTTGTTTCCTTTCTGAAATGATCACTGTCACTTGTTACCTTTCAAAGAGTCTTTGGAAATTTGTTGACTCTCGCGTACAAGGTCCTTCCTCCCCTGTCGATCACAAATTTACGACGGGGGCTGGGGGGGTGTTGGGATGTACTCATGTGGAAACTATGTATAAAAGAGAACTTGTAATTTTTTTAAATTTTAAGTGATTTTTTAATTTTTTCCATTATAGTTGGTGTACAGTGTTCTTTCAGTTTTAGAACTTGTAATTTTGCTGCGTTAAAACAAGTTGTTTCTTCCTGCACCTAGATTGTGGTAAACAATAAAAGTACTATTTCAAAATTCTCAGTGTGTACTCTTTTTTCCCCACACTAATTATTAAAACAGTGAATCACTCATATCTGCAGAAGTTCTGCAACGTGACTGATATTTTAGATAAGAATTTCTCAAAAAAATAATTTGATACATTTAAATTGGGAGAAACGGTGTTATTTTAATGTATCATGGGCGATATATTACATTGAAATAGAAAAAGAGTAAAAATTATCATTTACTCTGGCAATAAGCACTCACTACGTTTCCTCTAAAAATGTGCTATGTAACAAGCTATAAGATGTTGACTTTTGAGAGCTCCCCTAGTGGTTCAGAGGTTAAAGAACCTGACTAGGATCCAAGAGGATGCGGGTTCTATCCCGAGCCTCGCTCAGTGGGTAAAGGATCTGGCGTTGTCGTGGGCTGTGGTGTAGGTCACAGATCCCGTGTTGCTGTGGCTGTGGTGTCAGCGGGGAGCTGCAGCTCCAATTCGACCCCTAGCCTTGGAACCTCTACATGCTGCAGGTGTGGCCCTAAAAAGACAGAGGGAAAAAAAAAGGAATTACACTACTTCTGTGCAGCCACTTGAGGTCTTGCAAGGATCGGAGATGGATCCTTACTTGTGTCGGGGAAGGTCACTGAGAAATGTGACCAGTGGTTTGGCCTGAAAGCTGAACCCTGGCAACTGGAGGCTCCCCATCCCACCCTCCCCTGCCCCTGAAATACGCATCCCTCTTGCTCTCTGCATCCAGAACGCAAGGATAAAGCCTTGAGATATGAACGTGGCGATGAGACCAGCTAGACTGTGTGCACGGGTGGATCCAGTTAAGGCCTCTCTATAAACACCTACAGGCCTCCGCAGGCAGGTGCAGGGGTCCATCCGGCTGGATTCGCCCAAGGCAAGCCTTGCAGTCCCTTCCCCGGGTAAGCGTGCGGCTCCCGCTCTGTAGCGTCTGCGCCTTTCTTCCGCCGCGCCCTGCCCTCTGAGCGTGGGGCCTGCTTCAGGTTACAGCCAGGAAGGACACAGGGAGGTTTGTGGGCCGCCAGCTTGCTTCCCTTAAGCCTCTAGCTTCACTCCAGATTGAGAGGCAGAGGCTCCTAGTCCTTGACGGAAAGAGAAAAACATCCCCCGACTTCACAGAAGTTGTTCAGCAAAGACGGTGAGGACCGGCACACGCTCTTGTGAAAGTGGTAGCTCGGGACGTGGACGTGTGTCTTGCTCTTGCCACCGAAATGTGTGCCAGACCTCCCGTCCTCAGCAGCCAACACTGAACAGATCTCACACTGCAGAGAGTTTTACACAAAACCTTCCTACCGCCAGTTTTCAGAAAATCACTCTGGAGCCTGAGAGGCGGGCCAGCAGTCTACAAACGCTGTATAGTAAACGATTTCCTCATCCTTCTAAGCAGTAGTCGGCCAAGATTTTTAAAATTCCTTGCCCATTAAAGCACTCAGAAGTCCCCTACTGTTCTCCACCTCCATGCTCGTTGAGAGCTTAGATGGGATAAGCTGCCTGTCTGATTTGAGGAAAAGCATTGTGTTGCGATTATCAGCCCAAAGAGGGTCACAATGTGCCCATCTGGCGGCTGTGGCACTTGTGGGTGATGTGGGGGCTGGTCATGAAAAATTGAAGCTTGCCCACGTGGGAGTTCCCACTGTGGCTCAGCAGGTTAAGGACCCGACGTTGTCTCTGTGAGGATGCAGGTTTGATCCCTGGCTTCACTCAGTGGGTGAAGGATCTGGTGTGGCTGTGGCTGTGGTGTAAACTGGCAGCTGCAGCTCTCATTCGACCCCTAGCCTGGGAACTTCCAT
Source organism: Catagonus wagneri (assembly GCA_004024745.2). Classification (NCBI taxonomy): domain Eukaryota; kingdom Metazoa; phylum Chordata; class Mammalia; order Artiodactyla; family Tayassuidae; genus Catagonus; species Catagonus wagneri. Next base: position 7,735,048 of record PVHT020004944.1, on the reverse strand, counting down.
ATGGAGCAGGGACGGCCATAAAAGGGAAAAAATTAAATAAAAGTAAAGATTGCCCAAGTAAAGAACGGGTAACTTTAAAAATATTGTTGCTTTTTCCTCTTTCTCTGGATACAGACTGAAAGACAAAAACTCAACATCTATTGTGTACTTGTTTTAGCTTATTGAAAGATTTTCCAAATGCACCTTGTGTCAGGAGTTTGAGATACACCAAACTAGAACATTCCAAGGTGGTTTACCTGGAATGCCTCCCTACTCAAAGTGAGCTACCATCTCCCACTCCAACCTTGTGGTCCTGAAAGCTATTCGTTATGGAGAAATGAAAAACTAAACATTATATCTAGGAAGATAATCTACAGATAACACTCCAAAGAAGCAAGGATATCGGTGTTTATGTTTCTTAAGCAGTCCAGGAGAGAAAAAAAAATTTTTCTAGCACTTAAAAAAATTCTGATCTTACAGAAAGGGAGTATCGTGAAACGGGCGCAGTGAAAATTCCTACTTCGTGGTGTCGTTACGCGAACTCCGTGAAATAATGCACGTAGGATGCTTTAAAGCCTGCCTGGCAGAGAGCACTCAACGCGTGTTCATTCATGACCCTGTTTGGTAGATGTAACAAAGCTCCATGGGAAAGGAAGGGAGAGAAGGCTAGGTTCGGCAAAGGTAAGAAGTGTTTTTAAGGCAGGACTTCTCGGATCCCTGAACATATTAATAGGCACTGTGGAACTCCAAGAGGACTGTGGTGTTTCCCGAATGACTTTGACCGCAGACTCCTGTTCCTCGGGGCACGCAAAGGGCGGGCTTCTACAGAATGCTACCCGCCGGTGCTTCAGCAGAGGAGTGGTTCTGTCACAGCGGGTGGCTCCATCGCAATGATGGTTCTACGGCAGTGGATGCAGCAGACACAGCTGCCTCGGGAAGACACCGCCTGACTGGTCTGCCCGCCTGCAGACAGAAATCCCCAAAACAGCAGCAGTGGATGCCTTCCTGCATCTTTAGTCACATGTCGCCGATTATATCCGTTACTGACTGAAATCTAGGGAGGATAAATGTGTGCCATTTTAAGACATATCAAAGGTTTTAACACTGAACAAGTCCTAAAAAATATCATCTATTCTAACGCTTTCATTTCAGAGAAGGAGACTGAGGATCCAAAGATACTAAGTGCCTTGTCCCAAGTCACAAAGTCAGTCAGTGACGGAACCACGCCTGGAATCCAGGGCCCATTAGTCCCCGTCTATGCTCTTTTCACTACTAGAAAAAAAAAAAGTGATCATTAATGATCATTATCATTCATACTGAGAAGGCAAACCAGGCTTACCTGCTGTTCCCCCCCCCCGCCCCCAGGAAGGTGAACAACATGAGTAAACTCAGGACATTAAAAAATGAGCTCCAAAAAGGCTCAAGAAAATATATCTGGCATCGCTATGGGTGGTAGCTTTGAGGGCGGCCAGGCATGGCTGTTCCATTTTCTAAGCACAAAAAGTGCTGTCCCTGACGCATCTCCACAGCGAGCCACGTTTATGTGAGTAAGAGGAGACTCTTCGTTTCACCGCCCTGATACTGTGTCCTGAGCCCCGGATCTTCACGGCTCAGACAGAGACAGAGACAGAGAGCAGCGTCTTTGTCAAAGGAAAGAAGCCATTCCTTAGGCTTGAAACTAGGTGCTTTGTCAGGGCTGTCACTGAAATTTGAAGCAAGTCAACGCTAAACTGTGATCTGAGACGTTCTAAGGTACAATCTGTATGCGCGCTATGATGTGGTTAAGAAACGGAGGACACTGTTGAATTCCAGGGAAAATGAGTTATCTTTCTTAGGCGGTACATCTTGATGCATTTTTTTAATACGTAAATAAATTCTAAACCCTTAAGAGTGTCTCATTATCTTCACATAATTCACTTCATGCCTAGAGCTAGTCATATGTAGATTTAATTAATGACTTAACACAAGTTCTTAGATCAGTAGCTTGTATGCTTAATAAATAGCAGCAAGCAAATATTGTTTAGTAGTGCAGTTACAGCCGTGACATTTATGTACAGAAAAGTCCCCCCGCCCCGGAGGATGAACCCGCGGCCCGCTGGATCCAGGGGGCAGAGCCTCCTTGCCGGCCCACTTGTGTCTCTCACAAGCATCTTATTTTAATAAATCTATTTCTTGCCAAAAAAAAAAAAAGTCACTCCTGAGAATGTCAAATTCATTTTTTACTTTAAACTCTTACTACATATTTACTAGATGAAAGTTACTTATTTATCATTGGCCCATATAAACAATTCTACGAACGGGGCTCTCTGCTTGGTCTGTTTCACATGATCTAAGCTCAAAACCACAGGCACTTCATGGTCTTTGTTTGCTCTCAGTCATAAAATGCTTTTCAATTAAAGAGTAAGCTGACAAATCACCCCAGGAAGGCATATTTAGGATATGAGTACGCGACTGGGAAAAGCACAAATGAATTGCAATTTCAAAAACTACTGAAAAAGTACATCATTAACCTTCCTGAAGATACTCGATGGCTTCAATTTAAAAATAAATATCCCTTTCCATGTGATGGAGCAGTGATTAAGCCTGAGAACTCTGAAATTAGACTCACCCGGATCCAAATCCCGACTCTTCTGCCACTTACTGGTGTGACTTTTCGCTACTTGATTATAACATGCCTCAGTTTTCTCCTCTGTCAACACGAGAAAATAACACTGCCTGCTGCTGGATGGCAATGGTGATTAAATAAGACAGTGCATACAAAGCTAGTATTTAGCACATAGCATGAATCTAGTAAGTGCTTATTTATTATTGTCTTTTTTTTTTTTTTTTTCCTGGGCTGCACCTGCCGTACATGGAGGTTCCCAGGCTAGGGGTCGAATCAGAGCTACAGCTGCCGGCCTACACCACAGCCACAGCCATGGCAACGCCAGATCTGCGCAGCCTCTGTGACCTACACCACAGCTCATGGCAACACTGGATCCTTAACCCATTGAGCAAGGCCAGGGATTGAACCCGTGCCCTTATGGATCCTAGTCGGGTTTGTTACCATTGGACCACGAGCGAAACTCCCATTGTGCTTATTTACTGTTATTATGTCCAAAGAATATCTCACAAGTTAGCGGGACCAACCACTTCTGGTGTAAGTGTGTGTGTGTGTGTGTGTGTGTGCATGTGCACATTGAAGGAGGTGTATAAATTATTCAGGACTGATTTTAGAGGAATTCGACCCAAAGTTTTCTAGAATCCTCTTTTTAAATCTTTAGTCCTAGCACCTTCTCCTCTGCCATTTTAGGGTCAAGACTACCTTTGATCACAGTGCCTCTTGTCCTGCTCATAGGACATTTTCTCAGGATGGCTTCCGCTGTCTCAACATTTTAATGGCATAGAGTCAAGGATTTCAAAACTGTTGCTAAAGACGGGCTATATCTGGCAGCTTTAATTCAGAAGGTGCTAATGGCTGCAACAGTGTTAACCGCTGAAGCTTAAAACAACACTATGTCCTGTTAGCTCAGGATCCTCTCCACTAAGCTCAGAAATGGTCTGGGGAGCAGACATGCACAGGGTGGCTAGAGGATGCTGGGTAAAGTCCTGCTGGTGGTTTTGGTTCCAAATTTTGATTTTACTTTCATTATTACTGGGCAGGATCAACTGACATCACATACAAAACGAAACGAGCATCAGAGGTTTGTCGTAAAGAATAAGCCCAGCCTTGAAAAAAAATCAAGGTTTATGCTGATACCTGTACACAAATGCATCACTTCAGTAAAGACTCTGAGTGAACGAACGGGTTCAGGTTTTAGAGCCTGCAGTTTCATACAAATCATCCTGAAAATTGGAACCGGTATACAAAACCTGAAACATTTGAAAGCTCATTCTCTCAAAACGTTGATGCAAAGACTTAGAGAGAGCCAGCAGTGAAGCAAAACCTAAAGAAGTAAATGGCAGCCCACCGTGCTAAGCGCTGGCGGGAACAGAGGAAGAGAGGGTCACCCCTGCTTGGAGCCTGCAGAGATCCACAGAGAAGGTTACTTTTAAAACACGCCTTCGGAGTTCCTGCTGAGGCGCAGTGGGTCAATGGAGCATTCGTCTCGGTGGAGGTGCAGGTCTGATCCCTGGCAGGTTAAGGGTCCAGTGGGTTAAGAACCGGTGTTTCTGCAGTTGTGATGGAGGCAGGTCCCACTCAGATTCGATCCCTTGCCCCAGGAACTTTCATATGCCGCGGATGAGGTTTAAGAAAGGAAAAAAAAAGATGAATAAAATAAAATCTGCCTTCCAGGAGTGATATAGCCCAGCCTGCTGCTTCTTGGAGATAACAAGACAATGTGATGTGATCGCCATTCCCACACAATCCACCAGAGAGACTGAAGACATTCCTTCTAAGCCTCACTAGAACCTTAAAAAGAAGGTATTGCTGTTGTAACAGACAGATGGGGAAACTGGGGTTCAAAGATGAAGAAGCTCGGGGTCCCCTAGCTGGTGAGTGGTGGACCCAGGATTTGATCCCAGATCTAAATCATTCCTAATGCCTTATCACGCCCACGCTTTGCCCCCAAAGCTCTTTTCTGTTCCCTATTGTCAACCAGCATGTGGTTAACTTGTAACTGTACAGGGTCCGAGCGAGCGGGGGAACTCGCCCTTTGGAGTGTCTTCGGCCTAAAGAACTGGGTATTGAGTGGACGATGAAGACGGTGGCGCTGGATCACAGAGCCTCTCCTGCCTCTGAACTTCAAGTACATTTAGTTCAAAACAGTTTATTTGAATTCAAGTGTGTGTCACATTCTCTCTCCTGCTTTGTGAACACCTTAGAAATTCAGGGAATAAGCCTTATACTTCTCTGAGACCCTGGGGGGAGAGGGGGGGCACTCACGGAAGTTGCCTGGCCGACTGCTGATTCCCCTGGTGCTTTCCGGGGGGTTGCTGAGTATGTGTGTGCTGATTTCAGCCAGATTGACTGAAGTGAGGTGAAGAAAAAGAGACTGGGAGTTCTGTCGTGGTTCAGCGGTAACGAACCTGACTGGTAACCATAAGGGTGCAGGTTCGATCCCTGGCCTCGCTCGGCGGGTCAGGGATCCGGTGTTGCTGTAAGCTGTGGTGTAGGTCGCAGACGTGGCTCGGATCTGGCATTGCTGTGGCTGTGGCGTACGCAGGCCAGCGGCTGCAGCTCCAATTAGTCCCCCAGCCTGAGAAATTCCATATGCTGCAAGTGCAGCTCTAAAGAGACCAAAAAAAATTTTTAAAAAGAAAAGGAAAGAAGACCTAAGCGGGACAAGATAGTGGTTCTCACACCAGTGCCTCTCAGACTTGAGACTGCAGGTAGGATCCTCTGTCCAGTTCCCCCTGCAGGCACAGAGCAGACAAAAGCCTTGCAATTAAGCAACGTGGGGGTGGGGAGGGACCCACCTTGCAGGGATTCAAATCCATTTACAAACTTCCTTGTTGTTTCTCGTCCTTTTGTTCTCAGGACAATGAATGGTAGTAAATTCAACAGCTCCCACTGACTGAGGACTTGTGAAGTGCTTGGCACTGTTCTTGGTGGTTATTTAATTCTCACAGTACTTTAATTATGTTGTTGATGGGGAAAAAAAAAGGGTAGCAGTAACTCCCTTAACATTCACACAGGAAGAGTTCAGATTTGTTCCTGGTTCAGAGTCCAAAGCCTAGGACTGTGGTTCCTTGTCAGTGGGGAGTGAGTGAGGATTTCAGGGAGGCCTAAGCCCGAGTTCCCATTGCCAAGGACACAAGGAGGACAGATGCGCGCTCAGAAAGCCTGGCAAGCAAAGCCCTCCAAAGGTGTCTGTGCCCTTTGCCCCACCTCAGTGTTTAAACCCAGAAAAGGAATTTAGGAGCTGGCGCTACCTCAATTAGTACCTGGTGGCTTACAAGGGACTCAAAAAATTTTAAGCAAATGGCTGGACAGCCTCTGCCTCTTCCCTAGGAACTTTCCAAGAATTTTTCCACCTTTGCCTAGGAGGAAGGCCTCACGCTAGATTTTTGGGTTGATCCAGGTCAACTGAGGCTGGTATCATGCTCATCGCCTAAGGCCTAAGAAGGTTGAAGCTTGTCTTCAGGGAAGGACTCCCAACATCAGGACTGGAATTGGGACAAGTGTAGGAGCTTGCCAGAGGGGCATGGAACAAACATCAAAAGCCTAAAAGAATAACTTTTGGGCAAATTTTCATTTTGGCTTGGCAATAAAAATGGAGTAAAGGAGATGCCTGCTTTCGGCTTGCGGTGTAAGAACCAACTAGTGAAAGAGGGTTAATTGTCTATGGGTTACTCTATTGTCACAGCGCCATCTTTTCCTGACCTCCAGGACAGGACAATAGTTTAATTTTTGCTGCTCTTAGAACAGTTCCTACTACTAAGACACCCCAGAACACCCCATATTACTTAGTAATCTTGTCTGGGCACTTTTCCGCTGGGCAGATTTGCCATGCAGATAACTGTGGGCTTTCAAGGAAGCAGAGTTCGTTTTTTTACACGTAGGGAAAGGTAAAATAGAAAAGCACGGTTCAGATCAATTTTTTTTAAAAAAATAAGAGTTTGGTTCTGATCGATTTAAGAAAAAAAAGGGGGAGGGTTCTATTCCGGTGCAGCGGGTTAAGTATCTGACTGCAGCAGCTTGGTTTGCAGTGGAAGCGCTGGTTCGATTCCCAGTCCGTGCAGTAGGTTAAGGATCCGGCACTTTCGCAGCTGTGGTGTAGCTCACATATGTATCTGGGATTCAGTCTGGATAGGCAACTTCCATAGGCCGTGGGTGCGGCCATAAAAAAATAAATAAGGGTTTTTTTTTTTTTTAAAGGAAAAGCCCCTCCCTCATACTGTTTAAACAACAGGTGGTTTTAAGGTGCACGGTCAGCTCCCTGCACGGCGCGGAACTGTAGGTGCAGCATCCAGTCCCAGCTTCCCCGGAACCTGCCGCCGAGGGGCCCCGGAGCACGCGGGTTCCCGCTGGACAGCGGGCTCGGGTGTCCGGGAACTGGCTTTACGGTGCGGAAAAAATGGGTCCACGCCTTTGTCCTCGGTCTCCGTCAGCGCGTCCCGCCACCGCCCGCACCCTTCTGTTCTTCTGCGAGGGGAGGATGACGGCGAGGCGGGATTCTGTCCATCCCGACCCGGGTCCTTCCGAGGAGTTCCCAGCAGGGCTATTTTTAGTGGTAGCTGCTCGGCTCTCACTTACCCGGGGGAGGAGCTGCGGTTGCCTAGCGGACGCCGGGCGCAGGGAAGCCTCGGGTTTTCCGCGCCTCGTTCGGGAGGAGGCGCAGGGTCCCGAGGCCCAGGCGGCCGGGGGGGCGGCTCCGAAGGCCGAGGGGCCGGGCCGGCCGGCGGCGGGAGGTCCGCTTCCGCGTCCCGAAGGAAGTCCCCGGCGGCCGGCGGGCGCTGGGTGGTCTCCGCGGGGGAGGAAGTTCCCGGGCCGGCGGCCTGCGTCACAGCGGGCTGGCACCGCGGAGCCGGCGGGCGGCCACCCCGGGGCCGGGCGCTGGGCGGCGCTGGCGGCCGCTCGCCGGGCTGCGCGCGGGGCGGCGCTGGAGGCGGCTCCGTCCGCGGCCGGGGAGGCGGAGGGGAGGAGGGCTGCGGGGCTGGGGCGTTAGCTGCGTCCCGGCTCCGAGCCCGCGAAGAGCACTGGGGGAAGGCGCCGCCGTGGCCGCGGCCGCAGCGCTCCGGGCGCGACGAGACATGAGCAGCGGCCCCGCGGGCGACCCCGCTGCCGCCGGCCGCCGCTGAGCCCGGCCGGGGGGACGGCCCGCCGCTCCCCAGCCCCCTCCGCAGCCGGCACCCTCGCGTCCAGAGGTAAGGGCGGGGACCGCCGAGGGATGGGATGGAGAGGGCGGCCGCCGGCACCGCGGGCTCGGTCCGCTAGGTGCGCCGGAGCCACGACGCGCCCCGCCTCGCTCGCGTCCCAGCCCTGCCCCAGCTCTCGGGAGGGCCGGCCGGGGTCGCCTGCCCCGGCGTGGAGCCGGCGGCGGCTGGGGCTCGGGGACCCGCCGACCGCTCCCCCACCCGCCCCACGCCAGCCCCAGCGTCGGGCGAGGGACCCCTAGCCTGGCGCCAGGCGCAGCGCGGCAGGTTCTGCGGACTTGGGGGGATGGGGCCGGGGGACCGCGGGAAGACGGGGCCACGCGGGGGACGGCCGTCGCTCTCCCCTGCCTTAGAGCCCCCCGGGGCCTGCCCTTTGCGGTCTGCGCTCCCCTTGGCACCCCGAGCCCCGAAGTTAGCACTTTGGGGGGACAGGGGAATGAGAAGGTGTCTGAAGGGAAGGGGGGCGCGAGGCAGGACCCGGGGCGGGAGAGAGCTTGGCGGGATGGCGCGGGCCCCCGAAGCCAGGTGTCCAGGCCGGTGGCCGAGACCGGGACCCCAGCCTTCGACCCAAACCCGGGCTCGCCGGCCTTTCCCTTCCCAGCCGGTTCTCGGCGACGAGGTGCTGAGGGATGGAGTTTGCCACTCAGAACCTTAGGATGGGCTCTGTGGGTTCGTTCCTTTCTTCTCTCCCCGAGTTCCTCCCTCCCCCACCCGCGCCTGCCGGGTGCATCAGAGCCCGGTCTCGAAACCTCGCTCTGTGCTCGGCCGGGAATATGCCACCGAGCCCACATCCTGGGACGCTCGCGGAGAGGCTAGGACCCAACTTCACTTTCGAATTCTTTGTAGGCCTTTTAAACACTCAGCAGACCCGTCAGGAGACACCTTCCAGCCCCCATCCTCCTTAAAGGAAAACCTAGGAACCAGTCGACCTGTGTGGGAGGCCCCGGCGGGGGCAGAGGGGGGCTTGCAGCGCTGCTTCCTGCAGCATGGTGGGGCCGGAATAGGTAAAGGAAATGGCAGGCCTGTTTCAGTCACACTCTTCTTACAAGCCCGCCTCGGGTAAGAAATGTAGCCTTAACCAGCGGCCACATTTCCGTACAGGTAGGTGGTGCTTCCCTCAGGCGCAGGTGAATCTTCTTCCTGGACCAGGCGTTATGGAGGAGACTGGCCGTGCCCCCTTGGTTGGCACAAGACAGCAAAGTCGCCAGAGCCAAGCAGTATTAGGTGTTTTTCTGTTCTCTTAAATTGTAAATGACTTCTGTAGACCCTAAATATAAGCCGAACTTCATAGAATTTGCTCAGATTCATGAACCGTGTGTTGGGCGTGTGGATACAGATAGCAGATTAGTTATGCACAGCTCTAATTACGATATTTGCATCTCTTGTGACTTTGCTGAAACAGGGGGAGACAGGGATGTCACCCTGATTTGCCTTACTTTGGGGCCATTCGGTACTCTCTTTAGGACAATTCGCTTGTTTGCTTTTGAGGGGGAGGAAGGGGAGCAGCCTTGCAAAGACGGATGTTTTTCATGGTTCACGTAATGGACTGACCACGGATAAGGCCCGCGAACCCAACAGCTGCATCAAAGATAATGAGCAGGTTGAACAACTTTTCTTATTAATAAAACCATCAAAGCCTTTGTTAGTGGTACCAATCTCTTTATTTCTCAGATTGACTAGGCACTTCACTTAATGAAATGTGTTTTTAGAAGGGAATACTTGTAGTGAAAAAACATATATTAAGAACTGTAAGAGAAATGAATGAGTAATTTTCCACTTTATGAAATTTACCTTTTAAAAACCATACAAAGTTAGCAATATTTTTAACTTCTAAAGTAGCTAATTTTAACCAAATTGTTATGATTCTTAGTAGTCTGCGGCCTTTTTAAGCTGTAGTCACCAATAACCATATATTAAAGTCCAAGTTTAAAAAGAGAGTAGAAAAGCATATTTATTTTGCCAAGCATTATGTTAATAATTTAATACGGAGCATCACTGTAATATAGTCTAGTGGCTGTGGGTGCCTGACAAGCACTATTTTGGAATCTGACAACAAACCCTTAAGGTATGTGGCCATTCTATATGAACAGAGGCTCGTAGTTTGTGATTTACCCAAGACCATACATACCATAAGTTAATGCCTGAACAAGGCCAAGCCTCTTTAGCCTTAATTTACTTTCTCATCACCCAAGGCTGCCTCCCCGCCCCCCCATGTAAATGTGTCGTTAGCTCACTTCGATGACTACATGAGGAAATGGAGGTCAAGAAGTCAAGACACCTGTCCAGGGCTTTCCATGTAACTTGAATAGAGCCAATTTCAAATTTGACATCAGGGCCACCTGTTTCCCACACCACTGTTCTTGCAACTGCTCTCTATTAAATGACTAAGAGCATTTCCCTCCTTCTGTCAGCCCTTCTCCACGTGACGTGGTGGCCTCGTGGGCTGCAACGCACTCCCAAAGACTTTATCCTCAGTCCCTGGATCGCTTGTGAAAGCCTATTGCAGCCAAAGGCGTGGCATTACCATGCAGGCAGCCTGGAGTTCACTTCATTTCTCTTAAAATGTAAGTCATTCTAGACTGGCATGGGGTAAAAGGCACGACCTCAAGGTAGGAAAAGCTAGTATCAAATTCTAGCTCCACTGCACTGGACGAGGCCAGCTAATTCACCTTACTGGGCTTCTCCACACTCCGGTTTCTTTGTGCGTGATGGGGTTACTGGTAAAGCCGTGTGTGGATTCAATGTAACAATGCCGTGAAGGACGGTCATCCAGTAGGTGCTTAATAATTGGTAGCGATTACTGTATATCTAGCACTCATGGAAACCTCTGCTTTACTTTACATCTGTATATTCTACCAGCATAAAGCGAATAGTCAGTGCCGTCCGTGATTCACTCTTTTGTGTAAAGGCCTTATCTGATTTTTAGCATCTTTAACTTTTGAATCATATCCTTTTTTTGTAGTCTTGACTTATCAACATTGACTCACCTTGTGTAGTTTTTCCTTTGCTCCACTCTGCACATTTTTCAGAATATTACTAGCCATACTTCAGTGGGCTGGAATTTGTGTTTTTGGCAAATGCACTTCCCTGTTTTCTGCCTCTCCTCAGCCGTGCTTATCACTTCGAGCGCCGTGACCGTCCTGGTGTCTCCCCGCCACGTGCCCCCCTCAGCCGAGCCCCCCCCCCGGCTGGAGTTCTGCACCTCCGTCACGGCTCAGCCTAAGTGCCACCTCCTTCCTGCGCCCATAAACCTTCCACTTTACATCGTTTGTCAGTTCGCTTATAATTCAAACAACATTTATCCCTAATGCTCTTTATTTGTTTGTTTGTTTGGCCGCACCCACGGCATGTGAAGTTCTGGGCCAGGGATCGAACCTGCGCCACATCAGTGACCTGAGCCACTGCACTGACAATACTGAATCCTTAACCCAGTGTGCCACAAGGGACCTCCACCCTGAAGCCATTTACATTCTTATTGTATTTTTTAGGTTATTTGCCGAGGTAATATACTACCAAAGACTGTAAACTCTTTGAGAAGAGGGACGTTTTTCTGTTTCTTTCTATTCCTTGTGATGTGTAAAACCTAGATGGTTTCGATTTCCTGAATGAAAGATGAGTCAGGTGCTCAGAAAGAGATCCTTGGAGTTCCTGTTGTGGCTCAGTGGTTAATGAATCCGACTAGGAACCATGAGGTCGCGGGTTCGATCCCTGGCATCGCTAACTGGGTTAAGGATCCAGCGTTGCCGTGAGCTGCGGTGTAGGTTGCAGACGCGGCTCGGATCCCGCATTGCTGTGGCTGTGATGTAGGCTGGCGGCTACAGCTCCTGTTAGACCCCGAGCCTGGGAACCTCCATATGCCGCGGGTGGGGCTCTAGATAAGGCAAAAAGACAAAAAAAAAAGAAAAAAAAGATCCTTACAATAATTAGGAAAGACACCCAAATTATTTGTCTTGATACCTTGTTGTTAGTGGTACCTTCTCCTTTATTCGGAGACTTGTTCATCCTAAGCTTCAGTCATTTAAATGGCATTGCATTTACCGGACGGCCACCGTTCTTAAAGCCTTGGCTATTAGGTGCCGTGTAAGATAGCTGTATTTCATTAATAAACTGTCCGTGTGGTGGTATAATAACCTCATTAGCTTGCAAACACATTGAGCACATCAACAGTGTTTGAGTAGTCCGGCATTCTAGGCGGGGAATGGTCCAGATGGAGTTCTTGAATTAGGAGTGTGCCTTACCTGCGGGAAAGGGGCGCAGTTTCCCCATCAGAAAGCAGAGTCTTCCTGCAAAACCTTTCCTAAGCCAAAATGGAGTGAAGCAAAGAAGGGGTTACCTTGGGGCACATCTTGCTAATGATACCTAAAATAAATGGAGATAAAGCACAGATGCTCACGGACGCAGTTCAGAGCTGTGAGGCTCGATGCCGGGTGCCGAGTGTAGCTGGGAGGGAGCTTGGCGGGCCACTCGCTGCTGCCCCGGGCACGCGGCCTCTGTACACCTGCTCACTGCAGAAGCACCGCTGAACAGGTCTTTGCTTTTTGCCTTTTGTCCTAACAGCAAAAGTCCTCTCTGTGTTTCTTTCAGTTAGTGAACACAGGGGCCAGTGTAAGTCTTTCATAAAAGTGGTGTAAAGGGAACTTTCGAATAGGGGGGTACCTGTATCCGCCTTAGAGGGAAGGTGGCGGGGATGAGCAAGCAGGATCTCAAGTCCATTTGGTTGAAAATAGGACTCATTGTGGCACAGCATGGAGGACACACTGGAAGAGACCTTCGTGAGAGGATCAGCACAGGGAAAAGACCTCAGATGGGAGAGATTTGTGGAAAAATTTAAAAGGAAGAGGTGAAAGAACCATAAGTAAAGAAAAGGAGAGGCCAAATTCAAAAAACGATTTTCAGGAAAATATTTTAAAGCTTAGAGAAATACCTGAAAATGTTTCCAGATAAATGAATTCTTTGGGGCTCGCAAAGGCATCCAGGAGAACTATATGTCCTGGAACCTTCTAAGAACTCAGAAGAACCAAAAGCTCGTCTTCTGGAGAAGGGTGGAGAGGAAGAGCAAGGAGGAAAGTTGATTTGGCTAAACCCAAACCCCGCCTCAGGGCTGGAAGCGTAAGAGGTTGAGGAAGCTCTCTCGACTTTTGGCTGGTGACCACCTCACCTCTGGGACCTTTTTCAAGCCCCGTAACGTAGCAGACACGCTGGGCGTCCCTTTATCTTCCTTGGCCTGTTGGGCTATCAGCTCAAAGGTTCTTTGACTCTGCCTCTCAGACTCAAATTTTGGCAGGGTCACAATTGTCCTCTATTGACAACACATGGTTTAATGATTCTACGTTACGTTAGAAAGTCACAGGAGACCCATGTGACACTAAAAGACATAAAGAACAGCAGTGTCTCAATGCTCTTTATGACAGACACACATACACACTTTTTTTTTCCTTTATAAAGAAGCACACTTTATTGGCTTTTCCGCTGAAATACATTTATAAAAATATAAGGCTTCCGATTGTCCCAATTCCGCCTTGATAAAGTTATTAAATTTGTGAAGTTATCTTCTAAAGCCTCTTCTACTTGCATGCTTTTGTTTGGGAGCTAGGAAGCCCCTCCCGGATTTTAAATGCTCCACGTCCTTTACTTACTTCTGTGACTGTCTGGAGGCTCTGATCCTAACCCTTCATTCTTGGGACTCGTCAGTTATACTTTGAGTAGAAGTTAGTCTGTCTTTGTAGAGCATTTGCACTTGAAGTCAGTTGTTTATTGTGATGAAACACTGTGTCCCCTACCGAAGAGATTTTTAACTCGAAGTAGACATTTGGGGGTGAGGGCTGGGGCTTCTAAAATTATTCTTAGGCTTTTCACATTCGGGTCCCTGCCCTGGTTCCCTCGGGAGCATAAGCCTGGGCTTCCGATGCATCATCTCAGAGCTGTCGGGGTCGAGGGAGCTCAGCTGCTTTCTAGATTGGCTTCTCTCAGCACCTGGAGGTTGTCAGCCTCTACCTGCTCTTGTTCCCAGACCAGTTCATCCTCTTCTCCTTCAGCTTTTATTTTAACTGCGTTGTCCTCGTTCTCTCCTTTACCGACAAATCTCCAGCCGTGTCTTTGTTTCTCAGCATCTCTTTAATTTTTGGAGCTGCGCTGCAAGTCCCCTAGGGGCCAAGACTGCATAAGCCATTTGTCTCCTTCGCTCCTGTATCCACAGCCCCTGCACGGTGCCTGGGACACTGCTGCTCAAGCAATAGTTGTAGAATAAATATTTAATGATTTATTTTACGGTCAGGCTTCTAACCTACCATCTTAGAGTGCTTTCATTTACTTTTCAATTATTTTAAATTCTAGAAGTGAAATTTGAGGGTACAATTAGAAGTTATTCTTCTTAATATAATCGTAAAATATGTACATAAAATAGTTTTATATGTAATTGGAACTTTGGAGTATTATATAAAATAGGAAGTCAGAACATCCAAATAGATCCTAGGTGTAAGTCACTAAGTAAGCTGAGTAGATGAAAACTCGTGGGTCCTGCCTTCTTCCTGTTATAGGAAGAACTTGCCAAGTTAATAAAAATTGCTAACTGCTCTTTCTCAAAGAGTTATGAAAATTAGAAACATGCTCAAAGATCTTTTCAGTAGGAAAGAAATAACCTATAAAGCCAACTTCTGGATTATTTAGCTAATAGCACCTTGATTTTTTAAAATAGCTTTAAGAATAGCCTCATTAGGGAAACACCGTCAAGCTAATTTGTATTATCTCCCTTGACACTGGCAAGGCCCAGCATAATGTTCTTCTCAGCAGAGTTAAGGATTGCTGTACAGCACACACAGAAAGCCTTTCTAGTTAATGTACGGCTGCGTAGATCCTTGTAACCGGAAGATGCTTAAAGTTGAAGAGCCAGCAGCTGGAAGTGTGTCTAGGGTTTGGATCTGAACTGAGTGTTTAAGCGTTTTATTTAAGACAGCATAACAGGTACCTGATATTTCTGGAAGTGGCTCCATGGTGGACAGAACAGCCCAATGTTGAAGCAATGACGGGAAGCGAGCTTTAAAGAAAATAAAATATAAATGAAAGGAAATTGTCAAAACTGAGCAATGGAATCCATTTAAGGAAAGCATAGGGTTGTACTTTGAAGAAAAATAAACAAATAAGCCAGCCGTAGAAATATACTAGGTTTTTGTGTTTTCTGTTCATTTTGATATCATGGTATTTAGAAGAGTACCTTGTATGTTACTAAAGAATAGGTAAATATTTATTGAATGAGTAAATGAATGACATGCAAGATCAAGGAAGGCCTACTCTATGTCATTAGGGCAAAAGTAAAATTAACCTTGAGGACGGGTGATGGCTAACTGGTAGACGGAATTTGCTGTTAGAAAACACTTTTTTAGATAAATCGTTCATTGAGTATGAAAGTTTTATTTCAGTCTTGCATCATAAGAGAAAAGACCTCCGCTGGGTCAGTTTGAAAATTCATCCTTGCTAGGGACATTTTATTAGTGGATCGTTAGATATTATTGTTAGACTAGATGAAAATGGTGGTTCCAGGTCATTAGACTCGTGACTAACAATTGACAGTTAACTGTTGAGTTCTTTAGCTGATTTCTGATTACAAGTCTAATCCCCATTCAGCATCACAGAGGAGGCTGGGCAGTGTGATAAGGATGAAAAAAATTAAAGGCACAAAGATTGGAAAGGAAGAAGTAAAAGGATCCATTCTTAGGACTTTGTGTTTGAAATTAGGGTTCCATATCCTAAGGAATCTACAAAGCAACAACGAAAAATAAACGCCACGTTAGTCTCTAACAGACATGGGGGCATTTAAGATTTACAGCAAAATCTTCAAAGTAAATCTGTTGACAGTGACTGTTTTGGTCAGACCTTGTACCTGAATTTGAAGATGATTTTACTTATCCTGCAATAATTACGCTAATAATGTTTTCCCTATTAACTTTTTTCTTACTTGACAACTTTCCCCATATGTAACTGCAACAGGACAGCCTACCGCTGACCTAATTAAGGAATTTAAGGAGCAAATCAATTAAAACTAATTATTTCCAGCATCTCTTTTACTCGTGAGTGCCACATGCTGGATTATAGTGCGAGCAAACCTTTGGTGCTACCTAGAAGCTGCCTAGTGCATCTCAAACATGCTTTGGGTATTAAAAAGGGGTTCCTTTTTTGTTGCTCCAAATTTGAAACAATCTCAAAGCAACATTTTTGAATGTTGTCAGATAAGAGTATAGATGTCCAGTGATAAGGAAAAAACGTTGGTGGCTGGCTTTTTAACTAAATCAGAAAGTGTTTCACAAATCTCAGAATTTTAATTTCTCTAGAGTCCAGGAATCTCTTATTATTCAGCTTATTGGCCTTCAGTTATTTATAATTTTGAAATCCCAAAAGCAGCACAAAAGCAGGAAAGCTAATTGCCCCTTCTGAAAGGACACATTTGGTTTGGGTGAGTGAAGAATTATCTTTTGTCAACCAGGTAGAATACATGGTAAGTAAATAATTGTATAGCTTCACATTGAGAAAAGGCTGTCTTAAAAATAGTTTTTTTTTTCCCCCAAGAGTTCCCTTCGTGGCTCAGCAGTTAACGAACCCGACTAGGATCCATGAGGCTGAGGTTTGATCCCTGGCTTCACTCAGTGGGTTTGGGATCTGGCGTTGCCGTGAGCTGTGGTGTAGGTTGCAGATGCGGCTCGGATCTGGTGTTGCTGTGGCCGTGGCAGAGGACGGAGGCTATAGCAGCTACAGCTCCGATTAGACCCCTAGCTTGGGAACCGCCATATGCCAGGAGAGCTGCCCTAAAATGGAAAAGAAAAATTTTTTTAAATAATTTTATCTCAATATGTGTTGTTTATCATACCAATTACTTAAGCTAAACAATGGTGGATGACACTATTAAGTGTTAAGCTTTAGTTTTTAAGAGAAAATTTAATTTTAGGAAGCATAAGACACTGATTATAGATTTAATATTTAAATGTTATGAAGAGCAAATTATATGTAGATATGACACATAAAACTATCATATGATAGTATATGCCAAAGGTCATTCATTAGTTATCTGATTTTAAAAATATTACTTCCAGGTCTGAATAGTAATTATCCTGAGTGACAGTTTTCATTGCCACTTACAGATACATGTAGTCACAATTCATATTAAAAATGCGTCAGGAACCCTGACATTCCATGGTCTCACATCACTGCAGGGGTAAACAACCATTACATAAGCTGGCACTAGTTGTAATTCAGTGTCTTTACACATATTTCCAAAGACTTAAATTTTTAGTGTAAATAATGGTCTGACCTCTAAGGCGAATGTAAGGAAATCGGTCCCTTCAGATGACATAGGCACCTGATCAGAGAACAGGTCAGTCATGCGAGAACTAGAACACGTTTTTACAGTTTTATGGAGATATAATTAACCTTCTGTAACACTGACTTGTGTTTAGCTCAGCGGTTTTTAGAATAATTACAGAATTGTGCAGACATTGCCACGATCTATTTTAGAACATTTTCATCACCCCTTAAAAAAAGAAAAAAAAGCCCTGTACCAATTAGCTGTCACTCCCACCATACCTCTAGTTCTCCCAAATCTATCCTCTGTCTCTACACATGTGCTTATTCTGGACATTTCATGTAAATGGTATTATATAATATGTAGTCTTTTGTGAACTGGCATCTTTCACTTAGCATATGTTTGAGAGTCATCTGAATCGTAGCTGGTACCAGCACTCCATTCTTTTTAATTGCCAAATAATTTTCCACTATACGGATATGCCGTATATTCTTTGCCCATTCATCAGCTGATGAACTTTCAGGTTGTTTCCACTTTGGAGCTACGAGGAATAATGCTCCTATTAACATTCATATATAATTTTTTTTTTTGGCGGACCTACGTTTTTCATTTCTCTTGGATAGATATGTATAGAAGTGGAATTGCTGGGTCCTATGTTATGTCTGTATTTAACATTTTGATACAAAGGAGGTATAATTTTTACATCATCTCCCAGACTAGAATAAAATCAGAGCTCAGATATGTAACTGTCTTTTTAATGAAATTTAACGAAATCATTTGTCCAAGTACTCATTATCGGGAATATCAATTGAAGTTTGAGTTTCATGAAATGCAGTCTTCGCTTGCAAAGTACCATTAAAACACTACTCGATCTCTGTGAATTAAAAGTTCCGGTTGAGAAATGTAGAAAGAGCTGCTCAAGGCTGACCAGAAAGCTGTTTGCATGTTTTTTTTATTTTCTTATACTTCGGGACCTGGATACCATCCATTTTACCTCCAAACTTCCCTGCCGTGCGTTTTTCTTCGTCTTGTGGGGGGGAGGCAGTGACTGTTTTTCCTATTCCCTCATTTTAGATATATGTGTTTATTACCTTCTGTTTGGAATATGTGAATTCATTCACTTGAGTCTTTATACTCTTGTTAATTTCCCCCTGGGAAGAGGTAAAAGCAGTTTTAAGTAAAACACCTTCTCATTGGTTAACATTATTTCAGGCGCTACTCTTTGGCCCAGGATGGTGATAAAGGGACTTTCTTTCTAGATGGCAGGTTCTGTCAGTTTTGGTCTTTTCAGAAGTGTTCTTTTAATTCACTATCAGACAAGACGTGGCAGAAATTTCCCTTAAGTCTTTCCTGCACAACCTTATGAAATCTCTCAGGCAGGTTTCCTCTTCTCCCTTCATTTCAAAGTAAATTATTTGTTTAAGGAGGTGTTTTTCCTAGTCCATGAAGGTCAAACTCCTGTGACCATTTATTCTAAACAAGTGAAAAGCTGTAGGTCCAGTGGGGTTCCCAAAGTCAGTGCCACCACCGCCACAACAACCAAAAAACCCCCAAAACAGAGCCTTGTTAATAACTACTTGCAGAAACAGGCAAATATACAGAAAACTTCTGGGCCAATTCCTACATACAATTTTTTTAACTGTTAGACAAATGCAAATACAGATGCAGATCTATACAAACGAACCCACAGTGAGCAAAACACAAGATAACGTAAGACTTCTGTGAATACTAGCAAGAAATAATGTTCAAAAAGTTAAGCATGACTCAGATGAATACAGAAGGAACCCGTCAAAGATTTGAACTCTTTAATGAAGGAGCTGCAAGATGGCAGAGTTCGTTTGAAAGAGTGTTCTGGGAACTGTTTGAAAAAAGAATGTTAGGATAACATTGCTAGGTTAGAGACAAAACGAGGTAATGTCCTTCAGGGCAATAAAAAATATATATACGTTTTGGGTTTTTTAGGAATAAAAATCGAGTCTAGAATGTCATCAGTAGTAATTAGCAAGTCAAAAAAGAGTATATTTCCCTGAATTATCTTTGGATAGGTCAGTTAAAGAGTTCTTCCGTAGAATCATAAAAAAATGTTCTACCCTCCTTTTGCTTCACTTCCAAGTTTTAGACACTTTTTCCCCCTGACTGTGTGTAGTTGCACATCCTAAACTTTCTTTTTAAGGGCTTTGGTTTTTCTTGGTATTATAACAGACATCTGGCCGTGGGTTGTGTCATTTACAAAGCGCTGGGTCATGGAAGTTCTCAAGTTTAAAATATGGGACGGAAACTTGGGTCCTGCACTCGACTCCCCTTCCTGAGAGTCCTTAATGTCGCTCAGCTATCAAAACGCCTCTCTCATCTCATCCTGGGGAGGAGTTCTGCTTTGACTCCAGCCCCAAGATGAACCACTTCATATGGCTCGGAGTGCTCTCCGGGCCCTCAGCTTAGACAGTAAATCATCGAAAGCCCAGCGGAACGAGAGCCCTTCCAGACGGCCGCTAGACCTTGACATTCAGGTGCTGTATGTAGGTCAGGAAAAAGTCCGGGCTCAGGAAGAGAAGCAGAGGATGCCATCAGCATGCCTGCCGTAGAGGCCTTGGTCCAGAGGCTGCTCCTTTGAGACGAGCGAGTCTCCTGGGACCTCCAAGAAGCCTAACAAACAGTGGTCCGTGTCGATGGGCTCTCCAGCCTGTTTCTGAGTGGCCCGCTTGCTGAGATTGATCTTTACATCTTTGAAGGGTTGTTTAAAGAAATTTTAAAGAATGTGCTGCATAGAGCAGATATGACTCTAAAAGGCCTAAACATTGACTATCTCCCCCTTTACAGAACAAATTTACTGATCTCTGCGTTTAAAAAAAGACAACTTTGTGGCTAACACGTATCAGAGTCACAGAACACATCTCCTATAAAAGAAAAGCTCTTGAGCAGCCTTATTTCGAAGATTTGCTCTTGGCGTTTTATAGGAAAAGAGAATGGTTGAGAAAGTGTTAGATTTGATATCAAACAAAAATGGTATTTGGTTAAAGGCTACTCAACTCTTGCTTGACAGCTCATGAACCGCTTGGGTGGTAACTGGTTTCGCAGAATGTCCTAATGACATCACACTTCGCAAGAATCCGATAACTAAGCGTCGTATCAGGAACATTCATTTCTTTCTGGGTGGAGGTTGCAAGTTATACAGATTTAGAACACTTTTTCTTTTATAAGGCAATGCATTAGTATATATTTGTATAAAAGGGTACAATAGGTTTAAAAGAAAAAAAAATAAAAGTAGACTCTAGGAATCTTTTGATGCCAGGCTATTATAGTGGAAGTTTGGGCCACGTAAATAAATAGGAAGAGGAAGAGCTTCATAAAGAGGACTAGAGCGCTGAACAACTGAATCTATATGGAAGAAATAAAAGGAATCGGGATATTTCGGCTAAGATGAGGAAGACAAGGAGAAATTTAATAGTTGCCTCCCAGGGTTATGAAGGGACTTCAGCTGAAGCTAAGGAGTGGGTTGTGTATCTCTTCTGAAAAGAGATGGAAGTTTGATTCGCAGCCTAAGGGCTTATAAAGAATGTGCTTTCCACAAATTTTCTCAGAGGCTTGGTCTTTGGTTTCAGAAAGTGGGTAGAGTTGGGGCTCTTGGCCCTGGACTGAGTGTGGTCCTGCCTGGAGGTCCAGCCAGGTACTCCCTTGAGATCAGCCATGTGTTTTTAGTTTGGTTTAGTGCTGGGTGCAGACCGCCACCAGATCTGCTCTCCTTTGAGGCGATTAGAAAGCAGCCACTGTCCTTGAGCACATCATCTGTGACAGATGGGGCGGGGTAAACAAATACATATGTGGCAGAGATAAGGCATAGCGCTGTCACAGGGGAACAGGGAGATATTTGCAAGTATTTAAATACCTGGAAAGAATAACAATAAAAAAAAAGACAGCTCATAGGGCAAAGACCGGGAGGGAGGGAGGGAGCCCTCCGTATCTGAGGGGAGAGATCCAAGAGAAGGAAACAGCGAAGGCAGATCTGTGTCATGATGTCTTAAACCTTGGTGCTCTGAGACCTCATGATGGTGTGGGGCTCCGGTTACTCCTCGCGCTGGACACTTCGGTCATCCCTTTTTAAGACACCGACTCTCCTATGCTACCGTTTAAAATTTTTCTTGCATGATTTTCTGTGTAACTTCTCTACTCATTTTCTCTTTATTTATTTATTCCTTATGAAATTTTTGTTTTTCAGATAATTCAATATGGAATCTCGGTGCCTGTTCTTTTCTACTCCTCTTGCTTTTTTGTTCTACTTTAAGGTGAATTTTCTCAATATTGTAATCCAACCCTGATGTTGACATTTTTAATTATCTATCTATCTATCTATCTATCTATCTATCTATCTATCTATCTATCTATCATCTTTTTAGGGCTGCACCTGCAGCATATGGAAGCTCCCAGGCTAGGGATAGAATCAGAGCTGCATCTGTGACCTACACCACAGCTCACAGCAGTGCTGGCTCCTTAACCCACTGAGGAAGGCCAGGGATAGAACCCACGTCCTCATGGATACTAGTTGGGTTCATCACTTCTGAGCCACAATAAGAGCTCCCTAATTATCTTACTTTTAATCTCCAAGCTTTTTCTGATATGTTTGTGGACAGAGTACCTTCTGCTAGCTCCCTGACATTATCAGTTATAGTTTAGAGCTTTCAAACATGATTTGCTCTTTGCTTGGTATGTTTTTCCTGCTTTAGGTTTTTCTGTGTGTTCATTTGCTCCTTTGATTGGGTATTTGTCTTCTTTATAACTGTCTTTTCGGGGCAAAGGCATTCCCTGGGTAGCTGCTCACCTGTGATTGTCTTCACATTTAATAGTGAAACATAGAAAGCTGTTTGGGAGTTCTGTGCGAACTGTAGAATTTTCCAACTAAATCACTTCACAGTAGGTTGTCCAGGTAGTGAGCAGCCTTTTTGGGGAAGGCTTCCACCTGGATGTCATTGTTCCTGGATTTTAACTCCTAGCATCTCATTGCCTTCCAAGGTCACGTCTAAGACATCTTTATGCCCTGTACAACCCAATAGTGTGTGTGTGTGTGTGTGTGTGTGTGTGTGTGTGTATATATATATATATATATATATATATATATATGACAGTTTATTGACTGGACACACAGGTGTGTGGCTCTGTTCCATAGACCGAGCAGCACGACTTGTCTCTAGAATACAGTCAGAAGTGGAGTTGGGTCTAGAATATTGGAGTTGAAATCTAATTTCCTCTCTACATCTAATGCACCTCTTACTCTCCATCAGGACCTCCCTCAGAACAGATTTTCTGCTTATTTCAGGAACCTGGACTAGAGCTAGAAATATTGTGTTTGAAGCACCACATTTCATTTAACATCTTGTGTTTTGACTTTAAAAAGCACGTGAAACCATGTCCCTGTTGGTTTCAATGTAACGCTTCTTTTTCTTCTGGCCGTGCCCACGGCATGTGCGTGTCCTCAGGACAGGGACTGAACCCGAGCCACAGCGTGACAACACAGAATCCTTAATCACTAGGCCACCAGGTGACTCCTCCACATATGCCACTTTTAATCCAAAATCTTTGAGTCAGGTTCGTGTGCCTGGAGCACACACACGTGTATCCCACAGCTTCAACAAGAATGGGTCTTTCTCGTCATTGCAGGGACATGGTCATGTAGTCCGTGATGCCAACGGGACGGGCTTGGAAGCGTGGAGACCAGCTGTGAACCCATTACGATA
Organism: Catagonus wagneri; assembly: GCA_004024745.2. NCBI lineage: Eukaryota > Metazoa > Chordata > Mammalia > Artiodactyla > Tayassuidae > Catagonus > Catagonus wagneri. Next base: position 7,712,254 of record PVHT020004944.1, on the reverse strand, counting down.
AATCACATGAGACACGCTTTCTGTCTCCCACCGCTGCTCCCATAGGAGCTGGTCTGACAGAAGATGGTCAGTACTGAGCCTGCATCCGGCTCAGACGCGAGGAGGAGGATGGCAAGCCCTTTTCCTGTAAGGACACAGCTCAGAGTTGTACACATCTTTTTAATTTCTATTTCACTGGTTAGGACCAAGGCACATGGTCACACTTGCCTGCAAGGGGCCTGGAGCAGGACTTAGCAATTGATGTGTAAAAAGGAGAGATGAGTGATCTCTGAGTCCATGGTGTTGCCGTCTTCTAGCTCAGGCCACGAAGAGCACGGGGCCATAGCGGTACCTTGCAAGGAAGATGCAACCTGAGGGCCTCCAGTGACTACTCCTGGAGACCGTGGCTCAGTTCCCAGGACGTTCCCCTTAGGGGCACATGTCAGTCCTGCAGCTGCAGCTGTTGACCATCCAGAAAGTAGCAACGTCCCTGGCTGGCCGCATTCGGAACAGCCTTCCCGCGGTGGTGTGATTTCATGCTGGCAGGTGTACCCGCCTGAAGGCGTAGCGTGGAAGGGGGCACTTGTTCTTAAGGAACTGCTCCGTTGACCTTATCCTTATATATATAGGTCTTGGCATTGAGGTGGCTGTGAACTCTGGGTCATGCCTCAGAGAGGCTGGGTGCTGAGGAAGCTTCAAGAACCACATAGCCGGGACTGGAGGGAACATGGAAATCGAATGGATTTCCACGTCTGGGACTTGTGGATTTCTAGATATCTAGTTCAAGAGCTGGGGAAGGTTGGCATTTTCATGGGGTTTTGTATCAGTAGATCCATGCCATAAAGACAGGTGAAACATGTAACTGGAGGTGGTTGATTTGAAGACACTGGCCTATCTTGAGCTAAGAGAAAACATTACTAAAAATTTTAAAGAGACACCACAATTTGGGGGTACTTTTAGGCATGTTCCACGAACACGAGATACAGAGAAACATACAGTCAATGGGATTTTTTTTCAGAATCCAGAAGCTTCTCAGGAGAGAAGCCTAGGTAATATTGTCTTAATTAAATACGAACAAAAGAATGCCACTTGCAACAACATGGATGGACCTAGAGATTATCATACTAAGTGAAGTAAGTCAGAGAAAGACAGATGTCACAGGAGATCACCGATCTAATAAAAAATGATACAAAAGAACTTAGTCACAAAACAGAAACAGGCTCAAAGATTTCAAAACCAAACTTATTGTAACCCAAAGGAAGAAGTCGGGGGCAGGGATAAACTGGAAGATTTGGGATTGACGTATATACACGACTCTATACAAAATTGATAAGTAACAAGGACCTACGCTACAGCACAGGGAAGTCTACTCAATACTCTGTGATCCTTATCTGGGAAAAGAATCTGAAAAAGAATGGACACGTGTGTCCGTATGTATATATGTAACTGTTTCACTTTGCTGTACACCTGAAACTAACACAATGTTTTAAGTCAAGGACACTCCAGTAAACTTTAAAAAGAGGTAATGAGGTTGCCAGCTGGCCTGTTTACTGCCAGGTACTTTTCGAAGCTTGTCTAATTGAAAGAGGCGGCCGCAGAACTAGATTTCAAACCTAGATCTTTCTGCCAATAAAGTTTGCATCCCAGCATGGCCTCGTGTTGAACAATATGAGGCGCGGAGATGGCTTCCCTCCATTTTTACGTTTTAGATGAATATGGCTGCTTATGACTAAAGACAATAATGCGGGTGTTCAGTGAGGTGATAAGGGTGCCTATAAGGTAATTACGGGAATAGCCTTAGGAGTTTTACTGTTGGCAGAAATTGCTTTGGATTAAGGATGCCGTATTGCCTGAAATGTACAAAACTGGAAGCGCTTCCGAGAGAAGAGGATTTGCACCAATGATCTTTAAGTTTTGCATCGAAGTGCCCTTGACATGCGGTCGGTACCCTAAGAAGGAACATGCCCACCTTTGCGAGTGGTCTGCCTGGGAAGCTCAGCCCGTGGTTTGGAAGAAAGATGCTTAGTGTGATGATGGTCCGTTGCTATTTTCAGGAGACCTGTTCTTCCACAGGAAGGAAAACCATTTCAGACCTAAACTGGAGCCACGCACAAAGGACTGTATCGCATTAGGATATTTTATATGCAAAAGCAAGAACGTTTTAGGTGAGGCGGTTCGGCGTGTTATTAATGTTAAACAGCAGGCGTGTTTTCGGAGACTCCGGAATGCGAGTGTCCGAGCGCATCTTTGTGTTCACTCGGCCGTGTTGAGAGCTGCGTTTAACTGAACTATACCATGCTTTTAAAAGGCCTCCCTGTGCCACGTCCAAATAAGAGCAGAAAAGGTCCCTTATATGAGAAAACCACAGATCTGGAAAACAGTGGTGTCCTTGATGCCCTCCGCCGCACCCCTGTTTGGTTTAACTAGCCTTTCTGGTCATGGAATTGCTTGAGTCTCAGAATTCATTTGCTTAGAATTTTTATGTTGCTGCCAGACCTCTTCCTGTTGACATATTCAAACCGAATCAGAGTTATTTGTGTGACATCATAAGCAGTGTAAGTACAGCGTTTGAAAACAGTCTAGGGCTCTGATGTATTAATTAATCTATTCGGGTGTGTTTGCTGGGAAACTTGGAAAGAGGCCTGTTTTAAAATATATTTGTTTTTTAGAACATAATCGGAAAAAGAAACAAATTAACCTCCATGACCCTTTAAAAGACTCATTTCCCATCTCTCAGCATCTCCCCCTCTCCCACCGTCATGTATTTACTGAAAGCGGGGAAAGAAACAGAAACACTGTGCTTTAAAAACTGACAGCCATGTCCTGCATTTTAGATAATTATGCCTAAGCATCATCACTGTTTTTATTTCTTTTCTTTTCTTTTCTTTTTTGCTTTTTAGGGCCGCACCCACATCATATGGAAGTTCTCAGACTAGGGGTCAAATCAGAGCTACAGCTGCCGGTCTGCACCACAGCTCATGGCAACGCCGGATCCTTAACCCACTGATCGAGGCCAGGGATCGAACCCTCATCCTCATGGATCCTAGTCGGGTTCATTAACCACTGAGCCACTCCCTCATCACTGTCTTTATATTAGAATCACCTATGAAGAAGATTAAAGATACCCACGTAATGCTCGTTCTGGCAAAAGGTTGACTTTCTGGCTCTTGTTACCATAAATTCAGGATCGTGTTGTTTTTGTAAAGAATGATGGTGTTAACGGATTTGTTCCACTTCAATTCACCCTACCTTCCCCCAGGCCTGACTCTCCCATTTCTCTGCCCTTGTGCTTTGCTGGTCATTTGCCATTGAGTGTTCTGACCCCAAGTATTAAGGATCACTGTTGCCTGCTATTGCTTAGTAAATAGCTCCCCTGCCTTCTTGCAGCCTTGACCTTAGTCTAGGACAGGCCCCTGGAAGGTGATTTGGACAGGCCCGAGGAGGAAAGAAAACAGCATAACACTGCGACAGTCGTTATACAGGAGCCCAAATTTCAAGAGCAGTCATACCGAGAACACCTCTTTTCCACCGGCTCTCTGATTCCCGTCTTCCGTCTCCCTGAGCAAGCAGAGGAAGATTTTCCTTTGAATCTACATAAGCCTCAGAGGTGGCCTTTTATGCCTTTGCCTTTCTTCGCTGCCCTGAAGCAGAGTGTGGGGGTCAGGAGAAAATGCATTGTTGCAAAAACATCTGGTGGTTGTCTGACTCCAAATGTAAGTGCACCTAACCCCGAAATTCCAGAACTCACAGAAATATTTATGTTACAGAGGCATACCTTGAACATATTGTGGGTTCGATTCCAGACTGCCACAGTAAAGTCACGATCGCAATAAAGCGAGTCACAGCATCTGGGGCTCCCCACTGCGTATAAAGCTATACACGTATAATACCCTGTAGTCTAAGCGTGCAGTAGCCTTATGTCTAAAATAGAGTGTGCACATCTTAATTTTAAAATATTTTCTTGCTAAAAAATGTTCACCGTTATCTAACCATGCAGGATGGCCACAGATCTTCAATCCGTAATAAACACAGTATCTGTGAAGTGCGATAAAATGAACTGTACCTGTTCCTTTTTAAGAACTGAGAGAATTTCAGGACACACGTGCATCACTTTTCATTATTCATTCATTCATCAGCTACTTGCTGGGTCCTTTTTATGGGCCAGGCATTGTTTGGCACCCCAGGGTGGGGGCAGGAGTGAACAAAACAAAGTCCTTGTTCCTTCCGGTCCTTAGAATGCAGGAGACAGACAAAAACCACAAGTAAGCACAACACGGGACATCTGATGAAAATAACGGTGTTGGTGGAAGTAGCTTCGAATGAAGAGGGAAATGCTGGGATAGCATGCCCCTGGTGGTGGCGTGTGCACACTGAGGCCCATGCAGTGTGGCCACGGGGGCACAGGGAACTCTACCCCGTACTATGTGCAAAAAGAATCTGAAAGAGAGTGGATGCGTGTACGTGTGTAACGGCATCGCTTGGTCGTACCGCAGAAATGATCGCGACGTTATAAATCAACTCCACTTCAGTAAAACTTTTTAAAACATGTTTTAAAGAGCTTCGCCACAGAGAGTGTCACATTATCCTGTTAACGATACTGTGACGTTTTCCGAGGAACCTAGAGGGAGTAAGAGCGAGAGTGATTGCATGCCACATCTGGTGCGAAAATGCTCCTCGCTGCCCCAAGTCCTTATGCTTAGGCAGTTTTCTTCTCTCTGGGCACTACCTAGGTGACGTCATCCTGTCCCACGGCTTTAATCACCTCCTGTACCCCGATGAGCCCCACGTCTGTATCTCCAGCCCAGATCTTTCTAACTCTAGCCTAGTATGTCCGGCTGCTTCTGGAGTCCCCCCTCTTGGGTGACCTGACAGATGCCTCTTCCTTAGCGTGCCTCTAACCGGACGCCTCACCGCCTCCCGACCTGCTCTCTCCTTTCCTCTTCCCTTCAGAAGATGTCGTCTGTGTCCTCTCTGTCTCTCGAGTCAGGGATCTCGGTGTCGTCTTCTGCTGTCTCAGCCCTACCGCCCATCCATCAGCTACATCGCGAGTGACTCACGTTGGAGAAAACTAGAAAAGGAGGAAACCTGGAGGGTCGAGCCATAGAAACCGAGGTTACGTAGCAGGCAGAGCAGCAACAGAGGCGCCTGCAGGTGGGATTTGATGCTGGGAAGAGAACTGAAGCTGAGGAGACATAAGCCCTAGAATCCAGGGTGATGTGACGTCGCAGCGCAAGTCAGATTCCCCTAAAAGACTTCTGTGTTCAGAGTGGGCCACGTGTTGGATATGTCGTAATATCAAGAATTAGTTAGTTGGCAGCACTGAGGCTGTCGCCCCGTGGGTGGGGAAGAAACTTTAGGAACCCATGCAAATTTGTTACGTGAAGTTCACCTACAGCATTTTCTGTCCCCTGCTTCTGGAAACATCATGTGATCTTGAATCGTAATTTAAAGAAAGACAGTGAACATTTAAACCATTTTTTAGAAACCTGAATCCTCTTGGTGGGCCTCCCAGCAATAAAGCCAAGCGCCTGGCTGAAGCATCAAGAAAAGGGAGGTTCTGATCATTGTCGAGGTGCAGGAGATGCTAATAGTTAAATGTTTTGACCAAATTAACTTGCATAAGAACAATGAAAAGGAAGTCAGTAGTCGCTGTCCTTCCGCTTTTATTTGGTTTACGTTTCCCAGTATTCATATTCTCAGTACAGAAGTTTCTTGTTGTTTTGCTGCAGTAAGTTCCTGGCAGGTCCCTCTGATGGAGCCTGGAACAGTGTAAAATGGGGAGGTCCACCCAAGGTTTACCATCAAAGGAAACACAGGTGTGTAGCCGAGAGGACAGCACCAGAGCCCTCCTGGGGATCTGGTAAAATTCGGTTTTCCTAACTCTTTACTGTAGACGCGTAAGCGAGTGCCACATCCGTGCCTCCTTCACGGAGAGATGCTGGATCCTTATACACTTAAAAAGATCTTTCCTCAGCCTGGATTTCCCTCTCAGTGCCCCATTTGAGGCTAGAGGGTGCAAATCGCAAGTCTGATTGCCCTGAATTCAGTCCGCAGACAGCCAGCTCCCCAGGCAGGTGTTTATGCCACTGGACCGCGAGGCTGGCTCTCCCGTAAAGGAGGTTGTTCGAGACGAAAATGACGTCTCTCGTGGCCTGGGGTGAGCCGGGCACTGGAGTCTGATGGAGCCAAGTGGTGCGTTTTCTGGTCCATTCCCAGGCTTTGTTACCGGGGAAGGTCGCTTCATCACCTTTGTACATGTCTTCTTCCGCAGAGTTAAGCGATACCTGCCTCGTGGTTTAATGTGGAGGCTCAATGGATAACTCGTTTAATGCCTGGTAAATAGTAGGCACAGTGTTATTAAGTGTTCACTGTTATACCTTTCCTCTCCCCTGTAACAAAAGTGATCTTTTAGGAGTTCCTGTTGTGGCTCAGTGGGTTAAGAACCTAACTAGCATCCATGAGGATGCGGATTCAATCCCTGGCCTCGCTCAGTGGGTTAAGGATCCAGCGCTGCTGTGAACTGTGGTGTAGGTGGCAGACGCGGCTCGGATCCCGCATTGCTGTGGCTGTGGCGAAGGCCGGCAGCTACAGCTCCGCTTGGACCCCTAGCCTGGGCACCTCCATATGCCACGGGTGTGGCGCTAAAAAGATAAAAAGAAGTGATCTTTCAAAGTTTGTTTCTTCTGTTTTCTAAAGAATTACTTTTAGTGTGATGCTCAAGTTAGAACTGAAGACCCCAGACACTGAGGGGTTGTTATTCTCAGCAGTGAGCTCCCTGGTAGACATAGCAAGTTTGGCCATGTGCTCTGCCCATAGTATTGATGGTTGTCGTAGCTGAGTGCTCAGGTCCTGCCAGGGTTTGTCAGTTACCTCCTATGCCCTTCCCAGCAAACCTGTGAAGGAGGACTCTGTCCTCTCCCCCTTTTTAAAGACGGGGAAACAGCAGGACTGAGTAATCGGCGCCTGATCACCCGGCTCGCAGGCGGCAGAACTAGGCTTCAGACGTGAGTACCTGGACTTCAGTGCTGTGACACCAGAGGACTCCTCTGACGCTCCAGAACCTTGCTGATATGAACACCTCTTCTTGCCTTAATCACCAGAGACATCCCTCCCCCCCAGAGCAGAGACCAGCCTTGGAAAATGCAACCTGCTCCTTACGGCCTATTTCCTTCGCCCTTTCCTATTACAAAACCAGAGCTCTAGACCGAGTGCAGGTTCTGTATACCATTTGGGAAAAAAAATAAGTGGGTGAAAATAACATGTAAAGCTGAACTTTTAAAATCGTTGAAGATCACTGAGGAAAGTCTCATTTGATCCCTGCAGACCCTTCGGCTTCCCCTCTTTAATTCTGGGAGTTAAAGAAAAGGTACAGATTATTTATTACATCGGCTTGGTCTTTATTACCGCACTTCCACTCCCTTGGATGTTTTCTTTCTTTAATCCGTTTACATGTTTTTTTTTTTTTTTTTTTTTTTGCCTGTTGCCATGGCAAAGCTCATTCCATGATGTGAGAAATCTTAGTGCTGAAGGAGGTTTTCCTAATGTTAAACCCTGCATTTTCACTTCCACATTTTATCTTGGTGTTACTAGGGCAACCCAAATAATTCCATTTTCTCTTTGAAGTTGATACCTTTTAAAGCTGTAATACCCTCATGCTGACTCATTCATGTTCTTACTTTTTTTTTTTCTAGTTTAATTCCTGCAGCTACTTTCTTTACACACATGCTTTCTGCTTTTTTATAGGTATAACAGCTGATGTACAGTGGTGTAGTGGTTAGGTTTGTGGGGGATTACAAATCCTATTAAGGATTAGAAAAAAGCTATGGTCTTCCTCACCAGAAGAGACACCAGTTTAAGAAAAAAAAGAGAATGAGTATACAATGGGGAAGGGATTGTCTTTTTAATAAATGGTGTTAGGAAAACTCAGCCACATGCAAAATTATGAAACTCGAACACTGTCTTACACCAAGCACAAAAATCAATTCAAAATGAGTTAAGACCTGAACATGAGGCATAAAACCATAAAACTTGAAAAAAAAAAACGTAGGAGGTAAGATCACTGATATCAGTCTCAGCAGTGAGTTCTTGACACCCAAAGCAAAGGCAGCAAAGGCAAAAACAATGCAATTACATCAAACTAAAAGGCTTCTGTGCAGCCAAGGAAATCATGAACAAAAGGAAAAGGCAACATATGGAGTGGGAGAAATCATTGCCAAGTCATTTATCTGATAAGTGGTTAATATCAAAAAATATAAAGAACTCATGCAACCCAAAAGGAAAAAAGAAAAACTAAACCGATTTTTCTTTAAATGGGCAGAGGGTTTGAGAAGATATTTTTCCAAGGAAGACATACAGATTGCCCACAAGTATGTGAAGATGTGCTCAGCATCACCAACCATCAGGGAAATGCAACTCTTAGATGCAGAGAATAGAACCCAAACCACAGGGTGACAGCCCTCACAGCTGGAGTGGCCCTCGTCAAAAAGATGAGGGAGAACATGTTGATGAAGATGCGGAAAAAGGGCACCTTGGGCACTGGTGGTAGGAGTGTAAATTGGCGCAGCCACTATAGAAAACACTGTGGAGTTTCCTCAAAAAATTAAAAATAGAACTACCGTCTGGTCCAGCAATTCCACTTCTGGGTATTTATCTGAAAAAAAAAATCCCACTAAACTGGAAAATAGATCTGCACGCCCATGTTTGCACTGCAGCATTATTTTCAACAGCCAAAACATAGAGGAAACCTAAGTGTCCTTCCATGAATGAATAAAGTAAATGTGGTGTCTATGTTCAGTGGAATATTATTCAGTCATGAAAAGGGAATCCTGCCATTTTTGATTGCATGGATGGACCCTGAGGACATTATGCTAAGTGGAAATAACTGAGACAGAGAAAGACAAATAGTATATGATCTGACTTATATGTAGGATATTTTTTAAAAGAACCAAACTCATAGATACAGAGAAGAGACTGGTGGTGACCAGAGATGGGAGTGGGAGATGGCTGAAATGGATGAAGGCTGTTGAAACGTACAGTCTTCCTGTTACAAGATAAATGAATTCTGAGTCCATAACGTGCCTATTATGACCATATTTAACAGCCCTGTAGTGTATATTTTAAAGTTGCTGAGTGACTAGATCTTAAAAGTTCTCATCACAAGAAAAAAAAAATAACTGTGTGGTGATCGATATTAATGAAACTTACTCTGATAATTATTTCAGGATATATAATATATCAAATCATTGTGTTAAAAATAATAGTGTTACATGTCATATCTCAATTACAAAAAGAAGTAATATATGGAAATATTGAATAGTAGTCTCTCTTATCCAAACATATTGGGTTCTTGGGTTTTGAATAGCAAGTTGCATGACTTTATATAGCAAGGGACTTATCACAAAAAAAAAAAAAAAAAACCTGTGGCAATCTATTCCAGTTCAAATTGTGAAAGTTAGATAACTGGTTTTGTTCTGTTTTCATTTTTATGCCATCCCAGGGCAGTCTCATGCTTGGTTTTATTTGGGTTTGGGAGGGGTTTTGGGGGGTTGGATACCCACACGGCACACAGAAGTTCCCAAGCCAGGGATGGAACCCGAGCCACAGCAGTGACAGCACCAAAGACCCAACTAGGCCACCGGGGAACTCGCCATGCTTGGTTTTATATCTCTGTCCTCCAGCGGGTCCCTTTCCACACCACCTGCTGCATTCAGTGGCTCGCTGGTGTGCTTCTTCCCTTGTGGGGTCTGGCTCACATAAACCCCTGGGGTTCGAATCTGTGCAAAGAGCTGAGGAGCAAAAAGAAGGGACAACACGTCTTGAGTCTGCTTGTTCATGGATCTGTTGTCCACATATTCAGCTCTCACCTTGTATTGATTTTTTATCCCCAGTACTTGACACTTACTGGTTGGATACAAATGTTGGAAAGAGGGAGGGAGGGAAAAGGAAGGGAGAGAGAAAAGAAGAAACAGAAGAAAGAAGGATCTATCCAGGGGAGGAAGGGGTCGGGGGAAGACTACGGGAGACTCTCGTCTGACAAAAGAGGAGAGCTGTGTGTAGCTCAGAAGTCAGTTCCCAAGGAGGAATTCCAGGCGATTCTGAGGGAGACGGCCACTCTGCAGGCCGGCCCGCGTTGGGGCAGGGGGAACAGCCTCTGGCCCTCATAGCTGCCACCTTAGATAAAGACTCCTGGTGCGTGCTGGTGACCTTTTGCCCTTCTGGTGTAGAGCACGCAGCTTGTTGCCCCTTCTGTCTCAGGGAGTCCGAACCAGCTCAGGCTACCCCACCCTTAGACAGAAAGCATCAGGTCCGACCTTATTCAGATAAACAAAACCTTTCTAACGAATGATGGAGGACAAAATGATGCAGCTCCAAGGGGAACCAAAGGCCATCCCATCGCAGCCCTTTCGTTTTGCCTAGAATGTTCTCCGGGCCCTGGCCTCCGGCTTTACCTGGGTAACTTTTCCTACCTATGCTTATTTTCATACAGGTGTCCCTTCCTAAACCCCCAGTAGCTCGGGCACCTCAGCATACTACCAGAGTGTCCTGCACTTCCATCTCAGCATAGCTACCCCCATGGTGATTAAATGGTTCTGTGTAATTACTGTCTTTCCACCTAGTGTGAAATTCAGAAGGACAGGTGTTATGTCTGTCCTAATGTGGCCACATCACTGAGCTCAATACCTTGCCGATAAAAGCTGTTCCAGTCCTTGTAGAAAGAAACAGTAAAGCCGCCGGACACCACGGTAGGTGCTAGGATAGAAAACTTCTCCGAGATCTTGTGTCTGTCCTCGAACAGCGTTGGGGCGACTGCCTCCGGTGACGATGGCTTCTCCTCTCAGCGTCCGGGAGGGAAAGGCCAGGGCGAGTCGGGATCCCGCGGTCTTCTCACCCCTTTTCCCCAGTCCCACCCCAGAAGTAATTCCAACACTTTCTGGATCTAAGAACACTGAGTAGAAACGAACCAACTTGTCTTTACATTCGCTCATTCCTGAGTCCCATTTCCCTCAGCTTTGAAATATTTGACTTTTAAAAGTAGCTTAACTTGTTTCTTCCTCACCTTTTCCATCTAAATCTAAGTTTTTTAATAGATGTCTATGACCTTTCTACACAGTTGTTCAGTATTTGTGATTAATCTTTAAAACTTTCCAATTTAACAACTCTTGAATGAATTTTGCACGTTTCAATCATCCCCAGCCCACCTTTTCATCCTAATTATGAAGTTGTTTGAACAAAACCACCTTAGATAGCTAGAGGTCATCGTACGAGTTAAGGTATTGCTGGGTTTCAATATCTTGATTTTGTTTTCTAGGTCTTTGAATCATTTTTAAAGATATATTTGGCAGGGCTCTCAATATCTTTGAGACTGTTTTCTCAGAAAGACCTCATCTGGCCCCAAGCCATTTTTCTACCTAACAATAGCAACTGCACATAAATAATTTAAAAATACTATGCAGTGTGTCTATAAAGATGGCACTGTTTTAGGTCTTATTGCAAGTTAGTTGATGGGCTCTAAATTTTTCATTTTTCTTCCTGCTGACAAAGTATTCAAATAAGTCTGAGATCTGGCACTTGGACTGCTCTCGTAACTTTGTTCTTAATGAATTATTCATCTGTTCGATAAGAGCATATCGAGTATATGGTTCAATAAGAGTAGATTTGTTTGGTAAGAGTATATTATGTGCCAAAGGCTGCTAGGTGTTGGGACCAGTGGAGACCAACATCCATCCAGAAGCCACACCAATGAGTGGAAAATGGTGTTGATGACGGGGGCCCCCAAGAGAGTTCCGCCGTGCTGTGAGAGCCTGCGGGGCTGGGTCTGACCCAGGCAGGGAGATGGAAAAAGGCTTCCCTGAGCAAGTGGTACTGGAGCCGAGCTCTGCAGGATGCCTAGGAGTCTGAAAAGTGAGGGGAGGTTGAAAGAACATTCTAGTTGTAGTCGTAGGGTTAGCACGGGCCTGCTCCTATGGCTTCTCTCTTCTTGGTAGTGCCTTTTCAAGAGCCCCTTTGCAGTCAAGTAATGTATATCACGTATTTTTCACTATTTCCTTTTCGGTGAAGTGGGGGGGGGGATAATGTTTTTTAACTGTTTATTTTGAGGTTTTTTTTGATGAATAACTATATCGTCTTCAGAAACAGGTGTATTTTAGTGAGTTGACTGATATTTTCCAAGCATTGTCTTCATTTTGATTTTTGACTCAGTCCATACCCGAGAGACCAGTGGCCCTTGACCGTGTTCTCCTAGAGCCTTCATATAAAGAACCTTTTTATGCCCGTCCTCGCCTTCTAGAATGAGACTCTTCGAATGTTGAGTATCATCATGTTCGATTTTATTTAGCTTCGCTGTGAGAATATAAGTGTTGGAAGAGGGAACTCAAATAATGTCTAAGTTGGAAAAGATGGCCATTAAATCAGTGTTAACTTCAGAGCCAAACCCAGCAAATGTTTTTCTTTCGGACACAAAGCCTTGCATTAAATATTTATTGGCTAGCTGGACAAAAGCCTAATAGTCCAATTTTCAGGTGCCTTCACGTCAGCTTTCATATTCTGACAGTAAAATTCTGGCGGTTGTTAATTTTTTCCCTTGGTCCCCCCACCCTCCCCCGGAAGGCATAGGATCTGCACTTTTTCCACCATGGATTTCACGGAGCATGGCCAACGGGAAAGACGAACCAAGAGCTAACTTCTTGAGAACAACATTCGTGAAAATCCCCAAAGAGACCTGGTCAGCATTTACTGTTTTTCTGCTATTGCCAACCCTTCCACGGTCCCTTGTCTTAAACGGGAAGTTTTGAATTGCAGATTTTTGTAAGAGGAGTTTAATGAAAAAGAGAACAAAAACGGCTGTATTCTAAATCCATTAGCCTCTGGGTCTCTCACTTTAACCACCCATCTCTTGTTTCCTGGGGAAAGTTACTTTGTCTCCTCGCTGTTGTATTTAATAAGGCTGGAAATTTAGAATTTTATCCTATTTAAAAAAATCAAAGCTTAGTGGCAAAATTTTGATGAGAGGTTGCTTTAGCTTCCGCGTCGCTCTTTTGGGGAGGGCGCTCTGTTTTTATAAGCACCAGTCTGTCTGTGTTTGTGAAAGTTGTGTGCGAAACACACGGAACTTTCTGTTGGAACAGAAAAGCCCACATCCCTCCCCACAGAATCCTCAGGAACTCAGCCCGACAAACTCTTGAGCATTTTAGGCCCAGCGAGCAAGCGCTGTGAGATGAGGTGACACCTGCCTTTTCAGACCACTGTCCCCTGTGAGGAGGGAACAATAAACTCTAGTCTTCAGGTCCTGGAGGGCGGGAACCTTCCTGCCTGTCCCACACCCCTCTCCTCCCTGTCCCTTCCTCAAAAATCTGCCTTCCGGGCAGGTGGCTTCCGGCCCTTGTTCTGTGTGACTTCTCTGGCCTGCGCTGTGTAGTCACGGTGTGGCTGCCGCTGAGAATATCGTGCTTGCTTTTGTTCAAGCCGGAGCCTGGGCTGGAGGTGGACCTGACTGCTTCGTCCCCTGGAGGAGGAGAAGAATCATCTTCAAAACAGTCTCTACAGATTTACTCAGTTGAAACCTAGACTTAGTTTCAAGCTGGGGAGGCGAGTAAGAACTGGAACGTTGACTCACAAGAATGAGATCAGGCATCTAAGGGGCCACACAGGGTCCTTGCAAGGGTTTGGAGTCCTGTTGGGTGGTTGGGGGGCTTTAAGTATACACGGACTCCTGGAAGACCGTTCCTGGCTTAAAGGAGGGAGAAAGGGTGTAGACGAGGTGGCGGCCAAGCCCTGTGGGGTGCGGGGAGCGGAAGCCTTATTTCTCAGGGATGCAGGTGCGTTCAGAATAACAGACTGAGGGAGACAATGACCGTCTTTGATGGTCAGGCTTTTCCAAACTGTTAGGTCATAATTTAGCCTCGTTTTCAAAACAGATGTCTAAGTTTAAGTGTACTTACAATTTACAAAATGAACATTAAATAAATTAGTGGCATGTAGATGTAGCTGAAGCACGTTGAAAAAGCTCCCAACGAAATCAGGATCTCACCAAGCTTTATAAATGCAGTATTTCGAAACCGTTGTGTTGTAAATAAGACTTTTATGTTTGGATCTGGTCTCTGTCACTTGTTTCTTGATAGGGTAATTTTCTGATAAGGGAGTCACAAAATGTGGCCGTTGGGTACAAGCTGGTGCCTAAGAAGTCATGACTGTCGCTCAGCACGTCCTCTTTATCACTAGTGACAGACACTGTGCATTAACATTTCAGTGACGTTACAGTCTCTTCGGTAGTGGATGTTCTTTGAATAATCACGATTTACAACGCCAGGCTATTGGGAAGTGTCACTTCTTTATTACAGTGTCAAACTGTAACAGAGGATAGTAAAATGGAAGAATTTGGCCTTTTACCAAACGCTCCGTGTGGTGTGTGTATCTGTGTATGAATTTAACGACTGTGTATGAATTTAACGACTGTGTATTGAGGCTCTAGTCTAAGACATCGCCAGTGTTCGAGAAGATACAGAGAGAAACAAGATACGAAAACTGACCTCAGTGTAAACGAAAACAACCTCCAAATGCACCACGGGCACTGGGAACAATAGCCACATATACAAAGAACAATAGCCACACTTACAGTTCATGCTTTTGCAGGAATGTTTCTCCATTAGCGTTCAGAGGAGTAGGGCCCGCACTGGGTCTCTTTTGTTCACTTCCGTGCCCCCAGCACCTAGCACAGCGCCTGGTGTATCTTACACGCTATACTTTTAATGCATACTTTCACATACATTTTAATGCATATTTTATTATTATGCTGCAATTATTTAAGGCAGGTCCATGAGTGAATGAACCTATGCTTGTGAGAGAAAAATCAGCCACTGATAATAATACGTAGCACATTTTTTAGTGAATTAAAAGCTTATCACTAAGCTAAGGAGAACTGGAGACTGTTCTGTAAAGCCAGGACCTGAAGTTGAATGAACTGAAAGGAAGCACGGTGATTAAAGGGAGTTTCTCTAAATCGGGGGGGGGGGGGTAGTATAATGAGAAAGAGGTATAATGTCTTAACTGATTAGGAGAGCACCAGAATTGCCAGGTAGGAATAGCTCTGTTCCCCGCCACCCTTAGGAAAACAGGTTACACTCATTCTGAATCCTTTCCAAATAGTGTGAAGGGGCCATTCATTTAACAGATGACACGATGGGAATAGCCAAGATTACAGCATAGAAGTTTATCTGCTGGGTTGGAAGCTCAACTCGCCTCTTATGATCCCTTCTGAGTCTAAATTTCTCATGTATGGGATTCTGGCAGCACTGCAGCTTAAGAATCACTTACATGTATTAATACTAGTTTATTTTTTTATTTTTTATATTTTTTTGTCTTTTTGCCTTTTCTAGGGCCGCACCCGCGGCATATGGAGGTTCCCAGGCTAGGGGTCTAACAGGAGCTGTAGCCGCCGGCCTACACCACAGCCACAGCAACGCGGGATCCTTAACCCACTGAGCAAGGCCAGGGATCGAACCCGCAACCTCATGGATTCCTAGTCGGATTCCTTAACCACTGAGCCACAACGGGAACTCCAATTCTAGTTTTTTATTTTATATTTTCAAAGAGGAACATGAAAAGAGACATTGATATTAGAGAAATTCCATTGAAGCCATTTGTTTCTTGGTGTATTTTAGATTCTTCGTATTCAGATCAGCATGATGCAGTGTTAGCTAAGAGATAAGGTCCGATTAGCAGGCCTGGAGCACCCCTAGCTCTGTTCCTTGAACGTGTAGCCTGATCTCTCTTGGCTCAGGTTTTTCACTCATGAAATGAGAGCAGATGACTTCTGAAAGCGCCTTTCAAGTTCTGCACTATGATAACCCATCTCCAAGTTTCTTTAAATTCAATATATTTCTGTAGAACCATATGATTACAGCTTTCTTTAGTGAATTTTTCTAAAAATTTTTGCTATGTATACCACAACTGTACAGTAAAATACAGTGTGGGGTCATGCTCTCCTAAGAGAGAATGATATGTTTTTTGTTGTTGTTGTTGTCTTTTTGCCTTTATATAGAGCTGCACCTGCGGCATGTGGAGGTTCCCAGGCTAGGGGTCCAACAGGAGCTGTAGCCACCGGCCTACACCACAGCCACAGCAACGCGGGATCCGAGCCGCGTCTGCAACCTTCACCACAGCTCACGGCAACGCCAGATCCTTAACCCACTGAGCAAGGCCAGGGATTGAACCCGCAACCTCATGGTTCCTTGTCGGATTCATTAACCACTGAGCCACGACGGGAACTCCGAGAATGATATTTTTTTTTATAAAATTAGAAAGCTCGGCTTTTGGTCCTGTTTTTATTTCTATCTCTGCTCTGCCATAGGAAAAGTAATTTGCTGTTTAATTGATGTTTTGAGCATGTGCTGATGACTTTATTTCGGTTGGCAGAACCGCAAAGAACCCGCAACAACTCACGGCATTTCTATGTGCTTCCTCTTCGCCGCCCCTTCTCCGCTTTGTCCCCACCAGTGCCGACCCCCGGCCCCGCCCTGTGCGATCCACCTCTCATGGCAGGTGCTCGGACGCACACTCTGCTTTTACAGCCCTTATTTCCAACATGAAAAGCAGCTGCACCCCCTGTCCTCATTAAAATTACTGGTTATTCACTAATTGATTAGCTAAATTACTAAATTGCTAGTTATTCACCAAATATCCAGTGCCTTCTCTATGCCAAGCGTTATTTTTTACGTACCGGAACATACCAGTATATCAAATGGAATTGCAAAGAAAGTTCCCGCCATCATGAAGCATTCTTTTAAAGGAGACTTTCCTTATATTAAGGAATATAAATGGCAGACTGGATGTGGCATGTCAGAGACAAAGAATACTCGAGGATGACTCCAAATATTTTGGTCTAAGCAACTGGAAAGATGGAGTTGTCATCAGCCGAAGGAAGTTCCAAGAAGAGGGCTTGGCGCGGAGTCGGGGAGTCAGGGAGGTGGGGAGAGGGGAATGGAACTGGAGCTGGTTTGGGACTGACTGGGTTTCGTGCGTCCAGTGGATATCCAGAAGGAGACATCGAGTAGGCAGTTGGCCCATGAGTCTAGAAGCAGATATGAGTTCATGTTTATTATAATGCCATTTTAAGCTTTGTGACTCGATGCACCCTGGGGAGTAAATGACTTAGGGAAGAAAATTGAGCCAGGTTGAACCCCAAAGTCAGAAGTCAGGGAGAAGACAAGGAAATAGCCAAGGAGCTGCAGAAGAAACAGCATGGAAAATAGGAGGAAAGCCTGACAGCTGTAGCTTCCTGAAAGCCAAGTGCAGAATGGGCATTTTACACCAAATACTGCAGATAGAGCAGGAGAAGTGAGGGCTGAGAACTGACCCATAGGTTTAGCCACACAGATGAATGATGTATGTGGGTTTCTTTCCTGTAAAATTCATATGTGTGCTCAGGAATTATTGAATTTTTAAATTCCTTTTCGTAAGGGGCACTCGCCGTGTTAACTGATGTGAGTACTATTATCATTTGGAATTGGCTCCCGTTTCCTGGAATGGAGCGTGATTGTCCCATGCAAAGGTGATGCCACTTTCCAACCGCCAGAAAAATGGGAACAAGGCGCTGTTAGCTGTACCTACTCACCTGAGAGCCGCTGGAGAACAGTGTCAGCAATTGGATTTGAATCCAAGTAGAATATGTGTAGTATTCTTAAAGTCGTGGGGTAATAAATGGAGTAGAATTTGTTCTGTATAATTAATTCTGGGGAAGATATTAGAAATTCTCCCGAGAGGAAAACAGATTATTTCAGGAGGAGCCAAATAAAGGAAAGAAATAAATTCTGGGTTTGCAACTAACTTTACCAATATTCTTTACCAAAGGATTATATGATGTGATAGTTTTGAGAGGTAAAGTTTTATAGACACTAGCGCCCTAAAATGACTTCTGGTAATAAATGTTTTTAATAAAAGACATGCACGTGGATTTCTACAAAAGGATATAGAGGCAAATATATAACATAATATAAAAGTTTAAATATTCTTTTTAAAAATTATAGATGATTTACAGTGTAGTGTCAATTTCTGCTGTACAGTATAGCTAAAATCTAACATAATGGGTTGGAAATTGGAGTAGGAAGAAATATACCCATTTTGTTTCTCATTTGGGTTTTTGTTTGTTTGTTTGTTTTGGTTTGAGGGTTTTTTTTGGCTGTGCCCACAGCATATGGAATTTCCCAGGCCAGGGACATCCTTGAGTTGAAAGTTGAATTGGCCTCTTTATCCTGATATACCATTTTCATTTAATAAAACACTGATTATTCAGATTGGAGTACGAGGAAAGGTTCTTTCTCAAAATGAAGTGAGAGTGACAGTTCAGGGACAGTGCTGATAATATTTGCCACCAGAAATAAAATTCAAGCTCTCGAGTCAGTAGAGTTGGAAAACTTGTGTCCACTGCCATGAGTGTGACAGCTTCCCGTTACTTAAAAACTTTCCTGGTGAAAGCAGCAGTGATGTTAATGAACGTGGTTTTTAAATAAAAATTGGAAGTTTTGCACAACTAAGTGAGCTAGCATTTTCCAGATGACTCGTGTGTGTTACAAAATTGTGCATGGCTGAAAGATCTATTTAAAGTAGAAGATAGATGAATAAGTTTGAAAGGTTCCTTGGTACAGTTTTCAGCGTTCGTATTGCAATTAACTTAGTTTGATGGATTATCAGAAGTGAATATCCACAATTATATGAAAAGTCTGTTAGGATACTCATCTTTTTTCTAACTGCATCTATATTTAATTAATACATTTCAATCAAGACAACATATCACAGCCGTTCGAAGAGGCAAATATGAGAATCCATCTATATTCTGTTAAGCCAGCTGGTAAAAGAGATTTGAAATGATGTAAAATAATGCCATGATTCTCACTAGTTTTTTTAGTTTGTTTTAGAGAATGTAGTTACTTTTCATAATAATAGAATATATGTTCACTTGTCATGCGTTTATTGTATTTCATGAGTCAGTGCATGTTTTTAAAATTTCTTGGTTTTAATTTCCAATGTGGTCAGTATTGATCAGTGTAACCCACATGAGAAATGCTCTTTGCAGCTCTCCACACTGCATTTCAGATCATGCAGGGACCCTGAGGTCAAAAAGCTTGAGGACGCTGGTTCTACATGGGTATATTTTATTCCTGAAATGGTTCCTCACTGCAGAGAACATGCACAGGAATTGATGATGAAGGAGACAATAACCGTATCTATGAAAAGCTGTAGATGACAACGCAGGTGCCATACTTGTTAGGGTTGTCACTGCAGCCGGCTGGGGTCACCTCACGGCTGATCAGGTGACCATTGCTCTAGGAACAGTCATCTGAATTCACCCATTCATTTAACAACAGTTGTCCCGGGCCTCTCGTTTGGCCGGCACTGTAATAAGTGACCGGGGTGCAAAATAGAGTAAGACGAGAGCTTCTGGGCAGAAGGTGGAAGCTGAGATGAGTTAGTACCTGTGACCGCCACTGCACAACGGGGGCCAGGAAACATTTGGGGCCATGAGACTGTGATGATCCATTGAGAAGAAAAAGGTCACGCGGTGTCAGGAAAATCAGTCTTTGAACTCATCTGAACTGTTGATGACACTAGAAATAGGCAAAGTTATTTAGCTTGAGTGGCTTAGCTTCCACGCAAGTTTTGAGAACACACATGTGCATACATAACACATAGGTTCTCCTTTCAAGAAGCTTGCAGCCTAGTCCTGGTAACAAAGCAGTGTTAAGAAAAGTTGTATTTCAGCAAAAGGAGGAAATCGCATCACATGCTGCCCACATGTTAAGTAGGTAGTTCACAGCTAAAAGCAGCACTGAGTGGTTGAGTTTTCAGCATTGTGTTAAGGAAGACAAATTACCGCTTAAGAAAAAGTCAGATGAAGCAGCAAAATGGAATGGCATGTTTTATAATAGTTTCCAAAGATAGCCACCAGTGAACGCAAAGAATAGGCTTTGATTTTCTTTAGGCTGCTTGTTGTACCACCTTTGCTTCAGCCTTAGGGAGGAGGAAGTCCAGGAAACCCAAAGGCTCGGGAGAATAAGCCCCAAATGTCGCCTTTGCCCGCTCTTTACTCAGACTGCGTAACACGCGGTGTAGAGAACCAGGTGACTGGATCCGAAGACGGCAGAAGGGAGAGGAGCTGTCTTGGGGGCCCTCCCCGGGCACCCGTGTTTCCTGCCACGAGACAAGGAAAGAGCCTTCCTTTTCCCGGGAGCCGCTGACGAACTTCAGGTCCTCGGTCATGACGGAGGCAGTGGGACTGGGCAGTGAGAAAGGGCAGGGCAGACCGAGAGAAGGACGTGTCTCTTCTCCCTTTTCCCAGAGCCTCGGGCGCACCCCGTTTGTTTTTCTGCTGCCATTTAGACAGAGACAGAGATGGTTTCTCAGAGGGTAAGTCTGAGGTTCACAGTGAAATATAAGGAGCATAGGAAATAGAGGGAAAAGTCAAAGCCAAAGCACAGGAGCCAGGGCTTCCCACTGTGGCTCAGCAGGTTAAGGACCCAGTTGTTGCATCCGTGAGGACGCAGGTTCGATCCCTGGCCTTGCTCAGTGGGGTAGGGATCCGGCGTTGCCGTGAGCTGTGGTGTAGGTCGCAGATGAGGCTCGGATCCTGTGTGGCTGTGGCTGTGGTGTAGGCCTCAGCTGCAGCTCTGATTCCACCCCTGGCCTGGGAACTTCCGTATGCCACAGGTATAGCTATTTTAAAAAAAAAAAAGGCACAGGGACATAAAAAAAAGAGGGGCGGGCAAGAAAATAATGCGTCTCGCTAATACCTCCTCCTCCCCCAGTACGAGTGTCCCTCTTACAAGAAAACAATCAGTGGCAGAATCATTTGCCTTCCCCAGGGGGCAAGCAACACGCTTTACAAACAGGGTTTAGTAAATCATTAACACACAGAAAAATTTAATGCAAACCCATCACACTTCAAAATGTTTAAAACAACCACCCAAGATAATAGGATACAAAGGAAACACATTTCGAAGCGCGGGCTCTGTTCTCTCTGGCATCTTTCGTGTCCTGTTTGTGGGCAGGGAGGGTCCAGACCACAGCAGACTGCCCGGTCAGGCGCTCTTTGGTCGTGTGGAGTCAGAGGGCACCACTGACTGGACAAGAGTTGGTGAAGGCCCTTGCTTTCCACGGGGGGCTCCTTATTTCCTCAACTGGTGGTTTCCTCTGAGGTGCTCCAGAAAACCCCGACGGGCTCCTGGGCCGGTGGCGTCCATTGAATCCGTCGGCTTGAAGCAGAACCTCAAAAGCTGTTCACAGTGCAATCTGTTGTAAAGATAAAGTGTGGCCCTAAAGATCGACTAATTCCCCGGCAATGTCTCCTTTCTCAGAAACATGATTCCGGTGACAGAGTTCCGGCAGTTCTCTGAGCAGCAGCCCGCCTTCCGGGTGCTGAAGCCGTGGTGGGATGTGTTTACGGACTACCTGTCGGTGGCCATGCTGATGATCGGCGTGTTTGGCTGCACTTTGCAGGTAGGTGCCTACACTCGCGTCACGCTGGAGCCGGGGCGAGGGGGCTGGCCGTGTGATTTTTAAGCGTGACTGTACTCCAAAGTCTTCTTCACTTGCGTCTGGGGCTTGTAATCGCGGCACAGAGCCTGAAACCTAATTGACCCAACTTTGCTATTAAGGTAAATATGGTACCTGTAGGGTCTGACTGAGCTCAAAGAGCACCGGACTCTAGTCAAGTAATACAGGATGTCCCTCGCCTCCAAAGGGGTCCCGTATCTCCCTGAGTTGGCTTTACGGTAAAATACAGCACGGATAGCCACGGTGCCGTTTATAGCGTTAAAATGGAACTTTTTTCTTTGTCTCTTATGTTTACCCCTGATAAGATTTTCTGGAAGAACTGACATTTGATGAGATGGTATCTTACACGATGTTTAGTTCTGAATTAAAATGTAACTGAATCGTAATTATTCTCTGTAGAGAATATATATTCATATGCTGGGTCCAGATTTTTTTTTGCATACCTATGTGTCAGGCACTGTACTTTGGTAACATATATGCGGACAAGCAGTTCATCTTTAGGGGGAAACAAGCAAGCCATCAGAAAGGGCTGTGTTAAGTTAATCAATGTCACTCATTATGAGAGAAATGCAAACCCAAACTGCTGTGAGGTACCACTGCACACCAGCCAGCATGGCCATTGTCAAAGTCTGCAAACAGTACATGCTGGAGAGGGTGTGGGGAAAAGGGAACCCTCTTACACTGTTGGTGGGAATGCAAATTGGTGCAACCACTGTGGAAAACAGTATGGAGATTCCTCAAAAAACTAAAAATAGAACTACCATATGATTCAGCAATCCCATCCTGGGCCTCTATCCAAAGAAAACTGTGGCTTGAAAAGATACACGTACCCCAGTGTTCACTGCAGTACTATATACAGTAGCCAAGACATGGGAGCAACCTAAATGCCCATCGACAGAGGAGTGGATAAAGAAGATGTGGTACATATACACAATGGAACATTAATCGGCCATAAAAAAGAATGAAATAATGGCATTTGCAGCAACATGGATGGATCTAGAAATTATCATGCTAAGTGAAGTCAGTCAGACAGTGAGACACCAACATTATATGCTGTCACTTACATGTGGACTCTTTTTAGAAAAGGGTACAATGAACTTATTTGCAGAACAGAAACTGACTTACAGACTTTGAAAAACGTATGTTTTCCCAACGAGACAGGTTGGGGGTGGGGAGGGATGGACTGAGGGTTTGGGATGGAAATGTTCTAAAATTAGTTATGATGATGGCTGTACAACTATAAATATAACAAAATTCATGACAGACAGAAAGAAAGAAAGCAAAGAAAGAAAGGAAAGAAAAGGCGGAAGAGGAAAACAAACTCCAAGTCATGGAAGCAAGAGAGAACATGGCGTCTTTGGGAAGCAGCCCAGTAGGACTGGCACCCAATGGGTGTCATCAGTGTGAGAGCTGAAGCCATGCCTGGGAATGGAGTCACCCCCAGAGAATGCCGTGAGTGAGAGGATCTCAGAAATAACGTTAGAGTGAATGAAGGGAGGGGGCACCTCTGAAGAAGGCCGAGGGGGGGCGGCCACTGGGACGCGTGGAAACCAAGAGAGGGGAGGGGCCGGGCCGGGCCGGGGCGGCAGGTGTTTCCACCAACTCCCAGACCAAGGAGCGGCCGGCGGCCCCCAGGGCCTTGGCAATCTTGGGTTCTGTGGTTGGAAAAGTGAAGAGGGGTGAAAGATTGTGGGGGAATATATATATATATGTATGTAGAACCGAATCACCGAGCTGTGCCCCTGGAACTAACCCCACATTGTAAATCAACTATACTTCAACCAAACTTTAAAAAAAAAAAAAGAAGTAAAGACTGTGCGGTCGTCGGAACTTGCAAGCAGATCATCGGAGAGGGAGAGGAGAAACAGCCAGGAGGAGAGGGAAACAGCAGAAGCGGTGCAGAGCAGAAATAAAAGCCTTCTGAACACCGATTTTACTCATTGACGTCGAGTGCGGCCTGTGTGTCGGGCCCTCTTCTGAGCGCTTTACACGCTTCTGACGTCGTTTCACCCCGAAGCCGGCCCTACGAGGTGCTGTTTTCATCCCCATTTACAAATGCGAAACTGAGGCACAGACAGATAAGGCAGACTTCCTGGGTGGGTGGCAAAACCCTTACTGAAATCCAAGCACTCTGGCCCCAAATCCCTGCCCTTCACCCCTAGCGCCACGCTGCTTTTTACCTGTGGGCTGAAAATATCTTGCCCTCCTTCCTCCAGAGTTTGAGTAAGAGGAGGGGCATCAGTCCATTCACAAAAAACACACATGGTTGTTGGAGAACCTACCGTGTGCCAGGTACTGTTGGAGCTGCCAAGCCTTATCGATGCAGGAGGGGGAAAGGACACAGCTCAGCCTTCTAGGACTTAAAGTCTAGAGGGAAAAAGGCAAGCGAAGTCAGCCAGGTCAATGGGAAACAGTTACGTAAAGTCCTAACCTTTATGTTAGACGGTGTTGAGGACAAGGAAAAGGAAAATAAAGCATTCGAGGGTGGTGGGAAGCCCCAGGAGGTGGCATGAGGAGTTGTGGTCCCAGTGGGGCGCGGCCTCCCCGGGGAAGGCGCTGACGCCGGCGGGGAGTGGGCCGAGCGGGCGTCCGGGGAGGGGCCGTCTGGCAGAGACGGGCGAGCGAGGGGCACAAGGAGCAGAGCCGTCTCGGGACACCCCCCTTCTGCAGCAGAATTTGACGTTTGCTTTTCTCAACTTTTTTTCTTTTTAATGTTTTTACCTTGTTTTGTTTTTTATTAAAGTAGAGTCGATTTACAGTGTGTGTCTGTTTCTGCGGTACGGCATAGTGACCCAGTCGCTCACAGACATTCTTTTTCTCGTGCTGTCTTCCATCATGGTCTGTCGCAAGAGACCGAGATAGAACTGTCTCAGTTGCTCAGTGCTGGACAGTGGGACCTCACTGCTTATCCATTCTAAATGTCATAGTTTGCATCTGCTAACCCGACTCCTCATCCGTCCCACTCCCTCCCCTCCCCCTGCTCAACCACAAGTCTGTTCTCTCTGTAGAACTATTGACGTCCATCAGTCCCACTCCTGGGCAGATATCCAGACAATACTATAATTTAAAGGGATACATGCACCCCTGTGTTCATTGCATCACTATTCACAAGAGCCAAGATGCGGTAACAACTTAAATGTCCATCAACAGATGAATGGATTAAAAAGATGTGGTGGATATACCCAGTGGAATACTACTCAGCCATTAAAAAAAGAAAATGAAATAACGCCATTTGCAGCAATATGGATGGAACTAGAGATTCTCATACCAACTGAAGTAAGTCAGAAAAAGAAAGACAAATACCATAGGGCTTTCTCGGCTTTCTAGCTCAGCTTCCCTGGAGCCTGGTGAAGGTCAAATGTTAACCGTGTTACTAGGCAACATTGCTTATGGCATCAGTGACTGCTGGTTGGTCAAGGGCACCTGGGCTGGGAGAGTGATAAATGCCAGGTAGGAAGCCATAC
Organism: Catagonus wagneri; assembly: GCA_004024745.2. NCBI lineage: Eukaryota > Metazoa > Chordata > Mammalia > Artiodactyla > Tayassuidae > Catagonus > Catagonus wagneri. The sequence goes on along the minus strand of PVHT020004944.1, from coordinate 7,687,268 downwards.
CGTGGGGCTTCTGTGACTGTGGTGACACTCGTAACAGGGCCTGTCCCCTGGAGGCGTGAAAGATGTATCTGTCCAGCTGCAGGAGCTCTTGGCCCCTCTGGCGCCTGAGGCATCTAAGCCAGAGTGAATGAGTCCGCCCAAGGTGGGTCTTCTCCTTGCACCTGAGATGATCCGGGCAGGAGCGCTCGGGGAGAGACTAGCTCCTGGGCAGCAGTGTGGACCTCAGCACAGCGGATGGGAAGACTCCCCCAAAGGGGGAGAGAGCCTGACGCCGCCTGGCTGACCAGCTGTGACTCCAGTCCTGTATCTTTCCTAGTGACGCTGGTGCCAAAGGATGCTTAGGGTAACCCCGTAAGTCTGGGCGTCAAGGTGAACCTAGGAGCCCTGGGGGTGTCACAGGCCTGAAGCAGGGGCATCCTTCTCGTGTTGAGGGAAAAGCCCGGAGGCCGGTGGGCGCGACAGAGGGAGGGTTAGAGTGGCAGAGAAAGGAGGCCTGAGAGGCGGCACCTGCCCAGTCGTGTGGGTCCCGCAGGCCACCTGAAGCTTTGGTCTTTGCTCTGAGTGAGATGGGATGCATTCGGAGGGTTTGGGTGGAGGGTTGTCATTATCTGATTTAGGTTTGGACGAGACGCACTCTGGCTGTTGGGAACACAGTATAGCGAGCCAGACGGAAGCGGGGGATTAGCCAGAAAGCTGTGCGGTAAAATCCAGGCGAGACCCGAATCAGATGGCTTGGTCCAGGATTGAAGCAGGGGTTCTGAAATATTTTGAAGGAAAAAACACTAGGATCTGCTGGAAGATTGAATGGGATGTCTGAGAGGAGAGAAATCAAGACTGACTCTCGGCTCTTAGGCTTGAGCCACTGGGAAAAAAGTTTCGTTTTACGCATTTTATGTTTAAATGCATTCGCTGTCCAGGTGGAGATGTCACATAAGCTGTTGCGTATGAGATCCGAGAGTTCAGCTTGAGTGACAATGGTCGTGTTCAGGACGACATAGGTGATGGGTCCAGGATCCAGGTGGGCTTACCCCTGACCTAGGTGGAGGGGTACCTCCCCCCAGGATGGGAGTGATGGCAGCAGGTGCATCTTGGTGGGGGGGGACACAGGGAAAGATGGGGGTGTGGGCCTTATAGCTTCTGTGAAGTTGAAAGTGACACACCTGCTGAGAGACTGTGAAAAGGAGCAGGACATGGTGGGTCCTAGAGGAGAAGGGCACGTGTGGAGGTGGCAAGTTGGGGAACTGGTGCAGGGAGGTGACACAGGTCCCCAAGAGGACTCTGCGCCTGTCTGACTTTATTACTGTGTCACCGTGTCACAGCACCGGCCCTGCCATCGGGCCTGTTTACCAACGAGCACAGAAATCGTTTCTCTGGCTCCCTTATCCCACGGCAGGATGCAATGCAGACAAGAGGAAACCGCATAGAGTGTCCGAAAGAACTAGCAGCTCCCTTGGAACAAAATAAATGAAAATAGGAGTGTGTACCTACAAAAATGTCTCTAAAAAGCATCCTCTGTGGACGTGACCGCAGCGCGCTCAGCAGCGGACCAAGCACAACTTGAGCGTCTCGCCCTGAGCCCTGGTCACGACCAGCTTCCCGGAGCACAGCCCCCGTCGTGTCTGCTGCACGGAAGCTCTTGGTGCTTTGCATTCGGCACCCGGCCCGGAACATTCAGCGCACACTCCTAGATGCATGACCTCCCCTGGCCCTTCACTCGGGCTTGCTTCATCCTTAACAGCCTTGGGGAAGAAACGGACCCCACCTGACCGGATGAGGAAAGTGCAGTCTGAGATATCAAGGTTCTGAAAACGTGAAATACCCTAAAGGAAGACTGCATCCGAGTGCGAAGGCTGCCGGGCTCAGAATTCCCATGGGCTGGACCACTGGCTCAGCAAACATCCCTCAAAACCTGCAATAGATCAGGCGTTGTGTGGGTGCTGGAGACACGGCAAGAGAAAGCACAGCTCCTGCCCTCAGCTTGCTGACAGGCTGTAAAGGCCGCGGAAATACAGAAGCAATGCCTTTCCGTGTGTAAGTGCCGCCTTAATTAAGGAGGTGGACTTCGAGGTGGACTTTCAGACATTAAACACAGCGTCTTCTCAGCTACTGGAAGTTAGGGACTTGAAGAGGTGAAATGGCGCTCATTCGCAAAGAATGAGTTTATAAAACCAATGGATGTGTTTTTAAAGAGCAATGGAAAAAGAATCAGCATCAACAGAAGATGTAGTGTGACCGTTTCACGGCATTTGGGGCAGCCCCCTGCCGCGGGGGGGGGGGCACTCGCGCCGAATCCAGGATGCTCAGAGCTCTCCCGTTGAGTGACGCTGGTAAGGAACCCGAGCAGGGGTCTGCATGTACTTTAGCTCCCAGGAGCACCCTCGGGAGGCAGATCAGCCCCATTTTCAGGGGCGAATTCTCATCTGAAGGGCAAGAGGGCTGCCCGAGGGCTCCCCGTCCCGGGTCAGGGCTTTCACCTCTGTGCACCCTGCTGGGGCATGGGATGGAATCGTTACAACTGCACAGATCCTGTGGCCAAATTTGGGCCTGTAAAACAGGATTTTAAGTCTAAAACAAGCGCAAAATGACGAAAAGTGAAAAAAGAAAGTTATAAAAGAATGCCTTTTCTGAATTACAGCTTGGGCTCTCCAAAAGATTGCTCGCTGTATTAAATAATAACTCCCAGCCTAGAGTAGGCATTCAAGAAAGAGGAATAAGGTATAAGTTAAAGTGAAACAGCCAGTATCTGTGTTATGACTGAGCGTAATGTTCCCGAGGGGGAGACTTTAAGCTCTTATCTGGGCTCTGCTGGGATAATCCTCTGAAACCGGCTTAATTACTGATAACTTCATAAACAAAAGGTCTCTGTGACACTTTAAATCATTTCTCATTTCCAAGGCGATAATACAGTAATCAAAAGAATATGTGTATGCCTTGATTTTCCCTTTGCGAAATGAAAGCGCAATCGTTCTTTCTGATTTTATTTACAGAACAAGTGAACTCTTGGGGTTTGAAAACGCGACCAAGCAAAATCTAAGTAGGCTTATTGGTGATAAACATAGTGATCCGGTCTCTTCTGATGGCTTTAGAAATGGCTTATGCCGATGGCAAATGATAGCGCGTTATCTCTATATTCCTAAAAGATTGTGTGCGTATAGGTTTAAGAAAATACCGGGGGCGGGAGGATGTTATTCTCATCAATGGGTTGTTGATTCTTTCTTGCCCTGATGTTAAAGTTTTAAATTCAACACTTGTCTTACTCATCTGACTCATATTTATTCGTTTACGAGCAAGTAGCTCTATTTCCAAGGCTGCCACGGAACGGGGGCACGCATAAGAGCTTCCTTAGTTACATCGGTCCACCTAAGAAACAAATAGAAACTCACGGTAAACTGGGAGAGCATGCGTGTATTTCTGCACAGTCATACGCCTTCAAGGACCAATAGCATAAACACACTTAACCTTGTGTTATAAACAACGCTATTCAGAAACTCAACACACTCACTAAAATAGACGAAATCCTGAAAGGTCAACATCTGCTTCCTGGAAACCTAAGATGACTTTAGATCTCTGCTCCGTGACTCCCAGGTTATCTTATTATGACCAAATCTGAAACAGCCCGCAGTCCAGCCATTACCATATATAGAGGTAGCAGTTAGAGACCAGAAGCAGGAACCGGGAGACCCAGGCGTCCTGGAAGCCCTGGGGACCGCTCTGGGCCCGCCCTGCAGGAAAGATGTTTCCTGCTTTCTGAATCAGAGGCGGGGAGGAAGCCAGAAGGATTTCAGTGACTCGAAACTACCTCCAGAAGATCCCTGTGGACTAAGCCAGTCTCCAGGGGGACGCCGGCCGGCTGGGTCACACTGGAGGAGAGGGGACTTGTAAGCTCGTTGCTTGGAGTTGATCCCCACTTCTGTTTTCGGTACATTCTGAACTGCTTCTCTGACTCAGAACCGTCAGCATCAACTCCGTGGCAAGTGACCCTCAGGTGAAAATGCACTCGGGGTCCCCTACAAAGCGGAGGTGGCAAAAACAATAGACTCTCCAGTGATTTCTGAGTTGTTCACGTGGCTAATGTGCCCTGGATTCTAGCTTCTAGCTCTCTTCTTCTAGTCCTCGGTCCCGTGCTACCTGGGACCTCGAGTCAGTCTTTTTCTTTTGCCAAGTGTGAATTTACAGATGGAGACGCAAAAATTCCTACTTAGATCAACCTGCTGTCGAAGGTGAAATCCAGAATCCTGATGAAATAAGAGAGAGCACCAGCGGGTAGGCATACAACGAAGACCTCGTCTAAGATAGGTTGTGTGACATGTCAGTGTACTCACAACACGCCACCACTCTACTGCAGACGCTGGCGAACGTGAAACAAAAATCTTTCAATGGTGAAAATAATTTCGAAGAGCAAAACCCTTCTCATCTTTGTGGAGAAGGCGGTAGGTGCTGTGAGCGAAGCCCTCTTTCGAAATCCTTGTTAGTTTTGGGAACAAAAATACGCCTTGGTTAGGACTTCCTTGTGATGGTGCTTTATTCGAACTGATCCTCTTTTTCTTCCTTAGAACTTTATTTCTTGCCATCTGTCACCTTGACAACTTAACGTGCAGCGAGGTCCTGGCCACGCGAGTAGTCTGTGAGCGCCTTTCCCCTGCTGTCTGGATTTAACACGGGGCGTGAATCTAGATGCTTTTCTTAGAGGCTCTCACGCCTCCGGAGCTGGTCAGAGGATGGGAGACGCTTCCTTCCGTCTCATTCATACACAGTTATGATGCTGTTGCCTGTTCGTTGTTTAACAATCCATCGTTTCTCTCGAATAACAAAGCACTGACAGAGTATTGGTTTTTTCCTCATAGGAAGCAGATGAGATTTACCGTGTATTTCGTTGTCCTTGTGGATCCTGTGTTGTAAATCACCAAAACCCATGTTTAAAAGTCTCTAGTGGAGTTTCCGTCGTGGCGCAGTGGAAACAAATCTGACTAGGAACCATGAGGTTGCAGGTTCGATCCCTGGCCTCACTCAGTGGGTTAAGGATCTGGCGTTGCCCTGAGCTGTGGTGTAGGTTGCAGACTTGAATCCGGTGTGGCTGCGGTGTAGGCCAGCAGCTGTAGCTCCAATTAGACCCCTAGCCTGGGAACCTCCATATGCTGTGGGTGCGGCCCTAAAAAGACAAAAAAGACCAAAAAAAAAAAAAAAGTCTCTAGCAAGTGGGTTTCCTGTGGCAGAGAGGGAAGGAAAGCACCTGCGTTTCTAATTGGGACCCTCGGCTTGGAGACCCTCCCTGACCCCCCCCCCCCACCGCCGGCACGTGGACAGATCCCCGGACCTGGTTCCTCTCCAAGGCCCCTCTTTGCCGTGTCGCTGGCGTCAGCGAGAGCGCTTCCCGCGTCTGGATCGTCTCGGAACGTGGGGGCTGTGGCAAGAATTAGGGCAACACTGGGACCACGTTTGAATTGCAAGGCTAGTAAGTTTCTGGGTTATGTCTGAAGCCTTCTTTTCATGTAAATAATGAGTGCTGCTCCCTGTGCCCCTCCACGACCATTCTCCTTTGTAAAACCCTGCATTTTTGTTGTGCTTATCTTATAATTTCCATTGTTTTGGAACATCTGGTCTTCCTACAGTTTTTTTTTTTAAGTCTAGTATTATTGTTTTATATCTACTTTTTAAAATAGGAAATAAAACGTTCCCAACTAGAAGATACCATGAGATTGAACAAAAAATAAGAAACCACTCTAGGAGTTCCCGTCGTGGCACAGCAGAGACGAATCCGACTAGTATCTATGAGGATGCTGGTTCGATCCCTGGCCTAACTCATCGGGTCAGGGATCCAGCGTTTCTGTGAGCTGTGGTGTACGTTGCAGATACAGCTCGGATTCCACATTGCTGTGGCTGGGGCAGCTGGGGTTGGGCAGCTGCGGCTCTGATTTGACCCCTAGCCTGGGAACCTCCATATGCCATGGGTGCAGCCCTAGAAAAAAAAAAAAAAAAAAAAAGAGAGAGAGAGAAAGAAAGGAAGATAGAAAAAGAGAAACCACTCCAAGTGGCAACAAAAGCTCTCATTCATCTAGGCATTAAGCTAATCAAGAATACACAAGAACTTCATTAAGAAAAACCTTAAATATCTAATAAATGAGTTATAAGAGAATTCGAATACATGGAAAGACATTGTATGTCTTTGGAGGGCACACACTTGATAGCACAGAGATGTTCAGTCGTCACAGATTATAAATTCAAAGCAATATTAAGAAAATTCTAGTTAGAATTTTATGGGGAGACTTGCCAAACTTTATAAGAAGCTTGCTCACTTGTGGTGGTGGAAGGGAACAGAGTGATGTAAGATGATAAAAAGGAAGAAGAGAGAGAGGAGGACGAGGAGATGGAGCAGACAGGGAGCAGGACAGGGGCTTTGCAGGGACCGAGGCTATTCTGTGCGTTGAGGAGAATGGGGAACTCAGTCCCTGCGGGTCCCCCCCGCCACACACACACACAGATCACCTCGACTCTATGGACTAATTTCTTCAGATTTCTTTTATAGAATACAAGTCAGAAGCTCCGCAATTCTCATCGCTTCTCCAATTACAAATTTCTAAATCCCTGTGCGAGTATTCGCTTCTATTTCACGAGCAGGAAATTTCTTAGCTCTGAACTTCAAAAGGGGGCTAATCATTAGCTCTAAGATCTGTCATCCCCTTGTTTCAAAAACCAAAACCTAGTTGGAAGAATTACCTCTCATTATTTGGAGTAGAAACTTTATAAGCCAGGCCTCGTCTTCAGGGGTCGTTCCTGTGTCCCCAGGATGAAAGGCAGGAGCGGTCGTGTGGGTCAGGTGCAAGTGCTCCCCCGAGTTCATTCTGCAGGACAGAGGGACGAGCGAGTGAGGCAGAGTGGGTGACACATGTTTGCCGTGTGCTTACATACCGTGAGCATCTAATGGCCTCATAAAATGGCTGAGGGCTTTGAATTATGGAGGTACTGTGTTTCTGGGTATTTTACACCATCACTTAAGAGACTGTGGCCAGTAGAAAAGCGAGACCAAAATCCCCTGTATGAGCCTTTGTTGAAGGATGAGACCATGAGAACAGACAGCAGGTGCCTGCAGGGCTCCCACGTGGAAAGTGTAAATGGCTTAAACGAATTCCATGTGTCCTAGACGCCAGCCAGACCCAGCAACAGAAGTTTTAGGAAGGAAGATTTTGGTTCAATGCAAACCCAAACTTTCAAAAAGTTAAGAACGCTGTGAAAACGCCGTGTTTGGTGGTGAGTTTCCTGTTAACGGCAGACGCCCATCCAGAGACAACGGCCTGGTGGAGGGGAGGCTGCAAGGGGCACCCACGTGTCCTGAGGCTTGTGAGCACCTGCCCTTTACGTGTCACGAATAGTCCCAGGCAGTGGGTTAGGCAGTGACGAAAATGACAAGTCCCTGCCCCAAAAACGAACAGATACATTCCAAGCACAACGTCAGGTGTACGCGCTCTGTGAGAAAGCAGCCAGAGGGGCCGTGGTCCTTTAAACAGGGTGGTCGAGGAAGTCCTTTCTGAAGAAGGAGCATCAGAGCAGAACCAGAGGGACTGAGAGGGTTACGCGGGGGGGGGGAGAACGTTCCAGGCAAAGGAGACACGAGAGGCCAGTAACCGAGAGGGCACTGGCCCCCTGCAGTTTTTTCTTGCTAGGGTCCCCTTTGTGAGGCTTGGCGTCAGTGCTGACCCGAGGTGAGCATCACCGCAAATGGCAGCACCTGAGGTGATGTGACCTGGGACCCTCCGAGGCGGGACTAAGAATTGAATCCTGCAGTGTCTGGAGCCGGACCTTGGAACTGCCAAAGCAGTCGGTGTGACCTCTTCGTTGGCACTTAGCTGGCCACCGTGTCTGGAAGAACGTGTTAAGAGCTTCTCTTACTGGGAGTTCCTTGGTGGCTTAGCAAGTTAAGGATCCGGCGTTGTCGCTGTTGTGGTGCGGGTTCAGTCCGCAGCCTGGAAACTTGCGCATGCCGCAGGCGTGGCCAAAGGAAAGAAAAGAAAAACAAACAAAACATATATCGTCACCCATACAAGGCTTCAGACCGCAAAAGGACAGGATCTGTGTCCGATTCACCCTTGTACCCACCTTTGTGCCTTAAACCCAACATTCAGGAAATGTGTGTTGAATGCGGCTCGGCGGCGGCTCGTAAGACTCATTGACTGTCTTAACGATAAAAACAGTCCCAGGAACGGGAGTTTACACGCGCGTCCTCAACAGATGGAGGAAAGCTTCCTGGGGGATGATTAACGACGAGGTGACAAAAAGCAGATCTCCCTGCAAGAAGGAGAAAAAGCAGCTGGTAGCAGACGATCTTTCTCTAGTAAGTATCAGAGATCAACCACAGCCGTCCCAGGAACCGGAACCGGATAGGAACGTGAGGAGAGTTCGCATAAACCCGGTGCCCAAGAAGGAACCTCGGCCCTGGCGCTGGAGCAACAGACTTGAAGGAAATAGTCCTTTGAGGACGTCCTGTAGCAGCGTGCTAATAGGAGACTAACCAGTCCTGGCTCGTATGTGCTGTATGCTGTCCCGTGTTAGAAAACCATGGCCAAAATTTGTGTGTATTAAAAAAAATCTGGGGATGGACTGTGGGTTTGGGATACAAAATCTGTAAAATTGACTTGTGATGATTTATGTACACCTATAATTGAAATAAAATCCATTAATAAAAAAAAATCTGTAGAAATCGAGGCATCTCAGTTGAGCAAGTTACCGAATCACTCTTGGAGACCAGTGGAGTGTATCTCACAGAACTCTGTTATCTTTTTGGCCACATGTGGTTGTTTTACAATCAAGTTGATGGTCGTGGTAAAAACCGGATTTTTCTTATCCAGATGATTGCCCATTTACACGGATGTGGTGTGGAGACGCCCATTACGGGCATCCAAAAGCAAAAACCACGTTGTGTGTGTGGACTAAGTTTTCTGACAGTGTTAGTACTTGATCTTGTACTCATGGAATGGAGTTTACGAGCTCCAGGTTGTTTTGTGGGGAAAAAAAATGCTTTCTTCTTTCTAAACAGTCAGGTTTTCAGATGCACTTTTGAGGGCTTGCTTGTGGTCACTGACTAGCATACTTTGGTCTTTCAGGGATTTTTAATAGTTCATTTAAAATGTAGTGGTTTCTGAGTAGTGATGATAGCTCGCGATATTGGTTTGTTCCAATCTAAGAAAGTGACAGTCTTGCACAAGTTAGATTTCTTTTTCAAAAGAAAAATAACAGAATTTCAGAACTGGAAAAGAATTTAGAGGTGATTTAGTGTAAGTTCTCATCCAATATAGAAATCTCATTTCTAGCATCTGTGACAGATTAATGTCTAGTTTCTATCTGAGGATATTTGGTGATAGGGAGATGTGTTCTGCTTAATGAAATTTTTGCTATGAAACCACCAATAAATCTGCATATTTATTGAATGTCGACTAGGCTTCCAGTGCTGTGTCAGGTGCTATGAGGAATACAAAATAATTTAATCCTCCAGCTTTGCCCCCAGAGGAGCTTAAGGAAATAGCTGAAGAGGCAAAATAACATTCTTTTAAAATTTACTTATCTTTTTAGTGCCACACATGCGGCATGTGGAAGTTCCCAGGTTAGGGGTCGAATAGGAGCTACAGCTGCCGGCCTACGCCACGGCTCATGACAACGCTGGATCCTTAACCCACTGGGAGGCCAGGGATCAAACTCACATCCTCATGGATACTAGTTGGGTTTGTTACCTCTGAGCCACAACGGGAACTCCCAAAATAACATTCTCCTTCATTCATTGTTCCAGTTTATTCAGTATGCTGCATTATAGGCACTGTGCTAAGTTCTGGCAGCACAAACTTAGTCTTGGCCCTGAAGATGCTTAAACTGTTGCAAAGATGGACGTTCATAGATATCCTTCTAAAACACAAGATAGTTTGTGTAGGTGTGTGTGTGTGTGTGTGTTTGTGTGTTCCTTTTGCAGTGACTATATATTGCAGGCTGCAAAAGAGGAAAAAGAGTTAAGTCCACCTGGGGAAACCAAGTTTCTTATTATTCTATTGTTTAAATTAGAATCTAAAAAAAAAAAAACGTGTTCTGGTGTGTTACAAAGAATGACTTATGTGGTAAAGAAAATTTAATAAACGTCCGCTTGGAAGTGTGCAGCAAATAAAGACTTTCAGCTTTTTAGATGTGACATCACTTCCTGTTTTTAAGAATAAATGAATAAACGCTTTTAAATGAACCCATGACTTTTCAGCATGTAATAAGTTTAAGGCCTCAGCCTTCCTAAGAAGTAAACTCTGCTAAGTGGCATTTTATATTTTGGTTTGTTTTTATTTTCTTTTTTTGGCCACGCCCGTGGCAAGAGGAAGTTCCCAACCAGGGCCACTGCAGTGATCACGCAGGACCCTTAACTCGCTGAACCGCAAGAGAAGCCCTAGGGTCAACTGTTTTGAAACTGAGTTGGCTTCTCCCTACTCAGGGCACAGTAGTCTTAAGAGCTGGCAAGAGTCTTTGCCCGGAAACCCAGGGCTAAGGCTCGGAAACCTTAAATTCACATATGTCAGCTTCTGCCTTGGGACAATGATGATAACTTTTAAAATGCAGGCGCTGGACCCTGGACTCGGGAAAAGCCTACTGCACACTGAGACGGTGTCCAGAGAGCCCCTCTGCGTCGCTTTTGTGTGTCACTGTATCGGTCGGTCACGGAATTATATATTTTTAGAAATTCTGCGGTGGCAGCCACAGGTCTTTCCAATGGTAAACAGGCCACCAGCTATGTCACTTTCCTTTGAAGGAACCTCATATGCTCCCTGGAAGGACCAAACCTGGGCTGATTTTTGTAGTTGTGGCTAGGCAGACCAAGCAAATTAAAAAAGTTAGATCTTGCCCAGAGCTTCCAGCAGAAAACACGGGCTCTGCCAGGTGATTTCAGGTAGAACGCATGGCCTTGCTGAGCTGGTTTCCTTCAATGAGCAAGACTGCTATCATTTCCAGTTCACGGATTACATAAAAAAAAAATGATGTCAAAGTAGAAATGTATTCTTTCTAGTCTCTATCCCTGTAGACGTCAAATGCCCTCTCTTCATCTGGGGCGTCGCTTCGTGTTACGTGTCCTGGGGTGACTAGTTGAGTCTCTGACAAACAGATTGAGGGGGAGCTCACCTCAAGGCCCGGAGGCCCAATCCGCTCCCCCTGCCCCCCAGCTGCCGGCCTCCCTCTCCCAGGGCCGCAGCGGGCAGAGGACAGACAGCAAGAAGAACACTTAAGGAGAGCGGATGGCCCCACACCTCGCGGTCACGTCCCTGGGGAGCTAGGCCCGACCCCCGCCAGGTCGCAGGGACTTACTGCCTTTGCCTCAACGCTGAAGCCTGGCGTGATCCGGAGCAGGAGGGGCTGGGGGGGTGCGGGACGCCCCCTCACCCCCCTCTCTGCGCTTGAACCTCCGCCTGCCCAGAGCCAGAAAGGGCCTCGGGCAAGGAAGAGACGGGAGGGGCCGGGAGGAGAGCAGGCAAGAGCTGGCCCCTCTCTCCCCCTGCGGTGGAGTCCACTTCCGAGAGGGAGGCGACTCCAGACGGCCCCCACATCACCTCAAGGGGGAAGGCAGACTCCCAGAAGAGGCCCCAGGGGGCCCCTGCCTGAACCCAGAGCCTTAACCCTTTATGAGCACCAAGGCGCAGCACTTTTCCTTTCTGGTTTCCGTCTCCACCAGCCCTCTTTGTCCTGGAGAGAGGTCAGGAGGAAGGGAGAAGAGTCTTGACTTTTGCCCAGGGATCAGCTGTGGAGATGAGTCAGAAAAAAGAAAAGGTCCTTCACTGAAATTCACCTTATATGGTAAAAGACCTATTGGCCTGGAATGCATGGAACCAAATTAATGGGATTTCTGCAGTCCAGATAGCTTAACTTCCAAAAGGCATCATGGCTAGGAAAAAAATTTCTCGAACCATGCAATTCTTAAGTGACTAAGAATTGTCATGACTCCTGCCTTCCCTGTGAGCCTTCTGGGAGGTCATAGCGAGGTACAGGTGTCATCTCTCATAAGTGACGCCATCTATTCTTTCCTGTAGATTGGACCACTTCCTGGCACTCCACATCACTCACTTGCTGAGTACTATAGCAATTTATTCTTTGATGTTACAGTAAATTTCTACAGTAACCATTTTTCAGATGATCCTTTTAGTACTTTTTTGTTTGTTGATTTGCATGATTGCAGTGTTAGAATTCTGTGTCTTTGTGCTGTTTGTACATTGGTGCGGCTAGCCCAGAGAGTTTATGCTTCTCTTGGATTCTCCCAATTTCTTTTGTCTTACTCTTGCTCACAGATGTATCAGTGAATTGCCAGGTGTCCAGAGATCAGTCAGTTGAGTGCAGAACTAAGATTTCAGTCCCTGGAAGTTGCTTCAGAACGAGCTTTTTCTTCGTTATTTCAAGAGCATGATTATAAATATTTCAAATTTTTCGAGCAACAGAAGCCAATTGTTTTGGTGATGAACTGCTAACAGTATGCGCCATGGTTGCTGTAAACGCACTGAGTTTTCTCACATGGTTTTGACTATGCAATGGGTGCTTTCCGCTTAAAGCTTAAAGTGTCATGGGTCAAAGAATTCATTAGTCTGCTCAGCTTATGGAAGAATATGCCATGAAGCAAAATGAAAACAATTTTGAATCCCCTCCGTCCCCTCATTTTTTATTACTATTTTCCTTTGTCTGTGTGTGTGTCATAGAGAAGCTTTCCTCAAGACGAAAGGGGAAGGAACCCCAATGGAGATACACCTAAAATGCAGGTACAGGAAGTGAAGCATCTTTGATGGCTAGAAAGTCTCAGGCTAACCAAGGGTTAAAAAAAATCAGCGTTTGTAGCAGGTGTAGTTATGCCGACCCTGGAAAAGTCAGGGTATGTATTTTCCTAGTGGTGGAAGCATTACCTTCACGAAGTGCGAGATCGAAGTGCAGGTGCCCTCCGCGTGTAGAGGTGATGGCTTCTTCCTTTCCCGGCAATGAAATGGGCGGTGGTGCCTCCCAAAGCTGGCGCTCACTTTGTGTATCTCCAGTGAGTCAGCGCTGCTCTCCAGCTCGAAGGACTCGCTAAGCCGACACGGCTTGGCTGTTTCTGGAGGATGTGTGAAGGGAGCCGTTTCATCTCAGAGGGCGGTAGCTAGGAGGCAGATATTTCCAGATGCTCGCGGGCACCTGATTGGACACGCGTGTACTTGCTACTGTTGTGGTTTATTCTCCTTTCGGGAGGGGGCATGGTGTTTGTGTGGTCCCCTCGTGTTGGTGCCCGCTTCCTACCGGGCGGTGTCAGCAAGGATGGGGCTCGCCTTAGAGATCCTAGTCCAGGAGGTAAAATGATAAGGAAATAGACACTTACACTGAGTTTCCACAGATGCTGTGATAGAGGGGAAGTCAAGACCGAAAAACCTGCTCCTGTTTAACCGTATATTTTGGTTCTTTGTTGTAATGACCTAGGAGTCCTGCTTTAACTACTTCAGTGTTTAATTCTTCTAGCAGACCAAAGGCATCTGATGTTCCCCGGGAAGAGAAATTTCTGATGCTGCTTCATGAGGACGATGGCTTGATATCTGGCTTTCAGTCACGCACAGATGAACCTATAGCAGGCGTACCGTTGTTGCGCCTTTCCACCGAGAGAAGTCGTGACTTCAGCAATCGAGGTTTTGACGTGCTCCCTGTGGCACAGCAGGTTAAGGATCTGGCCTTGTCCCCGCAGCGGCTTGAGTCATAGCTGTGGCTCGGATTCAGTCCCTGGCCCAGAAACTTCCACGTTCCTTGGGTGTAGCCAAAAAAAAAAAAAAAAAAATTCTAAGTTTTAATCAGCTCATCCCTCCAAACCCTTAGATTTTTCCCCCCAAAGGACATTGACTCCATGCCTCAGAGATGGAAAGTATGATTTTTTTTTCCTTCCCTTTCCTATTGCTCTTGGGGAAATGAACAACCAATTACAACAGACTTTTCACTCAGCCCTGGTGTTTATTAATAAACATCTTAAAATTTGGCAATTTTTTTTAAAAACACCTCTTTCTCTCACTCCTTTTTTTTTTCTTTCTTAACTGTCTGGGTCTAAACTTCCTCCGTACCCAGGGTGTTATTTCCTGACCATCGTATAAGTTTTAAACATCCTCATTAAAGAGAGAAGCAATGGCGAGCACAGCAGGCAGGAAGCGCTGCCACACCCTTGCAGCTACGCTTTTCCATTTCCCCTGGAGACAAGGACTTGTTTGTGTTGGTAAGACGGAAGCGGCGTGTGGGGTGCCCGTGGATGTGTCTATTTTTGTGCTCCAGCGGCGATCACCCCCAAACACGCGTGTATTGGACTCAGAGACCAGCAAGCTGAGATGTCTGCTGAGGATGAAAGCATTTGCATCCTCAACATTTTAGAGCCACCTTCCCTGTCTTTTTCAGCTCCTTTTCTTTCTCACCAAGATTTTGGGGGACTTAAAATAATTCCTGTGTTAGCCTTGAAACCAAATCTGCATTCTCAGAGTTAATCCTCATAGATGCTTTGTCTTCTAGCCTCTCGTTTCTGCGGGAACAGAATGAATCCACTTTGCACGTTAACTGATAACTTAGTGCCGAGAAAGTTAATTCTCTGCCTTGCATCTCCATATCTTTTCCCGAGAGAAACGGGTCTCCCCCAGAAAGGATTAGCGACAGCCCATCTTGTTAATCTTTTCCCTTGCTCTCCCCAAATGCAGTCTTTTGCTTCTGTCTCTGGAACTTATGAGGTCTGACTTTCCCCTGACCCTTAAAACCATCCAAATCCAGCAGCTCTGAGGCCCGAATGAAGTTGCCGCCGCTCTTTGAATCCTGTTGTGCTCACTGCAAGCCTTAGCTTTTATTGTACTTACACTTGATGGGTAGACAGCCTGGTTGGCCCTCGTCTTTGACTTTCTTTTCTTCTTCCTCTGTTTTGTTTTTGTTTTTTTTTTTAATGGCCATACCTGTGGCATATGGAAGTTCCCAGGCTAGGGGTTGAATCAGAGCTACAGTTGCCGGCCTACACCACAGCTCACAGCCGCGCCGGATCCTTAACCCACTGAGTGAGGCCAGGGATTGAAACCGCAACCTCGTGGATACTAGTCAGGTCCTTAACCTGCTGAGCCACGATGGGAACTCCTTGTTTGACTTTTCATATAGCTATTTGTGTCTCTCCAACAAGAATGTAAGTGCTTTTAGAGCGGTGAACATTGGTTATACATTCTTGATTTTCCTATGCTGGTTAGCAAAAAATAGATATTCGATAAGTCTTAGTTAATAAAGGAAAGTGTGTCCTTATTATCTCTGAACAGGCCCTGGGGAATAGGGCTTTGGGGTCTGTTTCTTGCAAGGTCGTTCTTAGATCAGCAGCGATGGCTTGTTTTGTTCCATCAGACTGGGGACAAGTCTGAATGATTGGCTTGGGTACAGCCAGCTTTGCAACCAGCTGTATTTGAATAACCAAGTCAAAGCACCGTCTTTTAAAAGAACAGGCCACAATCCAAAGAATACACCTGCAACACACGTTGCCATATTGGAATGTTGCCTGCTCTTTTATCGTAGGCAGCAAATTTTCTCACTTCTTTCAATGGTAATATCGTCCTACCTGTGACTTAATTGTTGAGGTTATAGCAAAATAAGCACCCTCATCTGCTCTTAGGGGGAGAGGTATAAAGAAATTCAGCCTTTTCTTGGGAGCAAGAGGAATTGGACATTACAGATTTACCTTGTGTGCAACTATACAAGCATGTTGATTCTCTTTTTCCTTTCCTTTTTTTTTTTTTTTCCTGTTTTAGGGCTGCACCTGCAGCATATGGAGGGTCCCAGGCTAGGGTTCAAATCAGAGCTGCAGCTGCCGGCCTACACCACAGCCACAGCAACGTCAGATCCAAGCCACACCTGCAACCTACACCACAGCTCACGGCAATGCCGGATCCTTAACCCACTGAGGGAGACCAGGGGTCAAACCCACATCCTCGTGGGTACTAGTCGGGTTCTTAACTCTGCAATGTTGATTCTTCATAATAGCAGTCTAGAGGCTAATTTTTATATTCCAGCACACTCTGTCTCTCCTAAAAAGATAGCAAAGCAAGAGTGACACTTGAGAACACTCCCTCTGTTCAACATGTACAGCCATGATAAGATATGAAAAGAGATACCAAAATGCACACGTGGACTCAGAAACGAGATAAACACTTGTGTGGAGCGCGCATGGAATACTGAGTGGGGCTGAAGCAATGCTGGGCTCCCATCCAAATGCAGGCAGGAGCGGCCAGCAGCTCAGCTCCTGCCAGTAAAGGAACTAAAAATGCACCGAGCGAGATAAGAGACTGGAGCCTGGTCCCTGCTTGTAGCCAAAGGCCCTCGCTCCTAAAAGGAAGCTAAAAAGAATAGCTATTCACTGGCTGCCGGAGCTGGTGCCTCAGAGGAAATTGTGTCTCTAGGGCGCCTCCCCGACCAAGGCCAAAGTCAGCCTCCTGTGTCTCGCCGCCTGGACCTGTGAGGTCCTGACATCCCAGCGGGACATTAAAAATCGTGACAAGTCCTCTGAGTTCCCGTCGTGGCTCAGTGGTTAACGAATCCAACTAGGAACCATGAGTTTGCGGGTTCAATCCCTGGCCTTGCTCAGTGGGTCAATGATCCGGCATTGCCATGAGCTGGCGTTGCCATGAGCTGTGGTATAGGTCACAGGCGCGGCTTGGATCTGGCGTTGCTGTGGCTGTGGTGAAGGCCGGCGGCTACAGCTCCTGTTAGACCCCTAGCCTGGGAACCTCCATATACCACGAGTGCGGCCCTAGAAAAGGCAAAAAGACAAAAAAAAAAAAGAAAATCGTGACAAGTCCTCTCGTGGACGGGGGCTGGGTTGAGTGCGGGAAACCACAAAAGAGCGCACCATGGAGAAGGGTCCTCATTGGATCAAGCCTCAGCCCCAGAACACGTGGAGAGAAGTATGCTAGGAAAGTGTCCCAGCGAAGCCGGCGGTTGGAATATCGACTCACTCCACTGGAGACGAAACTAAGCTTTGAAACAGACAACGGAGTAAAACACTAAGAAGTAGGTAGATATGACATAAGACAAGTGGATATGAAACCTTTCGAAATCGTGGAAATAAAAAAGCCACTGAATTTTAACCTGTCAACGAGTAAAATAATAAGAGTGTGCTCGGTTGCAGGAAGAAGTAATGAATTAGTTGAGAGTCCTGGGTTATGCAGAACAGGACACAGTGAGCCACAGGGGTTAAAAGAGCCACATGCTGCCACCCCCCCATGGAAGCTTAGTTGAGAGACTCTAATATACATTTCATAGGAATCACAGAAGAAAAAAAATAGAAGAAATGATGAGACAATTTTTGAAACAAAGAGATTTTGCTAAAATTTTCCAAAATTGAAGAAAGTCCTTAGCTGTAGATATTGAACAGCGTTAACCTACTTACATTTAAAATTAAACTGAAACCAGGAGCTCCCCTTGTGGCTCAGCCATAATGAACCCAGCTGGTATCCATGAGATGCGGGTTTGATTGTTAATATCAGCAGTTGGGCCACCCATCTTCAAGAATGCACCCTGTACCAAAACAAAGCATAAATTTGAATTTTAAAACGTGCGTAAATTCTTGTAACCAGTGCATAGGATACAAAGGAATCTCACCACCCCACGGAATGCCTGGTGCTGAACCCAACGCCGGCCTGGTTTACAGAAGGCCCTGGAAAATCAGGCAGCAGGCACTCTTTTGAGACTGGCACTGGTTTTTAATTAAAAAATTGCCTAAGCGCCCACCATCACTGGAACGTTCCTGATAAATTCTAGCACATCCGCACAAGCTGTTTTCGTGGTCCTTAGAATGAAGTAGATGTGTGCCGGTGTGTTGGGGTCTCCCAGACATACCGTGAACTTGAAAAACTCACAGTGCAGGAACAGTTCATTTAGTAAGAGCCCATGTGTTTGCCCGGCCTCTCTCTGTAAATGCGCAGACGTGGGCACCAGGCCCCTCGGGGGGAGCAGGTCAGTGAAGGGCGAGTACCCCTGCTGAGTTAAAAATGTGCTCTTAAAAAAAGATTTATAAAAGCAAAAAGTAAAACGTTGAGGCACAATGTGACAGTAAATGCCCAAAGTCTATTTGAGGAAAGCTGCGAGACTCTCCCGGGAGAGACAAAATGAGAAGCGGGGAAGTGGAAACACACACCATGGGGAGGAAGCGTCAACACCGTAAAGATGTCAGGGCGTCTTAAATTAATTTATAAATGTAATGTAATCCCAATAAAAATACCACCGACGTAGTTTTTTTTCCGGATCCGGCCTATAAAATTGACGATGAAGTCCATTGTGAAAGATAAGCAGGAATTTGAGTGCTTACAACCAACCCTCATTACTGATTTGGTCGTCCTTTTCCTGGGCCTGCCCTTGAACGCCATGTCGCTCTGGGTCCAGCCTGACAGCTGAGCTAGCAGATGCCACGGGGCGTGCCTTTTGCTGAGGCACACTCAGAACTACTCAGCACTTTGCTGTATGCGTCCTAACCCCACTGATGTCATTTATGTCCCCTGCGTGTAATAGATAAGCTGGCCCTTATGTGCCTTGTTCTAGCCTTGTTCTCTCAAGCAGTTTCTCTGAAGCTAAGTGGATTGTTTTGCTTTGGCTCTGTCCCAGGTTGTTTTAACCTCAGCCCTTTAGTGTCTCCTTCATGCACATATGATACTGTTTCAACATGTCGCCGCAGGGCCCTGCTGCCTCTCACCCCAGTGCTTATCAGGAAACTGCTTCAGTTAAGCAGCTCCGATTTTTACATTATAATAACGGGTGCTGATTCTAACAAAGAGACCAAGAGTCAGATAGCCACCCATCAAAAATATATCACCTGAGGACACAGAGAAACATTCATAGTTTGAAACTGCGAACTTTACTATCAAAAAGCCCTCATTTTACATGGACCATGCGAAGTATTTCAATATGAGATAAAGTGTGTGCATACGCCACCTTAAAAATGCATCTCTTTGAAAAGCAAACCCTCTTACACTGTTGGTGAGGATGTAAGCTGTTGCAGGCACTATGGAAAACAGTGTGGCGGCCCTTCAAAAAATCGAAAATGGAGTTGCCATGTGATCCAGCAATCCCACTCCAGGAGCGTGTACTCAGACAAAACTGTAATTCAAAAAGATGCATGCACCCCTATGTTTATACAGCATTATTTACAATAGCCAAGAGTGGAAACAACCTAAGTGTCCATCGACAGAGGAGTGGGTAGAGAAGACGTGGTGCGTATGTAGACCCATGCAGACAGACACACACAATGGAATATGACTCAGCCGTTTAAAAGAGTGAACTAATGCCACTTGCAGCAACATGGATGGACCTAGAGATTCTCACAGTAAGCGAAGTAAGTCAGAAAGACAAATGCTACATGATATCACCTATACATGGCACCTAAAATACAGCAAAAATCAACATATCTGTAAAACAATAACAGACTTACAGATATAGAGGGCAGACTTGGGGTTGCCCAGGTTTGAAACTCGCCGAGGAAAACCGTTATACATACGATGGGTAAACAGCAAGGTCCTGCTCTACAGCGCCAGGAGCTGTATTCAGTATCCTGTGATAAACCATAATGGAAAAGAATATGAAAAAACATATATATACACACACACACACACATATATACACACATATATATCTATACTTTTCTGTACATCATAAATTAACATTGTAAATCAACTGCACATCAATAAAATTTTTGAAAAGTGCGTCTCATTGCTGGTATAAGCTTCACAGTTACGATTTTAAATGTTTGATGTATTTCCCTAGATCGGAGCAGCATTCCAGGGCAGAGTTCGGATGACTTATTTCCTTTTTTTAAGGAAACTTGAATTTGACTTTCTATTTAAAGCACCCCCTATAAAAAGTAAAAGCCAGAAACAGTTTATTTCATTGACATTAGATTTTTTCCCTGGAAACAGCTGTTGTTACCTCAAAATAATTTGCAAATGAGATTCATGAGTCCAAATTTTAGTGAGCCCATTTCTTCAATTCCTGCAACCCTGTGTTTCTTTTCCAGAAACGTCACTTAGGTATTATCACAGCCACGGAACAATTTTACGGCATTATTTTTATTCCTCCAGGGACTCCAGCTGTAAAGTCTGAGGAGCACTTGATGTGTTTTTGTCACCTAGATGTCAGCTGCTCTTCAGGACCTAGAGGCTCCTGGATGAAGTTCCGGTGGGTGGCCTCTCCGAGTTGTGGCAGGCTCTCCTGGAAGAGTTATGTTCTCAGGGTCCCAGTTCCCGCTCCCATGGCAACAGTTTAGATTACAGATTTTTGCCATCTCAGGCAAAGCCTCCTTGTTCAGTTTTGATCCCAGTATGAAATGTAGTCCCTTTTCCGCTGTGATTTCTACAGAATTCATTTACAAAAGGTGTGCACGCGCGGTGTGTGTGTGTGTGTGTGTGTGTAGCAGATTTTACCAAAGGTTTCGGGAAGACTGAAAGGTGCTTACATCTCAAAATAGAAATAAAATAACGAGTGTAGGCTCCAGCCTCCAGCCCCTCTGCTCTGCAGATTCACCCCCTCCAACCTCCAAGCCTGTTCATCCCTGTAGAGAGGAGCTGGTCCGTCTCTACAGAGGGGCTGGCTTCATCCTCTCTCTTGCCCGGCTCCCCGTGACCTCTGCCCTCGGCAACTCACCTCCTTCTGGGTCTCACCATTCCCGGGAACTTAGATAGTCTCTCTAGCGGAGACCCTGTCATTCAACATTTCGTATTTACTGTTAGGATAGTAACTTTCTCTCCTTGCTGTATTTTGGGTCAGGTTCTCCTGTTCATTGTGCTTTGTAATTGCCCCCCCCCCCCGCCCACTTTCTTTCTTTCCCCGCATCCTGGCCCTCTCCCTAGGCAAACACTCCATGCAGCTCTAGGCTCGATGTATTTTCCTCCAAAGGCAGTGTGAGGATTTACCCAAAAGACAAAGATGGAATTCCTCCGCCTTGGGACGTGTGTGAACGACTCGGTGTGAGGGTCTGAGCCTCGGGGTCTGGCAGACCCGGATGGGGTGGGGGGCTCTCTCCCTGCCCCCACCCCAAGCACTCCCCCTGCGTCCTGCAGCAGCCTGGGACCTGCCACTATTCCCTTGAAGTTTGTTTTGCAGCCTGTGTTTAAGGCTTGCTTTGTACTCCAATCTTTAAATTCCTGGGAAAAGGTAAAGTGCAGGCTCAGTTTAAGGAGACAAGCTTCTCCACGGCACAGAAAAAGTGAAACAAAAACTTTCAAGTTCTTAGGACCTGCCGTTAACAAAGATAGCACAAAAAACACCCTTTACCCTTTTTTTTTTTAAAAGGGAAGTTGGTCAGCCTTGTTTTTCCGTCTTCTCTCTCTCTTGTGGACTGTTCCTTTGAAAATACAGACACTCCTCCCAGTTCTTCACAGTGTTCAGAAACAATTTCTATTAACCACGAGAGGGACTTCCTTCCTCTTTCCTGTGGCCACTTCCCTCTTGAAGTCCTCACACCCGCTTCTGGACTCCGTGACCTGCCCTCTTCCTTTTCACAATCCTGGGCAGACGACCTGCCATTGCGTTCTTCGGGAATTCTACTCTGAACTGCGTCTCTGCTGGAACCTTCTTGTGATGTGTTCTCCGAGCAGCTAATGCTCTTAGTGACCGCATCCCAGTATCTTTTTCCTACTCTCTGCTCGTTTCCGAGTAGTTAGCTTCTAGGAAATAAATGATTCTCTTTACCTTCCTGGGATTTAAACAGACACCTTTTTAAAATTACATCTTCAGGAAGATAGCAAGAGAAATATGACATCAATAGTCTGAACGGAACTTCTCGAAATTGTCTATGTATTACCCTCCTCGGTTGGTCTGTTCTCTTAAACCATCATAGCAGAAGTTTGGAGAAATGAAGTGACTGTCTGCAGTTTTGGAAACATACTAGTCTGCTCCACTGCTTCCTGGCTGCATGAACGTGGGCAAGTTCCTGGACTTCTCTAAACCCAACTAAGGGTTCTTCTGTAGCAGAGAGGGAAAATGACCTACCTCTCTAGCGTGGCTGATGCTCGCCAAGCAGGTGCCTTTGTCAGAATGTAAAAAGTCATCCCACGAAGCGAGGGGAGCAGAAGCGGATTTCAGCCCGTGCTCGTTCTCAGCTGCGCACGCTGGTGCAGGGCATAACCTGAAACCTGCAGCAGCCAAGCCCAGAGGTCTCTCACCTTCCCCATGAGCAGCAGTCCTGGGGAAGCGCCAGCAGAGAGCAGTCACGGGGCCGCCTGGATGCTTGGCAGGGATTTAGCGCCCCCAGAAGGCACCTGCCTTTTTACCTTCTAGCTGATCTTGCTTTCACACCAAGGCGTCTCGATTTTCAACACACCGTTAGCAACGTCCTATTAACAAAGTAGCTCAAGGTGTCCCTCCCGGAGAAGGTGCTCGGGGTGGCGCTGCTTTCCATGCTGGCCTCGGTCCCTGCCTTCCGCCTGCCTCCCAGCTTATTGCACCATTAAGTGGGAAAGGACCTAGAACGTGATTCCAAACACCGAATTTCTTACTTTCTGTCTTTGATATTTCTTTAGGAAAGGCTGGTGTCTGTCTAGACTTTCTTCTACTGTTGTCTATTCCAGGAATTTTTAAGGTAGCGGGTGTGACCCCCAGGAAGTAGAAACGCTGCCCCCTTGAAATATGAGATTAACATGAAAACTTTTATTTATGGGTTTGTGGGGTGGAAGGGTTGTCTTTTTTTTTTTTTTCAAGGGCCACACCTATGGCATATGGAAGTTCCCAGGCCAGGGGTCAGATCAGAGCTATGGCCGCCAGCCTACACCACAGCCATAGCGACTCAGGATCTGAGCCCCATCTGTGACCTACACCGCAGCTCGTGGCAACAGGAGATCCTTTAACCCACTAGGCAAGGCCAAGGATGGAACCCGCATCCTCATGGATACCAGTCAGGTTCTTAACCCACTGAGCCACAACAGAAACTCCCTATTTATGTTGATTTTAAACTTCAAGGAAAAAGAATCGAGCTTGCTAATGTCTGACATATGGATTGGCAGTAGTTTATGGATAGAATTATGAATAGATGTGTATATAACCTTAAATGTAGGCATGTTTAACATTTTTTCTCTGACATAGGTAAGTGATAAAAATGTTTGAAAACATTCTCAAACATCCTCGCCCCTCTGTAGTCACTTAACTCTCTGAATGTGATCACGTTTTTCCTTCTCCCCTGCCTCCTTTTGACTTAAGATGGAGCCTTCATAGATTTAACCTCTCCATGCCTTGGTCTCCTCATCTGTGAAACTGGAATAAAAAGAGTACCTGCCTCATCGGGTCAAGGTGACTATTAAAATCATTAATGGCCATGACATTATTGGAATAAGGCTGCACATTAAGCACGACGGAAAGTTCATTGCTGCCGTGACTCCAATCCCCACCCTTCCCTTCATCTCTAGGGGAGGCATGGTCCACGCCCAGACCTAGGCAGCTCTGAACTGGAAGGACCAGAGTCAGGACTCATTCACTTTCTCAGCAAATGTATGCTGCGGTCCCCTGTCTCAGCCACCCTCTGCTTCTGGATGCCCCGCAGCGTTGTCAGACCTGGTGCTTCTCCCTAGGGGGCTCTATCTGCCGGGTCACCAGCTCATGGTCACAGTTCCGTGCCATACCAGTCCTTTTGTCACAGATTCAGTGTCTACCTCTAGAATCAGTATAAAGGACTTTGCTGGTGCCAAATCATTGAACACTGTGGATTTTCAGCCGTTTGACATTTGAAAGAACAAACAGACTTTCCCACCCTGTTAATTCCATGTCACTGCTGTATCTTGGTGGTCGCTCTTTATTGGAATGTTTGTTTGTTGTTCAGATAATTCCACTGACGTGTGCCTCTTCCTGGGGAGGCTTCCTCCAGGCTGACTCGAAGTGGATGTCACCTCATTCCACCGCGCCTGCAGAAGGGACGCGTCCTCTCGTACCCAAAATGCAATCTGATGGGACTGCTGGACGTTCTTGGGGCTCAATATTCTTTTCAACAAATTGGAGCGTTGGTAGAAGGATAGAAGTCAAAGTAATATTTTGTGTGAAAAGCAGCATGTTTGGACATAACTATTTTACTTTCGGACATTTCTGTATGCCTTTTTTTTTTCTTTTTAGGGCCGCTCCAGCAAGCATATGAAAGTTCCCAGGCTAGGGGTCAAATCAGAGCTGTAGCCGCCAGCCACAGCCACAGCAATGCCAGATCCGGGTCACATCTGTGACCTACACCACAGCACGTGGAGATGCCGGATCCTTAACCCACTGAGCGAGGCCAGGGATCGAACCCACATTCTCACAGACACTTCCCAACTCCCGTTTCTACAATCTTTCATCTCTCTCTGAAGAAACAGTTTTTACAAAAGCTTAGTAAATTCCCGTGATATTAAAGCCGTTCGTGTTCATCTGTGCACGTCTCGGATTTGGGTAGAGAGAAAAGAGGAAACAATAAAGACAAAAATTGCTCCCGCACTTCCTTCTTCTAATGCTTTTACTTCTCATGCACAAGCTAATATAATCTTGGGAGCCTTCCAGTTCAAGACCGTGTCTTATCTGATAAAGGAATATACATCCCAGACCAGTGACTGATGGACCCAGGCTTCGGTGAGCAAAGAAACACAGCTTTTTAAAAATGCATGAATGTTCCTCGAATATGTATTCCATTGTGCATCGTTCCATGGCCTGACTAAACTTTGGTCTTTTGTGTCATGAGTTAGACCCGAGGCCCAAAGGTCCACCTTTCATCTCTTTCTAAAACGTGGGCGAAGAATGAAAATCTCGGTGCCGGAACTGGATGTTGTGTTGGACATTTATTGGCCGTCACTGCTGCTTTCTCCGCACTAGTGACGTTATGCCAGCTCTCGGGTAATACAATTTGAAACTGTTATTTCTGTGTTCCAGGTCATGCAGGACAAGATAATCTGCCTGCCGAAAAGGGTGCAGCCTTCCCAGAACCACTCCTCAGTCTCCAACGCCTCACAGGCGGTGGCCGGCACCACCCCGCTGCCTCCGCCGAAACCGGCTCCCCCTAACCCGGTCACGGTGGAGATGAAAGGCCTGAAGACGGATTTGGATCTGCAGCAGTACAGCTTTATTAACCAGATGTGCTATGAGCGAGCCCTGCACTGGTACGCCAAGTATTTCCCCTACCTTGTCCTCATCCACACCCTGGTCTTCATGCTGTGCAGCAACTTCTGGTTCAAGTTTCCCGGCTCCAGCTCCAAAATAGAACACTTCATCTCCATCCTGGGCAAGTGCTTTGACTCCCCCTGGACCACGCGGGCCCTGTCGGAGGTGTCCGGGGAGGACTCAGAGGACAAGGACAGCAGGAAGAACCACGTGAGCAGGCCCAGCGCCGCCCAGTCCGGTCCCGAAGGCAGCCTGGTCAACGCCCAGTCTTTGAAGTCCATCCCGGAGAAGTTCGTGGTGGACAAGACCGCCGCGGGGGCGCTGGACAGGAAGGAGGGCGAGCAAGCCAAGGCTCTGTTTGAGAAGGTGAAGAAGTTCCGGCTGCACGTGGAAGAAGGCGACATCCTGTACGCCATGTACGTCCGCCAGACCGTCCTCAAGGTCGTCAAGTTCCTGATCATCATCGCGTATAACAGCGCACTGGTTTCCAAAGTCCAGTTCACCGTGGACTGCGACGTCGACATCCAGGACATGACGGGGTATAAACACTTCTCTTGCAATCACACGATGGCGCACCTGTTCTCGAAGCTCTCGTTTTGCTACCTGTGCTTCGTCAGCATCTACGGGCTCACGTGCTTCTACACGTTGTACTGGCTGTTCTACCGCTCTCTGAGGGAGTACTCGTTCGAGTACGTGCGGCAGGAGACGGGAATCGACGACATCCCCGACGTGAAGAACGACTTCGCCTTCATGCTGCACATGACCGATCAGTACGACCCCCTCTACTCCAAGAGGTTCGCCGTGTTCCTCTCGGAGGTCAGCGAGAACAAGCTCAAGCAGCTGAACTTGAACAACGAGTGGACCCCTGACAAGCTGAGGCAGAAGCTGCAGACCAACGCCCACAACCGCCTGGAGCTGCCGCTGGTCATGCTCTCCGGGCTTCCGGACACGGTCTTTGAGATCACGGAGCTGCAGTCCCTCAGGCTGGAGATCATCAAGAACGTGATGATCCCGGCCACGGTGGCGCAGCTGGACAACCTGCAGGAGCTCTCGCTGCACCAGTGCTCGGTGAAAATCCACAGCGCCGCGCTCTCCTTCCTCAAGGACAACCTCAAGGTCTTGAGCGTCAAGTTCGACGACGTGCGGGAGCTGCCTCCCTGGCTGTACGGCCTCCGCAGCCTGGAGGAGCTGTACCTGGTGGGTTCCCTCAGCCACGATGTTTCCAAAAACGCCACCCTCGAGTCCCTGCGGGATCTCAAAAGCCTGAAGATCCTCTCCATCAAGAGCAACGTCACCAAAATCCCGCAGGCCGTGGTGGACGTGGCCAGCCACCTGCAGAAGATGTGCGTGCACAACGACGGCACCAAGCTGGTGATGCTCAACAATCTGAAGAAGATGGGCAACCTGACCGAGCTGGAGCTGGTGCGCTGCGACCTGGAGCGCATCCCCCACGCCGTGTTCAGCCTGCTCAACCTCCAGGAGCTCGACCTCAAGGAGAACAATCTGAAATCCATAGAAGAGATCGTGAGCTTCCAGCACCTGAGGAAGCTGACGGTGCTCAAACTGTGGCACAACAGCATCACCTACATCCCGGAGCACATCAAGAAGCTCGGCGGCCTGGAGCGCCTGGCCTTCAGTCACAATAAAATCGAGGTGCTGCCTTCCCACCTCTTCCTGTGCAACAAAATCCGGTACCTGGACCTGTCCTACAACGACATCCGCTTCATCCCGCCCGAAGTTGGGGTCCTGCAGAGCCTGCAGTATTTTTCCATCACGTGTAACAAAGTGGAGAGCCTCCCAGACGAGCTCTACTTCTGCAAGAAACTGAAAACGCTGAAGATCGGGAAGAACAGCCTATCGGTGCTTTCGCCGAAAATTGGCAACTTGCTGTTTCTCTCCTATTTAGATGTTAAAGGCAATCACTTTGAAATCCTGCCTCCTGAACTGGGCGACTGTCGGGCTCTGAAGCGAGCTGGTCTGGTCGTCGAAGACGCTCTGTTTGAAACTCTGCCTTCTGATGTCCGGGAGCAAATGAAAACAGAATAACTTATTTTTGTTGAAAGCTTGACTGAAACATGCTTCTACCAAATACAGTATACGTAATTAGGTGATCTTAATGCCTTCCTGGTTTATTATTCTTTTTTTCTTCCTCTTCACACAAAATGAAATGTACACAGAGACTGAGTAAGGAGTATGTATTTTTTAATAAAAATTTAATTGTATTTTTTCAGTATTAACAGTTTTATTTGTCCTGGAGCCTGATGTAATCTATTGTTGTTTTCTACTGACAGAAACAGGTGGTTCCATCTGGGCTTTTTTGGTTTTGGTTTTGTTTGTTTGTTTCGCTTTTGTTTTTCATTTTGTTCTTGTGAAAGGGAGGGAGTTTTGGGTTGCGTGCTTTTGGGTATTTTTTTAAATAGATGAAGATGTTTTGCCAAGATCATTTTTAGCTTGTTTACAGCTATACAGAGTCCTTATTTTTGTTTTCGTCGTATGCATACCAAGGAATCACTGCTAGTTATTTTAATGCCAGCTGCCTTTTCCATTGGCCAAGTCCTTCCTTCTACGGAAAACCCTTCTCGAGAGTGTAAATTCACAAAAGGGCATCATCATAGGCTATTATTTTCAAATTTCCCCCTTGCCTCCAACAGAACCCTAAGTTATATTCTTTGATACACCTGACAGCCATTTATCCTTAGGCAAGGATTTGTAAGTGAGTAAAGAGAGCAGTCTTCCAAGATCAGCTTGCTTGAATGGTCCTTCATAATTTAACCGATTTACATTCTCACCAGTATTTTAAAAGTATCATTTAAAGGGAAGGACAGGGGTGCCTCCGCTTTGATACCAGTGTGGCTGTGTGGTGCTGGTGCACAGCCTCAGAGAAGCTAGCTTTATTTTAATTAAAGTAGGTAATCGAATTTAAAAATCAGAATTAGAAGCCTGTTTTTTTAGTAATTTGATCATCTTTGATATCTTGATATGTGAATACATCCCGTGGAAAAAATGTACTGCTGAAGCATTCGTTAAAGAGCTGAGGGTATTTGTCAGGTGCAGGGGTGCCTCAGGGCGGTGGGCTGGGGGTCATCTATTCAAAGTCTGCCTGTTACACAAAATAATCGGCCTGTATGTATATATATGAATCGATCTCTCCCAAACCTGCCCTTTCTGGGAATGCCAGTGATGCAAGCACAGAAACCCTCTTTGGCTTAAAATAAGTATCTCATCTAAAATGATTCTGTTACCTTGTTTTTGTTTTTTTTTTTTAAGTGTGAATAAATTGCTCAGTAGATGTCACTTGGAAATAATTTTTGCCTGGTGGTCAGCAGAAGTTTCACTTATCTCTGTATTTAAAAATCCAGCATAGTATGGGTCTCGGGCAAAATCTTTTTGCTGACTCTTAAGCTGTGTTGAACAGGAAAATGAAGACTATTTGTGCCCTCGATCCAGGACCGATAGTCCCATCACGGGAATTTTGTTTTATGCTCCAACTTCACATTGACTGTCTTCGGAGCCCTAGTCTGATCTAAGGAAGTTTTGTGACTTCCCAAAAAGCAGGAAAGTGCTTTGGGGTTTCCAAATGCGGCTTATAAATGTACTCCTTGATCCTGGCGACTTCGCTTGATGCTACTTTGAGTCATAGGTGGAACACAGCCGTAGGGACTACTCAGCTGTTGCCTCAGTTGGGTTTGAAATGTGATACATCATGGGGTAGAGGATCTGAGAAGGAGAAGCTTTTCACTTATTTAATAATCGAATCGCGTAGACCGAAGTGCTTGTGCTGTTTCTGCTCTATGGTAAAGCGTTAGGAAGGTGATCTTGGATCGCTGTGTGTGTATTTCAACCTGGAAGTGAAACAACATGTTTAAAATAGTAACGTGGTTATTTCTTGTAGGATAAAAATATTCAATTCTAGGATGTTGTTAGGATCTTGATTGTGAACAGCGTGTTGTGTTTATAGCCCTGCCCGTTTGAAACAACACCTGGCAGATTCTCGATGGCTGAGCATGACGAGAATATCCCTCTAGAAAGGTGAGCTTGAATAACTACTGGGGAAACACTGAGTGCACTATTTTTCTGGATAACATTTATAGTTGTTTTCTATATCACCCTTAAAAAGGGATCTGTTCAGGTTGAAAATCAGATTTATGCTGAAGTCTTTATCTGGCGTCAACTCATAATGTCACGTGGGTTCATAACTGAAGTCAGTCACTAGTAGTTAAGACTTTGTGACAATTTACTCAAAATGCCAAAAGAATTTGATTTACTTTCTTAATTATTTCACAGGCCGACCCCCAACCTAAGTTCTGAATAATGTCCAGTAAATCAATAGAGTTCTGACTTTACGTTTTAACTAGGAAGGAAAATTCATAGATGTTTCTATTAGATTTTATAAAAATCCAGAATACTCAAACTTCATCTTGAGTCGCAAGTTTCTGACTCTGGCCCTTTTAATATTGTATGTTTTTGTTCACCTTCCTAAGTAAACAGCATTTAAGTGCTATTTAGTCTTTAAATGGGAAACTCAGGTAAATGAACTGCTGACTTTTCTAAAGTTCTTTAATGAATCAACTCAGTGTTAAAGGGGTTTTTCCCTAACCCCTTTCCTATTTTCCAAGTGCTCTTGCTGAAAAGGAACCACTTGCTCTGTTTATCCAGCTTCTATAAGATTCGTGAGAAACTGCTTATGTAAATAGAAAGCACCCTACGGCTCCCGGACACCCATCATGAGTATACTTTGGGGTCGCTTTTAAGGGTTAAGTGTAGAACAGACCATTGTCTGGTGACAGTCTGGCTGAAACAAAGCATCCACATACATCCCAGCAGAACTCACCTAAGAAGACCACACCTCACAAAACCAGTTGCGTGCTGGTTTTCCCTTTGTTGTGCTGTCAGCACAGCGCTTTTACTGTACATGGTCTTGATGCAGTGAAACCTGTTATCGGCGCCTGTAAATTTTCTGGTTGTTCACCCCCCGCCTTGGTTTTCCCACGCAGCTACGATAATGGGTTCTAACGACTCGCATGGCAACCTGTGCGGCAGGCGTTGCTGTTTCAGAAAGACTTGGAAATAAGCCTGCTACGAGTATTCTCTAACTAGGGGTGCCTGCTTATCTGCCTCTCAAGCCGTCTTTGCAGAGAGGTGCTTAAGCCCCCGGGAGCTTCCTTGGGTTCCTTGCGGTGAGGAAAGGCCCCGTTCTCGCTGTGTGCTACCTTAAGATTTCTGCTTTTAGGAAGGACAAGAAACAAATCTTTATACCTCTTGTTACCATTTCCCCCAAGAGTTTTGTTACGTTCCTAACTCTAAGAAAATTCCCTTGTTAAGAAGTTCATTTTACTCTTCTAATTTCATACCAGCTATCTGATCAACAGTAATGATACATTTCTTTAAACAGTGAACATCCACGAGGCCTATCTTTGTGAAAATTATCAGCAGGACTTAGTAGTGGACAGATGAGATCAATGTCAGAACCGTTTCAGTTTGTGTCTAGAGACTAAATTAAGATTCGGCTTACATTCTTCTATGAATCCTGAATGCGATAAGGCCATGCAAGCAGTTCACGTTTTTGGTTAAGATCTCAGTAACTCACGGTGGGCAGTGTTCTGTAGCAAAAGAGCACAGTTATTAGTGAAGACGCATTGTAAGTAAACTTGGACTGTCTCAACCAGACTTGCGTTGCTTTTTCAGATTTAGGTCTCAGTGACACACTTCTAATACAGTTTCACACCAGCTTTCCAAACTAGCCACCCATCTTCCTCCCTCCTCCCAGAGCCTCTCACGGATAAAGAGAGCATCCTTGAGTTCATTTTGGGGACAGGGAGAAGCATCTTCTCCACCCACCCCCCCAAGAATTTTTTTAATTAGAAGATTTTTTAAAGGGGTATGCAGCTCTGGACAACTTCTCAGCCATGCGTGGCTTTGAATGTGGTGTAAATTTGCTCTCTGCGGAATACAATTCCCCCTCCCACCCAATTCTGCCTGTTTAATGACTATTTTTACTAGAGTTGAAACTCAATGCCTTCTGTGTCCACTTCGTTTTCCTTCCGCTGCTTGTTTTCTCTCACTGAATGTGTTCAGATCGTGTCAGATGCTGGCAAAACCTCTAAGACTGTTAAGGAAATGCTTGAACGTTGTCATCGTGTCAATTCATGATACAATGTCTTAATGTTGTTTGGCTCTATAGTACATAGGAACAGAAAATAACTTAAATAAAGTCATTTTTGTAATTTAAAATCTGTCCCTGTCTTTTTCGTTTGTAGAAATCTCATTTAACTTTTGCCTTTCTCTTGTATTTTTCATATTCTATTCCTAAGTCTCCCTGCATGCTGCAGGGAATAGGCTGCATGCATCCTTTCACTCTGTTTTTAGCTAGATTCTGCAGTTGTGCCTAATTATCTCCTTCCTTAATTCTCCGCACTGCATCTACCTAAGGTGCCCCTGGAGTTTCATTTGGGTAATTAGTGCCTTACTGTGTAACAGTGCAATTTCTGTGCATTTGTCAGTTCACATTGTACAATGGCTGTCCAGTCCAGCTTCCGGTAAACACTTTTACAGTGATTATGATGGTTACTTAAGGAACTCGGAATGGTTCTGTCCAACTAGGAGGCCTCCCCTAGCTAAAAGCATACACCCTGAAAATGAATACAGCCCTGAGGGGCTCCTGACCACAAAAGCCTTTCTGTGTCCCCATTTCTTGTTCTTAGGAAACGGGCCTCGTTCAGCCTCCAGGACCTTGGCTGAGTCCCTAGAGGCAGGTGCAGACGGCTGCTGAGCAGGGAAGAGCCGGGACGCAGAGACTGGGAGGAGCCGTCAAGGGCAGCTTGGAGCCCTTCCCTGTCCTTCTCCAGGCTTCCTGCGCCCTGAACGTGATCACCCATAAGCTAAAAATTAGGCACCCTGGGGACAACTGCCTGTGGCCTAAAGATGATTAGCACATGATGTTTTCAGGAACTTTCCCAGTTTGTTCTAATCTCTGATCAATATGCCCTTTTCACAAGCACTGTGA
This sequence comes from Catagonus wagneri, assembly GCA_004024745.2. Taxonomy (NCBI): domain Eukaryota; kingdom Metazoa; phylum Chordata; class Mammalia; order Artiodactyla; family Tayassuidae; genus Catagonus; species Catagonus wagneri. Next base: position 7,655,164 of record PVHT020004944.1, on the reverse strand, counting down.
CTCTAGGCAGTAACCCAGAAGACTCCGTCAAGATCAGGCTGAGATCTCCTGACTCCAGCTTTGATGACTAAGATTCCCCCAGAGAAAGAATGTCTGTTTGTCCTCATCCTGATTCCTATCTGAAAACCTGGTTTTCTCCTTTTTACTCTAGAACTCCTCGGAATTCTGTCCAATGGGGCGCGGTCTTTAGGGCATTAGCCTGCTGTGGCCTCCTCTGCCGGGCAAAGCAATAAAGCTATTTTTATTCCTTTACCCAAAACTCTGTCTCTACGTTTCACTTGGGCACCGGCAGACAGAGGCAACAATACGAGGCTCAGGGAAGCCCTTTATAGGCAAACTGTATGTACCACTTATGCATAAGAAAGTTGTGATTGGTAACTTTTGAAGCTAAATTGTCATTTTGTGTATTCTTTTCTACATTTACGACTCAGTTATTTTACTAATAATGACCTGATAGTCCTTTGGGGTGAGGAAGGATAGCGAGTATGGTGAGAGGCCATGTGCATGTGTGAGAAACTCAGAAAGGATTACGTGAGAGCTCTGGAGACACTTTGGAGACAAGAGCTGAGAGGGGCAACCAATTAGAGATGGCCGGTAGTTTCAGAGCAATTTGCACATAAGGAAAACTCCCTATCCACTGCCAACGTGGTCTTTTTCATTTATGTGGAGCATTGCAACAGACACTGAAATTAACTAAATCGATTCAGTTACTCATTAGTGTTGGCTACCACAGTATAAGATAAGAAATTCGATTTGGACACAGACGTACAGCGAGGGAGTCACGACAGCCCCTTTTAGACTCGGTGGGATACGCAAATAGCTGGAGCTCCAGGCCCGTGCGTTTCTCAGTGTATGTCTGACTGACACCCTAAATACCCAAGGAGGAAAAAGCGAAAAGCTCCTCCAAAGCTGCATCGTGTTTGTCTGGAACTCTTTGAATACAGGTGATACTTTAGATTTCACAGTTAAACGTTTTTGACCGAAGCAAGGGGCAAGTAAACATTTAGATAATCGGGCAAACCAGGACTGTTTTCAGAGTTTTGAGATTTTTGTATAGGAAAATATGGCATTAGGGAGTTCCCTTCATGGCTCAGTGGTTAATGGACCCGACTAGGATCCATGAGGATGCAGGTTCAATCCCTGGCCTCACTCAGTGGGTTAAAGATCCGGTGTAGCTGTGGCCGTGGGGTAGGCCGGCAGCTGCAGCTCTGATTTGACCCTTAGCCTGGGAACTTCCATATGCCTCAGGTGCGGCCCTAAAAAGACAAAGTAATAATAATAATAAAATGATAATCAGTCACACTAGCCACACCGCCCTTTTCAACTGCTGGTGCTTTTCATAACCGCTTATTATGAAACCAGTGATTTTCATTAAAAAAAAAAAAGACATTGAGAAAGCTAGCATTTTCTTCCCTTTTGTGTTTCTAATTTCCTCGGCAAGCTGGGAGATCCTGGCAGAAAACCTATTATGAAATAACTGGAAGAAAGCCATCATTTCATTTTATTGAATCACATCTTAAAAAGCTGTCAAATTGTTGACAGTGTATAAGCAAGGTCTTTCAAAAATGTTTTTTGACTGTCGTATGTTTCTCCCAAGGTCAGTCAAAATTTCCTAGGTTGCTCAGAGATGCACATGTACACACACACACATGCACACACGCCCTGGTCTGTGACTTCCCCGAATTAATGAGAGGAAAAGCCTCATCAGCGTCCGTGGGGAAAGTACAGGGACGGGCACAGGGCCCTTAGCCAAGTTCCTCAGCTTCCATTCTTTTGCAGGTCTAGGAGTCTGTCTTCGGCCCCGGCTCCCCGCGGGCCAAACCCTCACAGCGACACAGCTCAGGCTGCAAGGACAGGGCTCTGAAGCCTCCCACCCCTTCTTGCAGTGAGGTCCCGTCCTTCTAGCTCAGGGGAACATCTGGGGGCTGGAAGAGTTTTCTAGGAAACAATTGCTCATGAGCGAAGTGACCAGAAAAGCCCCGGAGATGTGCTCCAGCAGCCAGGTCAAACCAGTGACTCGCAGGCGGGCAGCCTGCCCCGTTATAGCTGACGTCTAACAACTCTGCAGCGCTGCTGCCCGAAGCTCTGGGCTCTCCCTCCAGGCTAGAGTCTCCCAGCCGCTTCCCGGGGGGCTCGGCTCCCTCTCCGCTCTTACAAAACCCACCCACGTGCCTGGTCCTTCAGAGGGAATAAGTGTTCGCGAGCATCTCCCATCACCAGGCGGTAGCACAGGTGCCAGCAGGGGTCTGAATGTCCCGAGTTACAGAGGAAACCGGCTCCCCCCGCCCCGCCCTCCCCCAGGTCCACTGATCTCGGGGGTGTTCTCGGATTCCGCCCACTGGCTCTGAATCTGCCCCTGCAAGCTGTCTTCCTGTCGGCACGTCCCAGTTCCGTGTGTTTGATCCTTGTTCTACAGCTGAAAATCCTGCTTTCCCCCAACGCGCACCCCCAGCTCCGGGGCGTTTGGTACAGAGCTGGGCATGACCGTTTGGGGAGTGGCCGAGCTGGGGGAGAGCCGCGCAGGTCGCCCCAAACCTGTAAAAGCCCGGCAGCCTGGGAGGGGCGGGGCAGTTGCTTGGCCCCGCCCCCGCCCCCCCTCCCCGCCCCCTCCCCTCCTGTCTTGGCTCTGCTCCCCCACAGCACCAATCTCCTATTTCTCACTTAGAAAAGCTAACTTTCTCCCACATCTACCTCCTCGCCCTCACCCCTGTCATCCTGGCGGCTTATCCAAGCTTTTCTCAACACGCTTCATCCTGCAAGAGGAGGTCGCGTGTCTGCTGTCCTTTTATTAGCCTGTTTGTTACAAGCCGTGGCTCCGACCCGCACCTTTCTGACTTTTCCTCCTGTCTCAAAAATTCCCTGCCTTTCTCCTTCCCTCTGAAAACACCAAATCTCCAAGTTTAATTCTCGCTCCTTCGTCCTTCCCCCAGCCGCTGGTGACCTCATCTGTTTCCGGGCTGTGTCTGCAGACTTTCTCCAGTAGCATGGCTATGACTTCTCCCCTCCAGCCGGCTTCTGGGCATTTCCACTTGTTCTGTCATCCTCAGACACATCTTAACGTGGCTGAGAGCAAACCCCGTGCGAGTCTAACTTACACGATGGTGGCAGCGTCCTCAGTGGTCCCCCCGCCAGCCCCTGGTCCCCCAGCCCTCGCTTTCTCCTCTTTTCCATTGCTAGTCCAGTTTTCCAAAGCAAGGAGCTCCTCTGTTCTATACCTCACTGTCTTCTTCTTCATCTTCTTTTTTCTTCCTTTCTTTTTTTTCTTTTCTATTTTTTTTTCTTTCTTTTTAGGGACGCACCTGCAGCATAACTTCCCAGGGTAGTGGTCGAATCAGAGCTGTAGCCGCAGGCCTACACAGCCACAGCAACACCAGATCCAAGTTGCATCTGTGACCTACACCAGAGCTCATAGCAATGCCAGATCCTTTTTCTTTTTTTTCTTTTTCCTCTTTTTTTTTGGGGGGGGGTGCTTTTTAGGGCTGCACTCGCAGCATATGGAGGTTCCCAGGCTAGGGGTCCAATTGGAGCTGCAGCTGCCGGCCTACGTCACAGCCACAGCAACACGGGATCTGAGCCACATCCACAACCTACACCACAGCTCAGGGCAACGCCAGATCCTTAACCCACTGAGCAAAGCCAGGGATCGAACCTGCATCCTCAAGAATACTAGTTGGGTTCTTAACCGCTGAGCCACAAGGGGAGCTCCCTCACTGTCTTTTTAATACAGTCTTAGCCTTCCTTCCAAGATTTAAGAAGATCTAGACCCGACCTGGATTTCCAGTACAGGCCCTGGAATCCAAAGTGAATTCAGATCCTGTCCTCCATTTACCTACCTGGTGTATGCCTTTAGGAAAATTAATGTAAACTCTCTGGACTCTGTTTATATAAAAGATATCCACATTTTGGCCCTTCTGAAGAAGTACTAAAATGTCATACATCCCAATACTGGTAGCAATTCTGTCCTTACTGAGTTGTAAAATTATTTTCATAATTTCTCAGCAGTCCTGATTCTAATCAAGGGAAAGACATCCTGTGCTCGCGAAATGCTACCTGCATCCTCAGCCACAAGTCAGCTGTTTTCAAGGTCTCTGTGATACAACCTAAGCTTTGAGAGCCAGCAAGTCCAATGAAATGACAATGTAGTAACAAACATGGTCAGCCAAGTGGCTGGTTAGCGGTCTCGTGGAGCAGTGAGCTGAGCCGGGGGCGGGGGGGGGGGGGGGGGAGGAGAAGTGGGTGGAGTTAGGAAGGAAGGCTTGTTTCCTTTTTTTTGGAAGCCCAGAGGCTAAAGGGTAACCGGACATGTGGGGGGAAGGGCTAGAGTCCAAACGCTGGCTGCTTCGTAGCATCTGAATTCAAACCAGAGTTTCCATCTCATCTCTGCCACTGTCTGGATGTGCATCGGAGCAAATCGCCTAGCTCCTTGAGTCATGGTCTCCGCATCATTAGACGGGTGGGTGGGAAGGGAGGGGCGCCCTTCTTAAGGGCTGCTGTCATGACTAGCTGTGTGATGCCTAAGGCGCTTAGCTCAGGGCTTGCTCTTGAGAAATGTGCTAGTGTCACGATGACTCTGGACTGAGCTCTAAATAATGTGAAAAGCAGCCTACGGTACTGCACATTTTCCCAAGGTCAGCGCCAAGAAGGGGCTAGGCGTTGCCTTCCAGGCATTGCCCTTTGCCCTCAAGGAGCTGCATTGTCCCCGGAGAGTCACAGACAAGCAGTTACCACCGGACAGCAATGACACGGGGCGCAGCAGGTGTAAAACTGCTGTAAGTCCTTCCTTGACATCTCCGGGGACCAAAACATCTAGAAATCTGCCAAGAAGAAACGGGTTTATTTGGGCTCTTATAAATTGCATTTCAGGAGACACAGATTCAGGTAAAGCCAAAAGAGTGTCCCAGGTAAAAGATAGAGTCAGGGGCTTGTAAAGGCAAAAGCCACTCTTACGCTGTACTCCGACCTAAGAAAAGAAATATTTGTCCTTCAGGGACAGGATCTCACCAGTTGTTTTAGAGTAAGGTTCTGTGAGCATCTTGAGTTTCTGGCAGTTTTTCTGGATGCCTGCATTAGGACTAAAAAGAAAAAAAAATAGAAAAGAAAGAAAGATCAAAAGGTCAAATTCCATCCGGGCCAGGTGTGTACCAGCTGTGCTTCTTCAGTGGCCTCCCAGCTCCATGTAGAGAGTTCTGTTAGCAGTGCTGGTGCCACGGTGATTTTCTCTTCACAGCTCCAGGGCCCCTTTGTAGAAACCAAAGTCCATAGATACCCAAATCCCGAAGAGAAAATAGCATGGGAGGAGTTCCCATTGTGGCTCAGCGGAAACACATCTGACCAGCATCCCTGAGGATGCAGGTTCGATCCCTGGCCTCGCTCAGTGGGTTAAGGATCCGGCGTTGCCATGAGCTGTGGTGTAGGTAGCAGACGCAGCTCGGATCTGACGTTGCTGTGGCTGTGGTGTAGGCCGGTGGCTGTAGCTCCGACTGGACCCGGAGCCTGGGAACCTCCATGTTCCGTGGGTGTGGCCCTAAAATTAAAAAAATAATAATAATAATTTAAAAAAAAAAGAAAATAGCATAGAATAGCCAGCCCTCTTTATCCGCAGGACCAATCTCCCTGCTCTGGAAACAGGTGCTTTCTCTACCAAGCAGCATTTTCTGAGCACATTACGGGTACCGACACTGTTGTGGGCACGGAAGGATCCAAAATGAATATGATCCTTGGTTTAAACAGTTTATAGTCTAGTAGGAAATGACAGCCATGTATCCAGCAGCTATGGTGTATTCCACGGACTCGCCTGGACCCCCAGACCCTACACGTGAGCGCGGGGGGGACGCAGTCAGAGGCACCTGATGGAGGGGGGTTCAGGAGATGCACCTGAGCTGAGTCCTGAGGCAGGTGAAGCCCGGGCAGGTTGAGAGCGCCGCGGGGAGGGGCTGTGTGCGCGGCTCAGAGGCCCGAGTGGCCCATGACGTGATTGGAGGGCTGAGGGCAGGGGCGGATCGAGAACCCAGAAACGGACAGGAGGTCAAGACGGATAATCAGCTTGCAGGGGCCCTGGAGGTTCTCTCCTCAGCTCCAGAGGGCTCCTTGGTTTATCCCTCAGGTGGTGAGAAACAGGAAGCAGTTTAAGCCTGTATCCTCAGTGACATTCCAAGCCTGGATAATCTTACAGAGGCTGTCTGAGACCTTCAGATCTTGTAAAAAGGAAAAAAACCACCATCTGGTCTTGAAGAAAACCAAAGGCTGCAAAGAGACGCCAAGCGTGGGCAGACTGACAATGGCCAGAGCGAACTTGGCCGCAGGCGATGAGGCTCATAAACGCTGATGTATTGCTCGAACTTGTCCTTGGCACCAGGAGACCCCGGGGAAACCACCCGGCCGGCTCATTCTCCTTTGTCCCTGCCTCTTTGTCCTCTTTCTCACCGGGCTCTTCCTTTGCTTTGCTGCCCTTTGTTGAACAGACCCGCCGATGGCGGGACATGTGCTGTTTGGAGTCTGGAAAGTCATAAAGGAAACCACGCGATTAAACTGGACTCGGAGGGTCATTCTCACGGGGCAGCACCGCCCCTCCGCGCCTTCCCCCCGTGGTCTCGGGGTGCTCATTTGGAGGTGCCGCTGGTTTCAGGGCACAACAGGACGCCCGCGTCGCGCCCACCCACCCCCTCGGCAGGCGGCTGAGCGGCCGCAGTCACGTGGGCTGGATGGTCCAGACCCGGGAGGCGGAGGAGGGACGCGGTGCCACGCAGCCAAGTGTCCCCGTCTGACCTCTCACTCGCTTTGTCTGTCCCCAGGGGAAAGGTGGAGCTTTCCTGCCCACAGAGCTTCCGTTTCCCATCTTCACGCCGCGGCCCTGCCACCCGCCCCGGAGGGTGGGGCTCGGAGCCTCGGGCCGGCCTTCTAGAGCATCTTTACGCTCCAAACCCAGGGCTTCGACGCGCCTACCGGAAAACCACCGGAAACTACAGGTTGAAGAGCTCGCGGTCGTCCCCTCCTCTGCGGGCACCCTGGCCTTGGGTACTTGCGCGTCCTGGCAGGACCCCGTGAGCCTGCCACGCTGGGAGCACCTCTGTAACCCGGGTTCACCCTGACTAGAGCCGGCAGCCCCTTGCTGGCTCTTCCAGCTGCTTTCGGACCCAGAGGAAGCCCCGCCCCCCACCGGAGGGAACAGGTGACACAGAAGTGAGGGGGGTTCGTGGCCGCGGGGTTCACTGGACCCAAAGAGGGACGGGAGGCCCAAGGGTCGTCCCGCCCTGGGTGGTGCCTGGGCGCCGCCGTTCCGTAGGTCCTGCCAGGCTGTCCCCCGTCACCAAGAAACCAGCTGTGTTTTTCCTGAAGCCGTGACTCCCTTGACAAGTATTCGCGCTCCTCCTCCCCTGCCTTGCTTTCCTCTCCCTCCTTTTCACAGATAAGCTCTGGCATAAAATAACTAATAGAGCTATACTTTTTTTTTTTTTTTTTTTTTTTACTTTTTAGGGCCGCACCCGAGGCATATGCAGGGAAGTTCCCAGGCTAGGCGCTGAATTGGAACTACAGCTTCTGGGCTACACCACAGCCACAGCAACTCAGAATCTGAGCTGCCTCTGTGATCTACACCACAGCTCACAGCAACACCAGATCTGTAACCCACTGAGCGAGGCCAGGGATCGAATCTGCATCCTCATGGATAGTAGTCGGATTCATTTCCGCTGCACCACGAAGGGAATTGTTTTTTTTTTTTTTTTAAGTAGATCTATTCTTAAGAGAAAGCTTTTATATTCTAAGCCTCAGTCTCCTCATTGTGAAACGAATGATAAGAGTATTAGCTCCCCACCCCGGCCGCTCTGCTCCAGCCCTGCGGTCTCGACCCTTAAACCGCACTGAACTAGGAAGGATGAACAGGTACCTTAAAGGGCTGTTTGGAGAGGGCTGATGTGACGTCCTGGAAAAGCCGCAGGACCCGGAAGCAGCTGACCTGCAGCGGTGGCTTGATAAGGGGCACCTTGATGAGGCCGAATTGCATTTCCCAGAGTGCCCTTCCCTGCGCAGAAGGGGCCCCAGGAGACCTTCCTGTGCGCGATGTGCAGGGCAGGGGCGAAGAAATAGCCGTCTGCAGCTCACACGCGTTGCCGCTCACCTCCGGACAGACCTCATTGGCCCCAAACAGGTGTCTTTGGTTGCTGCTCTTGCCTCTCGGGAGCACCCAGCGTGCGAGCCGCTGCAGCCACCAGCCCACCTCCGGGGCCCATTCCAACGTTCTAGCTAACACCGCCTGCACGCTTAGCTGACAGCTACGTAAACCGACGTCATTCCTCCCGTCCCAGGAAAAATCCCGGCATTTTCTCATGGGCTTTGAGTGACGGGGCTCCCACACCAAGGACGCGAGCGGGCCTGGTGGGCCCCGGACGGGATGGGACCGGAGGTGCGTTTGGGGGCGGGGAGGGGTGACTGGCGTTATAAACTCCACGTGGATTCGCAAGCAAGGTGACTATTTATGAGAGACGATAAATGCTTGCAAGAAGGCCTCCGCTGTTTAAATTCTTTTGCAGTTTAGGGACTTTTTGGGATGGGGAGCGCTTCCGGCAAGGAAGGCTCTCACCGCCCCCGCGATTCCGCGCTCTGCTCGGTCCGCGCCCTCCACGCCCTCCCGGCCGCCGCTCCCCCGCTTTCATCCTGCTGTGTCCTCCATCTATCCTGCCAAAAATTAAAAAAAAAAAAAAATGAACAAAGGGGTATAAGCTACCCTAGGACGGCTTGACACAGAAAAGATGCCTTTTCAAAATCGCGGGATGTCACGATGAACTCATTAAGGAACCGTTTGATGGACTGTGTCAGCTTTTCCGAAGTCAGCCTCTGTGGAAAAAAGATGCTGTACACTTGACTCATTCGCTGACGACTGGGGACAGTTAACTGGAGGAGGCAGAAGAGGGGGAGCAGAGGGGAGTGAACAAATAGTTTCTTTTCGTCGGAAGGTATCCGATTCAGGGGCCAGGGCTCATGACTCTTGGAATGGAGTCAGCTGCAGTCGCGGATGAGGCTCTGAATGAAGAGAAAAAGCAGACCTGGCCCCTTCGCATTCCTGCTCTAATGGACGCTGAGAAATGAACGCTGCACAACCACCCACTAGCTTCCTGGTACTGCTGCTGTCACCGCAAAATCCTGGCTTTTTCAAAGGACCATCCCTTGCCCCAGCCAGAGAAAGCCTGTCTTTAAAAGAAATTGAGTCCAAGGTCACTTACTTCCACCTAAAGAGAATATTTTGTCGGCTGCCAAAACTCATTTTTCTAATGTACTCTTACCCAATAACTTAAGGCTGGTGTGCTGGGCAGAGTCCAACTGGGCTTATTCCATCTTTTCAACCAAACCCCCTAAGGTGTTTGAAATGGCCGTGATCCTATTTTTCCCCTCCCCCGCTATCCTCTTATCAATCAGACTAATGCCTTGTCATTTCCAAAGCATGATGGGAATATGGGGGTGGAATTTCTGAAATGGTATTATTCTGAAGAATGTGGTGAGGAGAGCTTCCCTTACATGAATTCAGTCAAGTTCTGGGGATTCAAGTCTGGCTTCGTTTATTCAGCAGTCACTGAAGTGCATGCCAGGTACCATTCTCAGCATGGCAGGTGCAACAGGGCAAAGAGAAGCGGTTTCTACCCTCGGGAAGTAAATATCAGAACAGGTATCTGAGATGAGGCTGGAGTGAGAGACACAAATCAGAGCATTTAACGCACGCTCTGGAGTTTGGATGTTATTATAAGGACAGTTGGTGGGTGATGGGATCAGATACGGTTTTTTTAATAAGATCTCCATGACGGGCCAGGGTCCTAGTCTCTATTTTCCACTGGAATTGAATTATTTGGGGCTCAGCACAACCGTAGCCATATTCTCCTCTCTCAGGCCTTCAAAGAGCATTGAACCTACGTCAGCTCAAAGGGCCAAGGAGGCCTAAGCCATGGTTTGGCCACGTGGGCCATCAGCATCGACTCTTCCGTGACAAATGCTGCCTCGCGCTTTCTCTCCGTATCCGGCTCTACATCCCAGGCTGCCTGTGGCCTTGGGGACACCAGACAAAAGAAGGTAAGTGAAGAAGCATCAGCCCCTCGGCGCTGCTCCAAGAGCTGCCCTTGCTGGGCTGACGCAGGTTCGGGGACAAAGTCAGGGGAGGAGCCCCTGCGCATGTGTGGGTTGTGGAAGGCGGCATTCTTGGAAGACCGTTACCATTAAAAGGAATCCTTTACAGCTCTCTGTGTATTGCCCACCCCGTGAACAACGGTAACTATAAGTGAGAAAGTCATAGAATTGGGGGGGCACAGACGGGGACATTAGCCGTCATCAAGTCCAACCTCCCACCCAATGCAGAGCCTTCTGCAGCCCCGACGGGGAGTCCTGCAGTGTTGCCCACCCCTCCTCTGTCAGAGGGGGGCCAGAGGCGTGGCAGTGTCCCTCCTCATTGTTCTGCTGGCGTGGGAAGGTCGTGGATGGTGGTACCTACTGCCCAGGGTCATGGTCTGAAGGGCCAAAGGGCCTACCCTGAGTCCCGAGGACCCCAGTAATCCAGTGCCAGTTGTTAAATGTGGGTACGATAGAATCAGATTTGAATTTTAGAAGTGCACCTGATGAGGGAATTGGAGGGAACTAAGACTGCAAGCGGCTAAACAGCTATGAGGCTGGCTTGTGGACATCTAGAAAGGAAGTTAGGATTTTAGGAGTCGCCACAAGCTGACTAGAAGCAAAGCTCTATCATAATCACTTCATTGCCCCTTTTGTGCTGCTGCTAGACTAGGGTGTCAGGGAAGTGCCCACACCCAGAGCCCTGAGCCTGGCTCTAGGTCCATCCCTGTTGCTGCAGATGGCATTATTTCATGCTTTTTGATGGCTGAGTAATATTCCACTGCTTATGTATACCACATCTTCTTTTTCCATTCCTCTGTGGATGGACATTTAGGTTGCTTCCCTGTTTTGGCCACCAGCCTGGCCCTGCCCTATCCGCCTTGGTCTGCCCGCTGAACACTTGCATCTCTTTCGGTTTCCTTCACTTAAAGATTCTCTCCGATGCTGGACTTTTGTACAAGCTCCTCCTTCCATTTCAAATGCTTTCCTATCCTGTCCCCTTTTCCAGGCTAAATCCTCAAACCTTAAATCTTGTTGTTGTTTTTTTTTTTTTTCAGGAAAGCCTCCCCTGACCCCCTAAACCAAGTCAGAGCCCCTCTCAGAACATTCGATTTCTCGCAGTCTCTTCGCACACAAGCACGGTCTCTCTTTTTGAGACTGAAAACCCCTTGAGGACAAAAACCATGCCTGCGGTGCTTCTTGCTGAGAACTTAGAACACTGAGAAGCATGTGTTCAAATAACGTTCATTGAACGGGATCCCCTTGTCATTTGTTCTGAGAATGTATTAGAACTACGCGGGCAGCTGGGTGGATTTCGGATTTCAGACTCTCCTCTTTTCGTTGTCAGCCTTTCTCCAGATTCTGGATGCTTCGTCTCTCCTGTGGGGCTCCTCAGAGATAACCCACAGGGCTTCTTTTCCTTTTCTGCTGCTGTCATTGCTTTAGGGCACAATCTACACACTGCAGCCCAGGCCCAAGCCGGCTAACTGCCTGTTTCTGGAAATAAAGTCTCATTAGAACACAGCCACACCTACTCATTTCCAAATGATCAGTGGCTGTTTTCACACTGCAGAAGCAGAGCTGAGTAATTGCAACCAAGGCCACAAGGCCCACAAAGCCTAAAATATCACCTTTATAGGGGAAAAAATTGCCAACCCCTAGTCTAGGGCAAATTTTTGAGCTCATTTAAGACAGCTGTGTGATTTCTTCCTGTCGGCTCATCTATATTTGGATAAGTTTCCTCTTTACCCGTCTTTGATCCGCCTAATTTGAGATGTGTTCTTTCTCCTAAAGAACAAAACAGACGCCTGCCTATTTTCACCTGCTGACCTATGTCTTCTGCCGCATGTCTCCTTCGCATTTGGTGTTTTTTAGACTAAAGATCATGTATTTAAAACAGAAATTAATCTCTTGGGCTAGAGCACGACAGAAGGTAATACGAGAAAAAAAAATGTGTATATACGTGTGACTGGGTCGCTTTGCCGTACAGCGGAAATTGGCACATTGTAAATCAGCTCTAATTTAATGTAAATAAATAAGAAAAATTCATATTTTTCTCATTCCTTAAGTCACTCAATTCACATGTTCTTTTCTTTTCCAGCTTTATGGAGATGTAAATTGACATAAAGCATTGGAGAAGTTCAAGGCACACAAGGTCACAAGTAGGTACGTGTCTATACGGTGAAAGGATCACAGTAAGTTTTGTTACCGTCTGTCACCTCCTCCTCCTCCTCACTGGCTCTTGTGCTACGTTTTTTGTAGCAAAGTCTGTGTTACCGCCTGGGAGATGCCTCTCACGCTCAGCCTCCTGCGGGCCCCCGCCTTCTTCATTCTGTGTTCCTCTGCCAGTGGCCCTGTAAGAATTCACCGCAGAGGTCTCTTTGCCGACACAGGCACGCCTTTGTCCAGGGTCCCCTGCACTTATCAGAGTTTTTTCTTTGAACGTTGCTTGTCTCTCGGGTTTGGATCTCTTGGGTATCCCTGGGGGTTTTCCTTTGTCTTTTCCGAAGTTTTCCAGTGTTAGTTTAAGAGGTTCAAGGGCGTGCCAGCAGGAGCCGAGCTGTCCCTTCCTGAGCAGTTCTGGACTCAGATGATTCCTTCTGCTCGTCTCCCCTTCCTCGACCAGTTCCCACTTGGTCGGTGTTACAGGTCGCATTATTTCCCCTCCAAAAAATATGTGTTGAAGTCCTAATGCCTAGTCCCTCAGAATGTCACCTTTTCTTAAGAAATAAGGTCTTTACAGGAGTTCCCGTCATGGCACAGTAGTTAATGAATCTGACTAGGAACCATGAGGTTGCAGGTTCGATCCCTGGCCTCGCTCAGTGGGTTAAGGATCTGGCGTTGCCGTGAGCTGTGGTGTAGGTCGCAGATGCGGCTCGGATCCCGCGTTGGTGTGATTGTGGGTAGGCCGGCAGCTACAGCTCCTGTTAGACCCCTAGCCTGGGAACCTCCATATGCCGCAGGTGTGACCCTAGAAAAGGCAAAAAAAGACCAAAAAAAAAAGAAAGAAGGTCTTTACAGAGATAACCAAGCCAAGATGAGGGGATAATCCGTAATAATGGGTTATGTCTGTTTATCTCCAACAAAGAGGACACATTTGGATCCAGAGACCCACACACCCCGAGAGAACACTGGGGAGCGTGAAAGCAGAGCTGGGGTGAAGCAGCACAAGCTCAGGGACACGGAAGATGGGGAGCCAAGCACCAGGATGGAGCACAGAGCTGGCAGGGGTCTTCTCCAGCCCTCAGGAGGAGCCAAGCCAGCCCACGCCTTGGTCTTGGACTTCCAGCCGCCAGAACAGCAGACAACAAATTTCTATTGCGTTTAAGTCCCCGGTTTGGGGGACTTGGTGATGCAGCCCAGCCGGTGAACACAGTCAGAGTCGGTCCGAAGACGGGAGGCTCTGCAGGCCGGTGCCCGTGTGGCGCCACCTCATTTCCCCCCTTTCTGCTGACTCTCACTCCTCCCGTCAGAACCCACGGTCAGCCAGGAAAGACCCCTGGCCTTGACACCTAGCCTCTAGCCGTGTCCATCTCCGTAACTCCGAGATGGAGCCTCGGATCTGACCATCATGAGCCGCAGACGTCACTCGGAGGGTGAGAAGCCTAAGTCTCTGTGTCCTCGCGTCACTTTCCCGGCCCCCGGGCCTTTGCACAACACCCGAGGGCTGACAGACCTCAGCCAGGATTCAGTGGTCCCGGGGCTCCTGTGCCACCTGGTGTCCCCAGGCCCCTTCCCTAAACAGGTCGGGGTGGGCTGGGCGCTGCTGTGCCCTCGCACCCTTGCCGCTCCTTCTCCTGAGAAGACCCTGACCCCGGATCCGGGCCCGGTGGCTCTGAGGGCAGATCTCCCAGATGACTCCCCAAGGTATCATGCTAGGTTCATATGTGGGGGAACTGAGGTAGGCAAAGGTCACGAACCCCGTCCAGGATCACAAAGCTAATTGGTGCCCCGGGACTTGAACTCAGGCAGTCTGCCTCCAGGGGCCACACTTTACTCCCAAGGAAAAACCGTTTGCTCACGATGCCAGGTAGCTCTGAAAGAGGCCCCCTGTCATCACTCTGCCCACCTGCCTCAGACAGAGGGCCCCCAGAAAGCCCCTCCTCCAGAGAAGTCCTGGAGTGCCTTGGGGCCGAGCCAAACCCAGCAAGGGAGTACTGGGGGGGCAGGGGTCAAGGGTTCCCAGCCCTTATCCCATCCCACTAGGAGAGCTTTTCTCAGAAGAGAGGAAAGGTTACTAATTGAAGATTATTAATGTCTCTCCTTTAGGGACATATCTGTATGCATGACAGCCAAGACGTGGGAGCAACTAAACATCTATCGACGGAGGATTGGATAAAGAAGATGTGGTATGTACACACAATGGAATATTACTCAGCCATGAAAAAGAATGAAATAATGCCATTCACGGCAACACGGATGGACCTAGAAATTATTATACTTAAGTCAGTCAGACAGAGAAAGACAAATATCCTATGATATCACTTATACATGGAATCTAATAAAAATGATACAAAAGAACTTATTTAAAAATCAGATACAAACTCCAGATTTCAAAGCCAAGTTAATGGTCACCATAGGTGAGCCCGTGGAGGGGAGGGAACAGTTGGGAGGGTGGGAATAACATCCACACACGACTCATAAAATAGATGATTATGAGACCCTGCCGTGCAGCACAGGGAACTCTGCTCAGGAGTTTGTAATGACCTTGATGGGAAAAAAGAATGGGATAGGTGTATCTGTATGACTAATTCACGTTGCTGTCGCCTGAAACTAACACCGCACTGTGTGTCAACTATACGCCAACAAAATGAAATTTTAAAAAATGAAAAATTAAAAGGCGAACATATCCCCTGTCCAGCAAAGTGGCCCACAGCGTGCCTCAGGGGAAAGTCTGGGTGGCTGAGCGCCAGGGGACCCTCGGCCCGCCCGTCCTCACTCAGGCTGACGGTCCATCCTCTCCCGACGCCCCCCCTCCCCGGGTCCTCTCCTGCTCCACTCCAGCAGCCTCACAAGCCACAGGTTTTCAGACCTTATCAGCAGCCTCTATGAGACGGTGTAGCTCAAGTCTTAGGCAGAGGACAGCTTGGCACAGCCCCGCAGCCCTTCCCCACCTCTAACCATCAGGGTGGTCTCAGTAGGCAGCCTGCAAGGAAATTAATTCCTGGCTGGGATTAAAGAATAGAAGCATCTAGAAATCTAGACTTGACACTGACAACAGAAAGATTTAAGACTTCAGGCGTGAGCCTGGCAGGAAAGACTCCTCCCCATTCCCAGGCATTTGAACTTGCGGGGGAGGCAGGTCTTGCCCAGCTTTGGACAAACGCGCCCTTGAAGTGCTGGGTGATGCCTTCGGATTTAAGGGACAGTTAATCAGCACACAGCATGGCAGCTAATAAGTACCACGAATGGCAAAAAAGGGAAGGCAGTGATCTCCCTAAATGAAAGAAGAGAAACACATCTGAGAAACACAATCTGGCACTGATTGAAGTAAATTACCAGCTGATTAGCCGGCTATAAATACAGGGAGGGAGCCTCAACAGGCAGCTGGATTTTCTAAGGAAGAAGGAAATTAGAGCGGGCCTTCGGAGGCAGCCAGTGAATGTGCTCTGTGGACGGAGGCTGCTTGAAAGGGTAGCACCCCAACTCCCACCCTGAGACCCCCTACCTCCTTAGTGAGTCTGAAGGGGTTAAACAGCCAAGCCCATATCCGGCAGCTGCTAGTAGAAAGGGGGTTTGTTATTGCAGCACAGGAAACGTCAAGGATTTCAGTTCAGAGGGGAAAAACCTGCTTTTGTTTAAACGCAATCTGTAAGCTTCTTGCTCGGAGCCAAAGCCAAGCACTTAAAAACCACTCTCATCCCTGCCGCCTGCGGGGCAGAACCCAGGCAGACCTCAGTGGGCAGCGCCGCCCCCCAGACAGCGGCTGGGCATCTGCAGAGAGCGGAACTGAAAGAAGAGGCCCCGGTGAGCTGAGAACTCGCTGCAATTAGCAGAAGGAGCTCGGGGCGCGGAAGGATGGGGCGGTGTCACCAGAAAGCTCAGGGCCCCTCTGCATCTGCCAGCAGAGCCCCCCCCTTCCCCCGGCGAGGAAGGAGGGAGGTTGCGGGCTCCCGGGGGAGGGGGCTGATGAGCGGGGTGGTGGCCTGGGAGCAGGCACCTGTGGTGGCTGCCTTGGTGATGGAAGTGACTTCAGCGAAAAACAGAACGCTTTTGTTTCCAGAGCCCTGAGCCCCGCCCCGGAAGCTTCTGTGACCGCAGGCGAGGCAGCCGCGTGGCTTCTTATCCAAGGAGAGGCACTAGACGACCATAGCCGCGTGGTCACCTCAACAGCACGCTCGGTCCTTGTCTCCGTCGGGTTCCAGCCCTCGGGCCTTGGACATGCCTGTCACCGTGAGTGAGTTCTTGGGGGACAGTGGACCCAAAGGCCACATCTGCTACAGTCTGCATCCAGAAGGAGCCCTTCCAGTGCAGCTCGGCAGAGGACAGAGGAGGGGCCGGCTAAAAAACCTAGAATACGGATAATGGGGAAAGGGGCTGGGAAAGAGGGCGTCTTTGAACTTGAGTTGAGTCACTTCGTCAGCCAGATCTGATGAAGGCCGTCAGCCGTGCCCCGAGGCGGAGGTGGCTTAAGTCACAAGGTCCCAGATGAGCTTGAAGCTTATTGTGTTGAGGCCACATTTAAATGTTACGGGATATCGTTTACTGTTGAGTTAACTGGATTCAATTTGCATCCCACACGTGGGGTTAGTCATTCTCAACAAGCCTTTGGTTCCCTCTGTGCGATTCAGAGTCGAAGGTCCCCTGGAAGCATCAGGAGCCGCACAAAACTGTCACCGGTAGTCGAGAGCCCCATGTTCTGGGGGCCGAAAGCTTTGGATCAGCAGCCTTTCTTACCAAATGCTTTTCTAGTCACGTTTGCGGAGGTCTGAGGGGGTGCCCATCGCAGAGCCAGCCTAACTCATGTCGCTAAAGGGGCGCACAGAACTGGGCCAGGCCAAGGGAGAGGTCGGAGGTTTCCTGAACTAGTTTGGAGCCAGTTATGGACAAGGACACAAAGGGAACCACGTTCCCCATATCTGGTGTTAAGTGAAACAAACGAAGGTCAACCTGTCAGCTGGCCCGGTCACTGGCTGAAAAGAAGACAACGGATCGGCGAACTCAGGCTGGGACCCTGGGGAAGCCGTGACCCTGAAGAAGAGCGTGTAGAGACACGAGGCCCTGCTGCTGAGAGCTGGCTCCTGCGGGTGGGAAACAGGAGAGACCTCGGGCCGAGATGCCAGCGGTGAGGACAAGTTGGAGGGCTTTCACCCACACATCCCTCTGCAGCACCCACCACTTGTGCCCTCCGAACAGCTCCCGCTGGTGCTGGGGAGAGCGGTGCCTACAACAAACCCTCAGTCCACGCAGTCCTCCTCCGGCAGGGTGGAGGTGAGCTTCGATTTTGCCAAAGGAAACACTTGGTTCTCACAGACTCAAGAGGTGCAACCACTTCTCTGAAGACAGCTCTGCTGGGTTTTCCGACGACAACGTACGAGCTAAGAAGCTGCGATGGGCTCTGAGGAAGCCAGTGTAAAGCCCTGAGTCTGCTGAGGAGGAAGAAACTGTCCCCTTATCCTTCTAGGTTCTTCCGGCCGGTCTAAGAGTTCAGTTGCCACGGGCACTAACAAGGGGTAAGCCCGCAGTCATGACGGGGTCAAAACTCGACGTTCTTTAAGAGGCTCAAAGACAAAATGAGGTGCGTACATCATCCTGAGCTAAGGAGTGGGACGGCTTTCGAGGTCGGGAGGGCCGGTCATGGGGACAGTAAGAAGAGCAGGTGTCTGGTAATTAGATTTTTGCTCGGCCACACAGACGGGGCCGTGGAGATAATAAACCTTAGCCCTGGTAGTTACTCTTTTCTGGGGGAAAGCCTCCAATTTAAATCCTTCTCGGTAGCTAAGGTGTGGGCAGTAATTTCTCTTGAACCAGCAGGGTCTCGCTGCCTGTAGCTCAAAATAATCCTCACTGGAAAGTGACACACTCGGACGAGCCTCATTCTGAACCCCTCCAAGTCTGACTAAATCCAGGATTCTGGGGTAGAGCAAAGTTCATCAGCGAATCTTATACCAACTACAGCCCCCAACTTTTCCACATAGATACTCTTTTCTGTGAAACATTGGAGAAGAGATTGTATTGGCTGGAAGTCAAAATAGACCCTAGGTAGGAGTTCCTGTTGTGGCTCAGTGGCAGTGAACTCAACTAGGATCCGTGAGGACGCAGGTTCGATCCCTGGCCTCGCTCAGTGGGTTAAGGATCCGGCGTTGCCACGAGCCATGGTGTAGGTTG